>JAWNMH010000038.1:0-600000 GCA_035044325.1 Drosophila nr. medialis 2 BK-2023a
TACGCAGTTGGCACATTTCGGATCAGCATCCAATGGTTTTTCGCACACCTGACTAGCATGTGCTGAACCACACCTTACGCAGCGATGCTGTTTTTGGCAATATTTCGGAGAGTGGCCAACTCTAAATAACAAAGGTTTAGCTCCTTCTTGCTAACACGGCTAACAATAGTTTGGTCACCACGCACTGCGTGCCCAGATCTGGCCAGCTCATCTCTTAGAGAATCAATTTTCTGCAACGATGGATGCAGTCCCCTGACTACCACCCGGAAGCCTCTGTCGTCCTTTATTTGGTAAGAGTGAAACGGTATTTTCTTCTCCGTAAACATTCTCTGAATTGCCCTGTTAGAGTTAATACCACTTGGCATGACTCTCACAGTACCACCACCACTGCATTTAAGCATAAAGCTGTCAGGCGGCGTGACAGCATTTAATGCTTCCAGCAGTCCAACAACGTTGGTGATACCCTCAGCTATAAGTGGAGGGGGCTTGGAAGGCTTTGTAGGCTGTGGTTCCGCAGTGCAAGTATTTGACGGAGAATCGCGGATCTCAGTGGCAGCGCCCAGACTTGTGTCCTCATCGTCCACAATCAGCGGAAAAATTGGGGACGCAGGTACAACTGTAGTTCTCTCTGCCATATCATCTGACTCGGTGTCAGAGTCAGAATCTGACAGCGGGTCCTCTAGTGCTTGTGGTGCTGGACGAGCGCCAGCAGAAGTTGATGGCAATGCGTCCAAGTCGATGTAATCATTGATTGTCGCAATTTTTTTGCTAGCATTGTTGTTGGCGTTAACATCACCAATATAATTTTTGGTGTTATTGTTAGTGTCGTTGTTGTTGTTGGCTTTGTTTGTATTGTTGTTAGCGGTGTAATTGTTGTTTGCATTTGCAATTCTTGCATTGTTGCCTTTGTTTTTGTTGTTGCTGCTTTCCGAGCGAGAGCGCAGATTATAGCAGCAGTTGTCTCCTTCTGTTGTCGCTGAAGCTCCACTATATCTTCGTACATGTAACTGTTGCCCGTAAAGCCCGTAAGTTTCGACTTGTCTATCAGCGATTTGCTGGCCGTTGGCGTTATTGTTTTCCGACTCATCGAAATAGTAGAAGTAGGCAAAACTGTAGTCATTTCTGCCATATCAACTGACTCGATGTCATTCGATGATGCTTTTTCGCGGAGATGCGACTTACAATTGAGGAAAATACGAGCAATGTGCGTGGGTTGCCACATAGTGGCAATCATTGTTTTTATTCAACCACAATAACGATATGGTAGAACTACACATTAAACGCATAATGTTTTGCCCAAAATGAACATAATATTACGTGCTAGATATACAATTTATATTATTTGCGCAAATTTGTATTAAGCCGCATATATACAATGCATGAGCTGATGAAGTCACTAAATAGCGCTTAAATATTTTGAATATGTCGCTTGCATTGCACACGTCTGGCAACGCCAAGCTTGTCATAACAACTGGCACTAATAACGAATTCGCTGGAATTTCCCTTCTGTAGTCTATTCGTTTGCTGTTTACTGCTAGCCGTTTGATGTTTGGATGATGCGCTTGCGTATGTGTGCGTATCGTTCTCAGGATAGCAAAATTTGCTTTGCCTACCACAGATCTGCTTCTCAACTGCGCAAATTCATTTTTATTTCTTCTCTGCACTTACCGTTCAGCATGGTCACAACATGTGTGCGTGTGTACAGTTTCCTGTACCTGGCTGGGTAACGCAAGCGCAAAAGGCGTGAACCGGCCTTGCAGCTCATCTGCAAATGCCGATGCAATCTCTGCATCCGATCGACACCAAGTGTTGTCCGGTCGCATAATGGGGTTCCGCCTGAGTGGCCATAGAGACCGCTGAACTAAATTGCACAATATTAACTCACCTTTGTGGGCTCTGTTCGACGGTGTCAAAATATTAAACCTGGATATATTTTGGCGGACTGTTATCGGCAAGCCAACAAAGAAGCGAAAAGTGCATCAAGGTGAAAATATCAAATTATGAATGAGAAATGATTCGAATCTTCAAGAAGAAAGTGTACTTATAAATGCAGTAAAGGCGGAAAAATAAATTCATTACATAATTGCCTCTCAGTAGACCGCTTTGTTTTTAGGTCCCACAAGCGAAATATAATGCAATTTCGCTAGCCAAAATATCAGTCAGTCTATAAACTGTGCGTTAACCAATCCTGTCAATGCTAAAATTAGAAACAAGCAATTGACAAACTAATGTGAAATAAAAAACAGTTTTCAATTAATCAATTTTATAAACATATTTGTCCACAGTGATTAAAGGCTAACTGTTCAAAAATGAACACCCTGTTTTTATATATATAACACAAGTACAAGTGTAAGTGTTCAAGTATGAGCGTGTGGCGCTGACCAGCTGATGGCTGACAAATGCAGGCCAGCCTTGTTCATCGCGATACCTGCCGCTGAAGTTGGATTCGCAACTACCGTTATTTGCTGGCGACGGGTTGCCGGCAGCTCGCGGCGCGACGGTCGCAGCTGCCTTCATCACTAGGCCACGATCCAGCTGCCTTCATCGACAGGCCCCGATCCAGCTGCCTTCATCGACAGGCCCCGATCCAGCTGCAATTTACATTTATTTAGGCTTAGCATTTTTGTATAAATAAAGAGCCTGCTCGTCAGAGCGGGCAGTTCGATTCTACACGTCAACTCCGTATGTAAGCATTCGTTAAACACTTACTGAACTGTAAAATTTGTAATTCGAAACACAAAATATTGTCTTATTGGAGGCCTGGTGGTCCTACTTGCATGCTGGTTGTATTTTTATGATAATACTGATACTTGGGTCCAATTCGACAAGTCGAAGACGTTCCCCGAATACACTGTAAGCGGCGGCTCCGATTTGAAGGGCTACAATAACTTCGTGGGACGCGTTCATCATGAGGGCTCTTTCCTGCCAGCGCGTGTCAGAGCGGTAACTGGCTATACTACTTATTGGACCAAAGAAGCCGCTTTTGCAACGACCAACTTCGAGCTGCTTGTTGATCCTATCAACAGATATCACTGGGTGCGCAGCTTCGATGGATTTGTGGGAGCCAATTCAGTCTCTGTTGAAACAAGAGCTGGGCAAGAAGAAAAGGCTTATGTCTGCCGAGCCGAGATTGATGGTGGAATGTTAATTGGCACACTGTATTTATCGGAAAAGAAATGCATTATCAATTATGAGAATCTTCCCCCGAGAGTCATCGATACATTCGAGGTGCTGGTTCGAAAACATGGTACATTCTGGTCAACATTGTTGAAAATTTTAGGTTGTTTAGGTTGATGTTTTCTTGTTTTTTGTACTCCTAATGTAAATAAGCTGGCTAAGATGCAAATCTTCGTTCGGGATACCGTCGAAAAGTTAAAAGCCAAGATTGAGGAAAGAGAAGGAATTGCTGCAGATAAGCAGCGTTTAACATTTTCTTGCAAGCTACTTAAAAATGGTGACACTCTCGCCTATTACAATGTTCAGAGAGGGTCGACTGAAGACTGAATATGTTCTAAATAAAGCTAATCGAATTAATACAGCTGGTTTTGTTGGTCACTGAAAATTGCAACGATAATTGAAAAAAATGAGCCTTGGTGAGTGTAACGTCTCCTCCAAAGGTGTAAAAAAGTTGGCAATAGATAAGTTAAACATAAATAGCTATAAGGAATGTCTTTTACAAAATAAGACATTTTCTGATGATATGTTGATATTTAGATCAAAGATACAAAATTTGTATACGCAAAAGGTTAGAAAAACAACTTTAAGTTGTAAAGACGATAAAAGAATAATAAGAGAAGATGGTATTAGAACATATGCCTGGGGGCACTGTAGAATTAATTCCTAGTACTAAGTAAAATAAATAGTAATATTTAATATTTAAGTAAATACTAAATAATCAAATAATATGTAAGTAGAATTAAGAACAAAAAATAAGTAAATAGTAATATTTAATATTTAAATAAACAAATATATTGAAAACAAAAGAAAAAAAAAGTGATTTCCGGCTTCCGCACGGTCTCGGAAGATGCAGCACTGGTCCTGGCAGGAATGGTGCCAGTTGACCTGCTAGCGAACGAGATGAAGGATAGTTGCGCCGGACGCTATGGAGACCATCCGAAGATCAGCAAGAGCAGCGACGATGGACACCTGTCAGAATAGATGGAGCGCGGCGAGGAAAGAAAGGTGGACACACCGACAAATTCGCAAACTACAAGACTGGATCGGGAGACATGCAGGTGAGTTGGATTACCATCTAACATAGTTTCTTTCAGGGCACGTCGGATACAGGAGCTACCTGCACAGGTTCAGGCACGAGGAGACCACGCAGTGCCCGACATGCCCGGACGCCATCAAGGATCGGGAAGATGTGCTCTACTATTGATCGAGATACAGAGGAGTGACTAGCTCAGTGCCACCACCGGAGAGGTTGGTAGAGTACATGATGGAATTTCCGTCACACTGGAGAGAGTGCCTGGTTAGGCAACCCACCCCGTGAAGTAATACTTTGCGGTGATACCACCGGGTGTGGGCGTGTGTGTGGGGGGTGAGTTTAGTACGCATGCATTGACGTTGTCCTTGAATCGTGCATGCAGGCGGCCCGGGCCCCTGTATCATTTTGCTCACGTGCGAAGTGGTCGTGAAACATTTTCGTCTTTTGCTTGGTCAGGCGCTGCACCTCTACAATATAGTGCGCAGCTTGCAGACCGCAAATGATAGTGCAAGTTGAATAAAACTATTTGAATATATATATACACATCGGTGTTGTTAATTACCGCAAACGCAATCAAATAAAATTTGTTGCACGAATTAATACTACTGAGTTTCAGCCTAGCTCAAATAAATCCGAACAAAAGGTTCGTTACAGCACGAAGGCAATAACACGTAGTTCAACTTTAAATTTAACCACCATGTAAGTGGAATGGAAGAGCATTTCAGTGGTTCTGCCTGCACTGCGTTTGCTGCATCTAGCATGTCAATAGATTTGTTCTTAAACCGCTTGAGAATCGTTAGATAAATTTACAACAAATCAAATGCCCGGAAGTAGGCAACACAAATGCGTCGTTACACATACCGGAGCTAGAGTCTTATTGCAATATCTAAAATCCCACATAATGTATTTTTATACTTTGATACCGAAGGCCAATGCCGATATTTTGCGAGGCGTACGTCTACAAGTCTTCATATCTCCCACAATTTTATAGATAGATTGACCAAACTTGGAAGGTAACTCCGATTGATAAATCCGTACTCACACTGACGGCAGAGTCGGTGCAAATAAATTCAACACGAACTAGTGCATTACGAGTGCGCGTAACACGAGTGCAGTTAAATAATAAAACTGAAAGAACAAAGTGCGTCGAAGGAGGTCCTGAAATCGGGTGAGAAGCGTATATCCTTGCCACGCCTGAATTGTGGTAACAGGCGAGATCCGAGTAAATCCAAGCGACGCAAGTGAGGCTTGGCCTATGATTAGAAAGAGAGTGTGACACGCGAGGAGTGCTAGGGGCAATCCTTGGGGAATCAAGGAGACCGCTAGTCCTGGTAAGCAACAGGAGTGCTTTACGAAATCTCTGTCGGGCAGGCTGACATTGTCTGTCTGCCAAATATTTTTGAGAAGCGATTCAGTTCAAGGCGCGTAGCTGGCGGAAAGTGGAAGTGTCCAAGCTGCTTGAACACATACTTGAAGAAGAAGCGGGTCGTTACTGATCAAGCGACTGCTTACGAAAGCCAAATGATGGCTAAGAGTGGCGAAGAAGATGGCACACCTGCCACCCAGGTTGACGAGGCTTTAGCTTTCAGCGATCAAAACAATTAGGCGCCAGAGGTGGTCGCTCTTCCTGCACCTGCTGTCTCCGGCTCAACGGAGAACAAAGAGAACGAGGAAAATCTACAGGAGCAGCCGAATGACCTACCAACGCCGTTGAAAAAACAGCAGCCCGTGAAATCCTGGAGCATTGATCAGGTATTCACCTATATCCAGTATTTTAATCCGTAGCACGCAGAGCTTTTCAAGTCCCACGAATTCGGTCGAGCGGGCCCAGGCGGTGGTCAACGGCGAGGTCGACGGCGAAGTCGACGAGGCGCATGGGACAGCGGCAACGATGTCGACGAAGGGGAACATGGCGAGTCATCGGATGATGACGACACCATGCCCCCCAGACCTCGAGATGACAAGGACACCAGCCCTGCAAACGGCGGAGTCGAAGAGGGACAGCCGATCCACGAGGGCGGAGAGGAGCTTGGCGAGTCATCGGGTGATGACGACGACACCATGCTCCCCAGTCCTTGGGTTGATGAGGGCATCGTCATCTCTACAGACAACGAGGACGACAGTTATGGCTCCGACATCGACTCGAACTCCGACGTCGACTCGGACTCTGACAACGCCAGCTCGGCACCGGAACCACCCATAAATCCGGATGACGAGGATACGATGCCCTTCGTGCCACGGCTGCGAACAGACGAGGTCATCCTGATCCCTTCGGACGAAGAGGATGAGGAGGCACACCACGCAGAGCCGCAATGATCCGTGCAGAGAGGTGGCACCGCACCTACAGCGTGGTGTGTAGTTGGCAGGAAGACAAGCGGGCGCCACCCGAGTGGCAACTGGAAGGAGGCACCGACGGTCCGGCCCGTACAACAACCGGTACCAAGGCCAGGTACCCGGCAGCCAGAAACGCCACCACCCCCACGCCAAGCATCGTGCCCAGAAGCCACACCCCGACCGCCGCGACCAACGCTACAGCGGCAACGGTCCGTTCCCGACCCAGGAACAGAATGGAGGGAATTGCCGTCAAGAGTGGCCTACGCAGCCGAACAACCGCGTCAAGGCAGAAGAACTGCATGGCTGGTTTGGTGCGCGGGACGACGCTACCGCATCAAGAAGACGGTACGTCACGGAACACGGGTGTTCCAGGATCAAACCCAAGGGTAAACAAAAGTAAAAAAAATATAGATATCACAAAATAATAAATGAAGAGATGAAGATTTGAAAATGATCGTTGGTGTCGTACGGGTAAAAGGGAAGGCGGCCATTAACTATTTCTAAATCCATCTTCCTCAGCATGAACGTCACCGTTGGGGCAGTGGAAGTCTTCCACTGCCGAAGAAAGGGGGGAGTGTGAGGAGCCATATAGCGATGGCAAATAAATATATAGGTTTATATATTTATGCGTGCTATATGCGCCCCTCACAGTAACTGCACATCAGACCAAAGTCTGGCCCCGATTGCAGTTTCAGCGAATTCGCTCTCTTTCGCCCTCTCTCTTTCTCACGCAGGTTGTCAGCCATATGCGCGTGTCTGACACACGTGTCTATCAGGACATGTGCCGGTATAGTGTGAGGAGTATGGCGAGTGCAATATCGCCATCCATACTCGCACTAACGATAGACAAGGACTGGCGCCAGCAAAAGGCAGTGGAAAAGTACCAAAGATCACGCCACCGAAAAGAACGCGTGACTTTGGTACAGTCACGACAAAAGGCTGCGACGCAGGGCTATAAGAAGGGCGTCCGATTGATTTCCATACCAAGAAAATTATGTATAGGGCCCTTATCAACCATCTGGAAAATACAAGATATACTCTTTTTTATACTGGCCAACTCACCGATATCTGACGAACATATCATCATATCATCCACATAGACTGCGATTATATTTATGTGGTTTTTAGTTGGTGCACTTGTAGCTCCAGTTCAGCTGCTATGGCCAACATCATTCTTATTGTCGCATATCGCACTACTGGCGAAAACGTTTCGACATAGTTCACTCCATGTTGCTTGCTGCAACCCTTTGCCACTAGCCTAGCCTTGTATCGTTCTATGGTGCCATTTTTGTCACATTTTAGTGCAAAGACCCATCTGCATCCAATCGCCTTATGATTGGATGGTAATTCGGCTGGATCCCAAGTTCCATTCACTTTCAGTGCTCCGAATTCCTCTGCCATGGCCTTATGCCATTCGATCGCCTGTGGACTTTCAAATGCTACTTCCACAGTTGCTGTTGTTATGACGTTATCACTGCTCAGAAGATTCAGCTTGTGCCGCTTCTCGTCTGGTCTTCGCCATCCTTGCCCACTGGTTCTTTCAAGCCGGTTACTTTTCTGGCTGATATCTCTTTTGTTGGCCTTCATCACCATTCGCTTTACTTTTGTCACTCGATTTGTTGGTATTGGTGTTACCGTTATCATCATCGCTGCCTCTGCTGCTGGATCTGCTGATGCCTCTGCTGCTGCTTCTGTTGCTGGCTCAGCTGCTTCTTCTGTTGCACTGCACTTCTGTAAACTTCATACATACATCGCGCCATCTCCACGAGGGTGCGATTCATCCTTTCTGCAACTCCATTATGCTGTGGTGCGTGTGGCACACTTAATTGGCGGACGATCCCATTTTGTCTCAGAAATACGTCAAACTCGTTGTTGACATATTCTCTGCCATTGTCACTGCGAAGTACTTTGACCCGTTTTTCCGTTTGGCATTCCACCATGTTCTTATAGTTCTTAAACACATTTATAGCTTCTGATTTATTTTTGATATAATATACGTAAACATAACGTGACTTATCATCAATAATGGTATCAAAGTAACGTGATCCTCCGTTTGAACATATGTTTAAAGGGCCGCAAACATCACTATGTATAAGGTTTAAAACATCCTCACGTTTGCTGACCGACATATCAAATGGCTTCGCGCAACTTTTACTATGTAGGCATATTTTACAGTCCAATTCGCTTGTGCTGTGGAAGTTCACTCCACGCACCAATTTCATATTATTTAACTCTTTGAGGCTTTGAATGTTCAGATGTTCATATCTCTTATGCCATTTCATAATGTCCTCACTGCCATTTCCACTTAGGAACACAGCATTTATTGATTTGGTTATTTCACACAGAAATGAATTGCTTCTATGATTTGCGATTATCAGCATTTTACCGTTTTCGTCACACACACACACACGAGTTTTCTTGAAGGTTACAGTGCAGCCTCCTTTTACTAATCAGCCCACCGAAATAAAGTTGCATTGTAATTGTGGGGCATAAAGAACGTTTTTAAGTGTTACCGTTGAAGATTTCGTTTTAATCATGACGTCTCCTTGTCCGACTACTAGTGACTTCTCATCAGCAAGTGTGACTGTGTGCACCACGCTGACTTGTTAAGCAGCCGATCACTGTTTCTTGCACTTAGCAACATGAAATATGGTTTTGCGTCTCTTCCTTTTACATTCTCTTCGTTCGCTTTGGACCTACATTCGGCAGCAATGTAGCCAATTTTACCGCAATTGTAACACTTAATTTTTCTGTTTCGGTTCCTGCTTACTTTGTCTTTCTTATTTGCGCTCTCTTTAGCTCTATTATTTGCGCTCTCTTTGCTTAAAAATGCCTGTTTACTTGACCTTTCTCCCTGGACCGGTGGGCTGATTCACTGCCTTTAGGGTTATCCACGCAATGAATTAGCACACTTTTCATTTGGACACATCACGAATCATAATTTGCTTCGTCCAACTTGTCTATATTGTACAGCGCACTCATTTTTCGCTTGTACTTGTTCTCACACAGATAACTTGAGTTGGTTTGCACACAGCAATACAAATTATGCGATTATACAGCGCTATCTTGGTGGAGCGCGCTCTCTCTCTCTCTCTCTCTCTCTCTCTCGATAAAGAGCGTTCGCTGATCTGACAGCTGCTGCGGCTAGTTTGTTGTTCTGAAAGCTGCAGCATAGCGTCAGCAGCGCTCTCTCTTTATTCAGCGCTCCCTCACGACAAAGGGCGTTGTCTAATTTGACGGCTGTTGCAGCTAATTTAGTTGTTCAACAAAGCTCTAGATGATCGAACGTGTCGTTTATCTGCTCTCGTTGGTGAGAAGGTTTAGCACGTGGCTTCTGATTAATTAGCTCATTGGAGAGTTAAAACAATGTTTCGAGCAGCGATAAAATATATTTTAGAGGCCTGGTGCTGGGTAAGAGAATGGTTTAATTGAATTGGTTAAATCTCGCACCTTAAGCAGTTTACAGATCAAAAAGTTATCGAAAATGTGAAACTTCTTTTGAAAAAATGGTAGCGAAATATTTCGCTCACGAATTTTGCCAACCGATTTAGAGACCGCTAAACTAAATTGCACAATGTTAACTCACCTTTGTGGGCTCTGTTCGACGGTATAAAAATAGTAAACCTAGATATATTTTGACGGACTGTTATCGGCAAGCCAACAAAGAAGCGGAAAGTGCATCAAGGTGAAAATAGCAAATTATGAACGAGAAATGATTCGAATCTTCATGAAGAAAGTGTACTTATAAATGCAGTAAAGGCGGAAAAATAAATTCATTACATAACTGCCTCTCAGTAGACCGCTTTGTTTTTAGGTCCCACAAGCGATATATAATGCAATTTCGCTAGCCACAATATTGGTCAGTCTATAAACTGTGCTTTAACCCATCCTGTCAATGTTAAAATTAGAAACAAGCAATTGACAAACTAATGTGAAATAAAAAACAGTTTTCAATTAATCAATTTTATAAACATATTTATTCACAGTTTATAAAGGCTTACTGAACTATAAAATTATATTTCGAATCACGAAATATTGGCTTATTGGAGGCCTGATGGTCCTACTTGCATGTTGGTTGTATTTTTATGATAATACTGATACTTGGGTCCAATTCGACAAGTCGAAGTCGTTCCCCGAATACACTGTAAGCGGCGGCTCCGATTTGGAGGGCTACAATTACTTCGTGGGACGCGTTCATCATGAGGGCTCTTTCCTGCCAGCACGTGTCAGAGCGGTAACAGGCTATACTACTTATTGCACCAAAGAAGCCGCTTTTGCAGCGACCAACTTCGAGCTGCTTGTTGATCCTATCAACAGATATCACTGGGTGCGCAGCTTCGATGGATTTGAGGGAGCCAATTCAGTCTCTGTTGAAACAAGACCTGGGCAAGAAGAAAAGGCTTATGTCTGCCGAGCCGAGATTGATGGTGGAATGTTAATTGGCACACTGTATTTATCGGAAAAGAAATGCATTATCATTTATGAGAATCTTCCCCCGAGAGTCATCGATACATTCGAGGTGCTGGTTCGAAAACATGGTATATTGTGGTCAACATTGTTGAAAGTTATAGGGCTCCTTGGCGGGCTAATAGCATTTCTTATAGCATTTCTTATAATTATAAGTATCCTTATCATTATTATACTTGCACTTTTGTATTGTGTGTCAAAAATGAAAAAAATCCAGACCGGATACCGTCGGCTCTTAATCATTGTTGGCAATGAATGGCAATCAAATGGTATCGCCAATACCGAGCTTAAGAGAGAGTATTACCGAATTATAGATGGTCCATGACTCCGTGATAAGAAATAAAGCTCAACGATAATGCTGTTTTTGCTCAACTGAATAACCGGTCCGCACTAAAATTAACAAAGCTGCTGATCCAGTATAAATTTTTCTATACTGTATAAATAGCAATTATCGTTTAAGTATACATAATATATATACATACATATTAAATATTTAATTAGAATACAATTGTAGTAACTGTAACTTGCTATACTATCTTCATTTCACTAGAATCCATAGTAATGATTCATTAAATCTGAATAAAACTCATGTGATATGTATTACACATTCAAAACTTGTTGTTTCTTATCATAAAATGCCTCCTCAACGCGGTTTTTTTTATTTTTAAAAAGTTCAAGAATATCGGGATCCACGGTGCCATTCCCTCTTGGGGAAAGGTAAGTCAGGAAGGGTGGTTGAGTGACCTTTATTCTCAGTAATCCAACCTATGGATTTTCTCAGCCTTTTGCGCGTGATTATTTTCTTATTAAGCTGATTTTGATTGGTTCGCTTGAGTCCAATGGCTTTTCTACAAGTATAGAAATCAACAGTTACCTTTTTGGGCGTTAAATGCCAGTAATTGTTGTTGTAATTGTTGTTGTATTCCAAAAATTGAGTTACAACCGGATTACCCGTATCAGTTGTGAAAATCTGGTCAATAAAGCATTTTGAACATACACCACTGATTTCTAAGAGAGTTCTTCCTTTTGGCAGTTTTAGAGTTCATACTGCTTCTTCAGAAATGTTGGGACTTTGAGACCCCCACTACGAATTACAGCCATTACATTCTCATATTCCCCATTTCATGATTTTATTTCAATAATTGGGGTTGATAGTAGTGCTTTTATTTTCTTTTGTTGCATATTGTTGCATAGTTCCTTCTTAGTGCATCCCTTGTTATTCACTTTTTCAAGCCTTTCGATATAAGTCAAGTTCTTGCACTGATTTTAGAGTGTTGAGTATCTGCTCGAAGTGCATCCATGAGTTAGTCTTTTGTCTGATCCATCAGATTACCATCACATTTATTAAGATGAAAAGTGTGATTGAGAGTGCTAAATTCACCGATACCGTGGTTGTGCTGCTATTTCTTAGGGGTTTTAGTTTCCTTGTATTATTGATATTTATTTATTTACTTCTTCGACTTCTGACTTTTCCGCTATTAGTTGGATCTTTGATCTTATGCTACCCTGACTGTAGAGTTTTCAAACTGAATGAGGAATGTCCCCTTAGTTCCATTGGTTCCTTGTCGATTTTTCTTGTGCCTTCGAAGTTGATAGGCAGGATTGTTCCAGTGAACATGTCTTCACGGTCGAGTTGACTATTGATCAGTCGGCAGTCAGCTGTTATGCACTTTAGGAAGCAAGTTATACAGGTGTCGCACCTTAGATCTATTAGCTTACTCTACTACATGTCCTTTTGTCATTATGGGTTTCGCAAATTTCTTTAATTACCAAAATTTGTTGAATGCATTTAGTTATGTTTTTCAACGTTAACATTAATTTTGCTGTCTCTTTTGATTCGATTTATTAATGGAATATTATTAGTAGAGAGTATTTTTTCCTAAGGTTTCTTTTATTATTTTATTAGCTCTCAGGTAATTCATTAATTGCCTTGCTTTCAACTCTATTATCAATTGTCGTAGGCCACGTTTACCTTATTAGTTAGCAAGGTGAGCTTCTTATCTACCTCATCGTAGTACTCTAATCTCTTGTTCGATTACGTGAATCGGACGTTCGTCACGGAAACAAATGAAATCTAATCTCACTTAGTATTTTGGTTTTATTCGCTTTCGCTTTTTATGAGTTGTGACTTGTTGTTTTAATATTATTTCCGTTTGTTCAACTTAGCATATTGTTTTTAACAAAGTTGATATAGTATTGCTGAACGTAGTTTCAAGAGAAATGAAGCTGTTAAAATTGAGATTGAATTTTCCAGCTCTCGTGTCAAGATTTATATTTCTTTGCAGAATTCATTTGTGGTTTTTCTGTTTTGTTTGGTGTTTTTGATTTTTGCCTGCAAGACTTTGACTGATTCTCCTTTGCACTTTTCGTTAGTCTAGCCTTTATTTCTGGAATAGTATTTTAATTTCCTTGTAACACGTCTATTGTTTTGCAGTGGGCAACCTCAGCTAGCTCAGATTTCTCAGGGTGGGGTAACTCTAACCCTGCCCATAGACGGTATAGATTCGAAACAAACTCGACCTTCACAACACTACACATCGACCTACATGCACACACAAAATAAACGAAACAGTTGGCAGGCCTGGTGTATATGGCCACGGCGTACCCGCCCTTCCTGCAACGTACCTGTGGGGTTTGGTAGGTCCATCGCCCTCATATTGGAATTGGCGGTTAATCATATCCATGCTCACGGCGATTCTCCCCTCCCCCACTCACGCTTAATAATAATAATAATATCTATCTTTTAGCTCTAACAAAAAATTGCCTATATATATATTCTTTTATGGCGATTCACTTTCCGAGGGACCTCCTGAGTCTGGCCAAACACAAAAAACCAAGGTTTACAAAAAAAAATAGTCCTCAATCCCTATCCTACCCTATCAGAGCTCTCATACATATTATTATAACCGATTTACCTTAACCCTTGGCAAAATTCCGTATGTTGGACTTTACTTGGCTATTATAGCTTACTGCTTCCCCAATTTTTCCGCTGATTGTGGGCGATGAGAACTCAAGTCTGGGCGCTGCTGCTGAGATCCGCGATTCTCTGTCAAACACCTTCACTGCGGAACCACAGCCTACAAGGCCTTCCAAGCCCCCTCCTCTTATAGCTGAGGGTATCACCACGTTGTTGGACTGCTTGAAGCATTAAATGCTGTCACGCCGCCTGACAGCTTCATGCTTAAATGCAGTGGCGGTGGTACTGTAAGAGTCATGCCAAGTGGTATTGACGCTTACAGGGCTATCCAGAGAATGTTCTCAGAGAAGAGGATCCCGTTCCACTCATACCAACTAAAGGAGGACAGAGGCTTCCGAGTGGTGGTCAGGGGACTGCATCCATCGTTGCAGAAAATTGATTGCTTAAGAGACGAGCTCGCCAGATCTGGGCACTCAGTGCGTGGTGTCCAAACAATTGTCAGCCGTGTAAGCAAAAAGGAGCTAAACCTTTGTTATTTGGAGTTGGAGCCGGCTTCGAATAACAAAGAGATATACAACTTACGCTCCATCTCTCAGGTGCGCATTACTGTTGAATGCCCTGATCGGCATTTGGACATCCCCCAATGCCACCGCTGCCAGGAATTTGGCCACACCATGAAATACTGCCAAAAACAGCATCGCTGCGTTAAGTGTGGTTCAGCACATGCTAGTCAAGCTTGCGAAAAACCATTGGATGTTGATCCGAAATGTGCAAACTGCGGAGGAACCCATCCAGCAAGCTGGAAAGGATGCCCAGCATATCAGCGCGTTGCCAGGGGAAGGAAGCTTGTGGCTCAGTCTGGAAGGCCGGCTCAATACCTCCAAAAGTCGCGCCCAAGAAGCCCGGCTCCTATACGCAATGCCCAATTTTCTTATGCTGATGCCACCGGACTCCAAAAGGCTCCTCAGCTCCTTCAGCATCTTGGACAACTGTCAGAGCAGCAGCGTCACCCTCAGCAGCAGCGTCTCCTTCAGCAGCAACGTCACCATCAGCAGCAGTTTCACCAACGACAGCAGCCACAACTTCAGCACCCCCGGCAGCAGCAACAACAACCTTTGCCGCCCCAACAAGATGCTCCGCAAGTTCCTGAGCAACAGCGGTCGAACAAAACGCGACGACATAAAGTTCGCCAGATGGCTAGGCATCGAGAGAATGCTCAGCATCAGCAGAAATACTCGCAGCAACACCAGCAGCAGCAACGCCAGCAGCTACAACGCCAGCAGCTATAACGCCAGCAACAGCAACCCCAGCAGCAGCAACTCCAACAGCAACAGCACATCCAGCAAGAGCGTCAACAGCAACTAAGCCATCAACAACAACACCAGCAGCCATTGCGTCAACAACATCAGCAGCCCTCACAGGATCAACTTCAACTAGTGCAACAGCCTTATCAGTATTATGAACACTCCAATCTCCAGCTTGACAGTCTTATGTCAAAATTCGACAAGTTAAATGAGACAATGATGGCCACGATGAGCCTGTTGCACGCTTTACTCGCCAATAAATGAGCCAAATTGGGATGCGCGTTGGCGTGTGGAACGCCAATGGTCTTTCGAATAACGCCATAGAGTTAGAGTTGTTTATTCATCGCCATCAAATAGATGTAATGTTGGTCTGTGAGACTCATTACTGCTCCAGATCACACTATTGGCTACCAGGCTACGATATCCACCCAGCCAACCATCCGTCGGATCGCATGCGTGGTGGAGCAGCAGTGATCATTAAATCTTCTGTTAAAGTCTCTAGTCCTAGCGGTTGTCTATTGTCCTCCACGTTTTGTGTGGGCATTAGAAGACTTTAAAATTCTCTTCGAAGAGCTTGGCCCCAAGTTCCTGATTGCTGGAGACTGGAAAGCTCAACACCATCTCTGGGGTGCTGCTTTGGACACTCGCCGTGGGATTGCACTTGCGGATTGTGTGAGAGACTCCAACCTCCAAGTACTTGCCACGGGAGGTGCAACGCACTTTTCGTACGGTAGTCATAGGCCGACAGCAATTGACTTTGCTGTGTACGCTGGAATACGTTCTGACTGTCTTGGTATATCTGAGCGAATTGAGCTTAACTCCGATCATATCCCTTTGATCGTTGAGTATAGAATGGCTGTTACTCTAAATGCTCCCAAGGCACGTCTTCTGCCGCGCAAGGCAAACATCACCCGATTCCGGCAGAGGTTGGAGCAGCTTGTCAACTTGAACATGGAGCTGAGTTCACCTGCTGATATAGACGACGCAGCGGAGTTATTCCTGCGTAATATTAACGCGGCGGCGGACTTCCTTGTTCGCCTCCCAGTCCAGCTCAGCCTCTTTTAAAAACTGAGATTTTGGTACTGGTAAGGCACAAGAGAGCACTGCGTCGCCAATATATGCGCCCACACAATCCTTTGGATCTAAGGGACTTTAGGCGGGCAGCGTACGAGCTGCGAAAGTTGCTTTTTGACACTAAGAGCCAATATTTCCAGGATATGCTCCGCAATGCCGATCCCAATAAGAATCATGGATTCAATTTGTGGAAGGCAACGCGTTGTGTCAAGCGTCAGCCACTCAGGTGGATCCCCATTATGCGACCGGACAACACTTGGTGTCGATCGGATGCAGAGATTGCATCGGCTTTTGCGGATGAGCTGCAAGGCCGGTTCACGCCTTTTGCACTTGCGTCACCCAGCCAGGTACATGAAACTGAGGAATTTTTAAATGCAGATCTCGATCCTGTTCAACCGATCACACCCATCGCCCCTAATGAGGTCCGCTTGCAGATTTGCAGGCTGAAGTCCACTAAAGCCCCTGGCTATGATGTCGTCGACGGCAGAGTTGCTAAGGCCCTCCCCGAGAAGGGAGTGTTGTTCTTGGTGCTACTTTTTAACTCCATCCACCACTTCCTTACTCCATGGAAGTGTGCTGTGATTGCGATGATTCCGAAACCTGGCAAGCCGGATAATCTTGTCTCGTCATATCGACCGATAAGCTTGCTGTCCACTTTCTCCAAAATATTAAAAAAAATATTTCTTGGAAGATTGTCGGCAGTAAGTGGCTTCCGGAGTGCCATTCCTGATCATCAGTTTGGCTTTAGGCATCACCATGGTACACCAGAGCAAGTTCATCGAGTAGTTCAGCATGTCCTCGAGTCAGTACAGCTCTGCTGTCTTCCTGGATATCCAGCAAGCGTTTGATCGCGTATGGCATGATGGCCTGCTTTTTAAGCTTAAGTTCCTACTACCTTCGGCGCTATATTTACTGCTCAGGTCCTACCTGCTTGGCCGTTCTTTTATGGTGGAAGTTAGGGGCGAGCGATCAAACATCCGCCACATAGGAGCGGGTGTACCGCAGGGTAGTGTCCTTGGACCTGCCCTGTACACTTTGTACACCGCGGACTTGCCGATTCCGGTAGCCAGAAACACGCTGCTTGCCACATACGCAGATGACACAGCGTTCCTTGCTAACTCCTCCACTGCTTGGAGAGCAGCAGCGGTTACGCAAAGATTCTTGGATGATTTTAGTAACTGGGCCAACCGGTGGAACATCTGTGTCAATGAGAACAAGTCTCAGCACTGTACGTTTGCGCTCAGGAGTGGTAACTGTCCACCTGACCGACTCAACAACACGATCACACCTCAGGGGAACCATGTTCGCTACCTGGGTATGTATCTGGACAGGAAACTTACCTGGCGCAAACACATACAGATCACGGCAGCAGCGTGTAGATCCAAGAGGGCGAAACTCAACTGGTTGCTAAAGCCATCCAGCAAACTCAGCTTGAGCAACAAGCTGCTGGTGTATAGGAGCATCATCGTGCCCTCATGGACATATGGGATTCCATTTTGGGGCACAGCGGCAAAATCTTGGGTTAACCAAATTCAAGTCTTGCAGAACAAGGTGCTAAGAGATATCTCTGGTGCTCCACCTTATGTGCGCAATATGACGCTGCACAACGACTTCTGTGTACCGACAGTCTTTAGCCAAATAAACCGACATACAAGTCGTTACAATGACCGGCTACATAACCACGTTAACCCATTGGCTTCGTCACTAGAGTTAAATATAACCCGCAGACGCTTAAAGCGCCTCCACACCAGTGACCTATGGACAGGTGGACGCTAATTGTAACGTTAATGTGCAACAATGGTATATTTGATCTTATAATAGATGTTATGTTATATTGTAATATGTTAAATCCAGTTATATGTTTACGTTATTTAATTTTCAAATTCCCTGTTATTATTTATACCCTGTACAAAACAATATTTTACAACCTTTCATTAGATTGATTAATATTAAATTAAATTGATACATTAAAAAAAAATAAAAAAAAAAAAAAAATTGGAGCTTAGTGGCTAACAATCGGCTTATGCTCGCTAAATATAAAAAAATAATATTTAAGTCTACAGATCGCAACGAAAACAAAGAAAAATATATGCAAACTATGCTTTATACGCAATAAATAAATATGTATGTACCTAAAATTTACATCTGTTCGTAGTAATGATAATAATAAGTATCCCCTGCGATCCTTTTTATGTAAGTACAATCATATATACAAGTACAACTGAGTTTTGCGATTTAAACAGACACACTGCTTCGCAAAGCAACACAAATCGTATCGTTAAAACATTTATATTTGTAACTACGCTTTCGTTAACATTTCCATATTGGTTTATGGTACATTTCATGGATTGGACGCGAATGGATTTGTCGGTGGATGGTACGACACCTGTTCCTTTACGGAAACACAAAATGAATATAAATTCACTAAAATTGACGAACACACTTACGCCAATTCCAATGGGACACAACACAGAAATATCGTGAGAGGTTTGTCGCTTATTTATTCTTTGATCTCCTCGCCGTCACCCAGTGAATAGCCAGTCCGCGACCTGCCTCAATTTTTTAGTTTCCTCGTGTCGTGCGAAAATTCAGTCTAACCGCACCAAAGACAGTCGTGTAATCGCCAAAAAATGTGGCGGTATTCGATTGGCGCTATCGATACTTTTCGACGAATGCAACATCCTATTAAGTTTCTAGCTGTGCCGTTTTCGCGCTATGATGAAATTCATTTTGACATAAGATCAGAGTTGCCAGATCGTTATATTACATACATAGAGTTGCCAGATTGTCACATTGTATATATTATGGTTACATTCGCAACAATTTTGCTTGCAAATTTTGCATATGTTTATTAAATCTAGTATTTTGAAACCTTAAAGTTTTGTTAAGCTTTCAATCTGTTCATGGGGCTTATTGTTGTATTAGCTCTTCTTGCAGGTGTTTTGCCGGCAATCTTGCCGGCGTCGGTCTTCTTTGGTTTAATTTTTGGGTAGTTTTTTTTTTGTTTTTATGCACTTATTTCATTCGATAGTTTTTTCTTGTAGTAATTTTTAAGATGTTTGATGTTTGGTGTACATCTTAAAAAGTTTTAGTATAAGAATGATATTAGAGAGAGTATTATTATTTGTTGTACTGGAAGTCTCAGCTACTTGATTAATATTGACATTTGCCTTATAATCTTTAATTTTACGTTGTTCACCACCCATTTTGAAATGAATTTTATTTATTGTTTTGAGGGGTTCATTAGTAAAATAAGCGAACAAAGGAAGTTTCATGAAACTAGCACATTAGCAGCACAATTAACATTTTGTATATGATTGTCTTCTGCTCCTGGCAGGATTTAAAGTGTCTCTCGTCCGAAGACAGCGATATGCTTATACAAACTTCTGAGTGCGTATGCCACACAATATTAACTTGCATGCTACTCTCTGACAGGCTGCCTCGGCCAAGAATTAACTTAATAAACTGATTAGCAATAAGTTGAGTTAAGAAGTTTTGGAATAAACTAAACCATAAGCAGAGTAAGCATGAGTTAAAGAGTAAAGAGAGAAATATCGTGTTTTGCCTTGCTTTACTAAGAGTATATTTCCATAATGTAACTATATAAATTAAAACGAATACAATAATTGGAATTTGATTTATTTGATGAACCAAATTCAGATAAAGCGTATATTTATATATATAAACATATATATTTTCATATTACAAAAGCCACACCCAAATCAACGTTTGCAAAATGATTTATAGTTTGTCATAACTTAATTTCGACTCCTAAGAAAAATGTCCCCAAATTACGAAAGACAAATGTACTTATGCTAAGCATAAGGGGAATATACAGACTTGGACCAGCTGCAAATCTGAATATCGAGAAGGAAGAGGAACTGCAACTGGCCAGATAGTCAGTTTTTTGTGGCATAAATCGTAAAACTTACAGACACATTTGTTACTTGACACATTTGATGGTAAGCAAATGTAAAATAATATACAGATATCACTAAAGATAGAGCCTTTTGAGCTTTTGCACTATTGATAAGATAGGAATTGATTAGATAAGAAAAACACTATTCATAAGTTAAGTTAAGATAGGCTTAAGATAGATAGATAAAAGAGGTACAACAATCGTATTAGCCCACAGTCTTTAATAACTCATTGGACAGTTAAAACAATGGCTCGACCTGCGGCAAAACTTATTTTAAAAGTCCTGGTGCTGGGTAAGAGAAAGGTTTAATTGAATTGGTTAAATTTCGCACCTTAAGCAAAGTTTACAGATCAAAAAGTTATCGTATAGTATTAATGTGAAACTTCATTTAAAAAAATGGTAGCGAAACATATCGCTCAGGAATTTTGACAACAATTTAGAGACCGCTGAACTAAATTGCACAATATTAACTCACCTGAGTGGATTCTGTTCGACGGTATCAAAATATTAAGCCTGGATATATTTTGACGGACTGTTAGCAAGCCATTAAAGAAGCGGAAAGTGCATCAAGGTGAAAATAGCAAACTATGTATGAGAAATGATTCGAATCTTCAAGAAGAAAGTGTACTTATAAATGCAGTAAAGGCGGAAAAATAAATTCATTACATAATTGCCTCTTAGTAGACAGCTTTGTTTTTAGGTCCCACAAGCGAAATATAATGCAATTTCGCTAGCCAAAATATTGGTCAGTCTATAAACTGTGCTTTAACCCATCCTGTCAATGCTAAAATTAGAAACAAGCAATTGACAAACTAATGTGAAATAAAAAACAGTTTTCAATTAATCAATTTTATAAACATATTTGTCTACAGTTTTTAAAGGCTTACTGAAATGTAAAGTTATACTTCGAAGCGCGAAATATCGTCTTCTGGCAGTCCTGCTGGTCCTATATGTAAGCGCGTGGCATTTTTACGGTGAAGATGATTGGGTCCAATTCGACAAGTCGAAGACGTTCCCCGAACACACTGTAAGCGGCGGCTCCGATTTGGAGGGCTACAATTACTTCGTGGGACGCGTTAAGCATGAGGGCTCTTTCCTGCCAGCACGTGTCAGAGCGGTAACTGGCTATACTACTTATTGCACCAAAGAAGCCGCTTTTGCAGCGACCAACTTCGAGCTGCTTGTTGATCCTTACAACAAATATCACTGGGTGGATGGATTTGAGGGAGCCAATTCAGCCTCTGTTGAAACAAAACCTGGGCAAAAAGAAAAGGTTTATGTCTGCCGAGCCGAGATTGATGGTGGAATGTTAATTGGCACACTGTATTTATCGGAAAAGAAATGCATTATCATTTATGAGAATCTTCCCCCGAGAGTCATCGATACATTCGAGGTGCTGGATCGAAAATATGATGAATACTTGTTAACATTGAGTAAAGTTATAGAGCACCTAGTGCGTTCCATATATTCATCTTGTAAATGACTATGTTATCATTTTCGTCATTATACTTGTCGTTATTATAATTTGTCAAGAATGATAAAGAACAGACGTACAGTGCACTTGGTTTACCGAGTTATAGGTGGTGCATGATTGTGTGATAAGAAATAAAGCCCAACGATAATGATGTTTTTGCTCAACTGAAAAACTGGTCCGTCCTAAAATTAACAAAGCTAGTGATCCAGTGTAAATTTTTCTTATTGGTTATATCGTTTAAGTATACAAAATATATACATACATATTAATTATTTAATTACAATACAATTGTAGTAACTGTAATACTATACTATCTTCATTTCACCAGAATCCATAGTAATGATTCATTAAATCTGAATAAAACTCATGTGATATGTATTACACTGTCAAAACTTGTGATTTCTTATCATAAAATGCCTCCTCAACGCGGTTGTTTAGTTTTGAGAAGATCAAGAATATCGGGATCCACGGTGTGCCATTCCCTCTTGGGGAAATGTAAGTCAGGAAGGGATTACCCGTATCAGTTGTGAAAATCTGGTCAATAAAGAATTCTGAACATACACCACTGATTTCTAAGAGAGTTCTTCCTTTTGGCAGTTTTAGAGTTCCTACTGCTTCTTCACTTTGAGACCCCCACTACGAATTACAGCCCTTACATTCTCATATTCCCCATTTCATGATTTTATTTCAATAATTGGGGTTGATAGTAGTGCTTTTATTTTCTTTTGTTGCATATTGTTGCATAGTTCCTTCTTAGTGCATCCCTTGTTATTCACTTTTTCAAGCCTTTCGATATAAGTCAAGTTCTTGCACTGATTTTAGAGTGTTGAGTATCTGCTCTAAGTACATCCATGAGATAGTCTTTTGTCTGATCCATCAGATTACCATTTATTAAGATGAAAAGTGTGATTGAGAGTGCTAAATTCACCGTTATCGTGGTCGTGCTGCTATTTCTTAGGGGTTTTAGTTTCCTTGTATTATTGATATTTATTTATTTACTTCTTCGACTTCTGACTTTTCCGCTATTAGTTGGATCTTTGATCTTATGCTACCCTGACTGTAGAGTTTTTAGTTCCATTGGTTCCTTGTCGATTTTTCTTGTGCCTTCGAAGTTGATAGGCAGGATTGTTCCAGTGAACATGTCTTCACGGTCGAGTTGACTATTGATCAGTCGGCAGTCAGCTGTTATGCACTTAAGGAAGCGTGTTATACAGGGGTCCTAGCTTAGATCTATTAGCTTACTCTACTACATGTCCTTTTGTCATTATGGTTTTCGCAAATTTGAATGAGTTCTGATCGTCTTCTGCAGAGACCAATTCCCCGAGGTCTATGTGCCCACCGTTTTCGAGAATTAAGCACATGATTAATATATTTTTTTTTTCTTGTTAAACAAACAACTTTTTGCAATAAGTTCTTGCTAATTTAATACTTAGGCATTTTATTTTATTTTCATTAATAACAGAAATGCCTTTTAGCAATTGTAGATTTGATTTCATATTCATTTGTGCTTTGTGCTCGTTCCATCGCAACTCGTCTAGTCTCACAGCGTGCAAAATCATCTGATCGTTCTTGCTTTGTGTATTTTTTTTCTCCTGTTGTAAAAAAAAGTTGTGAGTCAATATCAATTGTTGGAAGGCAGACAAGCAGACAGGCAGACAGGCAAACTAGATACCCGCTCGTTCGCTCACCCGCTCGTTCTCCCTCTCTCGCCCACTACTCTCCTTGCGCATATAACGAACGGGCAGATTTACTTACTATACGCACGCACGCATACACATATGCACACACACACATATACTCATGCACACACGTACTAATACTACAACATGTACTTGTATAGCAAGAGCTCCCTTCCTTCCTTTTCTTGCTGTGTGCTCTTGCTCTTTTTATTCGTCTTATACAAGCCAGTTGCGCACACACAGTTTTGCGCGCTGCTGCCCGCGCTCTCTCTCATTCTCTCTCCCTCTCTGGCTCGTTATATATGTACATATGTATGTCCCTCTGTCTCTCTCGTTCCCCCTCATCCAATTGTTACTGGTGCTCACGTTTGGAGCCAATAGCGCACCACGCTCTCGCTCTCATTTGTAATAAGATAAGCCAAAAGAAAAAAGACAAAACAAAAAAAATACTGGTATATGCCATTTTGAATTGCATTAAGTCACGTTTTGTGTTTTATTTTTGATTTTCGGTTATTTGCGAAATGTTTAGCGTTTCTAATATTTTTATAAGCTTATTTTTTTTTTGTATGAACAATTTCCACAGCGCAATATGGCTGCGCTTGTGTGTTGTGTTTGGAAAGCGCTTACATGTGATGTACATATGTATGTATCTGTGTCTGTGTGTGTTTGTGCATGTGTGGGGCTGTCGTTCACGTCATTCTTGGTATTGTGTCTGATTAATACGTTTGGCATTTCAGCCAGTTCCTTGTTTTTTGCTATCTCTCAACTTGAAGTTGACTACTCTCGTCTGCAGCGACTTCTTCGCTTTGTGATGATGATGATGATGATGTTGATGCTGATTGAAACGGGCTTTTGTGCCACATAATTGCCATGAACTTAACGGGCGTCGTGTTATCACTCTATACAAACTTACTATATGCATTCTCATATATACCTACTTATTTATACTACCAGAGAAAAGTCTACACTCGATTATAATGACGTGATTCTATTTCTGCGCATTTACACTGATCTTATACTTATGTGTTTCTCAGTGGATTCACCCGATTCGCTGAAAAATATTCACGAAAAATGGACGCCAGAGATAAGCAGTCGTTTGGAATTTAAAATTGTTTACTTACAAACTGTATATTTATAATAACAGTCTTATTTTCAGGTTAAACATTTTTGTCCCAATGTTTCAATCATTTTGGTAGGCAATAAGAAAGATTTGCGAAATGATCCGAACACAATTCGGGTAAGTTCTCCATTAATACTCATAACGTGTCGTCATTTAAAACTATAATTATTTTGGTTTCGTGCAGGATCCGGCAAAGATGCCAAGGAGGGTGTGCGAGAAGTTTTCGAAACAGGAACCAGGGCTGCACTGCAAGTTAAAAAGCGGAAGAAGCCCAAATGCCTTTTGCTCTAATAGAACAAATAACAACAAAAAAATCTATACATACACAAACACACACACACACCACCGAGAGTCATCGGTGTATAAATAGCAAATATCGTTGAAGTGTACATAATATATATACAAATGTCTGAAACACGTATAGTGTGTAATCGGACGCGCGGAGTCGACGGTTAGATTCGAACTGGCTGCTCTGACGAGCAGGCCTTTATTTATATAAAATTCTTAAACCTAAATACATAGAAAATATTATGAAACCGACCGCATGGTCTCCTATCGAGTGCAGCCGTTTTTAAAGCGACCGCAGTGTATGGTGCATCTCCTCTAACCTCTCTAAAAATAGCTTGACCCTTTGCAGGCCAGCCTCAAGTGCCTAATACTCGAACAAATACATATTAATTATTTAATTACAATACAATTGTAGGAACCGTAATTTGCTATACTATCTTCATTTCACCAGAATCCATAGTTATGATTCATTAAATCTGAATAAAACTCATGTGATATGTGTTACACAGTCAAAACTTGTTATTTCTTTCATAAAATGCCTCAACGCGGTTATTTAGTTTTGA
Source organism: Drosophila nr. medialis 2 BK-2023a (assembly GCA_035044325.1). Classification (NCBI taxonomy): domain Eukaryota; kingdom Metazoa; phylum Arthropoda; class Insecta; order Diptera; family Drosophilidae; genus Drosophila; species Drosophila nr. medialis 2 BK-2023a. Next base: position 25,350 of record JAWNMH010000038.1, read on the forward strand.
GAAGATCAAGAATATCGGAATCCACGGTGTGCCATTCCCTCTTGGGGAAATGTAAGCAAGGAAGGGTGTTTTTGGATGTTATACTGGCACACTGAAGTTTGTTTTTGGGTGGACTTCTGTGTTCCCTGCTAGAATGGTTGAGTGACCTTTATTCTGAATAATCCAACCTATGGATTTTCTCAGCCTTATGCCCGTGAGTGTTGCATTTTCTCGATAAGCTGATTTTGATTGGTTTGCTTGCTCGATGTGTTGGCGTCAGCTACAAATAACTCGGAATGATAATCAATTGTTTACGCACTTGACCCCGTCCTGATTCGTACTTTTATATCGTACATAAATAAAGTACAAGTGATCTTTTTCTTGTGTTGTGCATTAAAACATTTGAACAGGCAATGTATATACAAAGTATGTAATAAGGAAGAACAGTAAAGAATAACACATAAAAAGACAAGTGCAGTTAGAAATCCGCTACTCAATCGTCGTTTAGTGTGTGTCGCTGCTTCGCTTGAGCTCCCGTGAACTTTTTCATGTACATAAGCAGCTGTGCGTGGGCGATTGGTTACATAGAAACCGCTATTTCCTGTGAATCTTGCTGTGTTCTTGTGCGAGCGTTAAGCATAAATATGAACGCAGTCACCTCCGCTGATAGTGTGCCTGCCAAATTTGCGTTTTATTAGCGGATGGCTGAAGATAAATATGAGGTGATACAGAAGTTTGACGTAGCGTGGCCGGTGTCAGTGATAGATTCTGGATATTGGTCTTGAGATTAAAAAGGCAGCTTGAATTGCGAGTTGATCGTTTGAAACTTGATGATATCAATCAAAAAGGTGCTGTGCGTTTCCAAGATGGCATCGCTGACGGGCAAGCGTTGGTCCATCATCGGGAATCGCATTCATCCGGAGTTACCTTATATCGACGCGGAGAGTCGGTATGGTGTGCGTGAGTAGGCCCGCACCGCTGTCGATAGGATTGGACGCCGGATGCAGGCCGACATCATGGGCGAGGAGCTGAAGTGATCTAAGGATGAGAAACAGCTTCTCATAAAATGGCCATCCTCTAGAGTGCTTGCGCTAAGTCCAGAAAAAGTGGTGTTGGGCAAGCTCATTCGTCAACAAGATATGCCTGACTCCTATAGAGAATACGGTTGAAAGGGAGTCTTTCAACGGGGGGAGTATGTTGGCGTCAGCAGCAAAGAATTTGGAATGATAATTAATTGTTTACGTACTTGCATTTGTAGCCCTGCGTGGCTTAGTAGAAATACCATATTGTTAGTATTGCTGGGTTTTTTACGCGGCAAAAAGTATGATGCTCTTGTTTTGGCAGTTTGACAAAGAAGAAAAAGATTTATTCCTTGTATACTTACATCTAGTTGGGGAATCGATCAGTATCGATATCCCTGTTATTAACATAAGTAATCGATAATGTTATATTGATATTTTCAACACTCCCCCTCAATACACATTATTGACAATTAATTTTAGACCAAGCCTATTACAATTTTCATGTTTTCACTTGTTCAAATTCTTAGTCAAGATATCTGCCATCATTTGACTCGTTGGACAATATTCCACCTGAATCACAAGCTTACTAAAAACTTCTCGCACGAAGTGATTACGTATATCTTTATGCTTACTTCTTGCATGGTAAACTGAATTCTTAACTAAGTTCAAAGCGCTCAAATTATCGCCATGATTTACAATACTTTAGTTACATAATTTACGATTCTTTAGTTGCTTCCTATATGCCCATATATTCGGCTTCAGTACTACTTAGTGCTACTGACGATTGCTTCCTGCTTTTCCATGAGAATGCGCTACCTCCAAGAATGAACGCGTATCCAGTATACGATTTTCGATCTGTGTTATCTTCACCCCAGTCCGCATCAACGTAGCCTTTGATGTGATTTCCAGTTTTTGCATATGTTATGCCCATTGAAGACGTTGTCCTGAGATATCGCAGCACTTACTTTGCTGCTGCCTAGTGCTCTTGGTGGCGACCCGTATTCCGCTGGGACGGCTTACATACTGAATGTAAAATGTCAGGTCTGGATGTAATTGATAGGTACATTAATGATCCGATCAGTGACTGGTACTCTGCCTGGTTGACCCTCTTGCAAAGTTGGCTCTCACATTTGTTGGTGTACCCGGACGCCAACGGAACTGATGCTGCCCGACCCGCTTCCATGCCAAACTTCTTAAGCAACTGCAACACATGCTGCTGCTGAGTGATCTTTATCGCCCCTGATATGCCCCTCTGATTTATTTCCATACCAAGAAAATTATGTATAGGGCCCTTATCAACCATCTGCAAAATACAAGATATACTCTTTTTTATACTGGCCAACTCACCGATATCTGACGAACATATCATCATACATCGCGCCATCGCCACGAGGGTGCGATTCATCCTTTCTGCAACTCCATTTTGCTGTGGTGTGTGTGGCACACTTAATTGGCGGACGATCCCATTTTGTCTTGTTTGGCATTCCACCATGTTCTTATAGTTCTCAAACACATTTATAACTTCTGATTTATTTTTGATATAATATACGTAAACATAACGTGACTTATCATCAATAATGGTATCAAAGTAACGTGATCCTCCGTTTGAACATATGTTTATAGAGCCGCAAACATCGCTATGTATGAGGTTTAAAAGATCCTCACTTTTGCTGACCGACATATTAAATGGCTTCGCGCAACTTTTACTATGTGGGCATATTTTACAGACCAATTCGCTTGTGCTGTGGAAGTTCACTCCACGCACCAATTTCACCAATTTCAATTTGCGTGTTCAGATGTCCAGATCTCTTATGCCATTTCATAATGTCCTCACTGCCACTTTTGCCATTTCCACTTAGGAACACAGCATTTATTGATTTGGTTATTTCACACAGAAATGAATTGCTTCTATGACTTGCAATAATCAGCATTTTACCGTTTTCGTCACACACACACAGCCTCCTTTTACTAATCAGATCACCGTTTTTAAGTGTTACCGTTGAAGATTTCGTTTTAATCATGACGTCTCCTTGTCCGACTACTAGTGACTTCTCATCAGCAAGTGTGACTGTGTGCACCACGCAGACTTGTTAAGCAGCCGATCACTGTTTTTTGCACTTAGCAACATGAAATATGATTTTGCGTCTCTTCCTTTTACATTCTCTTCGTTCGCTTTGGACCTACATTCGGCAGCAATGTGGCCAATTTTACCGCAATTGTAACACTTAATTTTTCTGTTTCGGTTCCTGCTTACTTTGTCTTTCTTATTTGCGCTCTCTTAGCTCTCTTATTTGCGCTCTCTTTGCTTAAAAAATGCCTGTTCGCTTGACCTTTCTCACTGGACCGGTGGGCTGATGCACTGCCTTTAGGGTTATCCACGCAACGAATTAGCACACTTTTCATTTGGACACACCACGAATCATAATTTGCTTCGTCCAACTTGTCTATATTGTACAGCGCACTCATTTTTCGCTTGTACTTGTTCTCACACAGATAACTTGAGTTGGTTTGCACACAGCAATACAAATAATGCGATTATACAGCGCTATCTTGGTGGAGCGCTCTCTCTCTCTCTCTCAGCGTTCGCTGATCTGACAGCTGCTGCGGCTAGTTTGTTGTTCTGAAAGCTGCAGCATAGCGTCAGCAGCGCTCTCTCTTTATTCAGCGCTCTCTCTCGACAAAGGGCGTTGTCTAATTTGACGGCTGTTGCAGCTGATTTAGTTGTTCAACAAAGCTCTAGATGATCGAACGTGTCGTTTATTTGCTCCCGTTGGTGAGAAAGTTTAGCACGTGGCTTCTGATTAATTAGCTCATTGGAGAGTTAAAAAAATGTTTCGAGCTGCGATAAAATATATTTTTAGAGGCCTGGTGCTGGGTAAGAGAAAGGTTTAATTGAATTGGTTAAATCTCGCACCTTAAGCATAGTTTACAGATCAAAAAGTTATCGATAATGTGAAACTTCATTTGAAAAAATGGTAGCGAAATATTTCGCTCACGAATTTTGCCAACCGATGTAGAGACCGCTAAACTAAATTGCACAATGTTAACTCACCTTTGTGGGTTCTGTTCGACGGTATCAAAATAATAAACCTAGATTTATTTTGACGGACTGTTATCGGCAAGCCAACAAAGAAGCGGAAAGTGCATCAAGGTGAAAATAGCAAATTATGAATGAGAAATGATTCGAATCTTCATGAAGAAAGTGTACTTATAAATGCAGTAAAGGCGGAAAAATAAATTCATTACACAACTGCCTCTCAGTAGACCGCTTTGTTTTTAGGTCCCACAAGCGAAATATAATGCAATTTCGCTAGCCAAAATTGGTCAGTCTATAAACTGGGATTTAACCCATCCTGTCAATGTTAAAATTATAAACAAGCAATTGACAAACTAATGTGAAATAAAAAACAGTTTTCAATTAATCAATTTTATAAACATATTTATTCACAGTTTTTAAAGGCTTACTGAACTATAAAATTGTAATTCGAAACACGAAATATTGTCTTATTGGAGGCCTGATGGTCCTACTTGCATGCTGGTTGTATTTTTATGATAATACTGATACTTGGGTCCAATTCGACAAGTCGAAGGCGTTCCCCGAATACACTGTAAGCGGCGGCTCCGATTTGGAGGGCTACAATAACTTCGTGGGACGCGTTCATCATGAGGGCTCTTTCCTGCCAGCACGTGTCAGAGCGGTCACTGGCTATACTACTTATTGCACCAAAGAAGCCGCTTTTGCAGCGACCAACTTCGAGCTGCTTGTTGATCCTATCAACAGATATCACTGGGTGCGCAGTTTCGATGGATTTGTGGGAGCCAATTCAGTCTCTGTTGAAACAAGACCTGGGCAAGAAGAAAAGGCTTATGTCTGCCGAGCCGAGATTGATGGTGGAATGTTAATTGGCACACTGTATTTATCGAAAAAGAAATGCATTATCAATTATGAGAATCTTCCCCCGAGAGCCATCGATACATTCGAGGTGCTGGTTCGAAAACATGGTATATTGTGGTCAACAGTGTTGAAAGTTATGGGGCTCCTAGGCGGGCTAATAGCATTTCTTGTAGCATTTCTTGCAGCATTTCTTATAAGTGCACTTTGTTTTATAATTCTGATTGTTATCCTCCTCATTATTAAACTTGCACTTTTTTTATCCAGACCGGATAGCGTCGAAAATTTCGAAGCCAAGCCCGATGAAGGAGGAGGATTTCAAAGTCCCCCGAGAGTCATCGATACATTCGAGGTGCTGGATCGAAAACATGGTACATTGTTGAAAGTTATAGTGCTCCTAGGCGGGCTAATAGCATTTCTTATAGCATTTCTTATGAATGCACTTCGTTTTATAATTGTGCCTGTTATCCTTATCATTATTATACTTGCACTTTTTTATTTTGTGTCAAGAATGAAAAAATCCAGACCGTCGAAAATTTCGAAGCCATCGATGAAAGAGAAGGCATCCATAGTACGCAGAATACGATGCAAGTCTTCGATAAAAGCATCGCAAAATACGGTGCAAGTCTTAGTTAATAGCATCGCGGATAAGACCGTCATTATTGAGGGCGAACCTACGGATACCGTCGAGAATTTCGAAGCCAAGATCGGGGAAAGGGAAGGTATTCAAAGTACGCAGAATACGATGAAAGTCTTCGATAAAAGCATCGCGGATAAGACTTTCATTATTGGAGCCGAACCTACGGATACCGTTGAAAATTTCGAAGCCAAGATCGGGGAAAGGGAAGGAATTCAAAGTACGGATACGGATACGGATACCGTCGAAAATTTCGAAGCCAGGATCTTTGAAAGAGGAGGAATTCAAGGTACGCAGAATACGGTGCAAGACGTTGTTCTTGCAAGCATCGCGGGAATAGTAGTGGCATCATTGCCATTATTATTGGTCTATTATTTCCAATTCGAAAGAGAAAATGAATGTAACTAAAAAACTAATCCTAACGTTTAAGGTGGTTTTTCAGTTTTAAATTTCATGTTTAACATTTTTTTTTATAATATTAGCAATTGGAATTTTTGTTTGTTTTTATTTTGTTTTATATATATGTATATATTACTCTAGTTTGGTTTGTGGAGAGTAATATAAGAATGCTTAAAAACTAATAATTGAATATTTATTTCTTAAAGGCGGTTACATTTTATTCATTTATTAAATTTATTTTTTTCAAATTAAATTGTTCTAGTTATTATTTTATTGGCTTAAATGACGATATTCGTTCTTATTCAGTGTACTTTGCGTAATCACAAAAATAAAAAATTGTTAAATTATTGTTTGCTTTTTTTTATGAATATGCGTAAATTTTTGTTCAGTGTGTTGTGTAACTTATTCAAATACTAATTTTATTCAATTTAAAGATTATTTAGATTTAGTATTTTGTTCTCAAGCACATGTTTTCAACTCAACTAAGTACCACTGCTGTGAATACATTTTTATTTATATGTAAAAAGTAATAAGGGTGTATATGTATGTATGTATGTATGTATGTATATATATATATGTATATTATAGATAAAAGAATCTGAATGTGGTAATCAAATTTAATAAAAGCTCTGAGCACAATGAAAAGAGCGCCGTTAAATGTTGCATTGCAAAAGTTAATCGAACCACAAGAACATCAATAATAATAATTTCATTAATTGACCATAAAGTGGATCGACACATGATTGTATTATAAATGTCGTCCGATAGTTCGCCTCCTTCCACCATTCCTGCTTCGGCTTTTTTGATACCTTCCCATAGTCGTAAACATCCATTTTCACTACATGGAAACCACGTTCTTCTGGAGAGCTCAAAGTGGACGTAATGCCTGAAAGCTTTCTCGATATTAACCCAGTGCTCTGTCGTAACCTTCCAGCTTGGAACAATTCTTCGAGAGAATCTTCTATCGATTGTATTTTCGAAACATTTGTAGAAAGAACATCTGCAGGAATTGTTGGAGTAGGTACAATCGCGGACACTGTTGATGTGATCGTTGTGCCAGGCAACGACCAAGATGGTACCGGTAAATTTTCTATATAATTCGTAGTTATCCACTCCATGGCTACGTCCGTCATTTGGGGCTCCGCAAACATCGTGTACGATTCGTTTCTTAAGAGTTTGTAATGTACAACGGGAAGCTGATGTGCGTTTAAATCAGGCGGAGTACGCGCTTGCTTTGGGCTGAGGCTCGCCGGCAATTGGGGTGGGTGTTTGTTGGTCAACCGCCGAATTAAGATTGCTTCCAAGCACTAGTTTAGTATATTTTATAATTCGCGTACTTTGTTTTAACATAAAAGGAAGGTAGACGACAAGCCATGGACGTGAGGAAGGAGAAAGAGGAACAGCGATAGAGGGATCAAATACCTCGAATTATAGGGGCATCCTGTGGTGCTACCATATTGGTGCACTCGCCCACCCTACCATGATTCTGCGGGCCTATGCAAAAAAAAAACAGAATCCCTTAGGAAGCCCTACGCCTGCTATCCTATCTCCATCAGGAGTACCTGGCATCCACACTTTAAAAGAAATTAGTGCATTTCTACTTCAAGCCGTAACAGGCATATATAATTCATAATTCAACGGTAGATAAATTCCTTAAATTAAGTACTTATAGATATAACGACCAAAGACGGAAGCGAGGGGTATATTGTAAACGCATGTTTGCAGATAGATTAATAAAAAAAATTGGGTTCCGAATCAGGAACAATATTGAGAATATAAATTGATAACAATTCCGGTTGGTACTTAACCAAAAATGCCGGTGTATAATTGACCAACAATGCCGGTCGATCAGTGCACTTTTTCTCTGCAACTGTTAAGCAGAAGAGACATGCCTCATCAATTCAACTCGGGCATGCCAATATATACAACGTCCTAAATCAAATCGATATGCAAACACCTGCCTACAAGGTTAGGCTTATAGTAAAAATGTATAATATATAAGGTATATAATATAAAAAATAGATATAATTGATAACTGCTTCATGCAAAAAAAATAAAATAACCAAACAAAAATAACCACGCGCACCTATTTGTTTGCTGCGCAGTGTGGCAGATATTCTACTAGTTCAACGAATAATTGTTCATGTCCACAGAGAAATTTAAACATTGGTTCTCTACTCACATTAGGTTTTCTTTTGTTTTTAAATGCTCCTTACAATAACGGAGAGCAACTCACATACACTGTCCCACGCTGGAAGTACTTCCTGGTGTTGGTGTCGCTGTAATCATGTAATAGAACAATTATTCCTGACCTCGGCGAACAATTGCTCACATCATATTCTCTGCACTGCGACAAATTTTCTTTTGGTGTTTAATTTCCGCATGCATTTTCTAAATAAAAGTTACTTATTAGTATTAGGTATATAAATAATTAATTCCTAAACGAACAGGTACCGAGCCAATTTCCTTTCCTTTCATTTTGTATTTATCTAATTTAATTCGAGTGTAATCCACTTTAAGCGATTTGCTTGAACTCGCCGATCGCACATTTGTTCTGCTTATCTACGCATAACGGCAAGCTAAAACACCACATAACGGCAGTTCACGCATGCAGGTTATGCATGCCTGAATTGTGCGTAATTAAATAATTCACACTATCCGACAAAGAACACAAAAAAAATAAAGGAAATTGTTTTGGGACCACTATAACTTTGTATCGATTCCAATAAGGTTGGTCCACCAAGAATTGTCCGCAGCAGTTTGTAATCAACAGTTGGGTTGGAAGCCAAAGATGATGATGGTGGCTCAGTGTTAAATGTCCACTGCAGCTAGTAATCCCGACAGTTGGGTGGAAGCCAAAGATGATGATGGTGGCTCAGTGTAAAATGTCCACTGCAGCTGTCCATGCCCGTCCCTTCCTATGCGTCCAGCCTCCTCATTCGGTGCAAGCACACTGATGCGCTTAATTCATATTCGCCCATCCACCGTCGCTAGACAACCTTAGTGGTGAAATTTGCGTGGAAGCAAAAAAATGCGCTCTCCGTGTTTGCTTTTAAGAGCGGCTCTCTTGCGCAATTAGCAATTAGGGTGATGCAACGGCGATCTTGCTGAGGCTTAAGCACGTTGCTTAATACAGCTTAAATTTGCCCATTCAAAGCCAGGGCCCAATTAATTAAATTAATTTAGTCCAACCCAACCAAGTACAAATTAATTCAGTATGGATTATTTGCAAATTAGTTGTAAGTTAGCTATAAATTAGCTCTAAATTAGCTATAAATTAGCTGCCCATTCTAAAAAAAACATTTATTTAACTGACGTCTTCTTTTTGAATGGCTATTAATCTATTTACCTTTAATAAATTCTGGGCTAGGTAATGATAGTGATGATAGGACACGTGTTACGGCGCACTTGCTGCAGCGTAGGCTGTATTACCAAAAATATAAAAAGAATTTTCTGTTTGGCCACTGGTTTGGCAACAAAATGAATTATCTATTTTAACTTACGGCCGTTGTAGGGTTTTCTCCTATTTGCACTAATAAGTAATAACTTGGCACTATTTGATATTTTTCCTTTTTTTTTCTTTATATATTAATTTCGGTTGGACCGCGCACAACTTGCTCGTTCAAGGGCTTGAAACGAAAAAGAATCGGTCTGAGGTCCAAAGAACTTAAGCACGCTCGTTTTTCCTAAAATTTGCTTTACCCCCGGTTTCAACAATATTTTTTGGTTTCTTGGCTAATCAGGTATTTTTCTTTTGAAAGCTCGAGCCTCTCGCTCCTAGATGGCGCTAAAGGTGAAACACCACAAATCATTGCCCCTTTTAAGGCGGAAACAAAAAAAAATTTTAGGAACTCGACAAGCGACTTATTACAAGTTCTTTCACTAAATGTTTTAATGAAAATGTCTCTAATACGATCTTTCGGTCCTTCAACTCTTGTTTCACTAACGACAGTGAATCCACTAGAAGATGTAAAAACTTCTTCGCTTCGTACTGTTTCAACATCAGCGATTGACCCACTAAGCGATCCAATTTTGGAAGAATGTCCACTAGAAGTCCAGGAGTCCACAGTATCATCACTAAACTCAATAGTGAGATCTCGTTTGAATCGTTTCTTGTCAAAGCTTTCTTCATTTCTTCTTCGACGTTTATCTTTATTTTCTTCGACTGAGTAACTTCCTTGGCTGCTTCTGCTGCCATACGTTTGCGATTCTTCTTCGTAGGAATCGGAACTGAAAAAGATCTTGTGTTAATACGCGTTGACCATTCTCTCTCATATCCCTGTCGGACTGCCAATCGGCTATCGGCCGTAGGCCATGATATTGCCATGATTGGGCAGAATCTCCCGTGACGATCCTTTGGAATTTATCTTTTTTGTCCCACGACGATTTTGAGTCGAAATGGGTGACTCGTGTTCCTCTGGACACTTTAACTCACGGTACCCTGCGAACGGACACTACAGGATTGTCTTACCGGCTGCGTTAACAGCCGTCTCATAAGTCGCCTTCCTTAACTGCTGCTTACTCAGCACCGCTTGACGCTTCAGACGTTACCGACGCATCACCGCACGTACACCATCTATTTTTAGATTTAACACACATACACACGTAAACAAGCGCAGATAACGAAATTACACGCACACAAAAAACTCACGCTTATCGCAATGCGAGAGCGAGACAAAAAATACAAGCGCAGAGTTAAGCGCTGAAAACGTAAACAAGCTAACGTTACTTTAAGTACCGTTATCTCAGTTTTGACCGCGATAGCAAAGACAAAGTCCGTTCGTCACCAAGTCTGAACTCATACTGAAATTAAGACTAACAATAAGCTATTTCAATTAAGCCACGCATGGCTCCAAATTCAAGTATGCAAACAATTCAGTGTCATTCAAAGTTCTTTGCTGCTGCCGCTATCAGTTGTAGTGTGGAGTATATCGGCTCATTGTCGGTTGTCTGAATTGTGCCAAATCCGGCCGTGTTGTAAGGCAAATAAGGCGGGTGTGCGGCGAACGGCAAATAGTACGTCATTCAGGTTGCGTCTGTGCCCTGATATGAAAAGCCGCCCGTCGCCAAGCACTTGTCGTAGGTAACGTTTCCCTTTTTTTTATGTTTAATTTTTAACCTGTTCATAGGGCTTATTGTTGTATTAGCTCTATTCAATCTTGCCGGCGTCGGTCTTCTTTGGTTTCATTTTTGGGTAGTTTTTTTTTATTTTATGCACTTATTTCATTTGGCAGTTTTTTCTTGCAGTAATTTTTAAGATGTTTGATGTTTGGTGTACATATTAAACAGTTTCAGTATTAGATTGATATTAGAGAGAGTATTATTATTTGTTGTATTGGAAGTTTCAGTTACTTGATTAACATTGACTTTTGCCTTATAATCTTTAATTTTACGTTGTTCACCACCCATTTCGAAATTATTTTTATTTATTGTTTTGAGGGGTTCATTAGTAAAATAAGCGAACAAAGGAAGTTTCATGAAACTAGCACATTAGCAGAACAATTGACATTTTGTATATGATTGTCTTCTGCTCCTGGCAGGATTTAAATAGAGTGTCCCAATGCCCGGGTCACTAAAGTGTCTCTCGTTCAAAGACAGCGGTATGCTTATACAAGCTTCTGAGTGCGTATGCCACACAATATTAACTTGCATGCTACTCTCTGACAGGCTGCCTCGGCCAAGAATTAACTTAATAAACTGATTAGCAATAAGTTGAGTTAAGAAGTTTTGGAATAAACTAAACCATAAGCAGAGTAAGCATAGTTCAAGCATGAGTTAAAGAGTAAAGAGAGAAAGATCGTGTTTTGTCCTGCTTTACTAAGAGTATATTTCCATAATGTAACTATATAAATTAAAACGAATACAATAATTGGAATTTGATTTATTTGATGAACCAAATTCAGATAAAGCGTATATTTATATATATATACATATATATTTTCATATTACAAAAGCCACACCCAAATCAACGTTTGCAAAATGATTTATAGTTTGTCATAATTTAATTTCGACTCCAAAGAAAAATGTATCTAATTGACGAAAGACAAATGTACTTATGCTAAGCATAAGGGGAATATACAGACTTGGACCAGCTGCAAATCTGAATATCGAGAAGGAAGAGGAACTGCAACTGGCCAGATAGTCAGTTTTTTGTGGCATAAATCGTAAAACTTACAGACACATTTGTTACTTGACACATTTGATGGTAAGCAAATGTAAAATAATATACAGATATCACTAAAGATAGAGCCTTTTGAGCTTTTGCACTATTGATAAGATAGGAATTGATTAGATAAGAAAAGCACTATTCATAAGTTAAGTTAAGATAGGTACAACAATCGTATTAGCCCACAGTCTTTAATAACTCATTGGACAGTTAAAACAATGTTTCGAGCTGCGATATACTATACTTATAAAGGCCTGGTGTTGGGTGAGAGAATGGATCAATTGAATTGGTTAAACTTCGTACCTTAAGCATAGTTTACAGATCAAAAAGTTATCGATAATGTGAAAATTCATTTAAAAAAATGGTAGCGGAATATTTCGCTCACGAATTTTGCCAACCGATTTAGAGACAGCTATACTGAATTGCACAATGCTATCTGACCTGTGTAAATTCTGTTCGACGGTATCAAAACAATAGACCTATATATATTTCGACGGACTGTTATCGGCAAGCCATTAAAGAAGCGGAAAGTGCATCAAGGTGAAAATAGCAAATTATGAATGAGAAATGATTCGAATCTTCATGAAGAAAGTGTACTTATAAATGCAGTAAAGGCGGAAAAATAAATTCATTACACAACTGCCTCTCAGTAGACCGCTTTGTTTTTAGGTCCCACAAGCGAAATATAATGCAATTTCGCTAGCCAAAATATCAGTCAGTCTATAAACTGGGCTTTAACCCATCCTGTCAATGCTAAAATTAGAAACAAGCAATTGACAAACTAATGTGAAATAAAAAACAGTTTTCAATTAATCAATTTTATAAACATATTTATTCACAGTTTTTAAAGGCTTACTGAACTATAAAGTTATACTTCGAAACACGAAATATTGTCTTATTGGAGGCCTGATGGTCCTACTTGCATGCTGGTTGTATTTTTATGATAATACTGATACTTGGGTCCAATTCGACAAGTCGAAGTCGTTCCCCGAATACACTGTAAGCGGCGGCTCCGATTTGGAGGGCTACAATAGCTTCGTGGGACGCGTTCATCATGAGGGCTCTTTCCTGCCAGCACGTGTCAGAGCGGTCACAGGCTATACTACTTATTGCACCAAAGAAGCCGCTTTTGCAGCGACCAACTTCGAGCTGCTTGTTGATCCTATCAACAGATATCACTGGGTGCGCAGTTTCGATGGATTTGTGGGAGCCAATTCAGTCTCTATTGGAACAAGACCTGGGCAAGAAGAAAAGGCTTATGTCTGCCGAGCCGATATTGATGGTGGAATGCTAATTGGCACACTGTATATATCGGAAAAGAAATGCATTATCAATTATGCGAATCTTCCCCCGAGAGGCATCGATACATTCGAGGTGCTGGTTCGAAAACATGGTATATTGTGGTCAACAGTGTTGAAAGTTATGGGGCTCCTAGGCGGGCTAATAGCATTTCTTATACCATTTCTTATAATTATAAGTATCCTTATCATTATTATACTTGCACTTTTGTATTGTGTGTCAAAAATGAAAAAATCCAGACCGGATACCGTCGAAAATTTCGAAGCCAAGATCGAGGAAAGAGAAGAAACTCAAAGTACGGATACGGATTCGGATACGATGCAAGTCTTCGGTGAGGCCGAACCTACGGATACCGTCGAAAATTTCGAAGCCAAGATCGAGGAAAGAGAAGAAACTCAAAGTACGGATACGGATACGGATACGGATACGGATACGGATACGGATACGATGCAAGTTTTCGTTGTAAGCATCGCGGGTAAGGCCTTCATTATTGAGGCCCAACCTACAGATACCGTCGAAAATTTCAAAGCCAAGATCTATAAAAGAGAAGGAACTGCTCCTGATGAGCAGCTCTTAATCTTATCTGGCAAGCAATTTGTAAATGGTCGCACTCTCGCCTATTACAATGTTAAGAACGAGTCAACAGTGTTCATGGTTTACCGAGTTATAGGTGGTTCATGATTCTGTGATAAGAAATAAAGCTCAACGATAATGATGTTTTTGCTCAACTCAAAAACTGGTCCGTCCTAAAATTACCAAAGCTGCTCATCCAGTATAAATTTTTCTTATTGGTTATATCGTTTAAGTATACAAAATATATATACATACATATTAATTATTTAATTAGAATACAATTGTAGTAACTGTAATACTATACTATCTTCATTTCACCAGAATCCATAGTAATGATTCATTAAATCTGAATAAAACTCATGTGATATGTATTACACAGTCAAAACTTGTTGTCTCTTATCGTAAAATGCCTCCTCAACGCGGTTGTTTAGTTGTGAGGTCAAGAATATCAGTTGTGAAAATCTGGTCAATAAAGCATTCTGAACATACACCACTGATTTCTAAGAGAGTTCTTCCTTTTGGCAGTTTTAGAGTTCCTACTGCTTCTTCACTTTGAGACCCCCACTACGAATTACAGCCCTTACATTCTCATATTCCCCATTTCTTGATTTTATTTCAATAATTGGGGTTGATAGCAGTGCTTTTCTTTTCTTTTGTTGCATATTGTTGCATAGTTCCATCTTGGTGCATCCCTTGTTATTCACTTTTTCAAGCCTTTCGATATACTCGTAAGTCAAGTTCTTGCACTAATTTTAGAGTGTTGAGTATCTGCTTTAAGTACATCCATGAGATAGTCTTTTGTCTGATTAATCAGATTACCATCACATTTATTAAGATGAAAAGTGTGATTGAGAGTGCTAAATTCACCGATACCGTGGTTGTGCTGCTATTTCTTAGGGGTTTTAGTTTCCTTGTATTATTGATATTTATTTATTTACTTCTTCGACTTCTGACTTTTCCGCTATTAGTTGGATCTTTGATCTTATGCTACCCTGACTGTAGAGTTTTCAAACTGAATGAGGAATGTTCCCCTTAGTTCCATTGGTTCCTTGTCGATTTTTCTTGTGCCTTCGAAGTTGATAGGCAGGATTGTTCCAGTGAACATGTCTTCACGGTCGAGTTGACTATTGATCAGTCGGCAGTCAGCTGTTATGCACTTTAGGAAGCAAGTTATACAGGTGTCGCACCTTAGATCTATTAGCTTACTCTACTACATGTCCTTTTGTCATTATGGGTTTCGCAAATTTCTTTAATTACTAAAATTTGTTGATTGCATTTAATTATGTTTTTGAACGTTAAGTTATTTATTTTGTTGTCTCTTTTTATTCGATTTATTAATGGAGTATTATTAGTAGAGAGTATTTTTTCCTAAGGTTTCTTTTATTATTTTATTAGCTCTTTCAGTCAATTCATTAATTGTCTTGCTTTCAACTCTATTATCAATTGTTTATTATTATTTTCCACTAGTAATCATATATAGTAGAATTCTTCTGAATTGGAAATTGGTAAATTACTTGGAAACTCCTCCAACATTTTTTTCAATAATGCCATCAAAAATTCACAAAGCCTTGGATAATAAAGTTCAGGGAGCCTTCTACAAAGATTGGTATTTCTTGGCTACATCCAACCAGTTCTTTGCCTTGTGTTATAAGAGTTTTGTGCATTCGGTGATGCCCGACTGCAACGCTCTTTCTTTTTAAGATTGAATCACCTAAACATAATGAATGAAAGGTATTTCTAGGTATTTCTTATCTTAACTGCTTTATTGATAAGATAAGAAAAGCACTATTGATAAGTTAAGTTAAGGTAGGCAGTGCAAAAAAAGTACAACAATCGTATTAGCCCACAGTCTTTAATAACTCATTGGACAGTTAAAATAATGTTTCGAGTTGCGATAAAATATATTTTTAAAGGCCTGGTGCTGGGTGAGAGAAAGGATCAATTGAATTGGTTAAATTTCGCACCTTACGCATAGTTTACAGATCAAAAAGTTATCGATAATGTAAAACTTCATTTAAAAAAATGGTAGCAAAATATATCGCTCCGGAATTTTGACAACCGATTTAGAGACAGCTAAACTAAATTGCACAATGTAAACTCACCTGCGTGGATTCTGTTCGACGGTATCAAAACAATAAACCTAGATTTATTTTGATGGACTGTTATCGGCAAGCCAACAAAGAAGCGGAAAGTGCATCAAGGTGAAAACAGCAAATTATGAATAAGTTCTGCTCTTCTTCAGCAAAGACAAATTCCCCGTGGTCTATGTGCCCACCGTCCTCGAGAATTATGTCGCCGATATCGAAGTCGATGGCAAACAGGTAAGCTCATCGTTCTTGCTCTGCGTATTTTTTTTCTCCTATTGTAAAAAAAGTTGTGAGTCAATATCAATTGTTGGAAGGCACACAAGCAGACAGGCAGACAGGCAAACTAGACATCCGCTCGCTCTCCCGCTCGTTCTCTCTCTCTCGCACACTACTCTACTTTCGCATATAACGACCGGGCAGATTTACATACTATACGCACGCACGCATACACATATGCACACACACATATACACATGCACACACGTACTAATACTACAACATGTACTTGTATAGCAAGAGCTCCCTTCCTTCCTTTTCTTGCTGTGTGCTCTTGCTCTTTTTATTCGTCTTATACAAGCCAGTTGCGCACATACAGTTTTGCGCGCTGCTGCCCGCGCTCTCTCTCATTCTCTCTCCCTCTCTGGCTCGTTATATATGTTCATATGTATGTCCCTCTGTCTCTCTCGTTCCCCCTCATCCAATTGTTACCGGTGCTCACGTTTGGAGCCAATAGCGCACCACGCTCTCGCTCTCATTTGTAATAAGATAAGCCAAAAGAAAAAAGACAAAACAAAAAAATACTGGTATATGCCATTTTGAATTGCATTAAGTCACGTTTTGTGTTTTATTTTTGATTTTCGGTTATTTGCGAAATGTTTAGCGTTTCTAATATTTTTATAAGCTTATTTTTTTTTTGTATGAACAATTTCCACAGCGCAATATGGCTGCGCATGTGTGTTGTGTTTGGAAAGCGCTTACATGTGATGTACATATGTATGTATCTGTGTCTGTGTGTGTTTGTGCATGTGTGGGGCTGTCGTTCACGTCATTCTTGGTATTGTGTCTGATTAATACGTTTGGCATTTCAGCCAGTTCCTTGTTTTTTGCTATCTCTCAACTTGAAGTTGACTACTCTCGTCTGCAGCGACTTCTTCGCTTTGTGATGATGATGATGATGATGACGATTGATGGATTGCTTTTGTGCCACATAATTGCCATGAACTTAACGGTCGTCGTGTTATCACTCTATACAAATTTACTATATGCATTCTCATATATACCTACTTATTTATACTACCAGAGAAAAGTCTACACTCGATTATAATGACGTGATTCTATTTCTGTGCATTTACACTGAAATTATACTTATGTGTTTCTCAGTGAATTCACCCGATTCGCTGAAAAATATTCCCGAAAAATGGACGCCAATTTCATATTATTTAACTCTTTGAGGCTTTGCGTGTTCAGATGTCCATATTTCTTATGCCATTTCATAATGTCCTCACTGTCACATTTGCCATTTCTACTATGGAACACAGCATTTATTTTTGTTTATTTGGTCATTTCACACAGAAATGAATTGCTTCTATGATTTGCAATAATCAGCATTTTACCGTTTTCGTCACACACACACAGCCTCCTTTTACTAATCAGATCACCGAAATAATGTTGCATTGTAATTGTGGTACATAAAGAACGTTTTTAAGTTTTACTGTTGAAGATTTCGTTTTAATCATGACGTCTCCTTGTCCGACTACTTCTAGTGACTTCTCCCCAGCAAGTGTGACTGTATCAGTGCATTGTTCAAACGAATTAAACATATGTTAATTTGCACACATATGAGGCGTGGCGCCACTATCTAAGCACAACGCTGACTTGTTAAGCAGCCGATCTCTGTTTTTTGCACTTAGCAACATGAAATATGATTTTGCGTCTCCTCCTTTTACATTCTCTTCGTTCGCTTTGGACCTACATTCGGCAGCAATGTGGCCAATTTTACCGCAATTGTAACACTTCATTTTTCTGTTTCGGTTCTTGCTTACTTTGTCTTTCTTATTTGCGCACTCTTTAGCTCTCCTATTTGCGCTCTCTTATTTGCGCTCTCTTTGCTTAAAAATGCCTGTGCATTATTTTCGTTCACGTTTTCTATATGTTCTTCATTCTTGCGTCTATCGCATTCTCCAAACAATTTAACACCCAAAGTACTAAACTTTGGTAATTCATCACGTGATTCCAATGCTACAACCAGATTTTCATATGGTTTGAGTAATCTCTGTTTACTGCTCCACCGTGTTCACAAAATTGCAATATCATTTGCATGTTCTCATTCTCGTTCATCCGCATGAAGAGTAATCTCTTGAACAACGTAACCTTTCTCACTGGACCGGCGAGCTGATGCACTGCCTTTAGGGTTATCCACGCAATCGACGCCGTATCACATTTCTTAATGTGACCAATCTCAGAACTTCTTACTGAGAGAGTAATCACCGCTAAAGCCTTTTCGTTTTTTGATATGCACTGGCTATATTCACTCGTCCTGTCTGGACTTGGGCATTTCATAGCTTCCGAAGTGACGGACCATAGCTCCTGGTGAATTAGCACACTTTTCATTTGGACACACCACGAATCATAATTTGCTTCGTCCAACTTGTCTATATTGTACAGCGCACTCAATACAAATTATGCGATTATACAGCGCTATCTTGGTGCAGCGCTCTCTCTCTCTCTTTCTCTCTCTCTCTCTCTCTCTCTCTGGATCGATAAAGAGCGTTCGCTGATCTGACAGCTGCTGCGGCTAGTTTGTTGTTCTGAAAGCTGCAGCATAGCATCAGCAACGCTCTCTCTTTATTGAGCGCTATTTCTCGACAAAGGGAATTGGCTAATTTGACGGCTGTTGCAGCTAATTTAGTTGTTCAACAAAGCTCTAGATGATCGAACGTGTCGTTTATCTGCTCCCGTTGGTGAGAAGGTTTAGCACGTGTCTTCAAAATAATTAGCTCATTGGAGAGTTAAAAAAATGTTTCGAGCTGCGATAAAATATATTTTTAGAGGCCTGGTGCTGGGTAAGAGAAAGATTCAATTGAATTGGTTAAATTTCGCACCTTAAGCATAGTTTACAGATCAAAAAGTTATCGATAATGTGAAACTTCATTTAAAAAACTGGTCGCGAATGGTTCGAATCTTCAAGAGGAAAGTGTACTTATAAATGCAGTAAAGGCGGAAAAATAAATTCATTACATAACTGCCTCTCAGTAGACCGCTTTGCTTTTAGGTCCCACAAGCGAAATATAATGCAATTTCGCTAGCCAAAATTTTGGTCAGTCTATAAACTGGGATTTAACCCATTGTATAAATATTATACACTCGCGAGTTGAGTTGTAAATTCAGACTGCCCGCTCTGACGAGCAGGCCCTTTATTTATATAAAACTCTTAAGCCTAAAATACATAGAAATACATTAAAATACAATATGCAGCCGCTTAAGGCAACTGCATTGGTCCCTTATCGAGTGCGGCCGTTTGTAAGGCGACCGCTATCTCACTCCATCGAGTGCAGCCGCTTGTAAGGCGTCTCACTCCATCGACCTCTCTAAAAATAGCTTAACACCATGCAAGCCAGCCTCAAGTGCCTAATCTTGCGGGCGCTGCATGAGCTAGCTATCAGCATCTCTCATGTTCATACTTGAACACCCATCCTGAAACTAATGTGAAATAAAAAACAGTTTTCAATTAATCAACTTTATAAACATATTTATTCACAGTTTTTAAAGGCTTACTGAACTATAAAATTGTAATTCGAAACACGAAATATTGTTGATACAGTCAACTCGAAAATACTAGTGGTATTAGGTGCTGCGATTGGTCTAGTAATTGCAATTTTAGAGAGAAAAGGAAGGTAACTAAAAAAACTAATCCGAGCGTTTAAGGTGGTTTTTCAGTTTTAAATTTCATGTTTAACATTTTTTCATAATATTAGCAATTGGAATTTTTGTTTGTTTTTATTTTGTTTTATATGTATATATTATTTTCGATTGGTTTGTGGAGAGAAATATATGTGTTTGTCACCAAAATGATTACCACCACGTGATTTACCAATCACGTCGGGGTCACCAAAATGTTTGTGTGTGTTTTAAGGGAAGTATTCAGTACAGAAACTGACTACTAATGGGCGTCGCAACTAGCACTTGTAACTAGGTGGACTACGGAGAATGAGATCCTTCGATGCGCACAGTAAGTGCGATGGTAGAAATCAAGCTTGCGGAGTTGAAGATTAGATTCGAACTGTCTTGCTCTGATGAGCATGGCTTTATTTATACAAAATTCTTAACTCTAAAATACATTATTTGGCAGTTTTGTGTGGCGCGTGCATCTAATGCAGCGATCGCACTTTCCTAAGTTCATACTTTCTAGTGTGGCTGTTATTATGCTTCCGCTGAGGGCAGCAATTGTAATATGAGACACCCGGTGGGTTAATACCATCGAGTGCAGCGACCTCAGTGTGAGGCAACCAAGTGGTGGTGTCCGCTGACGTAGGCACGTGCTGGTTGTTATACGAGCTTGTTCTCCCACGGTGGGCTTCTTGTATAAATGCTGACCAAAGGTAAGTGTGCCGTTGGTTCTGATCGCTGTTTGGCGTTGATTTTGTTGTTGACGAAATGTGCTGACGCGTTCGTTGCAGTTGTTGCGAGGGCTGCCTATAGCATATGTGGTAGTTGTTGCGAGGGGCGCATATAGCATACGTCAACGCTATATGGCTCCTCACAAATGAGTCAAGTGCCAAAAAAGACATCATACGCTGCTGCATTTGGAAAATTCCCCATTGGAGCCACAAAATCCAATTGTGGCATCAGCAAGTAGTAAGAATATGAATCTACTTGCAACAGCAAAAGTAATAGTCCAAGGAAATAATGGACAACAAGCAACGTTCAAGGCGTTGCTGGATTCTGGATCACAGATCAACGTGATATCAGAACGACTCGCCGCTTTGTTATCATTAGACCGACACGGTTCCAAATTACGAATTGAAGGCATCGGTGGACAGCAAAAGACAAGCAGAGCTCGTGCAAATTTGTTGGTAAAGTCATTACACAACGACTTTACAATGCGGATTGAAACAGTTATTCTACCGCACATCATTACGGATCAGCCAGCTCAAAGTATAAATAACAAAGATTGGAATATGCCAGCAAACCTACCGTTGGCAGATCCCCAATTCAATAAACCTGGCAAAATCGACATGCTCATCGGTGCGGAACATTATTATGCACTATTGCTCCCGCAACAACATAAAATTCCCTCTGGTCCAATCATGCAAAAGACCAAGTTGGGATGGGTTGTGGCGGGAAAAATCCAAAATTCAAGGATGTCAGCAGCCATTTGTGCAGTAGCATCGGGAGAGGAAACAAATGCCATAATGGAGCGATTCTGGACCATTGACAACTTGGAAACCACACAAAGGCATCGTACACCAATTGAAAAAGAGTGCGAGAGCCATTTCGTAGAAAACCTGCAGACTGTAGCAGATGGGAGATTCATAGTAAAATTGCCGTTTGCTGAACATTCTTCAGCCCTGGGGCCCTCGTTGGAGACAGCAGAAAAACGTTTCCTCGCAATAGAAAGAAGGACAGATCCAAAAATCTGGAAATCGTATGTGGACTTCATGACTGAATACGAACAATTGGGTCATATGAAAGTTGTCCCACATCATTGTGTGCTGAAACCTGACAGCAGCACAACAAAGCTAAGAGTTGTCTTCGATGCATCATGTAAGACATCGACAGGCAAATCCCTAAATGACATATTGCAAGTTGGACCCACGGTGCAAAGTGATCTCTTGTCAATTCTCTTGAGATTCAGAACGCACAAGTATGTATTCATGGCAGATATTGAAAAGATGTATCGCCAAATATGGATAAACCCGGAACACCAATTTAATCAGATGATAGTTTGGAGGAAAAATCAAAATGATGAATTAAAGTACTATCGATTAAAAACGGTTACATATGGAACAGCATCGGCTCCGTTTCTGGCGACTAAGTGTCTAAATCACTTAGCTTCACTCCATACAAGCAGTTCACCTTTAGGATCCTCTGCCCTAAGGGATGACTTCTATGTAGATGATTGTCTCACAGGAGCAGATTCAATACAAGAAGTGATCCAAATTCGAAAGGAGTTGATAAAAATACTACTCCCAAGGGATTCAACTTACGAAAATGGTGCTCAAACAATGAGCAAATTCTTCAAGGAATACCCAAGGAAGACATAATAGGCAATATTAAGCTGGACGAAACACTGGAACACTACAGTGTCAAGACATTGGGCCTTATTTGGATGCCACAAAAGGATCAATTTTGCGGTCGCACACAAAGCAGCACAGCAAAAAGAATCACAAAACGTGTAGTATTCTCGGAGCTGGCACAGATCTTCGATCCTCTAGGCCTGTTCTCTCCTGTCGTGGTAAAGGCTAAGATTTTTATGCAACGACTCTGGGAGTCAAAACTCGACTGGGATGACGAATTACCCATAAATCTTCAGAACGAGTGGAAGGATTATAGAGAGGACTTGCAAAGCCTCAATTCAATGCAAATTCCAAGGCACATATACGATGGAAAAACTCCAGTCACGAAGGAATTGCACACATTTGTGGATGCTTCAGAGCAGGCATATGGCGCAGCAATATATGTACGCGCAACGTACAAAAACAAGCAAATATCTGTGCGTTTACTTTGCTCAAAGTCTCGAGTGGCTCCGACAGCAAAACAGTCACTACCTCGCCTGGAACTATGTGCTGCGTTATGAGGTGCTGAGCTCGCGGACAGAATTCGACGCGATCTCAACCTTGACTCCACCGCAGTGCCAGGATACTTTTGGTCGGATTCTACCGTTGTTCTCTCATGGATCAATGCATCGTCTTCC
This sequence comes from Drosophila nr. medialis 2 BK-2023a, assembly GCA_035044325.1. Classification (NCBI taxonomy): domain Eukaryota; kingdom Metazoa; phylum Arthropoda; class Insecta; order Diptera; family Drosophilidae; genus Drosophila; species Drosophila nr. medialis 2 BK-2023a. Next base: position 48,317 of record JAWNMH010000038.1, read on the forward strand.
ACATATCATACGTTTGTGGCCAACCGAATAGCGAAAATTCAGGCAGTGACAAGTCAGAATAATTGGCGGCATGTATCATCTGCCGACAACGCAGCAGATGTGCTCTCAAGAGGAATATCTGCACGAAAGTTACACGAGCACAGTCTATGGCTCTATGGACCACTCTTTCTCCATGGCTCTCGAGACAAGTGGATAGCCCCTCCTATCATCTCTCCGAGCAACCTGGAAAGGAAAACTAAGCATATAAGCTTAGCTGCAACTCAATCAGCAATAGGCGAAGAGTTGTATACCTGCCGACACAGCAACTCATTTTTCAAGTTACAACGCATTGTGGCTTACATGTTGCGATTCTGCTACAAGCGATACAGATCAGCAACGACCACGCTGTGTAAAATGGAACTAGACCACGCTCGCAATATGATTCTACAAACAATACAGCAAGCTGAATTTACAGCTGAACTGAAAGATTTGAAGCGCCACAACACAGTGGACAAAAGGAGTCCTTTATCATCACTCTCACCAATACAAGGGTCAGATGGACTCATGCGAGTTGGAGGTAGATTGGAGCAAGCCCCACTCCCATACAATGCAAGACACCAGATTTTGCTGCCTTACAACGATCCAATAGTGAAAATGATATTGCGAGAGCTGCATGAAGATAACATGCACTGCGGTGCTCAAGCCTTACGAGCAACCGCTAGACAACAGTATTGGATCCTGAACGACAAAACTATGTCGAGAAATATCGTCCACAACTGTGTGACGTGCACCAAGGCGAAACCCAAGCTAATGAATCAAATTATGGGCAATCTGCCAGCCGATCGAGTGACACCAACACGCCCGTTTCTCACGACAGGCGTAGACTACTGCGGACCAATTTGGATTCATCATAAGGTTCGCGGAAGAAGACCAGATAAGGCATACATAGCTGTATTCTGTTGCTTCTCTACAAAGGCAGTCCACCTCGAGCTGGTCAGTGATCTGACTACAAATGCCTTTTTAGGAGCCCTGCGGCGCTTCCTAAGCCGCCGCGGCAAATGTCAAACAGTTCATTGTGACAATGCCACAAATTTTGTTGGAGCAAATAACCAACTAAAGGAACTGGGAGGATCAGTATTCGGCGAGAAGGCTCAAGCAGAGATCATCAATCACTGCAACAAAAAACAAGTTGCCTTCAAATTCATACCACCACGGGCGCCATCATTTGGAGGAAAACGACTTCTGGTTACCATGACTAATACCGCATCCCTAATATTCGAAGAGTTAAATACGGTAATTATCGAAATTGAAGCGATCTTAAACTCTCGCCCAATCACCCCAATGTCAAATGATCCCACCGACAACACAGCCCTCACCCCAGCACTTTTTCTGATTGGTGAAACGCTGACTGCCCCGCCCGATGTCAACTCAGACCGCAATGAAAAATCTCTACTAAAACGGTGGGAACTAGTTTCCAGACTTAAGCAAGGATTTTGGAAACAATGGTCACAGGAATACTTGCAAGAATTGCAAGCTAGACATAAGTGGAAGACCGTCAACCCCAACATCAAGGAAGGCATGCTGGTTATAGTCAAAGAAGACAATTTACCTGTGATGAGTTGGCCAATGGGACGCATTGTCCATACATATCCAGGTCACGATAATCATATTCGTGTGGTTGACGTTAAAACTGCTTCAGGAATCTACAAGCGCCCCATAACCAGGCTTGCGCCGTTATTTCCAGAAGACATGGCCAAAAAACGCCCCATCACGGAAACCGAGGACACACATAAAAATGATGCGCCACCAATTCAACGAAAACGGCTAATGTCACCAACCATAACCTCGTCTCTGCTAATCCTGCTATTTATGCTACCCTTGGTACTAACAGCTTCAGTAGCTGTGACACGGTTCGACACAAAGCCTGGAATCTATTATGAGAAAATCGGAACAACGAAGAGAGCAGTTTCCGACTGGACCATAGTAATATACTATGAATTGGAACCATACTGGCACGACATGAAGATATTTAAGACAGGCATACAGGAATTCAATGACACATGCCCAGAATCAAACACAGATCATATCGCCGCTTATGCTGCGTTAGTCATATCCATCATTGTGCTACTTGCCTATGCATTACGAAAGCAACGTTTTTGGACCTGGCAACCAACACCTACAAGGAATGAGGTCGCCACTATACCCGTGCCATCAGCAGCCCCAAGAAGATTCACACTGGATCTAGATGATTGTTGATTCACCGATTCAACGGCCGGGAGAATGTTTAGGTTCATATAATTAAATAATAAGCTATTTGTACGTGCGCTGCAGTTTGCGCAGACACACAGCAAATAAGTAAACATCAACAAATAATATTGCAAACACTGCACTCAACAGCAGTGGGTCAGCGGCCGCCTCATATTGCAAACGCTGACTTCAGCACTGAAGCATGGTGTCCAGTTTTTGTATCTTCTTCGAATTGCTTAGTGATTGCTCGTACAGCGTATTATTTGTGCTGTCGAGCTTTTTGCTTATGACCGCAATTAGAATAGGGTCCCACGTTGAAATGTCTAGTCCCAGTCCCTTGAGAGATGCAAGGGACTCCAAGGTGACTATGTAAAGCTCCTTAAGCGATTTCACATTATCGTTAATTGCGTGTTGCATTAAGAATCGGTTCAATACCGTTGATGCAATGTCTCTTGGATTGTTGTAAGCGTCAACCAAGATATCCCATGCGTGGAGGTAATTATCCTCTTTCAAATCGATTTGGCGTATTAATCTTTCTGCCTCACCGACCACGCTGGTTTTTAAATACCACATTTTTTGAATTGTTGGCATGTTGGTATTGTGTACCATGGACACAAACATATCGAAAAATTGTGTCCATTTTAGTATATCCCCATCAAATTTGGGGATGGTTACACGAGGCAAGCTAATGTCATTGGTGCACTGCTTCTTGTTTTGTGAAGCTAGTGCCCTTTGAACATCTTCTTCTGCCTGTAGATACTCTTTTGTATCATATCCATTTTCTTCCGGGTTTTCGGCTTCTTTCATACAGCCGAAAATGGACTTCTTGGATTTGAGCCCATAGATTCTTTATGAGATCTAATGATGTGTGCTCAGTAGGGGTGCCTAGGTTCAATGTGCGATTCAGTGATGCTATCATTGCCCTTTGTCGCCGGCACAATGCAATCACCTTGAGTTCTAAGGTGGATTGCTGACGCTGACCATCGCCAATCTCAAGCCTCTTGCTTGTGGCTTGATTTATAGTTTCAGCTTCGTTTTTCATTGCTTCTAAGCACTTCAGGACAGTTAATCTTATGTCCTCATAGTAGCTGAAGTATTGATGATTGTCTGGTAGCTCGCCAGATTTTCTAATGACTTCGTCATTTTCTTGAACAGAACTCCATTTCTTGTTGAGAGAGTCTGTTTTAATTCTGTGATAGCCAGTCTGAGATTTTCTCTCACCGGAATCCTTTTTATAGTTAGATACCAGCCGTGCAATTTCATTGCCAATATCTTGCTGTACATCAAGTAACTCTTTGATGGTTAACTTTTCTGATGCCATTTTTACAGATTTTTGTCGCTTGTTGGACCTTTACAGATATGTATAGGTATATCTGTTTCTTATTTTTGTCGCTTGTTGGACTTTGCTGTTAGTGCTATGGTCGTTTATCGAAACGAGAGCACACTGTTATTCTGATATGTCGCCTGGTTGACAACTTCAGATGGTCTCACTAACACAGAATAGTGATCTGTTAAGAGATTGTAGGTATCCTTTGATTGTCGCCTTGTTGACAACTTCAAATATGGATTTTTGGAGGTTGGTTATCCTTTTGTCGCCTCGTTGACAACTTCAGGTTCCAACCGTCGGGGTCACCAAAATGTTTGTCACCAAAATGATTACCACCACGTGATTTACCAATCACGTCGGGGTCACCAAAATGTTTGTCACCAAAATGATTACCACCACGTGATTTACCAATCACGTCGGGGTCACCAAAATGTTTGTGTGTGTTTTAAGGGAAGTATTCAGTACAGAAACTGACTACTAATGGGCGTCGCAACTAGCACTTGTAACTAGGTGGACTACGGAGAATGAGATCCTTCGATGCGCACAGTAAGTGCGATGGTAGAAATCAAGCTTGCGGAGTTGAAGATTAGATTCGAACTGTCTTGCTCTGATGAGCATGGCTTTATTTATACAAAATTCTTAACTCTAAAATACATTATTTGGCAGTTTTGTGTGGCGCGTGCATCTAATGCAGCGATCGCACTTTGCTAAGTTCATACTTTCTAGTGTGGCTGTTATTATGCTTCCGCTGAGGGCAGCAATTGTAATATGAGACACCCGGTGGGTTAATACCATCGAGTGCAGCGACCTCAGTGTGAGGCAACCAAGTGGTGGTGTCCGCTGACGTAGGCACGTGCTGGTTGTTATACGAGCTTGTTCTCCCACGGTGGGCTTCTTGTATAAATGCTGACCAAAGGTAAGTGTGCCGTTGGTTCTGATCGCTGTTTGGCGTTGATTTTGTTGTTGACGAAATGTGCTGACGCGTTCGTTGCAGTTGTTGCGAGGGCTGCCTATAGCATATGTGGTAGTTGTTGCGAGGGGCGCATATAGCATACGTCAACGCTATATGGCTCCTCACAAATGAGTCAAGTGCTGAAGTCAGCGTTTGCAATATGAGGCGGCCGCTGACCCACTGCTGTTGAGTGCAGTGTTTGCAATATTATTTGTTGATGTTTACTTATTTGCTGTGTGTCTGCGCAAACTGCAGCGCACGTACAAATAGCTTATTATTTAATTATATGAACCTAAACAATATGAATGCTTAAAAACTAATAATTAAATATTTATTTCTTAAAGGCGGTTACATTTTATTCATTTATTTAATTTTTTTTCAAATTAAATTGTTCTAGTTATTATTTTATTGGCTTAAATGACGATATTCGTTCTTATTCAGTGTACTTTGCGTAATAACAAAAATAAAATTGTTAAATTATTGTTTTTTTTTTTATATGAATATGCGTAAATTTTTGTTCAGTGTATTGTGTAACTTATTCAAATACTAATTTTATTCAATTTAAAGATTATTTAGATTTAGTATTTTTTTTTTCAAGCACATAAGTATCACTGCTGTGAATACATTTTTATTTATATGTAAAAAGTAATAAGGGTGTATATGTATGTATGTATGTATGTATGTATGTATGTATATATATATATGTATATTATAGATAAAAGAATCTGAATGTGGTAATCAAATTTAATAAAAGCTCTGAGCACAATGAAAGGAGCACCGTTAAATGTTACATTGCAAAAGTTAATCGAACCACAAGAACATCAATATCTAAGAGAGCGGAGAATACAAGAGCTTTAGAGCTTAATCATGATCAACGCTTACGCTTCACGCGTCCGAGGAACCTCGCTCACGATCGCGTTAGCTCGCTCTCAATTTTTTTTCTTTCTCACTATCTCCTTTTGTTCATTTTCGTTTGGCCGTCCGCATGCAAAACCCTGCGCTCGTCTTTACAGTGGGACAAACAACACAAGCATTCGCCCAAATTACTCCACGATGAAGTCCTCCTCGTAAACGGTGTTGTTGTTGTTCAATTTTTGTGTTTGTTTTTTGTTGAATATTGTATATTCACGGTGCACGTTTTATTGTTTTTGAATGTAATATTTATTGATTTTTATATTGAAATGGAATGGAATTGAAATGGAATTGAAATGGAACGTTATATTCCATGAACATTCCTTTCACTTTGTGAACCTTGTCCACAGGTTCTATTCATTCACAGCGAACTGAATTGTCTTGAGAACACAGAAAAAAAAATGTAACAACACTTTTGCTTATTTTATTTATAATGATAATGAATTACTTCTGCTTCAAGCTGCAGCACTTTTTAATTGTGTTATATATATTTCTTTGTTTGTGATCATTGATACATTGTCTGTTTGAATTTTTATCATATATATATATTATTTGATTTTATATTTATATTTATTTGGTATATAATTTGTTATGTATATATACATACAACGCGGTTGTTTAGCTTTGAGAAGGTCAAGACTGTCGGGGATCCACGATAAATGTAAGTAAGGAAGGGTGTTTTTGGATGTTATACTGGCACACAGAAGTCTGCTTTTGGGTGGACTTTTGTATTCCCTGCTAGAATGGTTGAGTGACCTTTATTCTGAATAATCCAACCTATGGATTTTCTCAGCCTTATGCCCGTGAGTGTTGCATTTTCTCTCTAAGCTGATTTTGATTGGTTTGCTTGCTTGATGTGTTGGCGTCAGCTACAAAGAACTCGGAATGATAATGAATTGTTTACGCATTTGAATTTCATGCCCCGACGTGAATCGTACTTTTATATCGTACATTGGTGACCCCGTCCTGATTCGTACTTTTATATCGTACATAAATAAAGTACAAGTGATCTTTTTCTTGTGTTGTGCATTGAAACATTTGAACAGGCAATGTATATGCAAGTATATACGAGGTCTGACCAATAAGTAATGAGACTGATTTTTTAGCCGCGCTTGTGGTAACACTACGAACCTGAAACTTCGGTCGGTTAATCTCTCATCCCTCCTCTATCGAGGGGGCTTCATCACCGAACACTTTGACCAATTTACCGTACGTTTCCGTAACAGAATCGCCGAGTTTAACGCAAAATTTAATCGCGTACCGCTGTTCAATATTACGTCGTTCCATATTCGTGACACGCCTTACAAACACGTTGTCGAAAACACAACACAGCTGCAGAACTATCGAACGTACGAAAGTCGCGAGCACATGTATCGATAGAGGAGGGATGAGATTAACCGACCGAAGTTTCAGGTTCGTAGTGTTACCACAAGCGCGGCTAAAAAATCAGTCTCATTACTTATTGGTCAGACCTCGTAAATCGTATTTTCAACTTTGGATGCAGATTTGAAATATATGAAAAGGGCTTCATAATGTTGAAGGAATTTCGGACTTTTGACAAATATTGGCGAAGATATGGCAGTTTGAATTTGAATTCGCGCAAAAAAAACTTAAAACGTAATTTTCTCGGTTTGACTTTAATAAATCGTATTTTCAACTTTTGATGCAGAATTGAAATATATGAAAAGGGCTTCATAATGTTGAAGGAATTTCGGACTTTTGACAATTATTGGCGAAGATATGGCAGTTTGAATTTGAATTCGCCAAAAAAAAAAATTAAAACGTAATTTTCTCGGTTTGACTTTAATAAATCGTATTTTCAACTTTTGATGCAGAATTGAAATATATGAAAAGGGCTTCATAATGTTGAAGGAATTTCGGACTTTTGACAAATATTGGCGAAGATATGGCAGTTTGAATTTGAATTCGCGCAAAAAAAACTTAAAACGTCATTTTCTCGGTTTGACTTTAATAAATCGTATTTTCAACTTTTGAGCCGCCGTGCAGATTTGAAATATATGAAAAGGGCTTCATAATGTTGAAGGAATTTCGGACTTTTGACAAATATTGGCGAAGATATGGCAGTTTGAATTTGAATTCGCGCAAAAAAAACTGAAAACGTAATTTTCTCGGTTTGACTTTAATAAATCGTATTTTCAACTTTTGATGCAGATTTGAAATATATGAAAAGGGCTTCATAATGTTGAAGGAATTTCGGACTTTTGACAAATATTGGCGAAGATATGGCAGTTTGAATTTGAATTCGCGCAAAAAAAACTGAAAACGTAATTTTCTCGGTTTGACTTTAATAAATCGTATTTTCAACTTTTGATGCAGATTTGAAATATATGAAAAGGGCTTCATAATGTTGAAGGAATTTCGGACTTTTGACAAATATTGGCGAAGATATGGCAGTTTGAATTTGAATTCGCGCAAAAAAAACTTAAAACGTCATTTTCTCGGTTTGACTTTAATAAATCGTATTTTCAACTTTTGATGCAGATTTGAAATATATGAAAAGGGCTTCATAATGTTGAAGGAATTGGACTTTTGACAATTATTGGCGAAGATATGGCAGTTTGTGAATTCGCCAAAAAAAAACTTAAAACGTCATTTTCTCGGTTTGACTTTAATAAATCGTATTTTCAACTTTTGATGCAGAATTGAAATATATGAAAAGGGCTTCATAATGTTGAAGGAATTTCGGACTTTTGACAATTATTGGCGAAGATATGGCAGTTTGAATTTGAATTCGCCAAAAAAAAAACTTAAAACGTAATTTTCTCGGTTTGACTTTAATAAATCGTATTTTCAACTTTTGATGCAGAATTGAAATATATGAAAAGGGCTTCATAATGTTGAAGGAATTTCGGACTTTTGACAAATATTGGCGAAGATATGGCAGTTTGAATTTGAATTCGCGCAAAAAAAAACTTAAAACGTCATTTTCTCGGTTTGACTTTAATAAATCGTATTTTCAACTTTTGATGCAGAATTGAAATATATGAAAAGGGCTTCATAATGTTGAAGGAATTTCGGACTTTTGACAATTATTGGCGAAGATATGGCAGTTTGAATTTGAATTCGCGCAAAAAAAACTTAAAACGTCATTTTCTCGGTTTGACTTTAATAAATCGTATTTTCAACTTTTGATGCGGGAGGGCCAAGTTGGGAAATATATGAAAAGGGCTTCATAATGTTGAAGGAATTTCGGACTTTTGACATTTATTGGCGAAGATATGGCAGTTTGAATTTGAATTCCCGCAAAAAAAACTTAAAACGTCGTTTTCTCGGTTTGACTTTAATAAATCGTATTTTCAACTTTTGATGCAGAATTGAAATATATGAAAAGGGCTTCATAATGTTGAAGGAATTTCGGACTTTTGACAATTATTGGCGAAGAGGCAGTTTGAATTCGACCCGCAAAAAAAACTTAAAACGTCATTTTCTCGGTTTGACTTTAATAAATCGTATTTTCAACTTTTGATGCAGATTTGAAATATATGAAAAGGGCTTCATAATGTTGAAGGAATTTCGGACTTTTGACAATTATTGGCGAAGATATGGCAGTTTGAATTTGAATTCGCGCAAAAAAAACTTAAAACGTCATTTTCTCGGTTTGACTTTAATAAATCGTATTTTCAACTTTTGATGCAGATTTGAAATATATGAAAAGGGCTTCATAATGTTGAAGGAATTTCGGACTTTTGACAATTATTGGCGAAGATATGGCAGTTTGAATTTGAATTCGCGCAAAAAAAACTTAAAACGTCATTTTCTCGGTTTGACTTTAATAAATCGTATTTTCAACTTTTGATGCAGAATTGAAATATATGAAAAGGGCTTCATAATGTTGAAGGAATTTCGGACTTTTGACAATTATTGGCGAAGATATGGCAGTTTGAATTTGAATTCGCAAAAAAAAACTTAAAACGTAATTTTCTCGGTTTGACTTTAATAAATCGTATTTTCAACTTTTGATGCAGATTTGAAATATATGAAAAGGGCTTCATAATGTTGAAGGAATTTCGGACTTTTGACAATTATTGGCGAAGATATGGCAGTTTGAATTTGAATTCGCAAAAAAAACTTAAAACGTAATTTTCTCGGTTTGACTTTAATAAATCGTATTTTCAACTTTTGATGCAGAGAATAGATAACAGAACTTGGGAATACGAAAAACGATATAAACGACATTAAATGCAGGTTGAAATGAATAAACTCAGTAAATAAAAATATAGAAATGTGATTTTTCTCTTCTGAGAACGCTCTCGCTTTACAATAGTAAGTATAGAACTATTTACCAATTATTACCTAGTTATCACAACTCTCTTAAGGGTCGAAAGGAAGGTAAAGTTCGTTGCACGTGCTTCATCTAAATTCAGGTTCGTGATTTCTGAAATCTTTCAAGTCCTGTTTTTATTTTCGCACTAAAGGTATGTTTGAATATCTTTTTGGAACTTTCCATCCTGTAAATAGAAAAAAATAGTTATATTATTTGTCTAAATTCTTTTTTCAGCTTTTATTATTAGCGTATTGCTTTACATTGTTTGCGTAATAACAAAAGAAAACAATGAAAGCAGAAAAAAAAAAATGCTTCTCCAATCGATCGAATCGCATCGGCAACTAATTCGCACCCAATTTGTTGCCTCTTGAGCTAACAGCAAAAACAAACTTGAAATCAGATCATATCGAATAATATCGATGAAAATTTTGCCAACGCAGCTCAGTACTCGTGCAAGTTTCAGCGGGAGATCATGGCGGCGTATAAGCGCCGCATGTCATCGGCTCTGCCGCCCGGCGTTGACATTGTGCAGCATATTAACGGGAACTTTGGACGCTGGCAGCTGCGCACCGTACTGTTGATCTTCCTCTGCAAGATACCCACGGCCTGGTTCATGGCCGTTATCATCTATACAGCACCATATCCGCAACGTGGCGAACTGATCTGTCGACCGGCCAGCTGGAATGCCAGTGAGCCGGTGCATACCGAGAACCGCAACACGGATCGATTGTTCAGCGTGGAGGTGTGCAATGCCTATGCACAGAGCTTGTCCGAGAGTTTTGTGCAGCGCTACGGCCACAGCTGGAATGCCACACCCGAGTCGCTGCCCTGCGAGCGAGTGGAGCACAATGCGGATTACAAATCTCTCATCACAGAGTTCGACTTGATTTGTTCGCGACGAGTACTGGTCGCCGTCACACAATCCTTCCATGCCTTGGGCGCATTACTGGGAGGTCTATGGGCATATCAGTTGCTGAAATAGTAAGCCTACCTCTTATATAATCATGAATGCGCAATACTTTATTAATCTTTATTAATCATCCACACGCAGCTTTAGTCCGCGTCGTTTGATGCTGGTGGGCATGCTGGGTCAGATATTTTGTGGCAATCTGACTGGGCTGGTGGACACCTATCAGTTGCACATATACTTCCGTTGCCTCACCTCCGTGTGGTGCACTCTCATGGTTACCGCAGGACGTAACATATGTGAGTAAAACAAAAGACTTATGTCACAAACTTGCTCAGCTCTGGCTCTGCTCCCCACTAGTAATGGACATCACATCGGGCAAGGCGCGCATTTTGGTGGTCACTCTGTCGGAGCTGTTCTGGTCGATTGGCCTGATACTGCTGCCTGCTATTTCGATATACTTTGATAGCTGGAGTCATCTCTACGTGGCCATATCCTCATCCCTGATTGTGCTCGTCTGGCTGCATCGCTGGATAACGGACGCGCCACGTTGGCTGCTGCGACATCAGCGTGTAGAGACCGCTTTGCGTTTGCTACTCGAATCTGCCACGCACAACAATCGCATGGTGCCCCTCACTCTGGACATCCAGTTGACAATCTATGCGGGCGAGTTGAGTCCGCAGATGCGTCAGCTCTATTGCCGTATTTGGGATAAGGAGACACAGCGCCGTCAGCTCATTTACATACATCTGATCTGGGGCTGTGCTCAAGTTCTGTACAACATTATTTTGCTCATGATACGTAGCCTGGGCGAGGCACAGGTGCATGTGAATACCGCTGCGCTGGGCTTTGCCGAAATGATTGGCGTTTTTGTGGGACTCTATTTTATACTGTACACACGTCGCTATTGGCGCTGGGCTGGCGATCTGATGATCATTGCGGGACTGTGCACCTACTTGGTCTGGCTGTTGCCGGAAACTGGTAAGTTTTGAGAGGCATTCGTCATTCGATTTAATATTAACCGTTTGACTCAGTTGGATATTTATATATAATAAGTGAATTACCGTTATTTTGCATCCACACAGATCGCAACTCGAGGCGTGTGGGCTTGGAGCTTATATTTTGGATGCTGCTGAAGTTTGCCAATTCCGCATCAATAGCTGTGCTCACCACCTACACAGGTGAAATGGTTTCCCCAGAGAAGCGTGTCCTGCTCATGCTCTCAGTGGTGAGTTTTGGACGCCTGTGCTTGGTCTTCTCACCACTGCTGAGCACTTTGACTGTGGTGCATCGCCTGCTACCCATAACCATAATTGCCACTGTGGGTTGGATGTATGGATTGCTCATGCGTTTCCTCAATCGCTACTATTGGAACACCGAACAGGAGCAGGTGGGCCAAGTGCCGACACCCAATACATATCGCCGCAATTCGGCGATTATATTGCGACGCTGCAGCACCGTCAGTTCCGAAGTGAGCGTATACAGTAATGACTTTGAGTCGAATTTAGCCGTCAGCATTTCCGATTTGTGGCACATTAATGTTCATACGATCCCCGAATGTGACAGCATTAAGGAAGCCGCTGAAGTCGCCATAAGATCGCAGAGTTTCCACAGCATTTGAATTTTGGTAAGCTGCCAAAAAGTATGCTACTCTTTTTGAACGAATAGAATCTTAGACCTAATGTGATCAGCGAAGGAGCCATAACATTTTATGAGCATTTAACTTTACATATAAGATATGTAAAATATATAAATGTATACATGATAATAACAAATAAAAAAGTCCCCATCTGCATTTTTATTGAGATCACTCTATTAAGTTTTTAGCGATTTCGTTGGCAATTAATCCATTGCTAATTAAATTAAGTAGATGAATAGTCTGTATTTTCAATTATAATATAACTAATGTGTGACATATTTGAATCAAAAAGTGTCAATACACGTGGAGCTCAAGCTATTTTTATTTATTTTTAGCACCAATATTCGTGTCACTGTTATATTTGTATATAAATGTACACAAATAGAAACAGAAGAATAACACAACCAACGTAGTAACAATTGACAATCGTACACAAGGGCGTACCAAACTTTTCGTAAAGGAGTGTCCAATTTAAATTTTGTTCATCAAGCTAAATCTAAACCACGTTTCATACATTTTATTTAAATAATTAAAAAGATTTGTATGGTTTTTGGATAATTGAGCTGTTTCTCTCTGCACCCCCTCCCATTTTGCATACTACCTTGATATAATAAATATTTATTATGTGATTATTATCAAGTAACCAAAGCTTGCTTAAGCAAGCAAAAAACACTGACGTCAATCGCCTAAATATTTACTGCAGGGGATCATTACGATCGGTTCCCAGAGCGAATTCACGCTAATTTTTCTGATCGTCGTGAGCGAGAGGAGCCGATGCCGTTACGACGGCGAAATGAGCATTCGTATTCCCGACGCAGCTCATTCCGCTGCTTGCTCACATTTCGGCACTTTTTTGCTGAGGTCCACTCTTAATGTGTAAAGCAGAAGAAGTAACAGCATTCTCCGAAAGTCGCCTTCTTCTCTTGCGGTACTCTTTGCATTCGTATATGCTTATGTTTGATTTCTTATTTCTTTAAGCTTTGCCAAGCACGGTGTAAGAGCTGTGTGTGTGTGTGTACATGTGACAATTGCGATCACATTCATTGGTATTAGTGACAATGGGCTTTGTTTTGCTTTGACCTGCCTCAACAGGTTTTGGGCACTTTTACAAATGAGCATCCACATATAATAATAATAATAATAATATTTATTATATTTCATTGCGCAAGAAATCACTGCTTAGCTAAATTCTACTCGTATTATGTGAATTAGTATCATATTTATTTGTACCTCATTTACTACCAACATTTTAGTACATACACTTGTTTTTTCTTCACGAATGAACTTTACATGCTGCTCTCAGAAACAGGTCAAATTTATTGCTTAGTTTGGGATTTTCGGGTAATTCCACATTGCATTTTTCTGCTTTAAAAGTGGGCCTTGTTTGTAAAAGTGTAACTGTGTCAGCAAATCGAAAATAAATGCCAATGCGTCACTTGGCAAAATCAAGAACAAATGCGACAGGTACAATGATATTGATTAAAATAGAACACAAACAGCATACACAGCTATTAAAAAAGTGTTCTTATCAGTCAAGATATATCAAGTGGTTTTTTGCTTAATGCCAATTGTATTAATTGCACTTGTTTGTGTATTTAACAAGTGGGGTTATCTGCTCGATCAATGTAGACAAGATACAAGTACTCTGCAACTAACAGATACGCTAACGAAACAATGCGTTTTTATTGACTAAGTGAGCAGACGGAAATAAAAAGAGACGATTTGTAATAAGGCTGAGTAAGAACTTGTAAAAGTGTCCAGTTTCAACGGAAGCACTTAGCACATATTCGCCGCAATAATTTTTAATCATTTGCACAAATTCATTAAGAAAATTGTCGCGCCGATTGACGAGTTTGGCCGGACTTCGTCTACGTCTTCGATATAGCGGCTCGGGTGCCACTGGCTTCAGTTGGATTCCGTTTCTCGGCCGATTAAGACGCTAGTGCGCTGTTCTGGAGCCGCGTCTCGGAAACAGATTGACAAGAGAGAAAAGAAAAACTCGCGCGTTGTATAAAACCAGAAGCGAACATAAAATATACAATACAATTGTATATAGGGAGCTCACATAACAATAATGTTTATTGTCACTTAATAAGTTGATATTAATTTGTAAACAAAAGAAACTTTACCATAAGCAGAAGGTGCTGAAATCAAGAGAATGCGCGACTAACCAACAGAAATAAATCGATTCAAATTTCCAAACATTGGGTGTTAATTGATGCATAAAGGAAAAACGTGTTTAAAAGGTGAGCTATGTTTCTTAAATGTCTATATATTATATTCATATATATCCGATGACATGAAATCAAAACTAATTTAAAAGTCAGGCTCAAAATGACCATAGATCGAAAAAAGTTTTCCATTCACAAAAAATAATCTAAAGCTAATAACATTTGAATTCATTTCACAATTAAGAACTTTAATTCTTTAAATTGATGGAAGATATCGATCCTAGTATTTTTTCAGAAATTTGTATTCATTTGACAAATTGACCAGATAAATTTTAAATACTTTTTGCTTGGCAATCTCTAAATTAATTTCTTATTAGCTTATCGTGTTTTTTATAACCTTGTCATGAGATACATCAACATCAGCAAAGAGGTGATATTATAAATGACCTCATATTATACATTATCTTAATATCAGTACTCAATACTCTAGTTATGAAAATTGAGTGATTAGCAATGTAAAATAAGCTATTAGCAAGTGACGCCCCCTTATATGAGGGCATTTGTTAGATTATCAAGGTGTTCATAATTTTGCATTTACATGACAAGTAATTCAACTAATTAGAAAAGCCGTGCCGCTCCCCCTGTACAACGTCATCTTACCAACAGGTGTCAATTGGAATTCTTATGGAAAAATAAATATGAAGCATTGGGGAACCAGTTTCATAAACTTGTCCGTCCCGTACTTCAATTTACACTGCCACTTAAATTGAAATTAAAATATTTGCCGCCCAATGCGAAAAGTGTCAGATGTCAGCTTTGGGGCATTGTTCGATAGTAATATGCTCCACATGAAAATTGGCAACTCATGTGGCTGTCTCAATCGAAATTAGCACCTGGTGAGATATCTGTGAAAATAAGTTGCTAAGTTGCTAAACTGTGACTAAGGTCAATATTATCTGATTAAAACTTAATGCAAATATGATAGCAAGTTACCCAGTAGACATTTCAATTGAGAGCCATCATATCATATTGGGGTAACATATCTTACTTGTCGTTGGCAAATATAGTCAGAGCCCTGATAATAAAAATGTAGCTGCCTGATAATCGATTAAAGAAACGCAAAGAAACTTAATGATTTATTATTGTTCCACCCTATCATCGATGTACTGTATTAATTGAAAATTTATCAACTTTATAAATGGCTTGTAAATGTTTTTCCATTGTGGTAGATCCAAAAACAAGTAGAAGAGAAGCTAGCTGGTTGGTACCGAATATAAAATACTCTTATAAGAAAATTGCAGTCCTGTAAATTAATATATAAATTGTTTTGGCTAATCATCATATCTTCAAATTTTGATCACGTAATAAATCAGTTATACTAAAAATTAATTTACTGACTGAACTCAGTTTGAAATTTGAACACCCTTCTTAAGAGTATAAAAACTAGTTTCCATATTGTGAAATAGTTCAACTAATTGTGTTAATTAATAGAATTTCGCAAATGAACTCTAGAAACTTGCCGAATTGAAGATGTACATAATTCATTTTATATATGTTATATAACTTCAATCAATGTTGGCTTCTGAAATCGAACTAACATATAACACCACTGACTTTTTGCCCAAGTCAGCCATTCACACAATTGTTCACTCCACTTGCCCAAAAGGCAAATCCCTCGCATCGAAATGGGATCAAATTTCGAACCACAGGCATTTGATGAATTTTGCATGACATTCAATGCCGCCATTCCATTGTCGACTGTCGACTGTGGAGTCTCAGTCGTGGAAAGTTAATTGATTTCTAGCTGTGACTGTTTCAATTGATTCCAATTGAGCCGCACATTTAGTAACGGGGCGGTGGGGCATGACAGACAAATGTTTTTTTTTTATAGTGTATCGTATGTTAATATTTATCCACAAATAAAATAAAATGTCACGCACATCAACTGATGGAAATTGTCGTCATTCACAGAGTATATCCATTGCCGCAATATGTGCCACTAGGAAGACATTGGAAATGGTCAATCAAGCGTCAACAATTCAAGGTGGCAGCGGCAGGCACTCACCCGTGCCCAGTCCCCAACTGTCGCATAGGAATATCTTGCATGCTAGCCCCAAGGGTTCGGGCCGAGTAGCGGTGGTAGCGACGCCAGCAGCACCTGCTCCAGATGCTCCAGGCAACGACATCATTGGCGATGTCGTCGGCAACTTTGGCATCTGGCAGCTGCGCACCATTCTCATCATCTTTCTGTGCAAGATACCGGCCGCCTGGTTCATGGCCTGCATCATCTTCACCGCGCCCGAGCTCTATCCAAGCACGGAATTCAAGTGCGACACGAGCTACTTGAACAGCAGCTCCAACTACAGCGTCACGGACAATCAGTGCTATGTTCAAGACATGGAATCCGGCAGCAGCAGCGAGTGCGAACAGTTCACCTATGTCTCCAGCTTCGATTCGCTGATCATGCAGTTCAACTTGGTGTGCCTACGGGACATCTTCATTGCCTGGACACAGTATTGGCATCTGTTTGGCGTCCTCGTTGGTGGCGTATTGGGCACCAAGATGATGCTAGGCATCAGTCCGCGCATCACCTACTGTGTGGGTGCAGTGGCGCAGATCTTTTGCGGGGTTGTCACCGGCTATGCCAGGGACTTCAGTCTACACTGTGCCTTCCGCTGCATATCGGCTGTCTGCTGCGCCATTATGTTTACCGCTGGACAAGCTATTTGTAAGTCAAGTCTATTCTATACTTGGAGTATATATTTGGTGTTTCCTAACTAATTATTAATTTACTTACTAATAACAAGCCCTTTCAGTGACCTTCTTTAATTGAATCAACTAACATTTTAGCTGACTGGCAGAGGGTAAATGTCGGTTATTTATTTATGTATTAACTTGCAGGGAAGTTATTCAAGTAACCATGCAAATAACCTGCCCTCTTTTTGTTTTCAGCTTGTTAATAATAAACTAACCATCAACCAGACTTTTGTAATAATAGTTATGAGTTCCAAATATATTGATTGCTTTACTATGTTTGCAGTTACTGACATAACGGCTGGCGTGCATCGGATTGGGGCCATTATATTGTACGACACATTCTGGTCGATTGGCGTCATCATCCTGCCGACGGTGTCATCCTTCTTTAACAACTGGTCCCTCATCTATGTGGGCATAACGTTTCCCACTGTGACGCTGCTCGTGCTGCTCTACTGGACTCCAGATTCACCGCGCTGGCTGCTCCGGCATGCCGTCGATCGTCACTCCATTGGCAATGTGGAGCAAATAGTTCGCGAGGGCGCTGAGATAAATGATCGCTCCTTCAAAATACCGCCGGACTTTCGACAGCAACTGGAGCTGCTCAGTGAGAGACTTAAGGCGGCGCCAGCACCTGCACCCTGGACACAGCTGTGGCAGGGCAAGCGGGCCAAGACTCACATGGTTGCTGCCCATTTGGCATTGGCCTTCTTCGTCATTAATTTCATGGGCATGTTGCTGAACATTAGATCCTTTGGTCGAAACTATCTGGTCCCGAATACCATAGCAATGGGTAAGCTCGAAGTTGAGTCCATGTGATGGTTGATTATGTATTTCATTATTTCAGGTTTCTCCGAGATAATTGGCTGTTTTCTGGCGCTTCATTTTACACTGAAGTACAACAAATGGAAGTGGCAATGTGCCGGCACATTCAACATACTTGCCGGAATGCTGGGCTGTCTGGGCTGGTTATTCACCGGCGCCGACTCCAGTAAGTGGCACAATTATCTTAACCCACTAAAAATGGCTAAAAGGGGTATATTGGGGTACTCGAAAAGGAAGCATCTCCGATCACGTAAAGTAGAAATATACGGATCAACAACCGAGTAAATCTAATCATGTCCGCAGACCTGAAGTTCTTGTATATCACGCGCAGATCAGGTTTAATCGCTCTATTCCCGTAAAGCAAATATCGATACATATCGATTTGCGATAGCAAAAGTAACCGTTAATTATCGGATATTAATCTAATTACTGTCAGCAGTCTGAAGCATTTTCTATATACAGTGTCTCGAAGCTTATTCGGATCAGTGTCAAAGAAAAAAAGTAATTGCCTGCCATAAACTAATCATTCATTATATTTCAAAAATTCCAAAGACCGATGGTAGGTATATATATTACCCACCAAAATGATTATATGACCCCAATAAACTTGGGTTTCCCCACCTGCTAGGAAGAATTATAAATAAATGTTGCCTACTTACAGGCGTAGTTCATTTGGAGAAGGCGTCATTTGTGGGCACCTGGACGCCATAAAACCCGGATTTTTTTACCTAAAGTTGAGTATTTTCGGTATAAACAGACCAATCCTTCCTAGTCAATTTAGTTTTATCCTGCATCTCGGGTGCAATAAGCCAAAAATGACTATGGACAAACAGACTACCATTGCACAACGGAAACTCATCCTGGAACACTTCCAAAAAGAATATTCACATCGCCAAATAGCTGAAATGGTCAGTCTGAGCAACTCAACTGCGTATAACATCATTCGGCGCAAATCGGATTGAGAACAAGGGCAGAATGGCACCAAACAAGATTTTCACCGAAGAGGAAGAGCGAAGGATCATCAGGAAAATATGGGGATCTCCCAAGCTATCGGCTCCAAAACTGACTCAACAGGTGCAGGATGAAATGGGGAAAAAGTGCTGTGTGGAAACTGTGTGCAGGTTTCTGCGCAAACATGACTTAAATGGCCGAGTACCACGGAAGAAACCCTTTATAAGCGTGAAAAATATAGGGACTTGGATGATGTTCGCCAAAACCCACTTGGATAAGGATTTGGAGTTCTGGAATACAGTCATATTTGCAAATGAGTCCAAATTCACCATTTTTGACTCAGACGGAAGGAATTAGGTGTGGCGACAGTCCAATACTGACCTGAATCCCAAACACGTAAAGGCAACAGTCAAGCACGGTGGAGGAAGTTACATGGCTGGGTATGTATCTCGTCAGCCGGATTCGGGAATTTTATGATTTTTGAAACAACAATGGACAAGAATGTGTACTTCAACATGCTAAAGGAAAATTTACTCCAAAGTGTCGAGAAGGTAGGAATCCGACGTACTTTCCGGTTCAACCAGGTCAACGATCCCAAGCATAAGGCCAAGATAGTACAGTCCTGGCTCATCAGGAACTGCCCCCACATGATAATTCCACAGGCCCAGTCTCCAGATTTAAATGTCATTGAGAATTTGTGGGCTGTGCTGGAAAATAACATCCGGAAGCACAGCATATCCAGCAAAGAAGACCTCAAAAATGCTCTGCGGGATGAGTGGAGCAAAATCAGCCCAGAAGCTACCAGGAAGATGGTATTTTCCATGAATAATAGGTTAAGAGAAGTTGTTAAGGCTAAAGGATATCATACTAAGTATTAACATCCTTATTTAAGTTTTCATAATGCAAATATATTATTTTATTTATACTGTTCCAAATAAAATTTCCCCTTAAATTAGGGTACTTTTTTACATAACTATACCTAGTGGGTGGGGAAACCCCAGTGTATTGGGGTCATATATTAATTTTGGTGGGTAATATATATACCTACCATCGGTCTTTGGAATTTTTGAAAAATAATGAATGATTAGTTTATGGCAGGCAATTACTTTTTTTCTTTGACACTGATCCGAATAAGCTTCTAGACACTGTACATGTATGAGAAATTGATAGCAAGGCAATCGATCAGTAATTTCTGTTCTGGCTCTGAATACCTTTTTAACATTCTTTTTTACCGCCTTTTGACTTGCTTACATTTGAGTGTGCAAAACGATGTTTCTTCAGTTTTTTATATTTTACATCTTACATTTTTACTCACAGTGGATGCTGACCTAAAGGTCTCGCTGTGGATGATTATTGCGACGATACCGAAGGCTGGTGTGTCTTGTGCTCAGTCGATGCTCCTGGCCTGCATGAATGAGCTGGTACCGGCGAATAAGAAGCAACTCTTTGTCTTCTCAGTGGTCACGTGGGCACGCATCTGGCTCCTCTCGGCACCGTTCTTCAATGTACTTAAGCGTATCGATACTGCACTGTCTCTGACCTCGTACTGCGTCTTCAGCATCCTTGGCGGCATCTGCACCTGTCTGCTGCTGACGCCGCGCACCAGCAGTGCTCCTGTGGTGCCACAACTGGAGCCGCTGCAGGATAAGAAGGAGCAATCGCCCTTAAGTACGGCTATCTGGACAATCGAATCGGATGAGCACAATACGCGCTTGTAGGCGACTGCAGTTTTACTAAAATTCCATATATTATTTGATAGCTAATTAAAACTCAATTCACTGTGATTAGTTAAGCCCAAAAAGTGTCGATAAATTTGCCTCATTAGCCTTAGTTTAATTAGAACAGTACATATAACATCAACATAAGGAAGCACAAATGCCAAAATGTCCACATCCAATAGATTCTGTAAGCATGCCGGGAGAGATTGTAAGAAATGGCATACTATGCCAAAAGATTAATGGATCTTACCTGGTCACCTGCATTTTGTTCGCATCCACCGTGAATTGTTCGCGATGCAAATATTTATTAATGCCTATCATATGACACCTAACGTAGTCATCATAGTTGAGCTCATCCAGATTCCAATAGAGCATAGGAAATGTGTCATTCTCAATTAAGTGCTTGAAGTAAAAGCGACTGCGATTCTTAAAGATCCACTCATTGAGCGAGAAGAAGCTGCCTGTTAATAAGAGATGATGTCTTAACCAAACTTCGGACTGGATGCGTAATACCCACCTGCTAGGCAGGCCTGTCGGAACTTCTTGGCAATGGGCGTGACAAAGCGTTTCTTGGAGCCCAGCAGCAAAGTGCGCAGATCCATGAAAAGGGCAGGCACAAAATGTAGCATCCACACAGCCAGCTCATGCATCATGGCGCCACGGCGATATTTGAAGTTGGGAAACATAATCATGCGCTTTGTGGGATATATGCGGGACCACTTCATGGTCAGCTCACCCAATCTCTGCCAGCTAATGGGATTCGTTGCGCCCGATGTGGCATTGCAAATGCTGATGCTGCAACAGACAAAAAGAAGGCAGTTTTTAGAAGCAGCTTACACAATTTGCAGACACCTTTCTTTTCTTATTAGACTCTTCCTTAGGCATGCTCACCTGCCCAGCTGCGCCTTGTGCACCATCATGATCATTGCATTGACCACAAAATCCACAGGAATAATGTCACAGATAAGATTCTTATCGCCCAATATGCTGCTGATGCCACCCTTGCCGATTTCCATCATAATCCCACTGATCGCCTGTATATTATCGATCCAGCCCGGATACGGTTCGCGATAGGCAGCCGTCACAATCGAGGGACGCACTATGACAATGGGTATTATGTCCTTGTACGAGCTGACAATCTGCTCGGCTATCGACTTGGTGAACGTGTAGGTATTCACATGTGGACCCTTTATGTAGTCGGCCAGCCGATTCAGATACTCTTCGGGTATTTTCTTGGTGCATCTGATAAAATGCTGCCAATCCACGGGCGGCAGTGTTGGATAGATGCACTCATCCACATATTTACGTCCCGGATTACAATAGGCGGTGGAAACGTACAGAAATCTCTGTGAAATAGTCAAAGCTTATTTAGGAATGATGCCAAATGGTAGTTACCTTTTTAGATATATAATTAGCCAACTGATTAATGATACATTAATCAAGTCTCAGGCTTAACTTAGAATTGATTATTTATTTCTTATTAACTGTCTTATAAGTAAGTAGTAAATACCTTAAGCTGCTTCATTTCTCTGCACATTTCGAGCAGATTGTATGTGGCAACCGAATTGACGCGTGCTGCAACACTGAGGCACTCATTGAAGCGCACCTGTAAGCATTTAGTTAGCCACAGAGTCTAACCATATTTCAATCTCGCACTCACCGTTGCGGCGCTGTGGAAAATAATGTTAACCTGTGCACACAGCTCCAATCTGTCACGTTCACTCAAACCTGTTGACAATTGAAAGGAAAACAAAAACAACACAAAATAGCGTCAAAGTTGTTTGTCAATATTTTCACTCTTACCAAAGTTATCAGCCTCAATGTTGCCCGCAAAATATGCGATTTTGTTCAGACGTTCGGGATGGCAGCTACGCATACGCAGAAAAATGCCATTTTTCAAGAAATTTTGAAAACGCTCTTCAGGTACAATGCCACCTTTTGATCTAATTAGCATGTAGATACGTTTGATTTGTGGAAAACTCCAGAGTAGCTTCTCCAGCAGGGCTTTGCCCACAAAACCTGTGGCGCCTATCATGTAAAAGTGAAGCCATGAAAAAGACATTAAGATAAAATGTGAGTGAATATGGAAGACTTACCCGTTATGAAAACGACGGCATCTTTATAGATATCCAACTGTGGTTCCATCTCACGTTGTTGCCACTCTGGTGGCGTGAATGCAACTGTTTGCAATTGCGTTTCTCTCAGCTTGCCAATGCACTTTACACAGCGCTTCAGTCAACTCCACTGGAGTTGCCTCCAATAACAAGTTTTTCCAATTGCCTCGCAACGTAAACAACAGTTGCGCAACAGTTTCGCCAAATCTTACACAACCAAAACAAATTATGGGTGAAAAGGCCGGAGGGTGATCTTGATCCTGAACGAGGACTCTACTTAATCCAATCTCCCAGAATTTCACCTAAATTCTGCGCTTTTTTTATAAATATTAACTTAAGCGCGAGGAAAAATAATGGAAATCCGAGAAATCTTGTTTTCTCTAAAAGTAAAAGAGCAACAGACAAAGGACTATTTGCCTCAATGTAGGCCGAATATTCCTTGAAATGACCGGGTAAGGCGCGAGTTTTATATTTATCTTATTTAACCTTACTTATAATAGTAACTGTTTGACGCATCCTATAGATTATTGAATCGATGACACTTTTCTCATGCGATTCAATAACAACTAAAACAAATGGACCAGAACATAGATTAAAAACTAAAATAATGGTTAAGGTACACTTGTACCAATATTTCAAAGCCATGCTAATTGCCAACAACGCGATTGATAGCCGCTAGATGGCGTGTTGAGTTGCAATGCTGGTTGGAGTCTCCGCTAAGTCTATTGCTGGTGTTAGTAGACGAAAATTTATTTATTTGTCTATAATTATATATTTAAAACACATATCTTAAATGAATACACAAAGTTAATACATAAATAATATATAAATACATTCATTTGTATATAAATATTAATTTATATGTAAGAGTTACTTAAAAATTTATAAAAATAAAATGATTAATGTAAATAAGCAAAGATTATTATTTTAAGATAATGCTAAAGGAGGATTTTGTCAAAAATGCTCTTCACTGACTATTTACAAATAAAATACAATACATAATAATCAAAATAACTCATCAATTCCATTATATACAACGTCATGCCACATTCCGGTCTTTCACAGTGGCTGCAAAATGTAAACATTCGCGACTGTATTAACCACAGCCCAATCTGTGTCTCTGCATCTGTTTCTCCTCTTATTATTGACACAATGATTTAGGAATATTCGATATTAGGCTGATTTAACAATTGAAATCATCTGATTTCATTGAGTGACAATTTAATTAGCAACGATTTCGTTGGGCAGCACCTCAATTCTCCTGGCAATGATAAGTGGCAGTTATGTTTGAGGCAGTCAACCCACAAGACGTGGCTACTGACTTATATATGTGATCAGCTGAAGGATGGTCGCCAGTTACAGCCCCAATGCGGGCTACAATACCAAGGCTCGTCGTCCAACACCAACACCCGAAACGGAGCCTCAGATATCCTATTTGGTGCACGGCAGCTACCAGGATGCGGATGGGGATGAGGATGAGCGGCAAGCTCAAAGTGAAACTGGTGACATCATCAGCCAGGTGCTGGGCAACTTTGGCATCTGGCAGCTGC
Source organism: Drosophila nr. medialis 2 BK-2023a (assembly GCA_035044325.1). Taxonomy (NCBI): domain Eukaryota; kingdom Metazoa; phylum Arthropoda; class Insecta; order Diptera; family Drosophilidae; genus Drosophila; species Drosophila nr. medialis 2 BK-2023a. The sequence continues at coordinate 72,648 of JAWNMH010000038.1, forward strand.
GCTCCGTGCTGATCATCTTTCTGTGCAAAATACCCGCCGCTTGGTTCATGTCACTCCTCATCTTCACGGCGGCGGAACTGAAGCCCAATGAGGAGTACTGGTGCGATACGAGCGCCTTTGGGGATGCCGAGAACTGCAGCGTGTCAAAGGATCAGTGCTATGTGCTGCACCCTCATGGCGATGCCAACTATGCGATACGCCAGTGCCAGAAGTTCGACTATGAGCACAGCTTTCGCTCGCTAATCATGGAGTTCGATCTGGTCTGTCTGTGTGATATATTTGTGGCCTGGTCTCAGTACTGGCATCTCTTTGGCATGTTCCTGGGCGGTGTGGTTGCCACTCGGCTCATGCGTCACCTCAGTCCTCGTCGAGTGTATATCGTTGGCATTTGTGGCCTGCTCGTCTGTGGCACAGCTACGGGCCTGGTTAACGATTTCAGTTTGCATTGCTCCTTTCGCTGCCTGTCCGCCGTCTGCTGCTGCTTTATGATGACTGCCGGTCAAGTCATATGTAAGTATTATAACAAAGGATAGCAACTATTCAAATGCTTTTCATTCGTGTAGGATTACGAAAAAGCAATCTTATAGAACAAAATGTTCTTAAAATTCTCCTAAACTATATCTTATTTCGAGTACAATTTCAACTTCAAATAAGATTTTTGATCTCGATCTTTTAACTTGAATTAGGTGTTTAGAGATATTGATATATATTTTAATTTACAGTCAGCGACATTACGGCGTGCAAATATCGCAAAGGAGTGCTGCTGCTCTACGACAGCTTCTGGTCAGTGGGTCTTATGGTGCTGCCCGCCATTGCTGCATTTGCCCAGAGCTGGCGTCAGGTGTATGGAGGCATAACATCGCTATCGTTTGTCATAGTCCTGCTGCTGCCCTGGCTGCCGGACTCGCCTCGCTGGCTGCTGCAGCATACCGAGCCCACTGCTGCCGTGGAGCACGTCATGGATCTAGTGCTGCGGGCAGCCCGCATCAATGAGCTCTGCTCCAGAGTGCCCGTCGATCTGCACACGCAGCTGGAACTGCTTGGCGAGCGACTGCGCGTAGAGGCGCCTCCAGCACGCTGGTTCGAACTCTGGCGTGGCCATAGGCATGCCAAGCTGCTCATGCTGGCCACACATATGGCTTTGGCCACATTCCTCATCAGTCACATTGGGTTGCTGCTGAACACACGCTCCTTTGGACGCGACTATCTGGCACCCAATATCATTTGTATTGGCCTGGCCGAAATTGTGGGCTGCCTCTTAGCCCTGTACTTAAGCCTGAAGCACGATTCATGGAAGTGGCAGTGGGCGGGCGGATTCTGCATTGTGGCTGGAGCTATTGGCTGCCTCTGCTGGCTCATTCATGATGTTGAAAGTAAGTAATCTAACTAGGCCATCTCTTACCAAGCTAATCTGTTCTCTGTTCATTTGACCAGTGCCCGCAGTCTTTGAGAACGTCCTGTGGGTGTTCTTTGCTGCTGTGCCCAAGGCTGCAGTGTCCTGTGGCCAAGCTATGCTCATTGCTTGCATGGCTGAGTCTCTGCCGGCCGAGAAGCGTGGCCCATTTGCCTTCTCCGTGATCACCTGGGCGCATGTCTGGTTGCTCTCCGCCTCGTTCCTCACGGTGCTCAAGCAGATTAACATTGCGTTATCCTTGTCCACATTTTGTGCACTGGTCATTTTGGGTGGCATTTGTACTTGCTGCTTGCGTACGCCGCAAGGAAAGCAGCTGGAGCAGAGGCGCCAGCCGCGGGATAAGGAAACTGATAGGTACAGTACGCATCTGTAATATGTGATATCTTAGCTAATAGTTAAGTTATTTTCTGATGTATATGTAGTTATAAATATATAGAAATGAAATCTGTGCTTTTCTCTGAAACTAATAAAAATGTTTAGAAATATTATAATCTATAAACCCAACCCAATATCAAGCATTTTCCATTTAGAATCCATTTTACTTTTGTGTATTATAGATCATTAAAGTACCTTTCCAAAAAGTATAAACTTATGAATGCAAACTTCAGCAATATTCTCGACATACGAATAAATTGTGGATTATCAAAAGAAATTAATTTAAATAATACAAATGATAATAAAATTGTTATAATTTATAATAATAAATATTTGGACTGCGCTGGCATTCAGAACTTTGTTAGCACACCGGGGCAGAAATCACTCGAGACCATATCGTATTTAGTATGTGCCACCTGCAGTCGGCTTCCAAGTTGCTGCTCAGGCTGACACAATAATATAATAGCCATAGATATTTTAAGCGCATCGCTCTACTGACTGTTTCTTTGTGCTGGCCTGCTCTTTCGCCTGCTCTTTCAGCCCCGAGCGAACCAGAATCGCAAATCAATAAAAGCGAAACCATAAAATTGCAGCAAGAGGCTCAATTGAATGTGGCACCAACTGTCTTGCTTTGTCATTGTAGGCTCAGCACTGGTGTCGTTGGGACGTGACCAGGTGACAAGTTAAGGACAAGGAGAACAGTAGCTAACTGTGCTCCATTTGGATGCCATGAAACCAAAGAAATCTGCCTTTGGCAATACTTCAACAGGCTACGGCAGGCACAAGCACAGCGGGCACGGCAAGGGACACGCCCACGGCGGGCACAAGGACAAGACGGAGGGAGGTAAGAGCAAAAGCAGCAAGGACGGCAAGGATCAGCAGCAGCATGAGCATAAGGAAGAGCAGGAGAAGGATTTGAACTCCGGCTTTGGTGATTACCTGCGCACGCCGGAGGGTCTGTAAATGCAACAAAAATTTAACAAAAAAGAAAAAAGAAAATTACAAATTCAATTTAAATTTATTCTCTTCCCACAGCATTTGAGATGATGAAACTGTTTGTCTTTGCCAACACTGTAATGCTAATTGTGACCATGGCCTGGCCGCATCTTAAGGAACAGTTTAATATGCTTAATCAATGGTGGAGCAGCTATCGCGATCAACAATAATAGATAGATATAGCAGTACTTGAGTAAAAACTTTACACAAAAACATGGTGGGTCCATTTATGCAGGGCTTGCTGCTCATAGGCATCATCTATTGGTAAAGCTAATCTATTACAACTATTACTAAATATATCTCTAATGAGTGTGCAACTTGCCAGGTATTCCAAGAGCATGATGTCCATGATTAATGATTATTATCGCAACGAATTTCAACGTCAGCTGAAATCAGCAGGCGACTCACAGCCTGCAGGGGAGTCGCCTCTAAGCATGGACAACTTTATGGACTATGTGCGGGAGCTGGACACAAAAGAACAGCCAACTCTGGCAGAACCAGAAATCTCTTCAGATATCCATAAATATAGTTTGACAGGACCCTCCCATATGCTGCTGCACTTCCTGCATATCACAGGCGCCACCAAATCGCTTGATTTGTGTGGCTTACGCCGCAGCGCTGCAGACAGCTCCATAAGCTAGCTTATAACTATAGCAATAATATGTTTATAATATACATAAATATATATATATAAAATATACTTACACATATTTATGACTTTCATAAGATACATCAATCAAGTATGCTCCAAATGTGACGGGCGTTTTTATTTAAATTGTAGCAGAATATATATTTGAAATTTGTTAACGTTATCTGTTCGTTCCAGCTTTACCATAAATACTCTAAACGTGTTTAATTTGCTTCTACGAAATTTATATTGCTTAAACTTCTTGGTCTCTTTTTATAAATCGCAGTTAATTGCACTTTCTATAAACATTTTATAGTTATCGCTCACTTCACTTTTTAATGTTAGCTTCTATGTACTTAGTTGCGATTCAAGTGGGAAAATATAATTCAATTAGATATGATAGATAGGGTTAAGGTGTACGTTGCAAATTCTTTATGCGATAGATAAGCTTATTCTTTTTGCTCAGGTATTCAATTCAATTATGGCACAAATTTTCAGATTTTACGCTCGATCGTTTGAGGTTATTTGGAAAAAGTTTATATAGTATATATATCAGATAATAGCTTATAGTAGATGTGCCTTGGTCTTAACTAGTTCAGCTAGTAATGCAGTTTATTACGAAAGCGTGGAAAAAATGTATGAGAAGTCATAAATTAGCATATGACTCCACTAAGATATCTCTTTCAGCCAAAATCGATCCCGCAAATCCCTGGTTGTCTTTAGATCTCTGAAATGACTTGCGTATAAAAACCGTTATAAACATTTACAACAATAAAAACAATGATTGGAAGAAAAATCATTTTTCGCTGTGCTGAGCAATCAGAAATCATTTTTAACTTCATCAAGCTTACAAAATTTGTAGAAAAAATGTCTGTCATGTTCCAATCACTGTATTTGTTTCGAAATATTTGTATAAAAGTCCGAATTGAGATATATAAATCGTCATTACAAGTAGATAATTTAGATTTATGTTTTTCAGCTATATAAATATTGTAACTGAGCTGATTTAACGCTCGACTCTTTTTAACGATCTTCTTTTCTTTTTAAGAATTATCATTATCATTTCAAATATAAATATAAAAAAATATTTAATAAATTAGTTTAGGGAATCATAAATGACTTTTTAATGTATATTTTATATACACAACAAATCTTCATACATCATTTTATTATATATAAAATAAAAATAATAATAGTTGCATTACAAATTAATAAAGCAAAAATACAAAGTACATCAATTAAAATCAAATATGTACAGAAAAACCGCTCGAGCGTTGCATTTTCTTCTTGAAAAGATCAAATATCAAATAATGGATTGGTTTTAGTTCCTTGTTTATAAACCAATGGGAAGTACAAAGCGCAACAAATTAAGAGAAAAAGACTTATTTCAAGATTGTTTCGACGGTTCGTTTTCACTAAAAAATCACACCAGAAATTGTCTTTGAGAAATTGGAACAGAGCAACGCAAAATTAAGGAAACACAAACCTATTTTTTTTCTTTCTGTGTATCACAACCTTTTAAATAAGGATAACAATAATCAAAAAACGAAATGAAATTTCGACGAATTGAGTTAATTCATGAATGCCTACTACAGACTATATACAGTGGGTCACAGTTCAAAGCAAGCAGTGTGAAAGAAAATAGGCAACTTTTTTACATAATCCTACCTAGCAGGTATGGAAACCCCAATTTATTGGGGTCATATATTAAATTTTGGTGGTTAATATATATACCTTTTTGAAAAATAATGAATGATTAGCTTATGGCAGGCAGTTACGTTTTTTCTTTCACACTGCTTGCTTTGAACTGTGACCCACTGTATATATATATATATATGTATATGTATGTATATAATATATTTATGTGTATATCGTATATGGCTAAAAAACACATACATTTTAATTGCAAACAATACAAATGCTGAATACAGAATTAAGTTGCACTAATGCTGCAACTCATTGAAAAGCTTCGTTTCAATAAATAAATTACTGTGCGTTCAAGTCTTACGAGTAATATATATACATATAGATATATCTATATATGTATATATATATATATAGAAAGCGCCACCGGACTAAGGATACGCCGCACTAAACTAATCTACTAATCCGCCTGCTTGCGTATTGTGGGCGGCGGCGGCGCTGGCACCGTTGGCCTTTTGGGCGTTTGAAACGAATTCGGCGATATGGGCGTTGTGGGCGTGATCTGTTCCGCTACCGCCAGAGACGGTTGCAGCTGCTGTTCATGGTTATTGTGATTCTCCTCCTTGCCAGCTGTTGTTGTTGCGGTGGTTGCTGTTGCTGTTATCCCTGTCGTTGCCGCTGCCGTTGCCGGCTCCTCTCGGGTGCCATTTGTATCACAATGTTCCTGCCGCATCTTATCTATAAACTTTTCGGTTGTGTAGCGCACGCTGCCATTGCCATTGTCGATGCGCGCCTGCGATCGCGTGGTGGCCTCATCATCGCTTTTGCTCTCGCCCTTGGGGCCAGAACTGGAACCAGTACCAGGTCCGCTGGTTATGGCCAGCATTACGGGACGCTTGGGCAGTTGCGGCTTTTGCGGCACATCTGGCTTCAATCGAAAGCTACCAATGCTGTCGGTGCTCTTGCGATCCGCTGTCGGCGAGGGCAGACTGTCCAGACCAAAGAACTGTGTTCGCGTCATGGGCACTGGCTTGGCGGGCGTCACTGGTGGCGGCGACAACGCTTCTAGCTGCGTGTATGTGGCAGGCTGCTGTAATTGCGCCAAAGCCGGTAGAGGCGGTTTTGCCGGCTTTTCTTGCTTCTCCGGCTTGTCATTTTTATCCTCTGGCTGCTGGGGGAACAGCTCCTTGGCATGCGGGCGATGCGAAATCGAATGATTCGATCCGCCGCCATTGGTGGTGGCTTCCAGTTTAGTGGGCGGAGAGGGCGCATTGGGCTTCTGGCGACGCAGCGTGCCATAGCGAGGACTCTCCATGACTTCTAAAAAAAACAGAGAAAGAGAGTTTACTGTAGTACTGGTAGTACAGTAATCATTCGAAGATAAGCACACTTTGGTTGCAACAAGTGTGTTTCTAATCTGTCCCATTTTTGATTTGCGAGTTATGCCAAAAAACGAAGCTAAATAAACACTAATAGTTATTGATTTTGATTTGCTTGTTATCGAAAAATCAATAAACATACCTTCTGAGATTGTCCTATTATAGCTATATATAGTATATATACATATATTAATTGCTATTATTGTTATTGAATGGTTTCATGCACTGCGACCTATATTTATGGTGCCCCCCTTCAACTTATTGTCGGGTCGCGGGTTTCTATGTCTTCCCCAGGCAACATCTTCTTCTGGCTAAGGCAACGCTCTTCGCTAAGATATGGTCTCAAGATTCTTCCACGTTGTCTCATATTTCGCTACTGATTATACCCAGATTGGCTTCCGTACACTTTCCCAACAAGAGACAGGTAAGTATTACAAGTCTGTTCTCCACCACGAATATTATTTCCATACTACCTAATACTATTAAAAAAAAAGGGTCCAAGTTAAGTAATTATTCTTTTATTTCTGCTAAATTTTTACTTCAAGTGATACCCACCACTATCATGCCTGTTCAAATTCTCATTCGAGGAATTTGATTTGGCTTTGCCTTCCACAAAGAGTTTGTGCCGCTGCAGCGTCTGATAGAACTCGACTTCACCATCGAAGAAGTAATCCCACTGGCTAATCAGTAGCTCCACAATGATGTTTGCCGCCGATGAGCTATTCACCTGGCCCAGGTAATCGGCCTGGGCATTGTTGCTCTTGTCGATGCGCGGCCAAAGCATGTTGGGTGACATCACAATGGCCAAGTTTTGGGAGCTCATCTTGTTGTGCACGGCACTCTGTTGCATCAGGGCCAAGAAGCGGGTGAGGTAGCGCAGATTTGCATAATTCTCTTTGGGCAGTTTGCCCACCACAGCTCTAATCGCCGTCTTGCGATCGGCCTCAGTGTGCAGCTCCGCAATGCGTACGAAATCCTTGTACAGAGCGTACGTGAGGAGCGGTTCGGGCAACTCGCGCAGATACAGCTTCAGTATGGAACCAATGACGTGCGGATCCTGATACTCCAACGGCAAGGGGGTCTTCAAGTGTTGCGCCTCAAGCGCATGTTTCATGCGCCTCAGCTTGGTGCTGGCGCAGCCCACACGGAGCAGACCCTCCTCCTCGAGGCCATTCTCCAGCAGGCAACAGCAGCAGAGCTCCACAATGAATGAAATGTCGCGATGCGACGACGTCAGATGATCTATTAGCGAGGTGCCAAATCGCGTCTTCTCTGTGCTCTGTATAGTGTCCTGGATGCGAGCCAGCGATTCATTCACGTGCTGCAGCGCACGCACATGATAGTTTCTTTGGTTGAGCACATAGTCCCGAACGCAGTTCACAATGTCGTCCTCTTTGGCTATTAGCTCGAGCATTTGTGCCGCCCACGCATCGCGCTCCTTCTCCAGCTTCACTTCACACTCCTCCTGCTGGCCCTTGATGTGGTTCAACTTTGATGCTGGCTCTTCATTCCGTTTAGAGGCCTTGAAAAATATAATGGAAAATCGTGAATAATTACTTCTGCAAGCTAAGGACAGCTATAAAGTATAAACAGTAAAACATAATTGTAAATTGAGACTAGATGGCATGGTTTATGTGTGGAAATATCGACGTAGATATATACCCACAGTTACGTGCCTATTGTAAAAATATACCTTAATCATTATACAAACGTAACCCGCCTCAAAATATAATTATAATAATGCTGGCAGAGCATTAAAAGTAGAAAAGGGGTTTACCAGATTAGTCAAACATTAAAGATAAGGAATCTCTCACTTTGCTTTCTTTTGTTTGCGCCCGCATCGCTACTGGCGTCATTTTCACACGCCGCTTTGACGTTTCCTCACACCAGCATCCCCATATCCCCCCTTGCCCCTTATGGCTGCCCACACCTCCAAGTGGAATCAGCTTCCCCCCAGGTAACTGCGATTGTTGTTTGTACTCTCAACTATACCGACATCTTAATATATCCCCTGACCAGCTGTGCCAATCAACTTCATTGTTTCCCCGGTAAATGGAAACATTAAACTGGGTAAACAAACGTAAAACTCTTCTGGGTGGAGTGAGTAGTCTGACCGATATATTTTTGAGGGGTAATTGCCATGTTGCGCGTTGCTCGGACTTGAGCTGTACGTTGCAGCTTTAAGTCACACCTTTGTCAGCCCATTTAAAGTGTCTTAAGTGTGCGACATATTGATAAGAAATTTTTAATTGTAGAAAGGAATCGCACAAACAGCACAATAAATACAGAAAATACAACTGAAATCAATATCGTGCAATGACATTTCCGCCGTTTATATACAATCTATTCTAACTTTAAGCTAACTTCACTTTAATATCATATCGTTCGAGATACTCTGAGAAAAATCGCATTCAAAGGTAATTAAATACTCTTAAACATACGACATATTGATAAGAAAGTTTTTAATAATAATTTGAACAATTTATAAAGAAAACAAATTTGAATTCTATTATCGTATAAATCCGAGATAACTTGAGCTAAATCGGTATTGTGACGAAACCATTGAAATAAGCCTCAAGAAACCAGCAAACATTAGGAGAAATTTTAATAATTTGAAATAATTGAAAATACTTGTTGAACCAAAAAATCATTACGACTTTTCGACCTTTCCACTTTTCTCATTTCAACTGTCTATTCTGAGGCGTACTTTGTCTCTTTATTGGGGCACAGAGCAACAAAAATATATATATTTAAATTTTTTTTAAAAAAATTCGTCATGCTGAAATGAAATGTCATCTTGAAAATAACTTTGCACATCTGCTATTGAAATGATTTCGAACATGCCAGAAGTAACACACAGGAAATTGTATACAAAAATATTTAGATTGTATAAGCATCGATTGTACGCTAAGTCTTAGCATTTAATCAATTGAATGCTCAATACTCTCTGCATTCAATTTCTTATCTTCGTAAAAAGGCGACTGTTGTAAGCGTCGCCGTATGCTAAAAATAAATGAAATCGTGACAAATTGAAGAACCTGCCCCGCAACACTCTCACATTCTGGTTCCAACTCATTGTGCGGCTGTCTATCAGTGTGCAACTGTGAACGAGCAAACAACGCCATCCATCTAATTATAAACTAAACCCCTGTACGAAGCAATTAACAGCACCAACATCTTTCAATGGCAGTCTCACACAGTGACTCAGATCACATCACTTCATATGCATCTACATGCACATACATACATATATGTATTTGTTTGTAACCTTACATGACCTACATTAGAGTTGCAAGCGGGTATTTGAGACGTAAGCTAGCATTCCAGAGCCAGAGCCACCAAAGAAAGCAAAGTGCAAGGTATATAGACGTAATATATGTAAGTATGTCATAAATACCGCATATATAGCTCAATTATAGCGCTCCCAATACGGAAAAGTTAGACGATGATTAGCAGCGCAGCGTTCGCATTATTCTTTTATAGAGCATAGAACTCACAAACAGGCGATAAGATTATGGACTGAGGGCTACCTATATGTATATATATATATGAAGTGCAATCGGAAATTCTACTAAATTTGATATGACACACGAGTGGGGAGGGACAATTAACAAGTTGATGTTGTTTAGTTGTTCGATTATGATGTCACTGGGTGTCCGGCGAGTCAACGAACGTCTTCCGACACCTTAAACAGCCACAACAACAATGCTCAAGAGTTGCGCTTGATTTGGTCGAGTCAACATATAAGGCATAAAGCGTGTCGTCGAGTTGTCTTGGCTTGTAAAACGGAAAGCACTGCCAAAATACAAAACACAAAAATAAGAGGTAACAAAAAAAAAAAAATAAATAAACTTGACTGTCTTAGTCATAAAATTTGTCGAGTAATCGTCCAAATGTTAACGGCAAAACACATACACATATAAATACATTATAAAAAAAATGTAGTCAGTCTAAGTGAGAAATTGGAGCAACACAACCAGAGCAAAAGTCATCCAATCCTACGTCCATTTCACCAACACAAGGGACTCCAAGCGACAAGCTTGGCCAAACAATATACAATAGCACTGCCAACAAAAAAATAAAAAAATTAAAAAGAAAAAGAGAAAAAAAACCATAAAATAAACAATACAAAAAAATACGTTTTGATTGCTTTCTTGACTGGCGCTTGTCATCCGATTGCCGCAAAAACAACAGGAACACTGCTTACAACGCAATTGGAAAAGTAAGCAGAATGGGTAGGAGATGATTATCTTTCATCAGCAATTAAGCAAAATATATATGGTAAACAGCTCGTTATGTAAAATAATATAATAAATGCAGATCAAACTAAGCAAGAACTTCGAAACTTTAGTTTTTAAAAACTTTCGAGTCTGAAACAAATATAAGAAAACAAATAAATAAAACAATTAATAATCCCAAATTATTGTCAACTTTGTATCACGGAAGTTGATTGAGATTATAATTTACTATTGGGTTCTGATGCTAGACTTTTTAAAACCAAAACCTTTGGATGAAAGAGGTGTCAATTCGCAATTAAATTAAGCTGGAGGCAAGGAGATCTCTTTGCATATACTCGATTTTTTCTTGAAAAATGCTCAAAGCTATATTTAAGCATAGTAAGTCGTAATTGAAATCAAATACATATTTAGAATGATTTGTAGATATACTAAGTTTGCGATCTACTGATATGAGAAGTAAATATTTTTAGTATATGGATATGGACTGATTATGCTTTCAAACCACTGTGCATTGTGGTTGCCTGCCATTAAAAGGCGCACAAGCACGACACAACTACGAAGTTGTATAAATATAATATTATTGACATTGTTATTGTAGTTTTTTTTTTGTTTTTCTCTTTTTGATTGCTATTCTCGCACTTTGCCGTCGGCACTCCGCTCTCATCGCCATCAAAGCGAATTCCGCAATTTGGATAAGTACTTGGTTGTTATCAGAAAGTACTAATTGACCAGCTGCTCCTCATAATCTAAGCGCTTCGAATATTTCATAACTAACTAGCCAAGACAGACAGAAAACAGACAAGTGAAGCAAGAGATTTGCTCAAATTCAGACTGAGATTAATGTGATGTGTTTTCGGGTACTGCTTGGCGATTTTGTTGGGTGGGGTGGGGGTGTTTCTTACCTCGTAGCTCTTTTTTAGTGAGGTGTATTCCTGAAGTGTGCGCGACACATTACGCTTGAGCGTTGAGATCTCTTGTATTTCTTTATCTAAGATGTTTTTTAAGCGCCGCACAACTTTGGTCTCCGTTTCCAGTTCGCTCTCGATGCTGCATTCAGCGATTGTCTTCTGCAGTTCGCCTGCAAATTGCGAAATATTTTTTTAAATACATAAATAACAAAGCATATAGTTGATGATGCAAAGTGTGCATGTGTGTGTGTGTGTGTGTGTGTGTCTGTTTGTGTATCTATGTGTATTGCCGAGTTTCTAAAATGAGGAAGTCAATGCTTATTTAAGACCTTATCACAGGCGAGCTGAGACGGTAGCCACTGTTGTTGTGCCGGTTCAAAGCTGTGGGCTGCCGATTGTCACAAGGCGGCGAGGGGCGTAACAATCCTCCTTTTACTGACGACGCTGAGTAAGCAAAATTGTGATAATTGTGTTGAGTGCAACGCTGCCGGCAAGTTGCAGCAAAAGCAGCAGCAGCAGCAGCTAAGCCTATAATACAATGGGGGCCCACAGCACAGACAAGGGGTGGCGGAAGGGCAGAGGAGGAGGTGACAACGCCGCTGGAGTGTAAAATTGAAGATATGCTCGTTGTTTTTTTCATTGTGGCAAGAGATGAAGGCGAGACGATAGGGCGTCGTTGAATTGAAGCGCATCGTGGCTAAGAAATAAGTTGCAAAGGGCAAACTACCAGACACATAGTGGGGCAAAGTTGTAAAGAAAATAAATGAAATTAAAAAAATCGTGAAAAAGATCAAGCAACATTTATAAGTAACTATAAGATGATACAAATGTGTCGAACCCAAGCATGGGTAAAAAGATTAAATAAATTCACTGCTCAAATTCTAGTTAACACTTGAAATTTTTTGAAACGCTTGTTAAATACAAATTCTCAAAATGAAGGTAAACTCAATGGATGTTAAGTAGTTAAGTAACTATGTTATGTAAATAATAATATTTTTTATATTCAGAGAGGTGCTCCTAAGCTTTGTGTACGTGCATTTCGAATGAATTAACATAAAGAGCTGATAGCTTAATACATATACACAATACACGTACACAAGCAAACAGCTACAGATCGCATAATGCATGAATAGTTCACCTACTTTTTGGGTTAATACGAAACAAAGACATTAGTTTTACGTTATGTCGTAAGCAAATAAAACTTGAACCAAGGTAAAGTTATAGCTGCAAATGCTGTTCCAATGCTCTGCCTCTGCTGCAGCTGATCGTCGACAGCGTCGGCAGCGCAGCAACTAAATTGCAATTGGTACACGCATCTGATGTGTAGTTGTATGTGTGTGCTAAAAGTGTAAGTGGAGCCAATAATGAGTAATACAATATAGAGTGGGGAGAGCAGAAAAAAATAAACGACCAAAAGAAATAAAATAAGGTGTGGGGGTTGCGTTAAATTTATCCATCAATATGTAGGAGTTTATATGAATAATATGTGAATGAGTTTTTCAATTTTTGCGCAACTTTTACTTTTTTTCATAATTATTGCAGTTCACTTTTACTTGGGTTTTTTTTCATAACAAGCTCTAAACGAAATGCACAATGGAGTTGAAGTGGAGGAGCATTATGAAGCGCAACATTAGAGAGGTGCGGTTGGAGCGGGGGATTTGTATAATGAATACAAATAAACACAATAATGAGCAAAACAAAAAACAAAAAAGAACTAAAAATAGATAGGCACATAAAAATAAGAGCGGCAAACCGCAACAGCAACAACAAACACAGCGAATGACTGTTGAAAAGAAAGCGACGTTAAAAAGAAATATTCATCATAAAAATTATTATAATGATTAAAAAAAAACCGCCAAAGCAACAACAACAGCAACAAATCGACGTCGATGTTGAGAAATGTAAATGCCACAAGGCCAAGCGCACAGACAAGGCGAGGCCACACGCACACACACTCACACATATATATTCACACACTCACACACAAGCAGACACACATAAAGCGCACGCAAGCCCGTGACACATAGCATATGCAAAAGTATTTATGCCCCTATTCACAGACACAATCACACACACATACACACAACCACATAACTGTGCACACCTTGCGCTTTTCATGCGGTTTTGTATTTTATTTTGATGTTTTCCTACACTTTTCAGAAAGTGAATAAAAAACTCGGCACAGTGGTCACTCGTTAAATAGAACTTTGATTATTGGAAGGACATCTTTCATAATTTTTTTTTTATCATTTGCACACTTTCAGCACAACACGTTCGATGGTAAATTGATTGACTTCGTGGAAATCTTTTTTATTTTTTTATTTATTTTTTTTTCAATTTTTATGCTGGTGCCCTTATCACAGTCAGTCAACGAGACCCCTATCAACGCACACTTTCGCACAATCTTTTCACATGCGGCCCACATAGGCTGTAAGCAAAAAAAATAAAAAATACTTACCGCAATTGGCGAGAACCTTTTGCAACGGCATATCCCTGGGCAGCTCTTTGGCGGACTCGTCGAGCGCTTGGGCGATCTTGAAGTGGCTGTTCTTCTTGATGCGCTTGTCATGCTCCTCAATGGTGATGATGCCATTGCTGCTGCTGCCGCTGCTGCTCAACGCTGGCAATTTGCGGACAATTTTCTCGATGGTATCACGGTATCGGTCCACCTGTTTCTCAATAATCTCGAGCTCAGAATCTTTGCAATCCGATTTCGTTGATCTGTCACGAAGGCAAAACAAAAAAAAACCATCAAAAATATGTATGTATATCAGTTTTGTATTTATATATGTAAATTCCACTACACAAATGCCGTTAGGTCATCAGCGTAGCGCAGCGCAGCTGACGAAGCGAAGACGTAAGAAAACACGTATAAAAACGTAGACGCTGCGCTTTAATTTGACATTGATTTGTTGATGTTGTTGCCGCTGCTGTTGTTGTTTTTGTTGTGATGAGGCAACACCTGCTTACAGCTCACTGCTCGCGCTTTTGTCATAGACTGGAGTTTAGCTATTTGATGTCGTCGCGTCTTTACTGCTGCTGCCTGCCTGCCTCTTTGCCTGGCCTTTGAACTTACCTCAAGCTTTCTGCAGCAATTCTTATTTTTGCAATTTGTTTTTTCATTTTGTTGCAGATTTACAAACACACACGCACACACACACACTTCCAATCGCCGATTTACGTTTTAAAAATGCACTTTGTTGTGGTTTTTTTTGGTTGTGTGAAATTAGCTCGGCATTAAAAATATTTCCAAACACTCGCAAAAATTAGTCATTCTCGGACGACGAATTATGGAAAAATGATGTAAAACAGAGGTACAATGATATCGATCAAATATCGATAGTTGCCATTCGGCATGCACGACAAATGCAATTATCGATTACAGCAATAATCAGATTTGTCTGTAGTTGGCCGATAGCCTATCGTAGAACTGTGCAAGGCGGGAAATTGCTTTACATATATAATAACATTTTTGGAAATGGATATTAGTAATGTTTTCGAATTTTTGCTCATCGAATTAAAAGCAGTTATACGTTAATTACAATAATGAAGTACTATCATAACTGAGTGTTCGATTATATATATCGATTATCAAACTATTGAGAATTGTAGCTCACGATAGTGTGTCATCTCTAATAAGCATTAAATGCACGTGTGCGGTCTAAGCATATTTTCTGCATAAAAACATTGTTTTATTAACACAAACGCACCAAAATGAAACATAATAAAAGCGTCAGCCGTAATGCTGGGCTACAACCAAACTCCACGAAGAAGGAGAGCCACTTTGAACAGATGGAAAGCTTCCGGCAACAAGTGATCCATCTGCTCACAATCCACAGGGTGCCATATTCCACGAAAGAGGGTAAACAGAAATCTAAAGAATGCTATTACTCGATAACTTTAAATATTCTCACTGTAGACGAAGACACCTACGAGGATTACTTGCTATCCGATGATGAAAATGCGAGCAACAAAAAAGGCAAAAAATTGAATAAACCAAGCAAAACAGTAAATGCAGCTGGCGACGAAGACAACGTCGACGATCGGATTGCGTCCATAAAGAACAAGCTGCGCCAAAAGAAGAAACCGACAACAGAACGTCAACAGAAGCGAAGGGAGGCAAAGAAACTGAAGCACAGCAAAGGAGTGCAAAAGTTACTGCAATCCTCGGCGAAAACATTGAAAAACGAGAACATTAAGCAACAAAAACCGAAGAATGGTCTTGTTAAAACGGAGCAAAATGCAAATGGAAAGCAATTCGACAGCAAATCACTTATTCAACCGGTCAAAGTTCAACCCGTCTTCAATGAGGAAGCGAAAATTGTTTATTCCAAAATCGATTTTGCGGCCAATCCCGGCTCCAAAGCCAAGAAATCCCATCAGAATCCAAAGGAAATTCTTAAAAAGCTGAAAGACACCCGCCAACAAATAAACGAACTAAAGGAACAAGGCGAAGCGGGTAAAGCAGCCGAATTGCAACATGATATTGCATGGAAAAAGGCGTTCGACAAGGTTGAGGGGAAAAAGGTGAAGGATGATACCAAACTGCTGCAGAAGGCGATCAAAAAGAAGAAGGTGGAGAAACGCGCGGCGAAAAAGAAGTGGGTGGACCGCAAGGAGAAGGTGGAATACGATAAGACGAAGCGTCAAAAGAAACGACAGGAGAATCTTGATAAGCGAAGCAAGGATAAGAAGAATACGAAATTGAAGAAGGCAACCAAAAAGGGACGAATTATAGCTGGCTACTAGGTGGCTGTTTGGCAAACACTTGTTTAACTACTCAAATAAAAAAAATTGACACTAAGGGAAAACTGTTGTTTAAATTCACTTTTATTAAAAATTTCCCATATTCTGGCCGTGACACTGTCTAAATTCTTTTGTGTATATCTAAAATTCATTCGGTTAATTTATGTAGTTTTTTGTGTACCACGGTGCGCAGCACGGTCAAGAAGAAGAGCCGCGCATCACAGCTGTTAACATCATCACGAAACAGCTGCTCCGAGAGGATTGCTGTATTTTGTCAATTACCATAAGGATAAGGAGTGTAGCAATTGCCACCACAATCCAGGCACTTGCATTGATTTGATCTCTTCAATAAATCAATAAAAGCTCTCTGATGGGTCGACAACAATTACGACTATAAAAACAGAACTCCCAGTGAATAGCAAACAGAGCAAGAAGAAGCAGGAAACTGGCCAGCGCGCACGAAACGGCGTGTGAGAAGAAATCTGAAAACACACCGACATAAAACCCACACACACAGAGGGCCAAACAAGTGCAGAGATACAGCGAAGCGCCGAGCGCAATCTATTTTATTCACATTTTCCACACAAAAAGGCCGCAACACAGCAGCAGCAGCTGAAAACGGCACAATTGCGTCGTATAACAAAAACAAGCACGCAGGAAATTGCTGAAAATTCAGTTTCAAGTGAAAATCAAACAATTGCATAGAAATCAAGAATCGAATGACCAGCATTATTTGCTTGTCAAAATAGTCCAGAGCAGGCTATCTGCAGCAATACCAACAACAACAGCATTATTACCAGCCCCCTCCCCACAGCTTAGAAGAAGAAGACGAGAGTGGGTGTGAGTGTGTGTGCGTGTGAGCGGACTCGCCAGCTGAGATTCCCGTAATAGAAGCAGTGCCTCATAATGAGCATGGTACGACGCATCTTTCTGCTGGCTCCAAAATACAAAATTTGGACGAAGGGTAAGCGGAAATAAACAACTTAACAGTAACATAACAAGAATCTGCAATTCACACACATGCAAGCATGCCAAAAGACACAAATTGTATGCTTGTTGTGCAAAATCGCATACGTAACTGCGTCATTTGCGGAGAGCGGTCACGTCACGTAGCACGATCAGACCGATCATCAGCAGCCGTAAGCAAAAGCAATAACAACAACAATAGCAGCGAATCTAATTTGTTAGCTTATCAGAATTTCTCTGGCAGCACATAAACTTTATTTACACACTGCCTCGCTGCCCCTCTCTCTTTCTCTCTCTCACGTGAAGGTTAATCCATCGCCAACATTTAAATTCGTAATATGATTTAAATTCATGTCAAACAGCTTGTGGCGAAGGTCAACGTTGTACCACTTATTCGCCTAGTCGTTACGTTATTTCAATCAGACGACGTAGCTTATATCGTATATGCCGTGTTTTTTTGTTGTTGCCATTTTGATGGCTTGTTTACAGCGCGGCGAGCGCGTTTTTGAACTGAACTTGAATTGTCTCAAATTGTGGTCGAGGCTTAGTTATTGCGGTTGCCGCTTTGACGCAATGATCAGCCGGTCGCATTAATAATGTTCAAATAGCAAAAAACATATTTTTTTCTTGCTGGTAAAAAAGTGGCTGGTAATAACCATTTTTTAATAGCCCTTAAGGAAAAACATTTACGTAACTTTTAGGAGGAAGTGTTTTTTTTTTATTAATTATTTTTCTTATTTAAGTTTACGAAGGGAATTAGATAAGCGCAATTTTAACTGAACTTGTTTAGGTTTCAGATTTTCACTTTCCGAAGAGATCAGTTCATATAACACAGTTTGTTAAGCTCTAATTGAATTGAGTCAACTAGTATTACTTGCTAATTGGCATCGAATTTCATCAAACAACAGCAAAAACAATAATAAAAAAAAAATATTAGAACCATGAATGTGAATTCCTAAAAGAAGCAAAAATAAAATATATATATTACCTATTCCAGTGATTGTTCCTGTGGTATCTGTATATATTATTATTATTTTCTCTGCCAGATTGTAGTACAAATTTACAAGCTCTGCAGCAATTTTTTATATATAATCTTCGATTTTGTGTATAATTCCATATGTATATATATGTATATGTTGCGCCTTAGTAAAAGGTCAAAAACAAATCAGTTAACAGTGAAAACAAAATATAATAATTATGTGTTATTAATTCAATTGCGTTTTGTAGGAAGCAACCAGGTGCAGCACACACCAAGATGCATATTACTGAGCACAGGCGGAGGAGGGAGCAACCGAGCGATTATCGCCCGGCAGTTCCATGTGGCCACACAATACTGTGCCGCCAATGGGCATCTTGTGCTGGAGCCTCTCGTGTTCATACCCACCTATATTGACATAACCAATGGCGTCACTAGCATGTCCGATGGTAGCAGCAGCAGTGGTGCGGGCAACGGTGCAGTTGGTAGTGGTGGTGGTGCTAAGACACCCAATTCCAGTCCTGGTGGCAGCGGTGCACACACAACCGGCGGCAATTCTAGTGGTGACAAATTTCTATCGTGTCCGAAATGCGGCAGTGCCTGCACCCAAGTGGAGACTTTCGTCAGCTCGACGCGATTCGTGAAGTGCGCCAAGTGCAACTATTTCTTTGTGGTGCTCTCCGACGTTGAGACGAAGCAGCGCATCAAGGAGGAACCAAAGAATCAACGCAAGCCGCCGCCACCGCCCCAAAAGATCATGGAGTATCTGGACAAGCATGTGGTGGGTCAGGAGTTCGCCAAGAAAGTACTCGCCGTTGCAGTCTACAATCATTACAAGCGCATCCATCACAATCTGCCCCAACTGCATCAGTCATCCGGCCAGGGCTCTGGATCGGGCGGATTGGAGGGCATCCCGCGCACAGATCTCCTCCACATCACCGGCATTGGTCACACACTGAATAGCACGTCGGGCAGCGAGTTGCCGCCGAAGCCAGCGCAAATGGGTTTGGGTGGCGGACTGACGGGTTCCGGTCTCAGCAGTGGCATGCACGCAGCCGGCAGCAGCAGCATTGGCATGGGCTCGACCTCACGCGGGGAGCACCGTCCCGGCTCCGACATCCTTGATAACCAGAACACCGACGTCAAACTGGAGAAGAGCAACATCATCATGCTGGGACCGACGGGCTCTGGCAAGACATTGATAGCCCAGACAATAGCACGCTGTCTGGACGTACCGTTTGCCATCTGTGATTGCACAACGCTCACCCAGGCCGGCTACGTCGGCGAGGATATCGAAAGCGTCATCTCCAAGCTACTCCAGGATGCCAACTACAAGTGAGTCCCGTCCTAATACACACACACATCTGGACAGTAAAAAATAACTTGGCTAGCTAATCACTGCTTTTCTAGTTCAATATTGTTTCCTTTTTTTGCAAATCTTGCAATCGCTCCTGATGACTCTAAAGGATCACTTTTAGCCAAAAACATCTTACGATTATCGGTTGCTGACGAAGTTTTCCTGAATCATCCTCACCTTTTAATATATATATTTTTCTGAGTTAAGAGCATTTGTGTAGAATTTCTGAGTTTTTCCTAGATCTTAGAGCTTGCACTCTATCTGCTATCCTCGGTCGTGTAGTAATGTCCTTGGCACATTTAATATTATTGATAGCTCAGTTAAGCCTTAATATTAATATTAATATTAGTATATACAAATAATTTCACTATACGTTATCTAAAGCCAGAGACATCTGATTTTTGTTAAAGAAATAATGTCGACAGACTAACAAATTAATATTGTATTCTGGACATATATACATATTTATTTAAATTCACAAGTTGTCTTAAATAGGTATATTTACTGTCCAGGTATATATATATATGTACCTCTGTATAGACAGTGTAACAATTAAACTTCAGTTCAAATTAGTTTTCTACACACCTTCCAACCTTGAGGCTAAATTTAAATCACCTGTAGAGTAAAAATATTGAAATTGCTGCATGAAATCGTAAAATTCAAAAAATACTCCAGGGGCAAAGCATTAAAAGCCAATACGTATACATATATATAATATATATATATATATATACTGTGTATATATATTGTATATACAAATATAGAACCATTATTTATAAACCCACATTTTCTCTCTTGTATGTTGCTGCTGCAGCGTGGAACGCGCTCAAACTGGCATAGTTTTTCTGGATGAGGTGGACAAAATTGGCGCTGTGCCCGGCATACATCAGTTGCGCGACGTGGGCGGCGAGGGTGTTCAGCAGGGCATGCTGAAGATGCTCGAGGGCACCGTTGTCAATGTGCCCGAGCGCAATTCACCACGCAAGCTGCGTGGCGAAACTGTCCAGGTGGACACCACCAACATACTGTTTGTTGCCTCTGGCGCCTACACTGGACTCGATCGCCTCATTGGCCGACGCCTCAACGAAAAGGTGACTATGCTAAACATCCCATGTATAAAAGCATATCCGAATTGCATCCCTTTCTCTGTTTTACTAGTATTTGGGCTTTGGCATGCCTTCGACAAGCGGTTCGGGTCGTCGAGCCGCCCAATCGGCTGCTGCTCCCATGGACAACGATCAAGAGGAGCGTGATAAATGCCTGACCAAGGTGCAGGCGCGTGATCTCGTTGAATTTGGCATGATACCGGTCAGTATATATATATATAAATATATTATATATTCTTATTGGTTGTTAATTAACTTTGTTGCTGGTGTTCCAAATGCAGGAGTTCGTTGGTCGCTTTCCGGTGATTGTGCCGTTCCACAGTTTGAATGTTAGCATGCTGGTGCGCATTCTAACCGAGCCGCGCAATGCGCTGGTGCCACAATATAAGGCTCTATTGGGCCTGGACGAGGTGGAGTTGTCATTCACCGAGGATGCAGTTGAATCAATTGCCGCATTAGCCATGGAAAGGCATACGGGTGCACGTGGTCTACGCTCCATAATGGTAAGTTAAAGATCCACCAATACTTGAGCTCTTCAATTAATATTTAATGCTTGCAGGAGCAATTGCTGCTGGATCCCATGTTCATAGTGCCGGGCTCGGACATCAGGAGCGTGCATATCACCGGAGACTATGTGCGCGGCACTGAACAGCCCGTTTACAGTCGCAAAGCCGACGATGAGGACAGCGGCGATGCCACAGTTGAGTCCACAGACAACACGGAGCGAACCAACGACAATGATAAGAACTTTGAGGATAGTGAAAAAGTACGGCTCAAACAGTAAACAAAACAACAAAAAAAAAACAAGCTAAGGCGCCGCCAACACAAAAAACAATCGCAAACGCAGTAGTAGTAACAATAGTTAATCGCAGGAAACAGTCGCATCAACAACAACAACAACACTGCAACGCTTTTCCAATTGGTTTTTCCAACTTCACCAAAAATGTCGCGAGCGCTTTTCTTTCAGAGTTTTCAATTTTTGTTTAATATACATATTTTGCTTACATTGCTTTAACTGCTGACGCGTCAAAGCGAACTCTATTTAAACTTAGTTCCCATATCTACTGGTATGCATATACGTTAATGTGTTATATTATTTTTAGTCACGTTTTAATGATACTTTGAGTGGCAAATAGCCCCACCTGCAAAATACATATAATCGCAAATATCCCCATCAATATGCACCTGTGATTCACAAACTGACAAGCAGCGTACAAGATTTGTATACGCATCCGTTCACGAATCGTTTGCAAAATGAATGGAAATTGTAAAAAAAAAGAATCCGCGCAATCACACAATAAAACCACAGATGAAATTGTAAAGCAACCAAACTATTAATAATAAAACAAATTATAAAAATACTTAAGTTCGACTAATTGGAGAAAAAATGACAATACCAACAACAAACGTAACTTTTGCCAGTTGGCGCTGCGTTGGTTTTTCTTCCCTTTTGCATACCCACACTATGATATATCTATTTCAATTATACCTGTAAATATATATATATTTAAAACTAGGCAATTACAACTTGCATAGTTGAAGTGAGTTACAAATTTTTGAATAGCCGAATTAATGAAAGAAATGAAGCAAAAATTATATTTTTAGCTAATTTAAGTTGTACAAGAAAACGAAAAAAAAAAATGAATAAGTAATTTAATAATAAAAAAAAATTAAAAACAAAAACAAAAATGTTTCTTTTAATACAAAAATGTTTATTTGATTAATGAAAGCTTTTGTATTGCGAAAAAACCGACCGCAAAAATATTTATATAGCAAATGGAATTATGCACACCGAAGACTACATACCCTTTTAGACCGGAGTTAGTCTTTTGACATCTACATATTTAATCGGATTTCGAATTAGTTGAATTTTAAGTTTTAGTGAAAAAATGTTTTAACCAAAAATATGCTCATCATAAATAATATTTTTACATATGATATCTTTGTAATTTTTTTTTTAAGTTTTAGTCAGGATAAGTTGTTAAAAATATTTTTGGCCCAAAAAAAAATCTTTAGACAAATTATTCATATTCCAGCTATATAATATAGTTAAAAAAATAATATAATTAAAAAAAAAAATATATAACAATCAACTAAAAAATGCAAAAAATTAGAAAAACAAATGGAAAAACCTGAGAATTATGATGCTTCAGTTCCGGTCCATGTTGATGTAGCCATGTCCAAAAGTTGAGCAAGCTTTCTTTATTCTCAAGAGATGGCCCACATTAGCGCCATTTAAAACAGTGTTGAACAAATTTATGATTATTTTTATTTAATTATCATATTCAACTAAACAAAATTTGCACAAATTAAATTGACTAAAATAAACTACTCAAAACTACTCATGCAACTTTCATATTTCGAAACTCTTTCGTGCGTGATTCGCTAATTAGTTTTGCGTTTAATTTGATTTATTTTCATTTTTATTATTATGGTTTTTATTTTAATTAATGAATTAAACTGAATAACGAAATTGTCGCACTAATAAATAGTTTTTAAATTTATTGCACATCAGCACTTAAATATTTTCTTTCCTTTTTTTTGGGGGTTTTTTGTAATAGGTTTTTTTCACGTAGTGTAAAATTTGTATAAAAATTTGTAAGTAAATAAATATCTTTGTTGCGTGTGTGTGTGTGTGTTTGTTGGGTGTGTATGTTTGTTTGTTTGTTTGTTTGTGTGTTTGTTTGTTTGTATGTATATAAATAAGTAGTTAAATCCCGAATTTGGTAACGAGTTTTAATCATTCTCCTCAGATATAAGCAGCTCGTATTCCTGTGCCGCAAAGCGATCCCAATCGGTGTTCTGCAAAATGATATTGGTATTATTATATATATATTATATACATATTATATACATATATATATAATTATAGTATAGATTACTTACAGACTCATCACGTTGTGCGGCAAATGGATCGCGCTGCTCGTGATCCAGATATTTCTCCAGATTGAAGAAGGTATCGAAGAAGACGTGCGTCATTTTGCAGCGCTTCAAGTCACCCAATGTAATGGAATCACGGTTCGCAGGCTTAATCATGTCCAGCATCTGTAAGGAAGTGAAAGATATAAATTGAATTTCGTCAGTTGGACTAACTAGGATTGCTCACCTGACACAGACAGTCCTCGAAGGGTAGACACTCAATGCCAATGCCCTCCATGCGCTGCTGCTGCTCCTCATAGAAGTATTCCAGCTCGTACATGGACAGAGCGCCATCACCATCGATGTCCATGCAACGGAACCAGTACTCAATTGCTGTTGGCGTGCGTTTATCCTCCTCGGACAGGATGAACCATACAAAATCTGTATAGGACATTTTTGGTTCATCTTCAGATGACTTTTTGTTATCGCTGCGCGTCACACAGCCGGAGAAGATGCGTTCAACGATGCGGGTGGAGAGGGCATTGTCGCTGTGCTTGGCCAGATCGTCCTGGTTGATGAGCAGATCGTGATCTTTGTCCAATTCCCAGAACTTACAGTAGATCACATAGAAGTGCTCGTAACTAAAGAAGGCCATTATCTGATTGATATCCTCCTCCTCCTCCAGCAGGCTAATCATCTGCACAACAAACGCTACAGTTGTGGCCATAACCTATCCATTTGGATATATGTATATATATATAACAGTTGACTCACCTCCAGCAGATCGGAACGCTTTAGCTCCGATATGGTTATCTTTCCGCTCCAACTGCGATTCACCGAATAGAAGATGCGCGCGATGACTGTGTGCACGTATCTGGAATGGAACTCGGTGGCTTCTTTGAGAAACGCCAGACCCGGATGCGTATCGACCACGTCCTGCACCATTGGCACCAAATCCTCAGGCACAATATAGGAACGAAAGCGTTGTCCGCGCGACATTATATAAACGAAGCGCGAGGCCGCCTCATGGCAATAAACGTTCATCCTGAAAAAAAACGGAAAGCGGATAACTTTAGTGATCCTTGAGGATGGATGCTGGCTCAGCTTACTGCTTCCAGAACTCGACGAAACGCTGTCGCTCGACCAGTCCGTTTGCGGTCGCCTGGCAGAAGATCATGACCGGCATGCGCCAGTAGAAGGGCAGGCCGCACAGTTTGAGGATGCGCGGCAGCTCATCCTTGGTCACCTGGTTGTTGGGAAAGCTATCGAAGGCGGACAATATGCCGCGTATAACACGCTCCATGGCGATCGTTGGCTGTGGCTTGCCATGTGGAAAGTAGAATCTGACCAAATCAAAAAGATACGCATATATATATGGAAATTGGATTGCAGTGGAGCAGAGCATCTGCTCACCTGGGTATATAGACGCTCTTTGTGCTGCGTATCTCCTTTTGCAATAGATCTGTCTGTGTCTGTGGCGTCGGCGGTGTTGCATGCAGCTTCACCTTAAACATTCACCAGATATAGTTACCATATATTATATAGTTGCTCAACAAGCACATTTTATTTGACTTTTTCAGCCAGTAAATAAAATTCCCAAATTCTTGCAAAAATTTTTATTTTGTTTACATTTGCTCCGCATTTTTTCGCAGATGGGGAAACAAACAACAACGAAAAAAAAGAACAATAAAATGTTCAACTGCCACGCCCTAACACACTTTGCCCTTTTAATTTAGTATGAAATGTGTTGATGTATTTAAATAAACAAATTGTTTTTGTTTTCGCTTAAAAATGATATCAATATGTATGTATGTGCTTCGAGCATAACTCAAATACTTCGTGGAAATTACACTAAACTGGGAGAAAATCAGAAAAGTAATGAGCAAGAAATTAATTCACACACACAACCATTTTGTGGTTGTTGTTGTTTTTGTTGTCGTTGTGCTAAATACAGCAGCAAATAGAAGCTAAATTTACAATATCTTAATTGGCGCCAATGAAAATAATCTATAGAATTGAGATGCGCTGTGGTTAGCGGATTTTTCTCTCTGTGTGTTTGCTGGTGTGCGTGTCTATGGGCCTGCCCCTTTGGGGCTCTTAAAAAGTGCTTAATTTAATTAAATGAGGCGCGATTGGAACAGTCAAGTTGAAAGGTTAGCAACGAACAATTATAAATCAATTATCATATTCTCGAGCAGTTCAAATTTGTTATTGCATTAAATGACGATTGTTAATTGTTTCGTGTAAAATTATTTACTTTTTATTAAACATTTACAATTAATCACATAGATTTAGTTATTACATATTTTTCGATTGTTAAAAGTCCGCTTCGAAAAATTGTAAGTTGTTATTCACAAATTTTGAACTGAATTCATCTAGCTAATAAAATATTCACTGGGGATCTTAACCTCATAAATGTCACATATTTCAAACAAAAATACTTATAAAATAAAATTAATAATTTTATTTCTGCTTTTTTATAACACGAAATTCATTTGCATTTTCCACAATATTAGATTGTAAACGTATTTTTATAGTTCCCAGCAATTTTTCATTTTCCATATTCAGACTCATGCCGAAAATTGAGATATTTCTCGTGAGAGTTTTTGGATATCCAAAAATTAAGCAGTATCGTTAAGCAAACAACGATTATAGTAATTTATCAAAGATGACTTGTGTGGTATAAATAGGTAGGTTTACCTATAGAACGGCCCACGTGTTAAATGTTCACTTAGATTGCGATGCCCCCCACACGAAAATCAACTTATTCCTTATACTAAAACAATCGCCTTTGTTGTGCGTCTTGTGGCAATGCCACCATATAAGCAGCATTATTTGCTGTTAGCCATCATTTTTTACGTTCTATTCCGCATGAAAAGCTGCAAGTGAACTGGCCGAAACCACGCATTGGTCATTCATGATTTTAAAACTGTCAACGGCAGCATTAATATTAATCTTAACTCTGCACGCAAGAGTGAAAAGAAAATAAAACCACATACATATACACACACACACACACATACAAGCAGACAAACTGACAGATACTGACGCTATATGACGTATACGCACGGACACGCTCGATTGCTAAGCAAAATATTACGCATACGCACAGTAGCTGGATATGTTAAACAAATAAGTCGAATAAATATCGAGGAGCTAGCAGCCAATTGCTTCTGCGAAGAGCAAATAGTACAAAATAATTGCCGTCAGAGTTGTGAATTATTTATAGCAATTATTTACTTAGCATCATCAGCAGCAGCAGCAGCAGCATCAGCAGCAGCAGCAGCAGCAGCAACAACCAAAACAAGAACAAAACGATGGCATTTCCAAATGAAACGCGATAAAGGGTGGGGAGTGAGTGAATTAAATATTATGAAGTCAGACAGCATAGCTCATTCATTCATATACTCAAAGCCCGCACACATTGTCATTAAATAATAAAATATTTAAATACAAATATCTGCAACAAAAAACCCCCTCCAAAAAAAAAAAAAATAAAAAAAATAAAGTAAAGCTCGACTATGACGTACCCTGAACATAGTTATAACAAATATTGAATCGATTCATTTGCAATTGTACTCTGTATATTTAAGATTTTAACATTTACTACAATCGGTAATCGATTTCAGTAGAAGCTGCTATCGATAATTGATATGAGTTGGGTAAACAAGAACTTACATTATCTGAACTCGAGTTTCACATAGAGGTGGACAAGTCCAGGTCGAATCGACTGCTAATTCTGATCAGGCATATATATATATATGCCTCGTGAGGTTGCCTGTTACATTACATAACTTTTCCTAAACTTCATTATACCCTTTTCGTACATTGTCAATGCGCTGCTTAAATAATCATGTGCATGTATTGTATTTTGTATTTGGTATTTTGTTTATTGTATTTTGCTTGTATTCAACTCGGATCTGCGCTGCTTACGAGTATATATACATGTATTTAGAAGCGATTTCTAATTTTTTTATTTTTTTTTTTTGCCTATGCACATACGTGCTGATCGTAAATGCTTGATTTGATTGTTTGTATACGAGAATAAGCATGCTCAATAGGGGTACTCAATATTTGCTTGAATACGTAAAAAAAAACACACGTTTTTCGTAGTAAATAAATTGATTAATGTTATTAATTATAATTATATATTCTGTTCTTCTGGTTAATTCAAGGCTAAGCAATAATAATATGCAGCTTATTGGGAATTCCTTAATATTATTTGGTAAATTTCGAATAGTAATTTCAATATGATTTTCGACTCTGATTATGAATATTGAATTACTTTAGGTCTAAAACTTCTTAGATAGTTCTGATTGTATCACTGAAAAATAAAATACAAGTCTTGTTGCGGAGTTGAGTAGCTGGGTACATGGATCATATCAGCTGAACAACAAAAAGAATATATTTATTATTGTCCCATAGCCATATAGAATATAATCTGGCAATATTATACGTTTAATTTCTCTCAATATCCGCTTTCTTTTAGTTTAGTTTATTATGAAATGTAATAGTAATAGTATAGCAAATGTGGAACATCTGCAGTAAGATGATATTTAGATAGGGACTTCAGCTTAAGCTCTGATTGATTGAATTAGTATTGGTTGTTAGTTGTTCATATTGAGTGTGCATAACAATTATAGTGTGTGTAGCAGATGGATGTGATATGTAATATCATAAGCATACATAGAGTTAAGTGTGTTATTTGCTGCCACACTTGAATATTTGTGCCTAGTTAACCTCAAGCATATCTTCCAAATGCTTCTAGAAACGAGCTCCTAGAAAACACGGCCTAAGGCAGTACATAGACATGGAATGGGTAACCCTAATGGCTTATTGGCAATTGCAATGTTCTATGTCTATATACAAATCTCTGTTGGCAAGCGAAAGCAGCAGCAACATGTCTATGGCGTCTTGGGTTAACCTTAAATCAATCAATGATGCTAAAGCGGCCCGATAAGAGCAACACACTGCTACGAAATTTATTTATTTTTGTTGTTGCAATTACCGGCGAGGGGGCGGTGGTGTTGCAGGGGGATGGGCATAATATGTTGCTATTGTTGCTGGTTTGCGGCTGTGGCGATTTTTCACTTGCTATTTGCGATTGTTAGATAACAACTAAAATCGACACATTAAGAGCACTGTCGCTGAGGTAATTTTCATAAATTTGGAAAGGGGGTTTGGGGTTGGAGGTGGTTGGTGGGTGCTTGGTTTTGGATATTTCTTCTCGTACCTTGAGTAGCGTTTTGGGCGGCGCCTCCGCTGGCCGTTTGATATCGAGAAATGAGTTGCGTCCATCCGGTCGCTTCTCAAATAGCATCACACGCTCGGCAACGGAGCCACGTGTCAGGATCGGTCTGCCCACTGCAAATTGAATAAGTTGAGCAATATGAATAATGTTTCACATGGCGATCTGTTGTCTGATTGACTTATTACAATTCTTATCCTGGCCATTGGTGAGCGCTGCCCGGCTACCGCTAGTCGGTTTGATTTTATTCAACGTTGGCATCGTTGTGTCCGCCAATGTTGCTGGCGACTCAGCGGCTGTTGCTGTTGCTGTTGCCGTTGCAGTGGTCACAATGTTGCTGGCATTGCTGTTATCAGTGTTGCTGCGGTTGCTGTTGCTGTTGCTGCTGCTGCTGTTGATTATTTTGCGCGTGATTGTTGGCTTTTCTTTGGTTATGGTTGCTGCTGTTGCTGCTGCTGTTGTTGCCGACTTCTGATGTTCGCTGCTGTTCTCTTTGGTTTTGCTGACTTTGCGTGTGGTTATTGACGTCTCGGAGGCGCCTTTAGCTGTCGCATTCATTACTGCCACGCCCACACGCGACGCATCGACAACATCGTGGCTGCTGTTTGCTTTGCTCAGTTTCTTTGTGGGCTGCTGATCTTTTCCTGCTGCTGTCGCTGTTAACTTGTTGCCGTTGTTGCTTAAAGTGTTGCTGTTATTGCCGGCTTTACTGCTGCTGCTGCTGCTGTTGTTGCTCTGACGCTTTTTGGCAGGTACTGTTGTTGTTGTTGTTGCTGCTCCTGTTGCCACTGTTGCTGCTTCCTTTTGCAGCAGCTCGCTGATTTTGAGCAAATGCTGCGTTTGCTGCTGTGACAAATTGTTCACGTCAAGCTGCAAATTTATGTCATAATTGAGATTCACATCGGGAAGCGGTTTGGCCGAAACAGCAGCAACTTTTTTTGGCGACTGCAGCGTCTCCACTTGACTCGTTTTGCCCGCCTTGCCTGTTGCTGTTGGCTTTGGTGTTGCAATTGATGCTGTCGTTGCTGTTGTTGTTGCCGTTGCAGGTTTCTTTAGCTTTGTGCTGCCATTCGGCTGTGCTGTCGCACCCACTTCCGACTTTTTGATGCCACTCTTGCCCCTTTGTTCTTTGTCTTTGTTCACAAAGCTGGTGACCATCTTTTGCAGGCCTTCGGCGTTGCTCAAATCGGTTGTTGTTGTTGCCGCAGCAACTGCAACATCCGCAAAATCACCGGTGGCCGCCGCACTTGTGTACATCTCGAGCAGCTGGGCGGGCGGCAGGCCGCGACTCTTCCACGTGTGATAGATGGCATCGGCATGCTCGTTGATCTTCTTTGAAAGCTCCGCAATCTCGTCGTGCGCATCGCTGCTGATCACCGGCGTTGCTTTTGGGGACTTGGGACTCGCTGCAGCTGCTGAGGCGGCAGCAGCTGGTGCCGGTTTGCGTGTCGTTGTTGTTGTTGTCGTTGTTTTGCTGGTACTCATTGCCGTTGAGCTGCCGGCGCTGTTGCTGAGCTTTTTTGTTTTTGTGGTTGTTGTTGTTGTCGTCGAAGACGCCTGCATTTTGACAATTGGCTTGACTAAGATCAATTTTTCTTTTTTGCCTTTGCTCGTCACTTAATTTTCACTCTTGATTTGTAATTCGCACGATTTGCTGTTGTTTTCACACAATACGTATTCACATCTTCAATTTGGTCAGTGTATTTGTATATACACTTGAACAGAATGTGGCATTATTTATACGAATTCAGGCAGTTATTTCATCACTTTAAATGTTTGATTTGGCTTAGTCGCTTATCTCACAATTCATTTGCCGCTGTGTGGCTTGTAATTCTGGTTGATTTTTTTTACAAATTTCTCGTGCGTTTCATTCACTTTTCACATTTTCACATTTTCCTCGTTTTAACTTTTCTCCGTATGGCGAAATCTATTAATAAAAACAAATACCAAAATTTCCTATTTCGTTGATTTCAGACGCCGCCGAAACACACACAAACACACACACACGCGCACACACAGCCCGCTCGCTACGTCGACGGCGCCGCACACACAAAAATATAACGTCGGCATTAGCATCGGGATCGGGGCATCATCTCAATACGTAAGGCGCGCAGCACACTGTGCACAGTGGCCGCAGGGCTTTTGTAAAGTATTATTTCTTAAAATTTGAAGTACTACGAAGAATTTGAAAGATATCCAAATGAAATTCAGAAATAATAATTGTAAATGAAAAACTAGAAGATGTTTTGGAAGGCCTTTGCGTGAAACTTTTACAATTTGAATTGCTTTATCTTTTGACTTGGCTACTGTTAATGCTCTGGCATTTAGTTGTTTACATAGTTTGCAGTGATTCAAAGTGAATGGTGCGATAAGCACTTAACATATCGCTCAAGTTAAGCAATAAATTCAATTTCACACATGCGTGTGAGATATTTGGCATAAAATCACTTAACGCACAACGCAACGCAAAATGTTGTTGAGCAGTTAGTCAATCCAATTATTTATCATTGCCTGCAATTTGAGGCAAGGCATATGCAAATGCATGTGCAGTGCCACTGTGCAAGCGTAAGAGAAGAGGGAGAAGAAGAAGAAAAACAGCCCCTTTGCCCGTTGTGCGCGGCATTTTTGCCTTGTTTTTACGTTTAACGGCGGCTGCTGCGTCTGCTGCTTCTTCAACTTTGTACTATTTATTCGAAAATAAATTTCGAAGTAGTTGCCGCCGCCGCCACCGCTGCTGGTGTTGCTGCTTCCGTGCTGCTTGCCACACACTCTTCTATTGCACTTAACATACGTGAATAAATAATGCATGTGTGTGTGTGTGTGTGTGTGTGTGAATGTCTATAAGTCTGCGCTATCGAGTATATTTGTGATGCTTGTCTGGCTCTATTAATGATTTAATTGCATTTATGCCCCAAAGGCGTGCGCTGACGCTGACGACAGTCACGATGACGCGTTGGTTGGATTTCGTCATTAATTAATAAACCAAACGAAAGGTTAAACGAAATTTGCGAATTGACATTTCATTTGGACCACACCACACAATGAAAACAAGTTAACAGCAGCAACAACGATCAAAGATCACACATATAAAAACACGAAAAACACACACAAACCATTTCACATACATATATACAATATGTAACAGTATTTACACAGAAAAACGCATCTGGCAAGTTGGCGGAAAAATCTTTCCGTTTTGGAATCGTTTGACCGGGCGCTAAATTTAACAAAATATTGCCGTGTTCAACACACAAAAAATTTTTACCGAGCGCACTGTGCACGCGGACGCGAGCGCTGCTGATTAGCTTCGTGTTGTTACTGTAAATCTTTGTCCGCTCTGCTCGCAGCTCAAAATAACATCAGCCTCAGTCTCAGTCGCTGCCGCCGTTGGCGTCGTCGTCGTCGTCGCAGTTGGCGAGTGCGAAATGGAAGTGATCTCAGCTGTTGCAGCAGCTAATGACACTGAGAACACACGATTAGGGCGCTCCCACACACACACACACACACACACATACGCTCTAGCTCACTCGTTCGTTGCGAATGAGAGCGCTAACATCGCAATTACTTTGGCGTTCTTTGAGCAATAGCAGCAGCAGCAGCCATTCTCTCTCTCCTGGCTCTCTCACTTACCCCCACACAGCACGCACACTCAGGCGCAGACATAAACGCAGACGCAGACGCAGAACACTTGCCGTACCCACACACGACACAAAAAAAAAAACGAAAAAAAAAGCAAACAGCAGAAATCAAAGCAAAGGTGTTTGTTATTTATGCGCTGTGCAAGCGAATGGGATATATGGAATATGTTATCTTGTTCGCTACTGCATCAACATAAAGACTTTAACTAAACATAAATACTGTATAATTTAAATGCCGCAGCAGCTAGAAAATACTATAATCAACATAATAAATCAGCATTTGCATGCTTCATTTACATATGCGAGTTTAAAGTGTTCAATATTTTCATAGAGTATGCAAAAATCAATATTACGATTCCGATATCCAATTAATATTTTAATGTGTCAGACGTTCGGAGAAGAATAAAACCTTAAGCATTTATTTCGCTCTGCTAATGCTAAATAACTTATATCTGTCGTGCCTTTTTTTACGATGTTTGTTGCAATCAGTTTTGTTTCTTTTTTTTGTTAGTTTTGTTAGTTTTTTCTCTCGCGCATTTTTTGGTAATTTTGTTTATATTCATTTTGAAGGTGGGCGGTCGTCTTTGTTTGTTTAAAGCAACTTGAAACGATGTTCGAATTCAGCGCGAATAGTCTGTCATAGAAAATGATCGAATGAGGCATCTTTGTTATTTACACGCTTGCTGTTAAATTTTACACTTGCACACACAGAAAAACAAACACACACACAAACACACACATACACATACACAGACAGGGCGACAGGTGGCTGGTAGGGTGGGTGGCTTAACCGCAAACAAGCCGCTGTAGCTAATGAGATGATGTTCACGTTTGTGATCATGATGAGCATCAGGCAGAGCAGCGCAGCGCAACGCAACGCCGCACAGCTCAGCTTCCGGTTTGCGTTTTGTTTGATCATTTCTATCTTTATTGCATGCTGTTTCTGTTGCCGTTTGCTGTTGCTGTTTCTTATGCGCCAGCTCGTTTCGCGCTGCTTTGCGGTAATTGATTTCAACCAAAAGATCTTCACCTTTGCACATGTCGCTTGTCTCATAAATTGACAGTTATTTAGTTTAGCTGCTAGATAGTCAGCCAACGTATAATAGCCATATAAGGGTTGACTACCCCGCGCCCCGCTTTTCTCCTCCAGCTGAGAAGCGTCACGGTATTCGGATTAGCTTTAGAGCGCTGACCCAATTTATGCGAATGTGTTGAGTTTTACTGTGCGCACATAAAACAAACAAAGATCATTATGCCACACAGTTATTGACAAAACAAAAAAAGAACACCCACACCCCCGAGTAAGCCAACACACACACACACACACACCCATACACACTGTTTGTTTAGACGCTATCTGACATGAGAGACAGCGTGTAAACAATGCAACACAAGCGTCACAATCGAAGTGTGAATAGATCTTTTGATGGCACACTGTCTGAATAAGCAGCTTAAATTTAATTCAGCGGATTTGATCTTTAAATATATACATATTGTGGTCGTGCTAATGATTGATCAAACTCAGTGGCATTAACTATGACCTGACAGTATGAAACTTATCCATATCATACATTAAGGGTACATCAGACACTCAATATTATACAACTTTCTGACTTGATTTGATCTCTAAATCGTAGTTGCAATAATAAGGCTTAACTTTAGTACATAAATATTATGTGTAAAATTTATAGAATAAACTCAAGAATAAATAATTGTGTTTAATTATATATAAATTTCATCTGATCAAGCACAATTTTGCGTATGCGCAATTGTTTGCCAAACTCATTACGCATACGCACCGTAAAGTCAATGCGCCTTTGAGCTGTTAATCTTTTGTGTGTTTATTGTGTGCAGAGTGCATTTATTGATTGCATATGGTCTTCATATTTGCACATTGCATTGACACATTAAATCGCTGACTTTCCACGCCTTTTGTGGCACAATGTCAGCGCATATGCTGGAGCCACGTTTGCCGGTGCAGCTTGGAAGCCTGTAAAGTACAAGAACTATAACTATTGACATTGGACAGCGCCGCTTGAAAATATTTTATATTTTCTTGCACATTTTGTTTTGTTGAACGTTTATGGTTTAAGCCCTTAACGCTTATATATTTTTAGGCCTTTGAGTGCAGCAACTAATTCAATTTGTACATCAAACGTTGGCAAAACTATAAAAGAGACGTCTGTGCCAGGCACAGACGCAGGTTTCCAACGACCAATCGCCGCGAATAGTCCGCTTCAGTGAAATATTCAGGGAATCCAAAAATTTTATGTAAAAGTGTTAGAAATTTAGCAAAACAAATAAATCGTTTATTTGCTGCATTTTATGTAAAACGCAGAAGTTAGTGAAAGCAAAAGCCGGGATATAGTGCTAACATCTATAACGTAATTCAAGATGGAGAGGTAGGCAATGAGGCTGCTCAAGTGTAGAGGATGATCCTTATCTCATACATATATCCTTTTTGTGCAGCTTTGCAGCAGTAGCCACGCAACTGGGGCCACACTTTGCCCCACTGTCCAATGGATCAGTAGTCGACAAGGTGAGACGGAGCGAGGGGGCACCGAAAAGGAGTCTAAGCTTGAATTGCAACATTTGTTTTCAGGTCACACCCGATATGGCGCACTTAATCAGCTCATATTGGAATCAGTTCCCCGCCATGGATCCCATTTGGGCAAAGATTCTAACCGCCTACATGTTCATGATTGCCACTATTTCTTGGTGCGGAAATGGCGTGGTGATTTACATATTCGCCACTACCAAGTCGTTGAGGACGCCTGCTAACCTCTTGGTCATCAATTTGGCCATATCCGACTTTGGCATCATGATCACCAATACGCCCATGATGACCACCAATCTGTACTTTGAGACCTGGGTACTCGGCCCCATGATGTGCGACATTTATGCCGGTCTGGGCTCCGCCTTCGGCTGCAGCTCCATTTGGTCCATGTGCATGATCTCACTGGATCGCTACCAAGTCATTGTCAAGGGTATGGCCGGCCGTCCAATGACAATTCCATTGGCATTGGGCAAGATTGCCTTTATATGGTTCATGTCCAGCATTTGGTGCCTGGCGCCCGTCTTCGGCTGGAGCAGGTAAGCTAATATTATGAAATTATATATAAATACAAAACTTTGCAGATTTCCTTAACTGAATCAAAACTATTCAAATGTGTCCCTAAAGGGTTGAAAATTTATGAACCTTTTTAATGCTTTCAAACACACTTTTAAAGATCTTTATAAAAATGTATTTAAAAAAGAGTTCAGCAAATTCGAAAATACCTCCATTCAGAATGAAAAAGGGGATTCCAAATGTACTATTATTTCATATATGTATGTACCGACAGTTAAAACCTTAATCCGATTACATATATATCACTTTGTTCTCCTGTTCCTTAGATATGTACCTGAGGGCAATCTGACATCGTGCGGCATTGACTACTTGGAGCGCGATTGGAATCCACGGTCATATCTGATTTTCTACTCGATCTTTGTCTACTATATTCCGCTGTTCTTGATCTGCTACTCCTACTGGTTCATCATTGCTGTAAGTTCTTCGGCTAGCTGGTGTGCATAGCTTCAAATTGAATTTATCACCATTCACACACAGGCCGTCTCTGCCCACGAGAACGCCATGCGCGAGCAGGCCAAGAAGATGAATGTCAAATCTCTGCGCTCGTCCGAGGATGCCGAGAAGAGTGCTGAGGGCAAACTGGCCAAGGTCGCTCTGGTCACCATCTCGCTGTGGTTCATGGCGTGGACACCCTATCTGGTCATCAACTGCATGGGACTGTTCAAGTTCGAGGGCCTTACACCATTGAACACCATTTGGGGCGCTTGCTTCGCCAAGTCGGCTGCCTGCTACAATCCAATTGTATATGGCATCAGGTGAGATCTGCCACAATACTAACAGAATAACTGAACTATATATATATATGGATTTCGCATTTCAATAGCCATCCCAAATACCGCATTGCTCTGAAAGAGAAGTGCCCATGCTGTGTCTTTGGCAAGGTCGATGATGGCAAGTCCAGCGATGCTCAGTCCACAGCGACAGCTAGCGAGGCTGAGTCCAAGGCATAAGAGACCACACCAACAACAACAACAACAACAATACCACCAACTTAATACAACAGCAACAGCAACAAATAGAACAACATCAATAACAACAAAACAACAACAATAACAGCAAGAACAACTGCAGCAACAGAACGAAACGCTTTCGAATAATAACATAACAATGTTAACTAACATTTACCAAAATCAAACTTCTGCAATGTCAATAAAGACTAAAAAAATATTTAAAAAAAAAATAAATGCAAACGAACTAGAAAAGTTACAAAATTATTTCCTCTTGTCGAAATTGGATTAAACTTGTAAATAATAGTATAACAATGTCACACTTTCTCGAAAAATCTTAGATGTTCTGCTCAAAACATTTACACGGTTGAAACAATGTTAACTTACATCATTTACATGCACTGTTAACACTACGTAACACCAATCTTCAGCTAAGCTGTTAGCTGACAGCGTCATTAACACTTTCGTAATATGTTAACGGCTCCCTTTTCAAATATGAATGAAAACAATTCAATTAGTTAGCTCACTTCATTATGCATTAAACACTTTATAAATGTATGCAAAACGTTTCACAATTGTATTCAGGTTTTGATTTAGAGGCACTTAAATTCCATTTTATAAATTAACATGCAGACGAAAGCTAAAAAACAATGCACACATGGGCACACATATAATTTATGCGCCTGTGTAAAATCCATTTCAATGCGATCATTTCAAAAAACTTTTAGCTTAAATCTAAAGTACTGCAACTTAGTTAGTAGTAGCACAAAAAAATGACAACATTTACAATTAAACAAAATCAGTTAAAACAACAACAATCTCTACGCTAAATCCACTTCGTTCTCGGGACATTCTAGTCATTCGCTGCACGAGGCATATTCGCTTTCGCTCTTCTTCACTTTGCCCTTGGCCAGGTTAATAATGTTTGCATCCGTTGCATTTGTTGTGATGTTGTTATTGTTGACCGGCTTGTGAAACGTGTCCTCCGCCGGACTGTCTATGCTGACCGATGTGCAGACACGCTCCTGTATGATCAGCTTCCACAAGCGCACCTCAATGCCAACGCTACACGATCGAAGAGATACGTTAGATTAATTTAAAAAGTGCTATTTATTTATTTATTAGCATACCGTAAGCCCAGACGCATTAGATCCAACTTCTCCATGTTGTAGATGAAATCCTCAAATGTGAAACCTTCATTCAGTATGAGCGTCTTTGAGAACTCATCGATGTCATGCTGGGCTAGCCACTGCTCCAATTGCTCGTCTATCTCGTGCAGACCAAAATTGTGCGTGGTTAGTTGGCGGCGGGTGTTGCCATTCTGGGTTTGGCGTGCGCCAGTGTTGCCGGCACCGCTCGGACTCATTCTATGGCACTTCTTGTTGAAGTTATTGTTGAAGGTGCGTCTGCAATGGAAACTGAACGAGATGAGTGAAATGTCTACAAGTTATTTATAATCTGGGATTTGTCCACACGACTATTCCATCCTTGACAACAGTGGCTTCCATTTGTTTACTACTGCTCACCTCAAGCGCTTGCGACCGCCCATATAAATATGGGCCAGCTCCTGGCTAATGTTTTGCAATGCGCGCAGACGCTGTCGGTTCTGCTCCATGATCTGCATCTGCAGCTGCTTCTGATTGTCGCGTATGTCGCGCAGGATGCGCTCGCACTCCACGGAACTGCCGACGCCATCGATTTGATCGGGGCTGACTGCGCTGCCGGGCAGCAGCTTGTCCAGTGAGTGCTGCTGTTGCTGCTGCTGCTGTTTCTCCTGGCCATCAATCGATGTGTGCGGCGGACCACCAGCATTGTGAACGCTCTCATCATCGTTGCCTGACAGGTCCTTATCCGCCAGATTAGCGCCCAGTTCGGGTGAGAATATGGTAACAGCTGCCTGCACGGCACGCTTCACTAGATTATCGAGCGCAAACATCCAGTGGGGTTTGATGCATTTCAGCCGCAGGGCACAGACAACTGCGTCCTGAAATGAGTATAATGCCAAATGCAGATGATCCAGCGCGACGGCATCGTTATCGAGTTTCTGTTTCAGTTCATTGATGGTCGCCTCCAGATGCTTCTCGTTCTCGTTTATAATGTAGTCGCGCAGGCCGCGTATCAGCATCTCCAGATCGCCCTTGCGTATGGCAATGGAGTTCTGATCAGCATTGATCTTCTCCTCCCAAATCTCGCAGATCTTAGACTCGTCCAGTGCCAGCACCTTGGACAGCGTTGTTCGTCGCTGCGAGTCCTTCTTCAAGCGATAAAATCCATCCGTTTCGCTCGTATCGCTAATGCTGGTGCGCAGCGACGGAGTCTGTGGTTCGATCTCTGGCGATAGCAGAAAACCCGACGAATTGCGCCGTTCGATTATGAAACTCTGCGTGGCAGTCATCTCATTCATGTCCACCGATGATGTGCCGAGTACGACGCTGCAAAAGAGGGCAATAGAAATTCATATTAAATAAAGTTGAGATTTGTGATTATATTTTTAGAACATACTCCAGTTCCGGTGTGGTGGGCGTATTCGCTGTAGTATTGTAGGTCAATGGCGGCGTTGTTTTGTGCACTAAACGATCGGCGGGCACGGATATGCTGCGTCCAAATTCAGAAGTGTTTATCGGCAAAGCGGGTCGCAGCTTTCGTGGTTTGCTGTTGAAGAAAAAGATATGCGATAAGGACTCAAGTCAATGCTGAATAGTAAATGTCACTCACTCTGTGAGAAAAGGATCGTCGAGCAGTTGCAGGGCAGAGGGTCTGTCCTGCACGCTGATGGCAAAGCAGCGCAGAATAAAGTTTCTGGCATTGAGGGACATCTCTTTGGGTATGGTTGGATGCTTCTTGTGGTAACCGACCTTAAACATAGCTGCCTGCGGATTGCCCAATTCATGGAACGGCGGACTTCCAGTGGCCATTTCGACATTTGTACAGCCAAAGGACCAGATATCAGCTGGCGGTCCATAGCCACGCACGCCCTGATCTATCACCTCCGGCGCCATGTATTGAAGGGTGCCAGCGAAGGTGTCTGTCATTGGATTGATGCGAGCCAGACGCTTTGAAGTGCCAAAATCTGAGATTTTGACGACGCCGCTGTACGTGTTGACCAGAACGTTGTCGCCCTTGATGTCGCGATGAACGATGTCCTGTTCGTGTAGGTACTTGAGGCCCTGAAGTATCTGCTTGGAGTAGAAGGCCATGGTGGACTCGCTATCCTTGAGTGGACCCCATTTGGTCTTCAGCAGATCGGATAGCGAGCCACCGGGCACCTGCTCCATGAAGATCTTAAAGAAGCCATCCTCGGAACGTGAGCCCAAATACTGTACAATATTGCGATGACGCAGCTGTGAGTGCAGCTTGATCTCCTCGTGCAGCGGCTGCACATCCTGCGAGTTCTTCTCCGGCACCTCCTTAATGGCAATGCGCACCTGCGTCTGCTTATCCCGCGCCGCATACACAGTGCCATAGGTGCCCTTGCCCAGCGTAATCTTACGATTCTGATCATTGTAGTCGTACTCGTACTGCGGACAGACAGAAAATTTTTTTTATCAATCGTTTTACAATTCATCCAATTCAAGTAGACAAAAATAAATACCTCAATTTGCGCCTGGTCAGTCTCCAGATTGACAAAGACCTCCTGATCCGCGGTCATTTCAAGTATGCGTTCGTAAAAATTTTGCCGACACTCCGTGGACGGAAAATAGATTTGAAAATCATCCGAATTGTGATGCACATAAAGATACGCACAGAGATCGTCGCGTTTATACAGGCTTACGGATTTTATTTTCGATGCCACAAATAGAAAATCGTGCAGCTTCTTGCAAGCACTCTTTGAGTGGGCCAAACAGATGTTTACAATTTGAATGGATTTCTCATCGGCATCCATATTCATTGTCACATAGCTGGGCATATAAATCTTCGTGGGTTCGAGTATCTGTAAAAAAACAAACATTTATAGAATAGATCCAGTGTGTAGAAAGTGTAATCAATTAATAACAATTGCTTACCAATATGGGAAAACGTATGCTATTAATCTCTTTAATGTTGATGGCCTCCAGAAAGAAGTCCATCCAGAATTGAAACGCCTGTTCTTCGATGGGCAGCTGCCGATCCTCGGGCTTGCGCCGAAAGCGATGTATCAGCGATATATTGCCAATGGTTGATTTGAGCGACCAAATCGGTGGCTTCAATTTGAACATACACTCGGCTGCCTGAATAGCCTTTGCATAGTCCTCCGCCAGAACGGAGATCTCAAAGAATGTGGCCACATCCCAGTAGCCGCTGAGCGTCGATAGGCTACCCTTCTTCCCAATGAGATTGTTGAGCGTCATGCCAATATGCTGCAACTCCACTGTGTTGCTGAACTCCTTGCCCTCGATCACGAGCAGTGTGGCCAAATTGATGCCAGCATATTCATTTGGCTGCACCTCGAAACTCTGACGATACCATTTAATGGCATTCTCCAGGCTCTTCGTGTCCGAACAGTCAGACTCCACGAACATATCCTTGTAGATGCGTCCGCACAGGCACAACATGTCTGGGAAGTGATTCTCCTTCTTATCGAGCGATTTGAGCGAGGATTCTAACGCCTTCTCACGATCACCCGGCCGATTGCGTCGATTCAGCGCAAAGGCATACAGGAAACTCATGTTTCCCGTATCCACATATTTGCGCGTATTTGGTATGTTCTTCAAATCATTGATCAGTCGCACCATCGCATCATAGTCCTGAACATCCCGCAGCGAGCACATAAAACTGTGCAACACCTCGCCGGAGAGTACGTGTGGATCATCCAACCGTTTACGCATCTAAAATTACAAGATATCATTTAATTAGTACTAAAAGAAAATTTGGTTAAAATTCAAATTAAAGAGTAACAATGGATATATAACTTTCCGATATTAGTCATTAGAAATAATGCAATTTGATAAATAATATATAAAATACACTCATTGTGACTTTAATCAATTAGCGTTGGAACCGAAGCGGTCAAATCTTGAAGCATTCACTGCAACTATTTAGAAACTATATATTATAAATCAATTATGAACACTGTATTTTGAAACTATATAGTACAAATTAACAATTTGCATTTCTAAATTTATATAAAAGACTGGAATTTCATTAAACTTAATCCGCGTTGCGTCTTTGCTTTTTGTTTGACAATTGCACAAACATAAATATGGTTTTATGTGCAGTTAAGGCTTGGAATAATAATACGAGCAAGAATACTTGTGCATATATTTGCACAATTACAAACATAAGGCATGTGATAAGTGACTAGGCTAATCTTACCCCATGTAGAAGGCTCTTCAACTTATCATCGCTGGGCGCGTAGGCGTCGCGCGCAGCTCGCATATCACTGAGAAACTTTTCGCGCATATGCGCCCTGCGGGTGGAAAAGCGAGAGGAGTGATTTACCATGTAAATAACAATTGCAACTTACACACAAATATGATAATATATGTGTGTGTGTGGCAAGTACTCACTTTGATTGTACTTCAACATCTTGTAACTTGCGCTTGAGACGCGACTGTAATGTGGCTGTAACGCGTCCTTCGGCGGGCGTTTCCTTGTTACTTGCCTGGTTTGTTAGATTGCAGGTGTTCGTCTCCGCGTTGCGTTTATAGCTAAGAAACAAGTAGTTGGCACAAGAGAGCTGCAAGGTAATGGAAAACGACAAGTTTTTAGGAACGCCACTGTAAACGCATTGCCCTTGAAAACCCACATAATTCAAGCTAGACAAATTTAACGAAACGCTAGTGTTGAGTGCATGAAGCTATGAAAAATATATATAGCTGGACATGTTTTTATGAACTCCACTGTAAGCGCCTACACATAAGTGACCCTCGAAAACCCACTTAATTCAAGCTACCCAACTTTAAAGAGATGCTACTGTAAAGTGTGTGAAACTATGAAACACTAATTTAAATTTGTTGTGGACGCCACTGTAACCGCCTACACATAAGTGGCCCTTGTAAGCCCACATAATTCAAGCAAGACAACTTTAACGGGAAGCTAGTGTGCAAGACGTTTTTATGGACGCCGCTGTAATTGCAAGCAGGCGCTTCAATTGTTTATGTGCGCTGTGCATGTGTGTGTGTGCGAGTGTGTGCGGCGTGCGTGTTGTTTTGTGTTTTGCGTTGGCGTCCGTGCATTTGATGTTGTTTTTATTGTTTTTTTTTTTTGTTTTTCGTGCTGCGACGGTTAAAACAAAAATACCGATTTTTTTTTTGTTGGTTTCCCAGAACGGAAGCACAATAAAAAGTAACAAATACAACAAACGCAACTGGCTGCTGTATAACAAAAAAAAAAAGTAAAAAACTTAAAACAAATGCTTTTTTTTTGCTAGGGAATTTATCTTATCGGTAAGACATTTTCGATTATGCTTTGTTTTTGTTATGCGTGTTGTGTTTGTTGCCCTGCAATTGCTGTTCATTTTCCTTCTTTTTTTCTTTATTCCGTTGCCAAAATCTTTGCCTAATCACACCCGTTTTGTTTTTGCATAAAATGTATATAGACTATTTTTTGTCATACGCACCTTGAGGCTCAGCGTCTGTTTGGACTCTAGATCGTTGTAGATTAAAATGTTCTCCTTCATGCCGAAGCTTTCGCGCACACCATAATGATAGGAGAGCGGACGCTGTTGTGCTAATATGCTTAAATCTATGACGGCAACATCGGCATTATAGAATGTTTCCAGCACATTCGTCTCACCAAAATCCAATCTCTCGAACTGCACAATTATTTTCAAACATATAAAATTGTATAACATTTTTTTTTCTTAGACGCACCTGGACGCGCTGAAAATTGGCACCTGCCGATTGGACGGCCTGTTTGATCTCCTCGAGGGCGCAGAGACGATCCTCCAAAAGATCGCCCAAAACGGTATCAATTACACAAACAACATCCATCGTTTGTGCTGAGATTGAGATTGCCTCTCTGCTATTGTTGGGGCTATATTCCTAGCAGTGTACAACGCCTGGGGGACGGAGACAAGGCGGAGTGGGTTGTGCTTATGTGCTGCTAGCGTGCGTTTGGCTTGTTGTGCGCGTATGGGTGTATCTTAAACAGCTTCATTACCACTCACTTATCGTAATTGTAACGCGCTAAATGTTTTATAACGTACGAATAACAATATATACGGAACTTTGTTGAAATGTGCGCAGAGTAGACGTTGACGCCGCTGTAAAATTACCACCAGTGTGACCAGCTGCAGCAAGCCCGCAAATCCTTACGTTTATTTTTAATCTATGCAAACTCTGTTATTTTAACAGAGTTCTTTGCGCGCCCTTTTCTTATGCATTTGAATTTTACATAAAGTTATTAACAAATTACTGCAATATTTTATTAAGTAAAATCAATACGCGTTAAGTTTAATTTATAGATATGTTAGCTGATAATTCTACTCATATGTTTCTCACACAAAACTGTCATATTGTGTTAACAATAAAGGCTAATATGTTAACAGATAAACTAACATAACGTAACATTTTCTCAGAGCCACAAAGTCGACAACAGTCGTTAATTTTTATTTGACACTTTCGTAGTATACGTAAATTTTTGAAAATTTAATCCAATTGCTAAACTTTAAGCGAAACGATACAAAAATACTGATATTGGGCAGAAATAAACAAAAGCCATCATGTTTCAAAATAGAGTGGTGCTGACCCGCGAACGACGCAGATTTGGTCGCCAGTGTCTGTTCGAGGATCGCAACGAGATGATAGTCAGCATCCATCCAAGCAGTCGCCTCCGTCAGAAGTATATCATGGGCAATCCGCAGGACTGCAAGACTCAACTAAGCGAGGTGATGGCGGTCAGTGATGTGAACACAGAGAATGCTACATTCGAAGATCGCGGCATACTGCATTACGAGGGCGGTTGGCCCAAGGAGGTGAACATCAATGACGAGGAGCAGACGCAGCGCCACCGCAAGAAGGTCGAGCGGGACGATGCCTGGGGCGTGGAGGTGAAGCAACTGATACGCTCAACAATG
Source organism: Drosophila nr. medialis 2 BK-2023a (assembly GCA_035044325.1). NCBI lineage: Eukaryota > Metazoa > Arthropoda > Insecta > Diptera > Drosophilidae > Drosophila > Drosophila nr. medialis 2 BK-2023a. The sequence continues at coordinate 117,199 of JAWNMH010000038.1, forward strand.
AATACGGCTCGCGAGAATAATGCCATCAATATTTATAATCATTTCTTTGACGATCTGCCCCCTGATTTGGGACGTACAATTTGCATGACGTTCAAGAGTCGCACAATATCGATATTCCAGGATATGTGGAGGCCACAGCGCCATATGTCCACCTTCAACTGGGTGCCCAACAATGACAAACAGATCATGACCCAATTCACAAATCTCTATGCGCAGGACAGTGAAAGTCAACGTATGTTGACACAAGATGATACAAATGGATCCACCCAAGCCTTCTATATGTGGGGTTATCGGGATCCGATTAAGCCCTATTACTTTTATGACAGCATAGAGACGGTTCGCACTGCCAATATCTGTCCCAAAGATGAGAATATCATGGCGGGTGGCACATTTACGGGTAAGGTGTGCACCTGGAACACTTTTGAGAGCGGCATGCCCAACAGCATTTGTCCCTTGGAGGCTGCCCATCGGGAGATAGTCTCATGCATTACCTGGGTGCATTCGAAATCGAACACTGAATTCTATAGCGCATCTCTGGATGGTTCAATTAAATTCTGGGATATACGCGATCTCAAAATGCCATTGAACGAGATACTTTTGGATCCGAATCCATCGCCGGAACCGAATCGTCAGAATGCGCATGGATGCACAGCGCTAGAATTCGAATATACAATCCCGGTGCGTTTCATTGCCGGCACCGATATGGGATACATTTTTGTGGGCAATCGCAAGGGTACCACTCCCACGGAAATGTTAGTTGCCAACTATAAACTGTTTGCCGGCCCCGTACGCACCATTCATCGCAATCCCTTCTTTGTGAAAAACTTTCTACTCGTTGGCGATTGGCAGGCGCGCATCTGGTGCGAGGAGATGAAGGATTATCCCAGTACCTTTTACGTGTCAAAGCGAAATCAGTTGATGTGCGGCGCCTGGAGCAATAGGCGGGCCTCCCTCTTTGTCACCGGTGGCATCGATGGCGATGTTGACTTTTGGGATCTACTCTTGGATCAGCGACTGCCCATCTACAGCACCAATTTCCGTTCGGCCGTAACCAGCATTGTGTTTCAGCCGAGTGGAGAGCTTTTGGCCATATCGATGGCCAATGGCGACACTCACATCATGAATCTCGATGAGGCCATGAAGCGGACCACCAGCAAGGAGAAGGCACTCATGTCTGACGTAAGCATAGCACACACACATCACCCACTCGATATACTCATTAGTAAACCTCCATTTCGGCTCTTGCTCCTAGATGTTTGAGCGTGAGATTAAGCGCAGCAAGATGCTGGCGGAGCGCGTGGATGAGGTCAAGCTGAAGAAACGTACCACTCTCTTGGAACAAGAGGAGGAGGAGCAGCGCATTTCAAAGGAGTCCTCGGCGAAAGCGTATACAGTGACCGATCTGGAGCTCGATCCCGATAATCCAGAACAGTTCATCCAGATGATCGATGCCGATGAAGAGTTTCGCATTGCTCTACGCGATTTCCACGACACGCTTGCGGAAGTCGATCGCCAGCGTGCCGCCCAAAAGAAGGTCATGGAGATCACCGATTTCGAGCAGCTCCACCGAGACAACCTGGCCGAGCAGGCGCGTCTCGAGGAGATGCGCAAGAAGCGTACCGGCTCCATAAGCTCCAAGGATGGACGAGATGGCAAGAAGACAAAGGGCGCCAAAATTGCGAAAAAAAAATAATCAATTGAAATATATACATAAAATGTACACTAAAAATTAACAAATCGGCAAACCAAGAATATATTCTCATCTAGGATTAATTCTCATCTTGATTCTTATTTCGAGGAACACATCCTTCCCTTCAGATTGTAGATTCTAATAGCTAGAAATTCCAACTACACAAATAAAATGCAAACTTTATTTTTTAAAATGCTCTATTTGAAAAGGTATAAAAATATAAATTTGAATAACAGATATGTATATATATATCGATCTGAACAATTTTAATTGCTGGTGGCTCACTTTCTCTAAACTGAAAATCTTTAAATAGACTACAAAAATTTTCATTTCGCATATGGACTTTGTGCTTAAAATGAAAATTGAGAAACTTTTATGCTCGGTCGGATTAACTAGCGTATTCCTTGAGGATGGAGCCCGCTATGACCAGGCGCTGAATCTCTGAGGTGCCTTCATAGATTTCCGTGATGCGCGCATCTCGATAATGTCGCTCGGCGGCCATATCGGTGACATAGCCCATGCCGCCCAAGACTTGGATGCACTGATGTGCGCACAGTGTGGCCGCCTCAGAGGCAGCCAGTTTGGCCATTGCCGCCTCCTTGGTATACGACATCTTCTGATCCTTCAGCCAGGCGGCCCGCCATGTCAGCAACCGAGCAGATTCCACAGCCAACGACATGTCGGCAATCTTCTGTTGTATGGCCTGAAACTTTGAGAGGGGTTTGCCGAATGACTGACGCTTCTCGGCATAGTCAACGGCGAGTTCCAGTGCGGCCTGGGCAATGCCCAGCGCTTGTCCAGCAATGCCAATGCGTCCCGCGTCCAGCGTTTGCATCGCTATCTTAAAGCCAGAGCCAGCCTTACCCAGCAAACTCTCCTTGGGTATTTCGCAGTCTTCGAAAATGAGCTGGCACGTGGAGGAGCCTCGAATGCCCAGCTTGTCCTCCTTCTTGCCCAGCGAGAAGCCCTTAATGCCCTTGGGCACTATAAAGGCAGAGATGCCCTTGTGTTTCAGTTGCTTGTTGGTGGTGGCAAACACAATACTTGCCTCCGCCTCGAAAGCATTTGTTATCCACGCCTTGGTCCCGTTCAGCACATAGTGATCGCCCTTCTCTATTGCCACCGTGGATGCGGCGCCCGCATCAGAACCATTACCTGGCTCGGACAGTGCAAAGCAGCCCACCCGCTCGCCACTCACAAACGGCGTAATATATTCCGCTTTTTGGGCATCATTGGCAAAGCTCTGCAACGGGCCCAAATAAAGTGAATTATTAACGGACATGATGACGCCAGCTGAGGCGCAACCACGCGAGATTTCCTCCATGGCTATCGCATACGCCAGGTAGTCCAATCCAGTGCCGCCCAGCTCCTCAGGCACAGACACTGCCATCAAGCCCAATTCGCCCATTTGCTTAATCTGTTGCGCCGGATAAAGATGTTCTCGATCGAATCTGGCTGCATTCGCACCGACCAGCTCTGCGTTGGCAAAATCACGGCACGTCTTCTGCAGCATCTGGTGAGTATCCGGCAGCGCTGCAAGCGATGCTATCTGCCGTAGATGCGCCGACTGCCGGACTGCGACAGGGTGATTTAATTGGGTATACGTTTACGTATATCAACAAGTCAAAGTCCAGGTGACATTTTAACTTACCCACAGTGAGGCCCCTTTTCATAACGGACTGCATTTTTCTTTGTTTTTGCTTAAGGGCTGAACACACAAATGTTTTTAGTGTATTTTATTGTTGATTAACTTACTACCGTTTATAAATTTTTAGCTGTACATCTGTAACCGGCTAATGCAATATACGATATATATATACGATAGTAGTTTTACTATCGATTTTTAATGTACAACAACTCTCTTCTCAATCTTGCGTTAACAGACTGTTAGATGGTAATTCAAAATAAAGCGCGCAAAAGGTGGAATTATCAAATTATACTCTGCAACATTTCTCCTTTATGTTTTCAAACATTTCAAAATACAGACTGAAAGATTTTAATAACTTGTCAAATAAAATATATTTATTTTGTTGTCGGAGCTTCCCAAAGGCACAAATCGTAGTGTTATCGAAAGAAATGCGCCTGCGCTGCCTGAAAAGAAGAGGAAGAAGACCAGGACTTGAGCTCGCACAAACTTGTTTAACGTTTTTTTTATTGCACAATTACATTTAATTCCATAAAATCACGCACATAGGGCACCATTTCATTTGAAGCGACAATAAGAACTAGTGTTTTTTCAGTGTATTGCACGTGTTTCAATTGGCACAATAATTGTTTATTGATTTGCCGTCGAGTTTGTTTTTTTTTTCTTTTTCTTTCCATTCTCTGTTTTCTTGATTTCTCATATTTATGTTCTGCTGATTTATTTGCGCAACGGTTAATTGCTATATAAGACGGACAAGTGGTGAACTCTCAGGTAATGAGCCTAAACATGTTCGGCATGTTCACAAAAGCTACATTTGTTTAGTTACAAATGCGGCTTGTTACGAAAATTCAATAAACAAAATTACGAAAACAAGAACGCGAACGCCGAAGGGGGGGCAGCCTCTGATAACAGTTTGCAGCTGCAGCTGGTGCAGCCTTTTGAGGCAAGGCGTCATCTGTTTGGGGCTGTGGTAGATTTTTGGTTTCGAATTAATCCGACGTCTTATCAATCGCCACTCTCTCGATCACAACGCGAATACGAAGCTGACGCCAGATAACAGAATTCTCTCGCTGGCTATAAATGGCGTGTCGGATGTGGTCAAGAGCCAAGTTAGTTTTTGTTAGCTGATCTGGAAGCCACGCGCTGCTGTTTGCCGGTTTATTGTGAGTTCAACGCGACTCGTCCTTGCCTCAAGTGTCAAGTAATTCAAACTGATGAAATGTTCAAGTGTTTTATTGAAAGTGATTAAAAGGCATAAAAGTGGTCAAAAAAGTGATATAAATATATATACACTCTGCTCTGGCAAAGGATTATTACCTATAACATAAAATAATTAAGAATTGAATTGCAACTTAAAAAGCGAATAAAACAAATAATAAACTTCGGATTTTTCGCAAATCATCATGACTTAACTATTTGACTAGAGGCAGTTTGCAATTGCACATCTAGTTTTTTATGGGTCCAGTAAACGCCTCATTTGACAAGATAAGAGTTACTTGGCGACGTTTACAGCTGTGCAACATCCCACGAAATGTTTCAACATAGTATATAAAATTCAATCTTATCAGAAATTCGAAAACATGTTAGCTATGCGCAAAATCTAATCTAACCTGCATGTCAAATCAGTAAATGTTTTTGTGTTTATGTTTTTCTCATTTATAGCGACGCTTATTCTTGGTCAGATAAAGGACGAATAAGCTCAACAAATGACAAGTAATTGAGATATTGAAACGAACCGGATTGACACAAATAGGCCACAATGCAGTCCACAAAAGCAGATCAGCTGCCGCAGAATCCGCGCGAGACTGCGAATCCGTTGTCAACGCTTATGTTTTGGTGAGGCTTCAAGGATATATCAAACAAATCAGAATTGTCTATATTTGATTATTTTTATTTATTTTCTGCAGCTATACTATGCCCACATTCTTCAAGGGACGCAAAAAAACCCTAGACGAGAGTGATCTCTATAAGGCTTTAAACGAACACAAGTCCGGTAAGTGAATGAGTACAAGAAGATGACAATTCAAATATCGAAAATTCAGTCTTGAATTAATTTGAATTATAAAGTGAAAGGACGAATTTTGTTAAGAATGACGATTAATAAAAGACAGCTTGTGCAGCTGTGCCATGAGCGATGGTTGGCTATAGAGTCGAGTCCAATGTTCAAGCCTTCTCGGGCTTAACCCACTCAGTCAGCTATCTGTGATAAAGCAGAACTTCCCCATTAATCAATTGTCTTTTTCTTCAAATAAAAGGAATACAATGCACACAATATATTATCTATGGAAATGCCAACTCTTCAGATATTTTTTTCTTGTACTTTGAAGTGGCAAATGTGATAATTGGAATGCACGTCAATTTACTGGCTGTTCGACGATTAGATAGAATAGAAAATGTGCCCAGGTTTACTTTGATTTGATTATTTCTTACCTATTGGATAAGCAATGGGTTTTTTTTAACAGAATTCCGAAAAAACTTACGAATTAACTTACATTTTTATTTTATTTGTAATTTATTTTGTATTTTATTTTATTTTGTATTTTATTTTATTTTATTTTATTTTATTTTGTATTTTATTTTATTTTTTCTGGAGGAGTGGCAATAAATAGTACAACCGACGCACTTTGAGTTTATTTTATCTATTTTAGTATTATCTCCTATACTTCCGCATAAATCATATGCATTTACGATTTGAGGCAGTCACTTAAGCTAAAAACACTTCAATGCCTTTCTATATCTCCCTTATGTACTGTATCCAATAGGTTTAAATATTGTTTATGCCTTAAAGCGCTTATCATATGGATTTAATTGGAAGCCAACAATGAAGAAGAAGAATATATCTGAACTTTGAGTTTTATAGAACCATTCATAAAAATTAAAATCAGTTGCCGTAACTGCCTAAATTTGTGTGATATCTCTGATAACTTTGTCAATTGCCATAGCCGCAATTAATGAGTTTCTCTTTTGGGACTGGCAGTGATGTATATGACACATACATATATACAATTAAAAATCGGCCGCTTATTTACTTAAAAGAATTGAGTACATAGAGCTGATATGAAGTGGCCAGCGGACAATGTTATCTGGCAGACGACTTGAGTAAATAATTGCAAATCAATTTTAAAGCCACTTTTGATTGACTAACTTCTATGAGCCATAGAAGCGGAAGTGTCCCTGACTATATCTATATCTATACTTAGATCAGCATGCTAAAGTTATTGTTGCACGTGCAACTGGTCCGCCTGACCAGCTGCGATTAGCCGTGCAACTGACAGCTGATAAGGCTGTGCAATGGACAGCTGGCTAAGCCTTGGATTTTTTGACGGGGCCAAAGCAGGGGCCATAATTCACAGCCAAACGGGAACAATAACAAATAAAAGTTTGACATTCTTTGATAGGAGCGATAAAAATCATAATCATTTTTAAAAGACAACAATTTCAATGTGATTTATTCGCAATATCAGTAATTAATTCGAACAAACAAGATTACGTAGATTTTACGGCATTATTATTTTTATCATGTTGATCAGATTTCCTGCTTCCATTTTTTTATGAGTGCCAAAAATCACAGTAAAGTAATCAATCATTTTTTATTAACATTTAAATTGTAATTATTATTAATATCATTCCTAATGCCATTCAATTCGAAAACAAATATGTTTCTTATGTTCAATATGATTTTGATTGATCTATATTTTGTATAGGCGGCAAAATCACATTAAAGTATTATTCAAAACAAATCGTATTTGAATATATAAATATGACATAGATTGATCAACAATGTTGTGCCCTGCGGCGTAGAATGATTCTAATGATATGATAGAGATCCTGAACAAATAACCATTATTCATTCCACATCCTTATAAACAAGAGTTTCACAACCACTCAATAACGTCTTAATGAAATGGTGTGTACTCTTCTTGCAGATAAACTTGGCAAGAAGCTGAGCGATGCCTGGGAAAAGGAGGTGGAGGAGAAGCGCAAGAAGAAGAAGCAGCCCAGCTTGCTTAAGGCAACGATGAGCGTCTTTGGCTGGAACTTTGGCTACCTCGGCTTTGTACTGCTCATATTGGAAATGGGCTTCCGGTATGCTCGAAACACGCCCAGACTCAGGCAGCACACAATTTATGAACGGCAATTATTTGTAAATAATAATATTTATTTAACGACAGAGTTACACAGCCGCTGTGCTTGGGCGGCTTGGTGGCCTTCTATGCGAACAATGAGGAGAGCGATGACCAGACCAAGGCATATCTGTATGCCGCCGGCGTGATCTTGTGCAGCGCATTCAATGTTATGTTCATGCACCCCTACATGATCGGCATGTTCCACACGGGCATGAAGGTGCGCATTGCAATGTGCAGCATGATTTATCGCAAGGCGTTGCGCCTCAGTCGCACAGCGCTGGGCGACACAACAATCGGTCAGGTGGTTAATCTCATATCGAACGATGTGGGTCGCCTCGATGTTTCGGTTATACACATGCATTATTTATGGCTCGGACCCGTCGAGATCGGTGTGGTCACCTGGCTCATGTACAGAGAGGTAAATCCTTCGTGTTTTTCGATTTGTTTTTGTGATTTTTAATTACCACAAAGCTGTTGAATATTATCAATAATATCGCTGTTGCTCAACTATGTACGTTAAAAAGGAAAACCTAATTAGAATTAAAGAAAATGTTTGCAGAAATTTTGCTATTCAGCTGCAACAACATTTTACGATTTTGTAAAATTTGCATAATTTCGTAATACTTTCTGGAATGCACTTTTAATTATTTCTAACACATATTTCAATATTGCTACACAGATTGGCGTGGCGGCCTTTTTCGGAGTCGCTGTGATGTTGCTGTTCATTCCGTTGCAAGCATATCTGGGCAAGCGGACATCGGTGCTGCGTCTGAAGACTGCTTTGCGAACGGACGAGCGAGTGCGCATGATGAATGAGATCATATCGGGCATACAGGTGATCAAAATGTACGCCTGGGAGATACCGTTCAGCAAGATGATCAACAGTGTGCGTGGCAAGGAGATGAATGCCATACGAAAGGTGAACTACATTCGCGGCACACTGCAAAGTTTCATCATGTATGTGACGCGAATTTCGGTGTTCGTCAGCCTGGTGGGCTTTGTGCTGCTGGGCAAACTGCTCACGGCTGAGAAGGCCTTTGCCATTACGGCCTTCTACAACATTTTGCGCAACACAATGACAATTTACTTTCCCATGGGCATCGCGCAGGTAAATTGGTTTTATCTACTTATCTTAAGTTCTGTTTGAATTTCAAATATTGCTTAACATTTAAATGTTAAAGTGCCGCTGTTAAAATAGTGTTTTCTCCTAACATACATAAATGTTGACTATATGTTAACCTAACTTAACATAGAAATGCGAGTAGCAGCGCGGTAAAATAACATTTTCAATAAATTTTTATAAATGAAGTGGAATATTCCGAATTTAATCGTACTGGAATTTACGCGAATCTTTACCGATTTTGACAATAATCTTACGTATCTAGTTTGGAGTGCTCTAATAGGGGTTAGTGTTATTAATTATGTATTATATTTACTATTACTATTTTATATGTATTAATCTAAAAAATGTCCAAAAAATTCTCAGTTTGCTGAGCTGCTTGTGTCCATTAAACGCATACAAAAGTTTATGATGCATGAGGAAACAAAAGTGCGCGACAAGTCCGAAAATGTGGATGATCAGAAGCTCGGCAAAAAGCCCGCTCTCAGTCTGGTGCAGGAGACTGCGGCCTCCACTACGGGTGTGCTCAAGCCGAACAGTCGCCGTTCCAGCGAGACGGAAACTGGGGTGACCATCAGCAAGCTGAAGTGCAAATGGGATTCGAAGCTCAACGAATATACGCTGGACAATGTGAGCCTGAAGTTCAAGCCGCGACAACTGGTCGCTGTCATTGGGCCCGTCGGTGCCGGCAAATCCAGTCTGATTCAAGCCATTCTCGGCGAGCTGCCGCCCGAATCGGGCACGGTGCGAGTGAATGGCACCCTGTCCTATGCTTCCCAAGAACCATGGCTTTTTACCGGCACAGTGCGCCAGAATATTCTGTTTGGGCTGCCGTTGGACAGGAGTCGCTATCGCCAGGTGGTGAAGAAGTGCGCTTTGGAACGCGATTTTGAGCTGCTGCCCTACGGCGACAAGACAATTGTGGGAGAACGTGGCGCCTCCTTATCAGGTGGCCAGAAGGCGCGCATCAGTCTGGCCCGTGCTGTGTACCGCAAGGCGGATATCTATCTGCTCGACGATCCGCTCAGCGCCGTGGACACACATGTGGGCCGGCATCTGTTCGATCAGTGCATGCGCGGCTTTTTGCGTGATGAGATTGTTATCCTGGTTACGCATCAGCTGCAGTTCCTGGAGCAGGCCGATATGATTGTGATACTGGACAAAGGCAAGGTGAGTGCCAAGGGCACTTATGAGTCAATGTGCAAGAGCGGCTTGGACTTTGCCCAAATGTTAACGGATCCCAGCAAGAAGGATGAGGGTGCTGGGGATACGGCAGAGAAGCGTAAACTCTCCCAGGTCAGCAAACTGCGCAGCCGACAGAACAGTGTTTCGTCCATGGGATCAGCAGCCGATTCAGTGGTCATGGAGTCGCCAATACAGGTGCAGGAGACGCGCACCGAGGGAAACATCGGCATGGGACTGTACAAGAAATACTTTGCTGCCAACGGTTACTTCCTGTTTATTGTCTTTGCCTTCTTCTGCATTGGCGCCCAGGTGCTGGGCTCCGGCGGCGATATGTTCTTGTCATACTGGTGAGTATCTTTTCTTTTGGAATCAATACCCATCTCTGCAACATGAACAAAAAATAATTAAAATATTTAAAAGTCAAGTTATGTTACTGTAAAGTTTACAGCGAACTTTTAACAGAGCTGCGTGCTGTATGAATGTTAACAACTGAGTTGGAACGAGCTGCATGCTGCTAGAATTAACATTTTCTTTTCCGTTAACAGTTACCCATTTATTAAAGTATTTTCCATTAAATCCATTTTCAGGGTCAACAAAAACGGAGGAACAAATACGGAATCATTTATGTCGCGACTGCGTCGCTCGCTTATGCCCAGAGTTAACAGCGAGACTGATCCCGTCGATATTTACTACTTTACGGCCATCAATGTATTGGTGATTATCTTCTCCCTGGTGCGCAGTGTGCTCTTCTTCTACATAGCCGCCAAGAGTTCGACGACGCTGCATAATCGCATGTTCCAGGGTGTTACCCGGGCTGCAATGCATTTCTTCAACACAAATCCGTCGGGACGTATTCTGAATCGCTTCTCCAAGGATCTGGGTCAAGTCGATGAGATTCTGCCCTCCGTCATGATGGATGTCATGCAAATCTTTCTCTCAATTGTGGGCATCATTGTTGTGCTGAGCATTGTGAATATCTGGAATCTGTTGGTCGCCTTTATACTAGTCATTATCTTCTACCTGCTGCGCAGCTTTTATTTGACGACCTCCCGTGATGTTAAGAGATTGGAGGCTGTAAGTAAGTATAGCGCAAAGATCACTACAAAATTAGATTAATTGATTAATTAATGTTATCTCCTGCTCCACTTCAGCTCGCTCGCCTATCTATTCGCATTTGAGCGCCTCGCTGAATGGCTTGCCGACGATACGCGCTTTTGGCGCGCAGAAGGATCTCATTACGGAGTTTGATAATTTCCAGGATATGCACAGCTCTGGCTTCTACATGTTCCTATCGACCAGTCGTGCCTTTGGCTACTGGCTGGATTTTGTCTGTGTGATTTATATTGCCATCATTACGCTCAGCTTTTTCGTGTTCTCGCCAGAGAATGGCGGCGAGGTTGGCCTGGCCATAACACAGGTGTGTCTGACTATCATGAAACTTGAAACTATCGTAAACTAACTCCTCATTTGGTTTAGGCCATGGGCTTAACGGGCATGGTTCAGTGGGGCATGCGTCAATCAGCGGAGCTGGAGAATACGATGACTTCGGTGGAGCGTGTCGTTGAGTACGAGGATCTGGAGCCGGAGGGTGAATTTCAGTCGAAACCGAATAAGAAGCCACCCAAGGAGTGGCCCGATGAGGGCAAGATTGTTTTTGATGATCTCAGCTTGCGTTACTTCCCCGAAAAGACAGCGGACTATGTGCTTCGTAATCTCAATATTGATATCAAGACCTGCGAAAAGATTGGCATCGTTGGACGCACTGGCGCTGGTAAATCCTCACTGATCAACGCACTGTTCCGTCTGTCCTACAATGAGGGCGCCATCATCATCGATCGCCGTGATACCAACGATTTGGGACTGCACGATTTACGCAGTCAGATTTCAATTATACCACAGGAGCCGGTGCTCTTCTCGGGCACCATGCGTTACAATCTGGATCCGTTCGATGAGTACAGCGACGCCAAGCTGTGGGAGTCGCTGGAGGAAGTCAAGCTGAAGGAGGTGGTTGCCGAGCTGCCGAGCGGTCTATCGAGCAAAATCTCTGAAGGCGGCACCAATTTCAGTGTGGGCCAACGGCAACTGGTTTGCCTGGCACGCGCCATTCTCCGCGAGAATCGCATACTGGTGATGGATGAGGCGACAGCGAACGTGGATCCGCAAACGGATGCGCTCATTCAGACTACGATTAGGAATAAGTTCAGGGATTGCACCGTGCTCACCATTGCCCATCGACTGCACACCGTTATGGATTCGGACAAGGTGTTGGTTATGGATGCCGGCCGTGCTGTTGAATTCGGATCACCATTTGAGCTGCTAACGGTCAGCGAGAAGAAGGTGTTCCACGGCATGGTCAAGCAGACGGGCGACGCCACATTCGATGCTTTGCTCAAGGTGGCACAAAAGGTGAGTAACGCATCGCAAATGGATAATATTATGCCTAATGTGAATCTTGTGTCGACAGGCGCATGAGGAAAACTTACGGTTGAAGAAGGACTCGTGACATTTCGCTGTGCCGAAGGCTTTTAAAGACTACATACTTAAGATACTGGAACCAATTACGAACCACCCGGCTGCCAATGCGCGTATCCAAAAGACCTTCCTATTTGCGGAGGCCTCCAAGCAGAAATTGTTAGGATAGCAGAAACCGTAAACAGCAGCAACAAAACAACAGCAACAAAAGCAAAGAATTTTTACAAGACACATGTACAAATCATTATTTAAGTGCATAACTAAAACTAAATGTTAGTTAAACTGATGAATAGTAGAAGTAGACTACGATATGAACGACAATAAGCTCAGTTTTGAGCGCATAAAACAAAAATGATAAAAAATTCTTGCTAAACAGGCGCAATTGAAATACCTTTAGAAGGTTGCATTGCAAATGTGTAAAAAAAATGTGTTCCGTAACGACAATAACGATTATAGAAACACTATAAACTGTTACGTCTAGTATTAATATATGTGTGTTCGTTTTTTATAGTGATTTATTAATGTACAGGTACACATAATAAATGTAACATTTTATTAACTTTTTATTTGATTTTACGTCTTCTGCATACTTCAACATTTTTCACATTTTGGTTAAACATATTTAGCTCGTAATCCTAACTAGTAGAAGTGCATTTAAGTTACCAACCAAGAAAGAAACAAGAAAAATGAAATGAAAAGAAAAGATATTCAATTCATTTAACAACAAAATGTATCTTCCATTTGCTGCGAAACGTAAACTGATATAAAAATGAATTTTCAAATTCAAGTGCTAGAGAACTCACATTTAAATGTAAGAGATCGCTTTTTAAAAGCGCATTAATATACATATTATATATTTCTATAGAGCGGCTGCTGTACACAAACGTAACTTCATTTAGGCTTTAGTTTTAGTTGATTTTATATAAATAGATAATTGTGTGTACAATATATATCCAGTGTGAATATCAAATCTACACCACCAGCGACAGCCAGGCGGCGATCAAGCAGAAACCACCAATTGTGGCATAATGTTGCAGTCGCCTCTCGCCGGTCAGGGCACGATAATACATACAGCCCGAGAAGAGAACGGTGCCCGTGGTCATCAGAACACCAGTCTGGAGAAAAGGATAAGATATTATTAGGCATCTGAACAAATATATTTAACTCAAGCGCTGCATTTAAGTGTTAGACAATAATGTATGGCCTGCATATTTTGATGTTAGCTTTAGTTGTTGGCTTTGAAAAAAACAAAAGAAAATCCCGAAAGAAAGCTCTACGATTTACTTATCGAATAAGGCTGAAAAACAAATTATTGAAAGAAAAAAACAAAAAACGAAATGAAAACAAATTTAAGCAGCGTTATTGAAGCTGACTTTTGGTACATTTTTTAAACAAGAAAACAAGAAATATGAATTTAGTATTAAGCATGACAAAACAACACATATATCCTATATCCAAACAATTCCTATACCATATCAGCTATGAACCTCTCATATCATTCTAATACAAATGATGTTACATGTTAGCAATTATCGTATACAAGTTTCGTAATGTGGTATTGAAATTACTTTTAAGCTGCAATTAGTGGTTGTTGAACTTTTAGCTTTAGCTTTGGACAAAACAAAACCAAAAACAAAAACTTCATATACAATCTATCCTTATAGAACGTAAATTGAGAAACGCTTAGCAAAATATCAAATCGTGCACTCATTTAATTATTTTTTGCATTTTCTTTTAAATAGAGATTCAATGAGCGAGTGTGTCAATTACATATACATGCATACACAACTATAAAATATTTATATATACATCTATATATTAATGTTGAATATCGAATGCGAATTGTGCATAAGCCAAATCATTCAAAAAGTAACGCGAGTTGTTGTAAATTCCGTTCAGAGATTTAACTTTACAAAATGAGAAATAACAGAAAAGCTTTATGATGCTCAATAAACGATAAACAGAATTTAATCGTGTTCATTTTATGCTGAATCGGCAGATTTCTTTCCTTATTTATAAGTGTTGCTATTGGAATACTTACAAAGACGGGATAATGTGCCAGCGGCATACACATGAGCGCGAATGAGTGCAGAAAGTGTATGCGATTGGCAACATCAGCGAATGTCTGCAAATCCTTCTGCTCCTTGGGATCCTTAACGTCCTTTAGAAAGTACTTGCAATAAGCACCCATGAATATAGCCGATGCACCACCCAACCCGGCAATGCGCAAAAAATTGTAGTTGTTGCCAATAATGCTTCGCATCGATATAGACAGAGGTTGTATGATTGGTTGCATCACCATATCATCCATGGGAACTTTCTTGGGGCGAAGACCCTGCAACATAAGAACAAAACTTCTTAAATGGCAAGCGAAAAAATACAGTTAGACAAGCTTCACTTACTATAGAACGCAGTATCGACGACGACGAGTTGATAAGCGTCCTACTGATGGGATTCCCTAAGGTTACATATTGAAGAATATCTGAGATCGACATCTTTCTGTATATGCGGCTGGAATGTGTAGTAAGGTAGGTAATGGCGCTATAACCAGCTGCTGTATAATTTTGATGCTCAGATTTGCGAAATGCGATACGGCGTTGCCAGAGTGCTGTAGTCTACGCATTATTTGTAATCGATATTTATCTGTGAGTTTGAATGGAAATTCCAGTGATATTTTGATATTTGAATAAAATTACATACATTTATTTCTAGTTAAAATTCAATTTAAGGGATTGTAAATAGAGTGGAAATCTGAAGTACTCGATTATAAAATTAATTTCGCTGCAATGTCAATAAATTTTGCAATTATTTACTATCGATACTTGAATATTATATTTAAATGGGATTATAACAAATGATTGACAATAATTTTATGTTTATTATTACATAACATAGAGAAAACCTAATTATAATATAATAATACATATTTAAGCATATAATATATAATTAGTTATAATATACAAGATAATTATATATATAAATTAAAATACACATAATAATATATTAATAGAAATTGTAAAACATGATTGACAATAGTTTTATATCAATTTATATTTATTACATTATTGCATTAAAAAAGAAATCCTAGTTATATTTAGGAGCCCTTAAAGCCACGCGCCAACAAGAAATGCTCTGCTGAATCGCCTCGACTGGCGCGTGGTTTCACTCGCTTAAGTTTCTCATAGTAGGTCAGAATGTCGCGTTCCAATTTGGGCACATCTCCATTGTCCCAGATCTTGACCACCAAATTGGCATGCGGTGCAGACATGGCCAAGGCGAACCTCAAGACCTCGTAGCACAGATTCGTAATGCTCTCCTGGTCGAGCATACGCACACCCGTTGCATTCGGTGCCATGTCGGAGAGCACACAGTTTACTTTGCGATCTGCCAGCGATTCGCGCAGACGCTGCTGCGCCAGCGGCGCTGTGAAATCCATGCCGCCAAAGATAGTCGCACCGGGAACTGCATGAAAGTGCAACAGGTCGATGCTGTAGACTGCGCCACGAGGTGCACGCTCCATTTTAGCATTGGCATTGGTGCGCTCAACAGCCACTTGGGTCCAACTGCCTGGTGCTGCACCGCAATCCAGGACCAGATCGCCTGGTTTCAATATTTTGTATTTGTCATCCATTTCAAGCAGTTTGAAGGCGCTGCGACATCGATAATTTAGCATGCGAGCCTTCTCCACATACGGATCGGCCAGCTGCCGGGTCAGCCAGTCCTGGGAGCTTTTGCTTCTACCTTTGAGGTTGTTCGGTTGCTGCTTGGCGTATTGCACAGCATTTTGTACATGCAGAAAGCGTTTAATTAACGATGTACTTAAATTGGCGACCGGTTGCCGCATTGTGCAACACAAACCAAAACAGCTGTTGCGGAGAGCTGGGCACACTTTACATCTTTGGCCATTTTTGATACTTTTTAATATTTTGGTATTTTCAAAAAGTTCAACTAGTTCTGTGATCGACGTACTAAAGTGTAAACAAACAGAAAACAGAAACATTGGACAACATTTTTATTCCTTAATTCATTGTGCTGTAATAATTTGGATATTTATGTTGCTAAGAAGCAATAATAAAACAGCACAGCAAATGCTTATTATTAATATTTGTATGTGAGTATTTGTCAATGGTTCATTTTTTCAGTGTGAACGTTTCTTTGATTTTGCTCCATGAAAAAGTTCAGCTCGACGATTTCATTGATGTTCATATGCTCGCCAACAGTACAACACTACGCAACAATGACTGTGTGAAAGAAATACGCATTAAATGTAGTTCAATGGAAAAGTGCCAACGGTGACAAATGAAAGCCCAAAGATAATACAAAAAAATCAAAACGGTGAAAATATGATAGATTCAAACAATAAAAAGTAACTTGCAAGTGCAGCAACAAACAAACGCAATTCAAGTTTTTCGCCTTTGCCTTCGCGCTGTAATTATGCCAGCAACAACATCAACAACAACGAAAACAAAAACAACATCAATGAGAATTTCCAAAATGAAATATATCATTCGTTGTTGCGCGTTTATTTTGCTATTGAGCGGCGTGATTGCATCAGCAGCGAAGCAAAAACAAACCGCAGGTGCAACTGCCGCCGACTCAGCAGAAGTTGTCAGCATTGATGATGAGAAGACGGTAGGTGGAAAGCAAGTGTGGCATGGAATGGAATATAAGAAATACACAGCTGCATTAGCTCCACAATTTACATGAATAAGTGATGGCAATTAATAAAATTGTTTCTTGTTTTTTGATTTATATATAGGATTGCACGGACCTCGCCCGCGACGAGGAAGCCCTGATGGTATTCTCCACGCTGGGCGGCGGGCTAACGGCAATCGATCCAATAACAAGCGAAATACGCTGGACAATAGCAGATGGTAATTACTCACAAGCACACATACATACATCAACTTTAGTTGTAGTGTTGTAAGGTATAACCCCATTTTAAACCGCTCGTGTTATTCATTGCCTCTCGCTCGCTCTCACTGTGAGAATGTGGGAATGTTACTAAGCATATGACAATTCTTACATTAGCCCACTCTCTCCCTCTGACCGGCACAAACAAAACTTAAACGAAAACTGTTGCATCGACAGACATTTCGCCATAATTGCTGAAAAGTGCAGCATAAATAAAGCGAATCGCACTTCGATGAGCTCATCACAATAAACAAAACAAAAAGCGTATACGTATACATAAACGCATATGTATTACGTATTTACGCAATATAGAGAGTGTATTTTAGCAGCGACCGGCGGAGAAATGATTTTGCTTTGCTCTCAGCAGTTCAGTTCCACTGTAATTTGTTTGTTATTGTTTTCTACTGATAACAGAGTACATACATACCTACATAAATATGTATGTTATTGGTATGTTAGTTTGTATTTGTATAGATGCGTAATCTTGACGAGGAACAAACGCAACATAGCAGTAAAATTCTTTCGATTAAACTGCCAACACAACTCGATATTTCTGTCTGGCGTTTATTCTTATTTGTTGCTATTATTGTTGTTTTAATTCACTTGAGCGTAATTGATTTTGTGATTTTTGTTTTTATGGCTTGTCGCCAGGCGGTAAAATCTAACCAAAAGTCATTAAAACCAAATTATACCATATGCATATAATCTGTTGGATTGATGCTTATAAACAATATGACATACATTTCGACATATATCTGCTTTATATTAAGATAGTTTAAAAATAATACATTTTTATAAGTCATCTATATACAGGGCAAATTATAATTTTTGACGACTGTCATTATACAGGAACTTAAATAAATAGTTTTGTAAAGTATGATTGGTATAAACAGATAGACAAATATGTAAAATACGTAATCAGATACTTTAATACGTTTGTTATTGCATATTATAAACATTTTTTTAAATAATTACAGGGTATTTTCATGGCCCATTGTTAATTAATTGCTCAATATTGTCATAGGAAAAATACATATCTTTGCTGTTGAGTTATATATATATATTTTTATGTTTGCGTTCGCTAAACAGTTGCTATTAATAGTAGTGCTTTGTTTTTATCATTTTCCTATTGATTGTGTGCTACAATTTGCATTATCAAATTTATATAGCCAGTCCCAGTTCCAGTGTCTAGCTTACTATCTTGAAAATCCAGACAATTTATTACTACTATTTACTCTGTTTTTATCATCATCCGGTCCAATTAAAGAAGCTACGCCCCCAGAATTAGAGGGCTTGTTGCGAGAATTGTACATATGTATGTAAAATGTATATATATGTACCAAATATATGTATTATATGCATACTATGTACTACGAATTGAAAATAGTACGCAATTTTTGAGAATTTAGTTTCATGATTTGTGAAACATATATTCCTAATTTCAAGGGAAAAACCCATGTGTAGAACATCTGAGCGCGATTTGCTGAGCAATTCCAAGTATTTAAATTTTTTTAATAGTACTTTTATGGAACTGTATGCATTAAAAACAGGCTATATGTATATATATATATATATATATATAGAGTTGCAGTAATGTTGCTAGAAATTATAAGCGCTTAAATGTTATTAGTCTTGCATTATTTTGCTAAGCCAACCACAACAAATCGATGATAATACGCATATGATTTGTAATTTGTTATTGATTTATCTGTCGGGATGTGTTTACTAGCGATTACCTCATCACATGGTCGACTAGAGCGCCCACTGCCGCTATTCGTTTAGAATCTAGATGCTAATTAGAGTGGCCGGCGAGGCGAGTTAAATGACCCGGCTTGGGGAAATTACTTTGCCACAAAACACCCGACATATATATACCTCTTTCAACCGTTGCATCTGCCTCCCACTTTTGCGTTATCTCCTCTCTTTCGCTATCTATCCCCCTTCCTCACTCTAATTAACATTGGGCTGTTGTGGGTTAATTATGTGATAAGGCTTAGCACGAGAAATGTGCGCGCAGCCAAGTGTTGATAAAGTCAACGTGAAATTGTTGTTCCGTTTTGTTCTTATTGTTGCCTACCCGCATTATACAGAATTACGTACACAAACACACACACAGACACAAAATAATACATATTAACAGCATAATATTTGGACAGTTCCAATACAGTGCCAGCCATTTTGAAGCTGGAAAAAAATATTTTATCACGAGTAATAAATCATGCTTTGACATTCGCTTACCAGTTGCACTTGTTCTAATTATTATTATTATTATTTTTATTAATTAACTGCTCGACAGTTGTTTAGAGTACTTGATTGCAATTATTTGAACTGTAAATACTAATCCAAGGATTTCATGTTTTAAATTATATCTGGAATCGTTTTATTATACAATATGTACTCTTGTAGTAAATGACAGCTGCAAATGATTGCTCACTTGTTAAATCCACATGCACTGGGTACAGCAAATGTTTGTTCAGGTGTTATTTTATTGGCGATGAAATTATATCATATTTCTGCTATTTCAGATCCACCGATTGTCGCTGAGCCGCAGCAAAATGTGCAGGTACCACATTATCTACCCGATCCGAGGGATGGCAGCATTTATCAGCTCGGTCAAATGGGCAGCCTTAAGAAGCTGCCGTACACCATACCCCAGCTGGTGGCCAATGCGCCCTGTCGCTCCTCCGATGGCATTCTGTACTCGGGCAAGAAGAGCGACACCTGGTACATGGTCGATCCGAAGACGGGTCGACGTGAGAAGGTCATGGGCTTTGGCGATACCCACATGGATGGCAAGGATGGCGAGCAAATTGGCTGGGCCACCTCACGTGCCATATACTTGGGACGCACCCAATACACGGTCATGATGTATGACAGTCAGTCCAAGGATAAAAATGCTAAGCCCTGGAATATCACCTTTTATGATTATAATGCGCTCAGCGCGCCGCCAGAATTGGCCAAAGAATATGGTAAGTGGAAATGGCAACTAACAGTTGGAATGATGCTCTAATCTCCTTGTATTGAACAGAATATATTCACTTGACCACAACCAGCAATGGACAGATAGTTACACTCGACCGCAAAGAGGGTAAATTTTTGTGGCAACGCGATTTAAACAGTCCTGTGGTGGCTGCCTTTCTACTGGGTCCGGACGGGCTGCTCAGTGTGCCCTTCACCACTGTCTCGGATGAAGCCTATCAGGCCATACTAGAGGAATCCAAGATCGGCAATGTGAATACTGTGAAACTATTGTAAGTTCGTTTAGTCTTATCTCTATGCACAGATTAAATCTAATGACTACTCTCCCTGGCACAGTCAATCCCTTTATGTGGGCGAGCATCAGCGTGGTCTCTATGCGCTGCCCTCGCTGGTGGATAAGAATACGCCCCGCATTTCCACAACGCCGCCCATCAAGCTGATCGATGGGCCCGTTGCCGAGCTGGACAACAAAGGCAAAGACAACGATCCACGAACCGTTTACATCAATGATGTACTACAAGAGAATCCGGGCATTATGTTGGGCCACTACAATATGCCCAACGATGCTAAGCAGGGAAATTTGCATTTGTCGCCAACGCCGTCAGCTACCAAAGATGTGCACAGTTTGGCCACAATACACAACTATAACGATGGCTACGGTCTGCTGGCTAACAATGAAAAGAATGCCGCCGACATTGGCGTGCAAACGGACCCCGATATGGGAGAGATTACCATTGAGCCGCGCTCGAACACCATCAATCGGACCAAGACCATCATTCTGGCCAATAGCAACAAGGTGCAGGCATTTATCACTGAGTGGTTCATGGATCATCCCAGTGGCAAGGTGCATCAAATACTGATTGTTATTGTTATGGGCATGATTGCCCTCTTCTGGTACACGTGCAGCACCATGCGTGAGCTGCAGAAGCAGAGCGAGAACGGCTCAAAGACAATGGCCCAACAGACGGCTACGGGGAGCAAGGGCAGCACTGGCAGCAGTGGCAGCAACGGAAGCAATGTTAACGCACAGGAATTGCTTGATCTCGGCAATGGACATGTGCGTGTCGGCAAGATTAGCTTCAACTCGAACGAAGTGCTCGGCAAAGGCTGCGAGGGCACCTTCGTCTTCAAGGGTAACTTTGAGGAGCGCTTTGTGGCCGTCAAGCGCCTGCTGCCCGAGTGCTTCACATTTGCCGATCGCGAGGTGGCTCTGCTGCGCGAATCCGATGCACATGAGAATGTTGTTCGTTATTTCTGCACCGAACAGGATCGACAGTTTCGCTATATAGCTGTGGAACTGTGCGCCGCCACGCTGCAGGATTACACAGAGGGCGATCGTTCTTTGGAGCTGCGCCAGAACATTGAAATGTGGCAAGTGCTCATTCAGTCAGCCGCAGGACTCAGTCATCTGCACTCACTGGATATTGGTGAGTTGTTGAATCTACGAATATATATATTTTATCATTTATATATATATATATTTTTAATATTTATATTCCTCGGCAAAAACTAATTTTATTTTCTTTTTTGCTGCAGTTCATCGCGATATCAAGCCACAGAATGTTCTGCTTTCCCTGCCCGATCCGAAGGGTAAAGTGCGCGTAATGATCTCGGACTTTGGCCTGTGCAAGAAACTTAATTTTGGACGCACCAGTTTCTCGCGTCGCTCGGGTGTCACCGGCACCGATGGCTGGATTGCGCCCGAAATGATGCGTGCCCAAAGAACTGTAAGTCTGTTGAATTTAATCAGATTTTTAAATGGTATTTCATTCTTTGTTTGGTTTTGCAGACCACAGCTGTCGATATATTCTCGCTTGGCTGTGTCTACTACTACGTGTTGAGCGGTGGTCACCATGCCTTTGGCGACACGCTCAAGCGTCAGGCGAACATACTTTCGCATGAATACAATCTGTCCAAGCTGCGCGCCGATGATGGCATGGAACATAGCAAAATTGTAACTATATATATAAACATGCTATTGAACATGATTATAACTGCTTATGTTCCCAAAGATACTCGCGGAACAGCTCATATCGGATATGATACACAGAGATCCGCCGTCTCGTCCACCGGCTCGCTGCATTGGCAATCATCCGCTGTTTTGGGAGGAGCCCAAAATGCTCGGCTTTTTGCAGGATGTCAGCGATCGTGTGGAGAAGCTACAATTTCATGCCGAGCCACTCAAATCGCTGGAGAAGAATGGACGCATCGTTGTCCTGGACGATTGGAACCTGCATTTGGATCCGATGATTACGGATGATTTGAGAAAGTATCGCGGCTATATGGGCGCCAGTGTGCGGGATCTGTTACGTGCACTGCGCAACAAGAAGCATCACTATCACGAGCTCACTCCGGAGGCACAGGAGCTGCTTGGCTGCATACCGCACGAGTTCACCAACTACTGGGTGGATCGTTTTCCGCAGCTCATCTCACATGCGTATCACGCGTTCAGTATTTGCTCAAATGAGCCCATCTTCAGGCCTTACTACAATGCCGACTATCATTATTCGCGTCCCTGGTACTTCGATGCCGACGATGCGCTGTTCCCCATGCTGATGCGTGATCCCAAGCCGTTGCCCAAGATGGGCAGTCCCAAGCGGAATCCCCCGCCGACACAGTCGTCGTTGTCGCTGGCTCAGCAGCAGCTGAAGCAGCGCAAGGGAGCCTATAACTTTCGCAAGCCCTTCGCCGACGATATAACGCCCGGTGTGGGATTGCAACGCAATCTGGAGCTGGATGCGCCGGCTCTAGATGTTGACGCAGGCAAACGCGATGTGTTTGCCAATTTCAAATTTAGACGCTCCAAAGCGACTAATCGCAATTACACAGCTGGTGGAGCCAAGGAGCAGGAGAAGGAGAAATTTGTCAGCTGGACGCTGCCGACGGAATAGTAAAACCCAACAACAACCATGACAACCGAACTTTAGTAGTTGTAAATCTTTTATTATAAGAATTTATTTTCTGTTCTTTTAACTGTAGTTAGTATAATTATTATAGTTTTAATTTGTGCAATTTTTTACTGCAACTATTCCAAAACAATTCCCATTCAATATTCATGTTTCTTAACTAATTCTATCAAAAAAGAAGAAAACAAAAATCGTACTGTTCGAAAATTCGTACGAAGGAAAAGCTAAACCTATTTTCATATAAAATGTATATGTATAGAAAATCGAGGCATGTGAAGAAAATTAGAAAAGTGTGTCTATCGAATGCACGCAATTTAACTGTGATAATTTGATATAATTCTGTTTAATGCCCAAGTGCAAATTTATATAGAAAATATTTTTAGTTTTATATATCTCTATAGTGTATATGTATATTTATGCATTAGTTAAGTGGAAGCCGGAGAAAACGAGACGAAGATTATCGTGTGGCGCGTATGTCTAAAGCTTAGGAATACTTGATATTCACATATTAATGCACTTAGTCAGTAAGGTTTCGTAACAGCAGACAACACTTTTGACCTATGCTTGAGACTATCCCATTCAACAGCCTCAATTGTATTTCATAAATTAAATGAAGAAAAAAAAACAAAAAATAATAATAAATATAATTATAAATACAAAATGTTTCTATTTATTGCTCATAAAAAAATTAACAACTGCATTTTTTGGCTTAAATGCTTATAAGATTGCGAAATAATATAACAAATTTGAGCTTTGTGCAACAGATTCATATATATGCTTTAGTATATAATTTAACAATCATAAATAGAGTTTTCCAAGTACTTTTAGCTAACAAGAGATTTCGTTTCTTTAGAAGATCGATTGCAACTAGAATTTGATTTAAATATTTGTTGTTTGTTTCACTTTGGCGTAGTTTTTAGGTTATGTCCTTTGTCTAATAGGACGGCTTCTTCAGCGCTACCATTTCGTGATGCAGACAGTGCTTAAAGGCATCCCAGCCCTCCGACTTGGCTATGGACTGAAAGGCAATAGTTTTGATTATTAATTAAAGCCAACAATAGACACAGATAGTTTCAAGTTATAGTGCGAAATATTGGGAGATACAATAAGTTGCTGAGACAGAGCGAAAACAATTGGGGGTTGCAGCTGATGCGAACAAACCTGTTCTTGGCCAACGGTGCGCATCTCAATGAGACCATCATCTTGCTAGAGAATAACAAAAAGTACGAGTATTTGCCACATTGACTAAATTGCCACTTTGGATTTCAACTTATCGTTATGGGCATGTGAGTCACGCTTTATGGCCAGCAGCAGCGATAGGCACAACAAAAACATTTGATTAGCTGAACAACAACAAGCCGATAAACATACGAAGGCAATGACTTTTAAGATGAAGGTGCAAGAAAAAATAAACAACAAATTTCAAGATTAATTAAGGTATTCCTGCAAATTAAACTGATTTTATGTAGTGCTCAAAAGTAATTTATGAAGGTTAACACAAAATTGTAAGAATAATTTTTGGTTGATAATAAAAAAATAAAACAATACAAATGTTGTAAACTGTAACAAACAAATAAAAAGCAAATTTATTATGTATACAATGTTTTTAATACGATTACGAGCAGTAAAGAACTTAATTAATATTAATAAATTTCTAAAATGCGAGTTTTTAACCAATTGAGTCGTTAAACAATTGGTCACAATACAAATTAAAGTTTGTGTATATTAAATGAAACAAATAATAAAGCTTAAGCACAAACAGAGATTAGGGCTTATAAACAAAACAAGTACACTTAAATGATGCACATAGAAAATAACACACACACACACAGACAGTCAAGCGATAACAACAACAAAAGCTGAGATTGTTAATGCCACAGCGCATCGCTGTCAATGTAGAAATCCAAATGGCGACAGACTCTATGGCGCCAGGCTTGGAAGATGGGATACTCGGGCTCATCGTATGAATCCAGTGCCTCATTGTAATCAAAGAAACGTCCACTTACTCTGAACCCACGATGCAAACGATCCTTCATAATGGCAATGAACTCCTTGTAGTGCAACAGGCCATCGCCATCCGCATCGAATATGGCAAACACAGTATCAATCATGTGCTGACTGAGGCTATATCCAGTGCAGATCTTTGCAGCTCGAGCGAATTCATCTGTACATTTCGCATATGAAGTGTAACATAAAATATCAAAATATATATTTTATATTATAATAAAGAAAATGTTTTGTAAATGAAGATTTTCTTGTTGTAAATCAAAACTTCGCTCACCCTTGGATATAGCTCGATCTGCCAAGGTATACATGCGCATTGCAATAGTAAAGTCATCCAGATTGTTGAGAAAGTGACAAAAATCACGAAAATCATTGAAAGAGATGCCCTTCTCATCCTTGACGCGCTGCAGCAGACGCTCGAGGAAGACATCATACTCATCCGTGGCCAGATAAGTGTAGCGCAACAGAATCTTGGCAAAGTCCAGTTCGGTTATAAAGGTCTGACCCTTCGAGAACTCATTGAACTCCAGTTCGAGCACCTCCGTCTGCAGATTGTCCATGAAGCGATAGAAGTTTTCAAAGTTGATGACGCCAGTGCCTCGTTTGCCAAACAGATGCAGTTGCAGAGTGGTGGCCACCACATGACGACGCTGCAATCCTTCCTCATCATTCACATAATCACGCTGCAATATCGGAAACAAATTTAAGTTACATAAATATATGTTTTGGGTTTTATACATCAAAATTAGTCGCATCACAAATGACAGGCTCATGCTCGACCTTACCTCGAGAGGAGTTTCAGGTTCGGGATCTTCTAGATTTTCTGGCAGTTTATCGCCGTGTTTCTCTTTCCAAGCGCCGCTAAAAATGCGCTCCATCTGGTTTTTAATGGCGTTTTTTTTTTTCGTATTATATACAGAACACAAAGAATGGATATTGTAGGGTATGCGGGAAGGATCGTTAGATTGGGAGAGAAGAAGAGTTAGGTAAGGTTTAGTAAAGTTTTCAGTGGTTTTTGAATGTCGATTATAGGGGTATTGTCAAAAATAAGAAAAACAAATAACAAAACGTAACGTAATTGCATAACGTAACAGAATTTAAAAAGCATACAAAACTGTACGAACTCAAAAGCTAATATAAAATCAATATACTCTTCAAAAATGGTATCAGATTATGCAAAATAAGCGCTAGAAAATGTACAAAGCAAGGCTGCTAAATTTATTCAACAATAGTTAACGTAACGTAAACGAAACGTAACGACGCCAAGCTTTTACGTATGCGTCACTCGCACATTTTTTAACGGCGCGCGCAGTTGTTTTGCTCAAAGCAAAGCCAATATTTTGAACTAGTTGCAATTTCTCGTAGACTTACAAAACCCTTGTTTCGGGCAGCTGGTAGATTTTTTATCTGCGTCTGCTCTTCATAGGGTACTAAACGCAGCAGCTACATAATATTATTAAATAAATTATATTATAAAAATGTATAAAAATATAAAAAAAAACTAAATTATAGATAAAATGAAACTATGTTTGGCTAAGGCTTACATCCGGCCGCTAACGCTGGCTATTTATGTTTGAATAGAATTTGTAATTATTTAAAAAAAAATATAAGAAAGTGAATAAAAAATAAAGCTTACAATTTCCTTCGTTTTTGGATTGACATCTTGTATGGACTTAAAAGCGCCCGCCAAAATGGAAATAATCTATTAAATCAAAGAAATTCAAAATGAAAACAGTAATGTGATAAATACAAATTATAAGGGGTACATGAATATAGACATCTTCTCGATAATAATAATTATATATATAATAAAAAATTATAAAGGGTACATCAACACAGACACGTTCTCGATTTATAGTTAGTTCTACTTACGACTAGAAATTCCGACTTATCCACACGCTGATTGCCATCCGTGTCGAACATGTTGAAGGCAATGTGAAAGCCCGATTTGGGTTCTGTAATAATATATATTATAATAAAAGAAAGTTAAATACATAATTATGTGATTGTGTTGAACATTCTTATTATTCTTATCTTATATTCATATCATATCAATAAGGTTCGCTACTTACTCGTCAGAATGGAGAGCAAAAACAAATACTCCGTGTATGAAACGATGCCTGTTTGAAATGTTTGAAATAAACAGCAAACTTATAAATATTGAATGCAAATAGTTATTCACTTTGTGTGTACCCTTATCTCTGAGATTGCGAAAGAGGCGCGAGGAGCCCTTTTTGACAGCTGGCGTGTTATCCTTGTATTTATCAACCTCATCGGTGCTGAGAACACGACGCTTCAAGCGCGCTGCAAGAAATCAAAATGATTACAATAAGGGAATAAGGAATAAGGAATTTGGAGATTAGTACTCACGTCTGGGCTCCTGCTCCACCACCGACTCTAGGAAATCCTGTGGCGTCATATAGAGCTGATCATCGAACTCCACGGAGGCGAATTTAATGAAGCGTCGCTCACGTGCAGTTAGTTTAATATTCTCCAAATCGATCTCATCGCGATGCTGTAGCGATAGAAAATAAAACATGAATCGTTGGCGTAATTTGATATGCTTGCATATACAAATATATATATATAATTGGCATAAATCATGGAGAGATTGGATCGCTGTAATTTCCGCCGCTTGCGCACAAAGGCAAAAGACAAAACTCAGGCAAGACAATAACCGATCGATATCGTAAAACCGACTGAGCGTCTGGTGACGTTTTGATTAATGTTTAAACGCGACTTGAACTGTATGCAAATATATTATATACAGAGATATATACATATACATATACATACATATACAATTATTAATTCGAATATGCCGTCTGGCTGTAAAATGTGATATTGATGAGCGAACCGCGTCGCTGGAGAGGATTCCCACGTTAAGCATGGCTAATCAAACGGGCCCAATAAAGTGCCAAATTGATATGGTCAAAAGACTTCATATTTTGCTGGCGGGCGGCACTCAAATATAATAAATTGGCTTAAGCTACATAAATCTGACATTTAATGCCACACACAAAAATTGCAGGCACTGTCCGCCCCCAAAACCGAATGACTCAATTTTCAGTCTGGGGTAATGCGACAAAAAAAATAAGAAATTAAAAACCAAGTAATAAGTTTGAAGTTAGACGTTAGCGACTGAGTTATACTCTGTTTCCAGTGAATTATCAAATAGTCGAAAATTTCCATTTTGCTTATAAGAACTAGCAATTGTATGAACTATTGAGATTAACTATAGTATTTGATCTAGTCAATTTAAAATAAAATAATAAAATATTGGTCGGAAACAGTAAGATCACTATATAAATTACAGGATGTAGCTTAAGATAGAGATATTTATGCTGATAGTGCAGATAGGGTTTGATAGATAGAAGTCCTTATCGATATATGTGATATGTGTTATATTTACAACCCAAATACTTCGAACTTCAAGCATTTTTCTGATGGTATCATTTTCACAGATGTAAAAGCTTCAAGAAGTGTTTGATGTACGCATTAGCAGTGGGTTGGGTACTATATGCAGGTTCGACATATACCAAAAGAAATATGCCCATTTTAAAGCACTTGAAGCAGAGCATGTTTGTAAGACAAAGGCCAGTGCGCAATTTGAATGTTAGACATGTGCAACAACAGTCGCAGTGGCAGCAGCAGCAGCAGAGGCAGCGGCAACTTCACGCCCACGCAACGCAATTGTATAGTGAGTTAATTCTTCATAACTGGGCTGACATCATCCAGACCAGGCAGGAGCACAATATGTGGCAAGAGCAGCAGCAGAGAGAACAGGCGCTGCTGCAGGCGCTGTATTTATAGACAACAATTAAAACTCATTCATCATCATCAGACGCAGTCGTCGTCGTTGTCATAACTTGGCCCAGGGAGTTGGCACATGTCAGGGACAACGCTGTGTCCCAAAACAAACCACGCCTGCGTCTGGCATTGGGGCATTCGCTGGGTGTATCCACAATCAAATCACAATATTCAACTCCACACTAGCCAGATCGATTGATAGATAAATTCTTGGCCGTAACTGGCACTCTCGTGTCAGCAGCATTAAAACTACACACGTTGTCAGGTGCGTGGGCGGAGTTCGCAGCTACTACCAATTACACATGAATGTTGGCCACTTCATCATCTAACCAAATGCACTTTTCATTGTTGTAGTTGCTGCTGCCGCTGTTTCGCTTTTCAAGGTGTGTGGCAGCCTGCAAATACAGCTGAAATTCATAAAGAATTTCTGTTTGGCATTTATGTTGAAATTAATGCAAAGCCAAAGCGTATTTAGATTGCCTGATGTAAGCATGTAAATTTGGGTATTTAGTAAGAGTACTTCTAGTCGAGGGATTAGCGAGTGACTGAGTACTAAAACCAATTAAATATTCCTTTCATTTTGATGGCATTTGATCTGTCTCTAGCCAAGCGCATACACACTTAAATGCAGATATAATCTAGCAGCCACATCTTGATTAACAAATTCTTGTGTATATTGTGTACACTTTATTATACATGTTTCAATAATTGCAGCGTATTAAAATTTGAGCAAGCTAACTTTAAAAAAGTGTAAGCGGATAGCAAGCAGTGCAAAACTAAGCAGTGCAAAAGAAAAGCAGCAAAATTCTTGCCTAATTTGTTGTTGCTGTTTAAAGTAGATTGCTGTATTTGTCCAAATAAAATACTTAATTTATTTGTTTTTAAAGTACATTTAAAAAGTGAATTAGTCTGCTCATGATGCTGACGGTGAGTGCATTATTTTAAATTTTACTTTGATTACATATTAAGGCCGGCAAAGAGAGCTTCCAATTGGAAAATTCCATTGGTTGCACTCATAGTTTCTCAGTATTCCAAAATTGTATTTGCTTCGCCCAACTCAAGTTATGACTCAACCTAACTTTGGATATAATTGGCCTTATTCGCACTTGCGTTTAAGTATTGGCTTGGTTTTCTGTAATGTTTTACCTAAACAATAAAAATCAGCAATTGAAATCTACATCAAGAAAACATTGCACGGGCTCTGATAACTGAGTAATTCCCCAAAGCACTTAATGTAAATATTTATACTTCACACCCTGGAAAAAAAACAGCAACAACATTAAAAATGCTTATCAGACGGCCGACACGCACAGCACTTCAACAATTGTGAAAAGCTGACAATGTCAACAGGTTTGAAGACAACTTGTTGTTGTTTTTATTGTGGTTGTTCAATGAACTTGAGCAAGCAACAACATAGTAGAAACGGCGGCCCCGAAATCCGATAATGACCATGATCCACTTCTACAACTAGAAGCAATTCCAAAATGAGTAATTTGACCAGTTCTTCTGACCCATCTAAGCAAATACAAATACTAAAAAGCACTGCGAATACGGCGACCAAAACAAAACGAAAACAACAAGCGCACGAGCAGCTGTTTGCGTTACGTTATGGCAAACGCAGCAGCTGGCAGCGTAGCATAACGTAAGCTGCCCCAAGCTAAAAATAACTGCGCGAGTCATTTACGGTCATTTATTGACTTTTCCATCTCACACACAAACACACACACACAGATGCACTGTTATCTGAATATAACTGCTCTTTACCAGACTCTTTTTGCTTCGCATTGCATTCGCTGTGTTGCCGGAACTTCGCAGTCTAATAAATGCAGCCAGTGCCGCAAAGGAAACAACACTGCCGCCCACCAGCGCCAGCAGGCGACGAGTGTTCCTTGGTGGCAATTTATTGGCAAAGCCGTTGCTGGCATTTCGGCACACCGATTTATACACATTTGTAGCACTGGGTCGTTGTGTGAGAAGTGCGCTCGATTTAACCGTTAAGCGCGTTACAACATTTGCCATGATGAAGGTCTGTCCGCGATGCTGTGAAGAAAAACTGCACGAATTGACAAATAGAAAAACGTAAGGGCACCACTTGTCACGTAAGATGCGCATAGCGTTGCCACCTAGGCAAAGTAGTGCACAGTGTTGTATGCGTCGTGTGGATAAATGGCGCGTGTTTGAAATTTATGCAAAATATACATTATAAGTGAAATAATTTTTTTTTTTACATTAATTAGGTATTTTAATTATTGCTGTAGAACTTAGATGTGATTCCAATTATTTATAAACTAAATGGCTAATTGCTTTTATAAACCAAAACACATTTTTATGTGTCTAAAATAAAGTAAGAATTTCAATGAAAAATATATTTCGTAGATGTGTACAGTCATTATTCCATTTGAAAAACCCCAAGTTATTTGGAATTCCTGGTTACCCTCGTGAGTAAATGCATTTGAGTATGTTTGCTGGCGTCAGAGCAACCCAAAAACAATATTATTCAATTTACTTAGTGGACTACGTGCATAAAATCAGACAAAATTCACATTTACGCAATTCAAAAAGCAAATCTAAAATCCTGTCTGCGTCTATCGCTGCGGTTTTTCACATGGTCATATTTGGTAAACATTTGACGTATTTTTGCTAATTTTGAATTGATATTTGGCATGACTCACAACAAGCAATGATAAAAATCCGGCTGGTAACAGAGAAAGAGAGAAAGAGGGGAGATATCAATAAAAATGTCGAGATATCTTTTAGGAAAACAAATGTAACTCAAATGCAATCCGATTCAAATTAAAGACGGTTCAGGTCATTAAATTCAATAGAAATGTTCTGGCAAAAAAAAAAGAAGAAAAACCAGAATACCAGAAAAAATATCGATTTCAAGAGAATTGTTCACTTGTCTACGCGGGGAGGCGTGAGGGGTAACTTAAGATGCGCCCTTTTGGCCAGGTGGATGCCACCAAGAGATCAGTTGACACTTTAAGCCACATGCAACACAAGCAACACAAACAACACACATGATCTAAAACTGGTATCAAGAGCTCTATGAAATGCTGCGCATTGTTTTCAAATCACAAAATTCCATTTGCTGCGGTTTCGTTTTGCTCCGTCCAGTTATGAGCTCGTAAATTATGAAATTCGGTTTTATTTTCATCTCTCTGCGTGTGTGACTCGAGTTTAAGTTAAGCTTTGTGTTTCCTTTCGGCTCGCCTGCATTTCCTGCGAAAGTTGTAAAACTTAGCGGAGTAAGCGCCAGTCTTCCACGGCGTCTGTGTCTGTAACTTGGCTAAATTGAATTCAAGCGCATAAATATCCATTGGCACATAAAAAACTTCTGTTGACGCCTTCGCCTTCGCCACAGTCATTGCTTCAGTCATGTATGCATATCCTGCGGCTTTATACAGTTAATACCATATGTACAATAAAACCGCATAAGCGTTCAATTTTTGGTAGTAATAAAGTTGTTTCAATTAGCTTTTGACTTGCTGCCGACCCGTTTTTGCCCTCGCAGAGGTTATTATAATTCTGTCGTCAGTTTTGTGACGCACTCAAGGAGACGTCTGCAACACCACAAAAGGGTTTATATGTTCCTGATCAGCATGGCTTGCTGAATATATACTCATTATGGGGATGGAGACGTCTTCGACAGATTTGAACCTATCTCGATGAAACTTGGCCTTTGACAGACAGACTGCAGCAAACTGGATCGGATGACTGTATTATGTAGCTGCCATAGGAACGATCGGCCGTTGGAAGATAATTAAAGAAAAAATCATTGAGATGAGACTACTATATCAAACGGTTCACATATAACTTTTAAATTTAACAAGTAATCCCAACCAATCATCAGTGATTTGTATAAGTATAATTCATTGCACAAAAACTATCAACATCGGAGGACTACTATATCATATAGCTTTCAAGGCAACAACTGTAAAATATAGTATAATTTAGTTGTCGACAATTCAACATTGGTCAACAAGGGCATGCAATATGTGGTGTGCCTAATTTAGTCGTTCCTTCTCGCTTTTATTACAATGCTTTTTGGTGCATGAAATGAAGAAACAACCAAAACATGAACATATTGTTTTGACTTGAACAGAAACTTAGCGCCAGCCTTGAGGGCAAACGTACATGTATTCCTCATTTCTCAGCATACCCTTATTAATTGGTTAAACTGGGGATCATGAAGTTGAGCGGGGGTATGCAACAAGCAGACGAAGCATTAACGCACAGTTCAACACAAGACGAGCTAAGTCTATAAAGTATTTTTTAAGATTTAGCCTTTAAATTTGGCATTTTAATTATATATCTATAAAAGTCTAAGAGTTGGCAAATTCGAATATTTCACTTTATAAAATATTTGCCAAGTGAACAAATAAAAATGACAAAAAATTATTGATAAATGACTTATAAAAACCAGAAAATTTTAAATTTAAAAGGCACTAAATCTTGACACTTTTTATGATCTATTCTCAAGAGAGTAGAAACGGGCTGAAAATAATGTAGCAAATTTCCATAAACTTTAAATTTAGAACTAATATTTTGAGTGCTTTTTAATATGAATTTTTCAAATACATATATTAATTTATATACAATTTTCCAATATTTTTGTAACGTTTTTAACATTCAACTGCATTTATCAACTCAGTTTTTTGTTTAGTGAAATCTTAAGCTGGTTACAGGGTATCTGTGAGCACTTATTTCATGCTTTGTTAACCCTGACTGTTCGAAAGTTAATTAGTTTGGCGTTTAAGAGGTACATGGTTAAAATTTCACTCCCCTCAACCTTAACCCCATCGATTAGGTAATATTGGGTCTGAAAATGCAAGCTATTAACGCATCATCTAACGGTAAACTTATGAGATTGATATACGAGCTGGATGCCCAAGATAATTCTGACATTTATGCGCCTGCCTCATAATATTTTTCTTCATTTTTTTTCTTTTAACAGATTATTGAGATATGTCAACGTTTGGGGCATTCTCACGAACTCGCCGCGATGCTGATCAGATTTTATTCCGATGGTTTCTGATAACACTCGAATGGTAAGAAATCTGAAGGAGAAAAGTTCAATGTCAATGCTCAATCAGTTAAGAAGCATTTTGTGTCAAGTGATTTGGGCAGCAGTTGATGCATCTTTTATATTTTGTTATTTGTTTTCTTTTTTTTTTTTGTTGATTTAATAAATATTTGGGGAATTCCGGAGCAAGCCACCTGTTGGGCGAGTTCAGTTGAACTCATTGAGTTGTAATTAAAAGTGAGGACCACACGCGTTACCTTTAAATCAAGGCGTTGCCCCGTAAATCTTAACGGCATAAAGATATGCGGGGATGCATCATGGAACATGCATCATCAAAGAAAGAAAAACAAACAACCAAAAAAATAGGAAAAAGACAGAAAATGAAAAGGGTGTCAAGCACATTATATATCGCATTACCTAAGGACGAGGTGTTGTTTGTGTAGCCGGTTTTGTTGCATGTTGGCCCTGTTCAACAGCAAGTTGCCGGGCTAGGCGGCATCTAAAATGTTTGTTGCAACATTGATTTATGCGAGTGCTGCTGCTGTTGCTGTTGCTGCTGCTGCTGGACTGGGCTGGGCTGGTTCAACAATGCTTGTTGGCCGCTCCAATTACATCAGTCAAAACTACAGTTAAAAGCGACCAAACATCTGCAACGCGTCGCTCGCCTGTCACATTAGGCCCCAGTAATCAGACGCAAAGAGCCAAGTTTATCGCACAACAAGATCTCCAAAGGATTACGGTCTAGACTCAAGACTCCCGACTCCAGATTCCCAGACACAACACTCTTCGAGCTGCTCGTCTTAACGGTTCAGTCTTGGCCGGTTTCACAGCCAACTCTCTTTACTACTGCTGGCGCTAGACACACGCAACACTCGAGCATAATATGCCACTATTCTCAATGCTGAATGCATCTCTTTTGTTGCATTCGTCTGTGGCATTTGATTAAGTTTTGATATGCACGTAACCGGAGACCAATTGCCCCATTGGCCACCAGAGAGAGAGAGCTGCCTTTACTTGTTGTTGTTTTCTACTAATTTTATTAATTGTTATTGCCAGCTAGTTCCATAAATTGTTGTCTATCGGGCGATAGGCCGTTCCACTGATTTAGTTAATAGCCGCGATATTGATATCGATTTCGTTGCGAGTCACAATAAAAATTGCTCACATTAAAGCTTCAACAAAAATGCTTCAGAAGTTTCTCAGAGATGCTCTTTCCCTCTCTGTCTCTCTCTCTCTTTCTCCCTATCTCTCTCTAGCACCCTGCTTCATGCATCATTAGACAGGTGCTGCATGGGAATCGACCATAAGACAAGGAGCTGCCACAGATAAGCTGATAGCCTAAGAACGCTTTGGTTCAGAAATGTTGAAAAATCTGTGGAATGTAAATGAAATTTCGAATCGGCTAATTAATTAGTTGAAATATTTAAAAACGGTTTTCACTCAAGCATTTCTAATATTAATAATATATTTAAAAATAAATTCAAAATATTTCAGTTTTTCAAATGTGTCTGCCAAGTAACACAAATAACAATGTAGAAACATAAATGATAAATTACTTTCAGAAAAATGAGAAAATTTGATATTGAAAAATGATTTGAAAAATGGATATTTGAAAAGCACTAAAACTATAAGCTTATTAGCTGGAAAGTGTAGAAATATTTCTAGATATTGAAATTTCTGTAAGCTTAAGTTCTAAAGGCTGACAGAGACTTCAATATTTTTTTCAGCTAGAAATATTTCTTCACTTTTGAGAATCTTTTTGAATTGAAATCATAATTTCTGGATTAAAAAGCATTTTGGAATCAAATATATGAGTTGATAAGCCTAAGCTTTATAATTGAATGTTAAAAGTCTTCATTTATTAGCTGGGGTTGCATTTCAAGGTTCAAGGTTCCCAAATACATTGCATGTGTTCGAAAGTGTCTTTCATTTGGATAACACCACAAACTGCTCAACACTGGCGATCCCATTAAAATCAAGCGCCTAATTTATTAAATTGCCATCGATGGCTGCCAAATTAAAATGTCAGCGTCGTTGACAAAAGCCAAAAAAAAACCCAATCAGCAAGAAGCTAACAAAAAAAGTGTCATAAAGTTGTTTGACAGATTTCTTTGATTCATTAGCCCCATAAATTAGAGGGCACATTTTGGGCGTGCCACAGCCGCAGTTGCAGTCGGAGTGGCACAAACGCAAAGAAATCAATGCCAATGTGGAATGCATAAATATTTTGGCAAATTAAATGAGATTCATTTAACTGTCGTCGTCGTCGTCGTTGTCATCCTCGAAACACCCGCGCCATGGAATGCAGCGAATGGTTTCAGTTTTGCATTCAGCTCTTGCCATGTTGCATGTGTCGAACACATAATTTTGTTTCGGATCAGTTGATGATGACATTCATATTGGCCGAGTTGAAGCTGGCGACAGGCGCCAGTTGAGCCCCAGCAGTTTGCCAGATCGCCATCATCGGCATCATCACATGAATCACTCTGCAACTGCTTAATGAAATGGGTCAATATCAAGTATCTTGTTTACTAGCTGGCACCTGTTGCCCTCATAGAAATATGGTTTTAATGTCGGCATAAATATGCACACAGTAGGCACTAAGTTTTGGCCAAGGCTAAGATCAACTTTGTATTGGCAACTGGGCGAGCCACTTTCGAGCGGTGATTCCATCGATCAATTTGGCTGCAACTTCAACTTGGCCATCTTGTTGCTGGCCAAACTAACTATTTTATGTGCAGTTTATGGACGTCCAAACGCCCATGGGCGTGAAAAGACCACTAAATTAGAATTAGTCTATCGATGCGATTGCAACACAAATAAGATAGAAATACTCTCTTGGACAAGCCGAAAATTGAATATCCTTTCAGCTCATGATAAACTATAGATAGTTGGATATGGCGATTATAGATATGTAAATTGACTTAGAATATATATATATATATAATCTGTATAAAAAGCACAAGTTGACTGCTTAGTTTTAGATTTATTGCGTTAGCTTTGCGGCATTACAAATAGAAAAATATAGTAGAAAAATGTTTATTCATTGATACTTAAAGTATGTCAAGTAGTACCAGAGAATGGGCCGACATATACTTATCATTATTAACCAGAATATCGATGAGCAAAGAGTTCAATTGTTCGGATATATCACTAATACTCAATACCTCCATTGCTGCCGATGTGTTTACATAGCTCGGCGTGCCACTCATATCAATGAGTGCTAATTCCAGTTTCTTGGAGATCTATAGGAGAGAAAAATGATTATTATCGATAATTTATCGATTAACTACGAACTTATTCTTTTTGTTTAAATTTAGATTAGACTAGAGAGATAAATTGCATACCATCTTAAAATATGTGAACACTTTCTGCAGCACATACGGCAGCTTCGTCCGATAGCTTACAGCCGTTTGTGTGGCAGCATCAGCGACACCAGATGGTATTGAGATTGTTGAACAGAACTTGCCACGGAAACTGTTCCAGTGCATCGCGACGACCTGGCCTAGGTTGTGCAACAGCGAACGCTGCTCCAAGCGTAGCCGGTGAAGGCCGCGCAGTCGACTGGTGGTCGAGATGTCATTGAGCCGCATCCACATGTGCAGCAGTGGAACAATGCAATTGCTGTCCCTCGCTTGGACAGCCGGCTCGGCCACGATGGTCACTTCTGAGCAGCGGCTATGCTCCAACTCCTGCCCGGCAGGTTCGCGCTCACCAAGCCAGCGATGGCGACAACTCCAAAAATGTTCAGCACTTCTGCTACAGCTTCAATTATGCGTATGTTTAGATATATATATGTATATAGTACTTACCGCCAATTGTGGAGTTGTCGCAATTGCTGGCCAAGTATCTCATGCATTAGCAACATTTGCTCAATTTTGTATGCCTGCCTCCTGCGATTACAAATTTTGCTGTGATTTCTATTGAGTCTAACGAATCGATAGATTCTGTGCAAAGCTGTAAACTAAAACGCATTTTTTTTGTATTTATTTATCTGCCAAAGATTCGCGATATATTGTGGCAGTGAAGAGGTGCCTCGCTTCATCACACATAAGATGGATGCGATTTGGAATGGGATTGGACATAACATACTCCGCATGCTGAGTAAATGTAAATACATATTTTGATTTATGCATATTTAAACTTTCAGGAAACAAGTGCGGACCGCTTTGATCCAGTTGCTATATCAATTATTTATGCACTGCAAGCTAAATCAAAATATTTACGAATCAATTATTATTACAGTGATTAGCAAATGCCATTGAAATTTGCATACGCTTCAATGTTTATTCCGCAGTTGCCGTTGACGCATTTTCCTTGAGCTCGCAATGCTAGCCAGACCTATTTTTTGCTTAAGCATTCTACAAAATATTCTTTATTTATATTTACGATAAGTTTTCTTAAAAAATCCAAGATACAACTGATTTTGAACAGATGGTCCATAGAAACTATGTGAAAAATTTACTTCAACCAGTTCTTACTTATTTGAAAAATATTTGGTTTGAATGAATCTCTGTTACGGTATTAAAAGGTAAGCATTACACAAGTATGATCCTAGCTATAGAACTATATAGTTATTGTATTATTATTACAGAGACAAAAAGACAGACACCTTAAAGATGATTTATTCTCTATCAGTCTTTTGTTTTTCAGCATTTCTATGGTAATTAATCTGAGTAATTCAAAGTCTGAGTCGTACACCGATCAAAATCAATGGGTTAAAGATTATTCCTACCCGATGCAGAGCTATTTTTCTTTGCAAGTTATACGTATTTATCAGTCTGACAGTTGGCTAAGAACAAAAGCGTTAGATTGTTCATTTACAAGCTGTAATTGATCCGACTCGATTTGAAATGCCTGTCTGCTGCTTAAATATCTGCTGTCTTTGTCGCCAATCACTGTTAGACGGCAACTACAATTTAATTAACATACATTTTCCAGCTGCGATACATACATATATTGAAGTACTGTGCTGATCAAAAAATTAATGCCAGCTAATGCATTAGGGCAAAATGTTTTCGCCCAAAGCAGTTGATTGCCAGAATGCGCATTTGATTGAAATTGCGAATGGCGACAAAGCTATCAATTGATATCGAAATTTATCAATAAAAAAATAAAAGAGTAAATAGCTCAGAATGAAGTCTACGGGCTTGCCTGACCTGCAGATACCCTGCCTACAGTTCTGTTATGCTTTTCAAATACGTTTTTTATAAAAAAATATCTGCGCTTATCAAGTGAACTTTTTTTAAATTTTTAATAATGTACTTTCTGCATTTCAATATAAATAATATATCATCAATATACACAATAAATATTCGGCCAGTTTATATATATAGATATAGAGGACAACAATTTAGACACACTTCCATGTTACCCTTTTCACTGACTTGCATAGGGTAGCAAATTGTAGCTACTTTGTGGCAGACACATGACAACCGACTATCATATAACGACACTGTACATGACAATATATTTTGTAATTTAATCTGGAACAATCAGAAAGATGCGGATTACAATCTGAGTAACTGGCCAGCTTCACAACTCGAAAACGGTTAACAAATCGACAGCTTACATCTGCGAAAAGTAACCTTGAAAACGCAGAGAGTGCGCGCGTTTAAAAACGCACACGAAACGCGAGATCGAGAACAAGGTGTAAAATGGGCAGTCTTCTTTGTCAGGATCAGCCGGCGAAGCGTTTAGTAATGTGACAGCGAAGAGAAAGGGGAACTGGAACAGGATCGAGGCGTATCGTAGCAGCTGCCCAGCAGCAGCAGCTCATTTAGCTTAAGGCTCTGCGCGAACAGCTCAGCATGAGGAAGCCGCAGCAGATGAGGAAGAGGCAGAATGTCTTGCCACTTGCTCTGGCTACGCTTTAATTAATCTAACATCTAGACAAAGGGTCTGCAGTTACACGGAAAAAGGGTCAAAGGTCTGCGGCAACTGTTGAGGCGAGCACATTAAACCGAAAAACACTCCGCGGCGCAACGAGTCTTAATTAAGTCATTAGCTCTAAAATGTCCTGCTGCTCTGCGCCTTAATTAATCATTTTAATTGTGTGAGTGCCAGCAAAGTCAAGGACAATAGACGTGCCACAGTAAAATGTGGCAGAGGGGCGAGCGTATTTTGTCTACGGTTATTTATAGGTCAGCCCTTAACACTTGGCATGTGCTGGAACCGCGCTGAATTGCTGAGCACAAATGTTCAAAATGTGACTGCACTTAGAATACCACAGAATGGAATGTGTGTTTTCGGAAAAACCATGTGATCAGGGCTTAAGACATGTTTCCCTAGGGCAAAATATTAGAACAATTCACTTAGACCCAAAAAGTAGACTTTAATTTTGGCCACAGTGGTCTTATCGTTATCATCCATTCCAAATATAGTAATAATTTGTACTATTATACAAGCTCATCCTGACTCATGACTGATTATAATCTGACGGTGTATAGCACTCTAGTTACCTTTTCGGGTGTGCTCCAGTTTTCTGTGTATATTTTTAGCATTGTATTTGCAAATCGATGAAACACCGATAAATCAAAGTTTGACAACGAACGATTTTATTTTCAAATTCAATTTTCACA
This sequence comes from Drosophila nr. medialis 2 BK-2023a, assembly GCA_035044325.1. Taxonomy (NCBI): domain Eukaryota; kingdom Metazoa; phylum Arthropoda; class Insecta; order Diptera; family Drosophilidae; genus Drosophila; species Drosophila nr. medialis 2 BK-2023a. The sequence goes on from JAWNMH010000038.1 coordinate 157,658, forward strand.
AATGGGCGTTATCTCCACACACATAGTTATTATCAGTAACTATGACGTAGTCGTCGTTCCCCAAAGGAATATGCTTGCCATATTTGGCCACAATATCAGTCAAGTTCAATATATTTTGATTTTTATAAGCTGCGCGCACTCAAAAAGATAAGAAACCATGGCTATGTAATTCTCTGGTAATTAGGTATTTTTCAGAAATATCCAGTTTGTAGTCCACTGACAGCTGACGGCTTGGAATTTCGTACACGCAGCAGCTGGTCCCTAAATAAGTAAATTGGCAAACTTTTTATAATAATAATTGGGCCAAATGTGATGGCCAAAAATAATTTTTATGGTTTAACGTTTAGAGTCAAGTGTAGAGCATATGGGATCGTTAAATTATTATATAGCCCAACATTAGACTCTCTTGACTGGAAAGACCAACGCCCTCATTTGCATATCTGAGTTCTGATCATGCAGCTCTGTTTCAGCCAGCTTAACTAATCTGTTATATCGGCCAACATTTTCCCCCTTTTGCAAGGTATCCCCGAAGTGTTCTGTGCGTCAGCAAGATAACAACTACCTATTGGGCAAATGTTAATTGAAATTTGTGGACTTGTGAAATCGACAAAAAGTTGTCTACGCGCCAAAATGCACAAACGCCGCAAGCGCTGACATCGCTGCGAAAAACGCTATTAAAACGCGATCGAAACGCCCTTCACCCTATCGTTAAAAAAGCATAAAATTGAATTTGTTCGGATAGATTGTAACACACTACTAATTTATTATTGTATTTCTATGTATGTTATACATATATATTACAATTCCTTTATAAAGTGATGCTTTTAAAAACAAATAAAAACATATTTAAAAATTTAAAAAAACCACAATTCATTTTTATGGTAAAATAATTGAGAAAATCAGGGTTGTAAGTAACGCTTGTTAATACCCAAGGGACGTTCTTAAGCAATTTCGAGGAATCAATATTTTATTTTATGATTATTAGCATGATTTTTATTAATGATTTTTCGCCTTAAAAAAATGTACCAACAAATTTCTAGAAATTCTTATTACTCAGCTCCAATAATAAAGTTCAAAAAGTACACAATTCGAAGAATAATTTGGTGCTGACGAAAGTCCAGCCTACGTCAATATTCAAATATAAGCTAAATAAGCTTTTGCAGAACTAATGAAGAAGTTATCCGATTCTTAAGATTTGGCTCCAAGCTAACGCCTGGATACACTCTACACACAGCATCACAGACAAACAGCGAGCCAGTGCATCAGCCGAACGGGAGCACGAAGTGCGCACGAAGCAACGGCTGAACAGGGCCGAACGGTAACGCGTACGTTTGAATGAAATCTTATTTTAGTCACTCGCTGGCAAACGGTTTGACAACACATGCTAAGCGGATGGTCCGCTGACTGCGCCGTCGGCATTTTCATTTTTTCGAAATCGAACTGTTTTTCATTGGTTGTTGAATTAGGACGTTGTCGTCGCGTCGCGTCGATCGTGATTTCTGAAATCGTTGTTCCGACTTATTTCATATAGTTTTCACCCACGAAAACTTGTGGAAAAAAATAACGGAAAAAGCAAAAAAAAAAAAAATATTAATAATAATAAAATAGAAAAGATTTGTGCATATGGTGCAACAACTAAATATTATCTACAGCGCATCTTAAGAGTGGGCCGCGCCGGTCAATGCTCGAGATTAGTTTCGAAATCGGCACCACTGACGAAGTTGCTCACGGAGTTCTACACATTTGCCAAACGAATTTGTATGAAAGTTGTTACAAATTGAATTGGAAAGAATCGTGAGAAAAGCATATAAAATAAATGATAATGAAATAAAAAATAATAAATAATAAAAAAGTGTTGTGTTACTGTGCAAACATCAAATATTGAATTCTAGCTGCAAAAAATTTGCTCAAATTTTTTAAAATGTGCTAAATTGCAGCCAACACAAAGCTAACAAAACAACCTAAGGCGTCTTCAGGAAAATAAAAATTAAAAAAAATTTCGAAAAAGGTACGTAAGTTAAAAACTGCATAACAAATTTTCGTTACATAAGTTTTATGTTCGTTTTTTTTTTTTTTTTTTCAAAAATCTGCTAACATATTTTTAACAATATCTTTTTGTGTTTCTGTTTGCCCAAATTATTATTACTTAATGAGTTCTCCTTGTGCTCGAATTTTTGTTTGTTTTTTACTGAAATATTTCGACATCGCTGCTGTTAAATCTGAAATACTAATTTGTGGTTAAATGTCTGGATTAAGATCAGTGGCGCAATGCATTTTAAATGTTGTTGTGCATAAATTATTTTGTACACATTTGTTTTGGCATTTAAACAAATTGAAATACTGTGAACTTGGCAGCCAGCCGAAAGCGAAAACAAAAAAATATTTTTAAGGGTTTATTTGAAATAAATATATATGCAAATATGACAATCTAATGAAAATGTTGATTGCTGGGCATTATTTAGGATTTCAAATTTCATCACTGCAAAGGCAAACAAACATCAGCCAAGTCATTGGCTTTTTGGATTAGCGCTGAAAACTCTCGCTACCGCTAAGCATATAATTATATTATTCACAGCTCGAAATCGGCAAAGGCACACAACATATTAGCTAGCTGCTAATTATTGATTAGCTTTTAACGCCTGCCGAGGCAAATCAAAAACAAGGAAATATAATTTGGCAAAAGTAAGGAAAAACAAATCCAATCCAAATCTGAAACAATAGCCAATAATTGATGTAATTTTCATTTGGCATTAAAAGCAGTCAGCATCTATACGCATATGCAGTAAATTTCCATTCATTCAGATAAATATGTATAAAACATATTTAATTATTTTCTGGTTTGCGAATTCAACAACCTTCAAGGTATTCGCAACCATGAAAGTGAAATTCATAAAAAATTAAATTTTATTTGCGTTGCGCAGCTCTCACTTACTTATTTATAGTTTTTCTTTTTTTTTTTTTGATTATTTTCCTTGATTTTTGCAAAAAGCATTCCATCTCCCACGGAAGCTGTATCTGTGTGAAGACATGCGTATCTTTTATTACCCGCAGCGAAACGAATCTCTAATCTAAAATGATTTCAAAGCATTCAGTGTTCCACTTTATTGTTGTACTGTTATATAACATTCTCAGCATTGTGCCGGTTATCTAAGTCCAACTGGCGCTATATCTATATCTATTTCTGCATTTCCACCTTAATCTATGTTCACGTGCGAATTTGCCTTTGTGTGACGTCAAGTGAGCTGCGACTGTGTGCGTTGGGTTCAACAACTGCTAATCACATGACGAGCACCCAGCCAGCCGTTAAACAGACACCGATAACGTTTCTGATATTTCGCAAATTTAGAGTGTTTTCAAATTTAACGACAAATCAAATATATATATATGTATAAAATATATATTCAATCAATTATGCAAATACAGCCTGCACCAAATACGTTCAATGCTAAATGAAAGTAGAATTTGAAACAAACACAAAAAAATAAAAATAAAAAAAATAATCTACAAATAATGATGCGGTTCGTTACGTCAAAGGGGCAAACAATAAAAATGAGCCAACAACTAGTTGTTGTAGTTGCAACAAAAGTTCAATAAATTGTATTCGACTTTGAATGTTGATAGTCGCTGCCGAATTCCACTTGTATAGTCGTAAAAACCGAATGTTTTGGACCTCAGCGAGTAGCATGTTTTTTTCATTCTACATAGCACGATTATCAGGCTAACTTTTTATGTAACTACAACAACTAGTTGTCCGTATATACCGATAACCCACTAATGGGGGTATAATGAAGTTGTTGAAAAATATGTAACAGGTACAAAGAATTATCTAAGGTGTATTTATTCTCATCATTAGCATCAATAGAAGAGTTGATCTGGCCATGTCTGTCGGTCTGTTCTTGTTCGGTTTCCTCAATATCGATAAAAATCGATTACAGCTAGCAAAAAATACAGAATTTATATATAGAGTATATATATAGAATATATATAAGAAACTCAAAAGTGGTTAAGGAAACACACTTTAGTTATACACATGCAAAGAATGTACTCGCATTTTTCAAAGTGCACAATTTTTGATAGGTATAGGCTTGCAGTTAGGGTATAGGGTATCTCTTAGTCGAGCTCTCCTGGCCAAAAACACTTTCATTTGTTTTTATAGTGAATTGTAGTTGAGCCGCCTAATTTTTATTATTCGGTTAGGCAATATTCTCATCTACACTTTGACACATTTCATCATTGCTTTATGCCTGATCGATTGGCTTGGCGTGCTATGCAAAAATACAATAACAACGATTGGCATACATATGTATGTACAACCCTCATATATATATATATATATATATATATATATACAGTACTATTATGGAAAAGGCGGCACCCAGGGAACGTGGAGGAGTAGATAATGCTTATCGCACGCATAGTTATATGGCCATGCGTAAATAGTGTAAAGTACTTAGCTTAAAGTGGCGCAAATATTGTCGCCCTTTGGCAGCAGTAACAGATAGAGGCGTGAGTGTGGGGGTGGGGGATAGCAACTGCCACAAAACGTTGCAGCAAAAAAAACGCAGTGTTTTTTTTATTAACGAAGCGTGAACACTAGACCACATAATGTGCGGCACACATTTGGCAACAGAAACACCAACACACACACACACACACACACACACACACAGCCATTTGCCTAACTTTAGGTACTAAAAAGAAAAGTTTAAATAAAATAAGACAAAAGAGAGCTGAGAAAATTGTCGCGCATTTTTCTCACTATTTGTTGGTTGTTTGACGCATTTTAAAAATATCCTAGACGTAATTTGTGTGTTGTTGTTGCTGCCTCTTTTCACATTACTAATACGTCGTGTTGTCTTTTATTTTTCCTTACTTTATTTTGCCATTTTTCTGGTAAAGTGCGTGACTTTTAATAAGACTGCATTAAGTGTGTGAAATTATGTGGCAGTCGCAGAATGTGACAAATTAATTGTTGTTTTCTAAGGTTTATTGATCTGCAAATAATTCCGTTGACAGCTTCAGATCTCATAGATAATGTCATAAGAGGCTAAAACTATAGAGAGCATTAGAAACAATTACTTTTGGGGCCTATATATATATATATATATTACATTTGGATAGAAGATTACCAAAGTTTCCAAATCGTAGAAAAAACCACCGCATTTTTGGGAATGTCTTTCAATTTTCCGAAATTTTGAAGTTAAATTTAGAAATTATTTCCCGAAAACAAAAAAAAACTTTTTGGCATCCAGAGTGAATGTTGACCTAGTATTTTGACTTCCATTGACAGACTGCAGTTACTGCTAGAAGTCGTAGACAACTGCTGACAGATTGCTTTCTTTTAGAATCTGCAGATACTTCTGTGCCCACTGCAACTTACAAATGGAAAGTATCACATAGTGTCAGCTCTTAGCATGTAAACCTTTACTGCACGCGCGCAAAAAAATAAGTATCTTTCAGATACAGTTGTCAATAGATTAGGCATCGATATTTGCTTTGTAGTTAGCAGCCAGCAGCGAGCAGCAAGCGGCGAGCAGCAAGCGGCGAGCAGCAAGCGGCAAGCAGCGAGCAGCGCGTGTGACTCGTTTGTCGTTTGCCGTTTGCAACTGTGGCTTTGCCCTCGCTTTTCTCGTGCACTAAATATTTAAAATAGTTGAGTCTTGAGAGCATTGCGGCATCAGCATCGGCGTCAACATCGGCTGCAGCGCGGCGACCCAATTGCTTCCGGTTCAAATCGATTACACAAAAGCGAGCAGCTCTTTTTTTTTTTTGTGCATCTCATCTCATTTCAGCTCATCTCTGTTTGCAGTCTGGTTCCGTTGCATTCCAAAATACTCGGTAGTATCTAAGTACGTATCTGATGCACTTGTAGTTGTACTTGTAGTTGTACTTGTTGTTGTCGTTGTTGTTGTTGTAGTTTTTTTCTGTGTGTGTTTCTATACAAATGAAGTGCACATCGATTAGTGCTGCTGCTGCCTTTTGTTTGAGTTATGTTTCGGTATCTTTTTCATTTTTTTCTCTCTGCTTGTTTTTCCAAAGAAAATTAATTGTTTTGTAAACACGCGAGTTTTGACAAACGCATCTCATTGAAATCGACAATTGCCGTGAGATAGAACAGAAACAGAGCTATATATATATATATATATATATTTGTGTAGATATTTTTCACTTGGCAGCGACGATATGTATAGGCGAATGCATCTTAATATCTTGTTGTTTGCATTCAAATAGACATTTATCCACAGCCAGCTGCTGTCAGCAAAAGCCACCAAACATCAATCACAGCCTAAGCACTTTATTACATATATAAATATATATCTGTCATTATATATTTCACTTTCAATCTTGTGACTAGTGTGACGATGAGCCAAAATCACAAGCTAAGTGAACGCAATGCCTAAATTATTCTGAAATCATGTGGGAAATATATTTATTTGGTGTTGATGATTTAATAATGAAAATGCTCGACTTGCAAATGTTTATTTTGTTTTATTTTAAATTGTATTCTATATGCATAAAATATTTATATATATTTTACCAAAATTTTAATATACACTTCTTAACTCACTGCCTTAACCACCGGGTATTAATCCACACAAATCGTTTTGGCATTGAAATAGCTGACATGGAATGGGCGTCAAATAAATATGGCCCCGAATTATTCTTACAACACGCTATTAACGTGACTTTGTTTGTTTGTTCGGCGTGATTTGTTCGGGCCATTTATTTTTATTGTCTTTCCAAATACCCAGCAAGTGTTGAGCAAAATGTGTAACCATAATAAAAAGGAGAAGATGCCCAAGCAAAATGAATAATTTGCACATAAAGCATAATGTAATTGGGTTCTGCGGCTTGTTGTGCTTTCAACGGGTTGCATTACCAAATTGAACTTGTGGTACCGCAAGGCAATGAATGGATACATATGGAAATGGAACTTTTTTGTTAAGAAATCTTAAACTGAAGTAGATCGTTTACATATGCAAAACATAAGAAAGTATTGCTTGAAATGTGGTGGAACAATTTAGCAAAAATCGAGCACTTGAGGGGTGTTTTTGAGGAAACTATTCAAACTAAATATAAGCTGAATAATATTTCAATACTATAATAATAACCCATTAAATATATAGTCGACAATTAAAATGACTTTCACATAAATATTATGTGGCGGTTTTATCGTTTTTTATTTTTTATAGAACCGGAATTGTTGTAGACTAAACTGGCTTGTGAATTGGCTATTCGAATTAAGTAATTTAATTAAAAATAAAATAAATTAAATCAATAATGCCAATGAGATGAAAACAACATTAAAACGAACCCAACAAACAACAAAACGCATTTGAACTAAAATATAAAAAAAACAATAATTATTAGAAAAAAACAAAAGCATAACTTTCAATTATTCAACGAAGCAGTCTGTCCGCTGATTCCTTTATTATTTTCATATGCAAAGTTGTTGCAAGGGACTGAAATAACTATAAGTTTATATAAATATTTAAATAAATATATTCAGCAGTTCACATTAATTAAACATCAACAACTAAGTAGGTATGTACCAATTTGCATACAAGTAGCGCCAACCGACGTTCGCAATAAACCAAAAATGCCAACAAAATAGTCTGATTTGAATTTTAAATGTTTCAAATGTTGCTTAGGTGATAAATGTGCCTGTGGCCAGTGTTGTTGTTTCCAAATTAAAGTCGCCACTGACGTGAACTAATTAAGTTGCGCAGTTTGGCCAGATTTATTGCCGACCAGTTTCCCTCAGCGATCCGTGGCGATACTTGCTCAAAACCTACTCTCAGACTTAGTAAACCCATCTGCCAATGCGTTAACCTCTAGAACAGAAACAACAAAAACAAATGTCTCATCCCCTTGAAGTGTATTAATTTTGGGGCACTCAATCCGCGGCAGACAGTTCAACGACCATTTGCCAAAAATCAACAATCAAACACAAAACTTGCGAAAACTTATTTTTGCTTGAATACACATATATATATATATATAAATATATACATATATATATGTATATATATATGGGGTATCCAGAATTGTTTCTAGTCGATTTTTTAGCTTAGCCTATTTCTTAAATGCGTGATGTTTATAGTGTTTGTGACACTGGTATGTGGCAAAGTGTGATAAGATGAGATTGCTCAAACTAAATATCAAAATTTGAAATGAGATCAGTTTGGTTAATTTGTATATTACAACTTGGAATGAGATGAAGACTTGTAAGTTTCCTGATTACTGTTTATTATTGATAACACCATTGGAAACACAACTAAATTTAACTGAAAAGAAGAAACATTCAACAAAAGATTTGTAAAACGCTTTGATTTGTTTTGTGCTTGCTAATCAGAAGCCATTGCCACATTGAATTGTTTACTATTTTATTAGTTATAGTTTTTTTACCTTCTTTTTTTAACTTCTATTTTAACGTTAATTTTGAAGGAGTAGGAGTATGTTGGCTATAAATGCGATAAGATTTGGCTTTGCTTATCAAAACTAAAAGCTGAAAACTTTCGCTTTCTCAATTGGGCGATTAATGTTTTGGGCTGGTTTGGGCAGGCGGGCGGGATGGTGGTCAGTGTGCGTAGTTTGAGTGGCCGAACAATGACTGTTATTAAGTTGCCACACAAGTGGCACAGCTCCGTGGCATCGGTGTATCAAATGATATGACCTGCCCATCATTATTTGATGCACTATGGTTTAATGCTCTTCATAATTTGTTGATTATATGCCTCCGGTCTTGTGAACTTGTGAATTGAGCGAGAGACGAGCTCCGATCATTAAAAGATACATTTCGTTTGTCTGTTGTGGCTGACACGTTGCGACTGCTAGGTGTTACCTTATTTACAATCTACAGACAACTTTTTTTTCTTAAGCTATTTTTGGTTATTTGGTTTTTTACAACTTGGCACACATGTGTCGCTTGTCCCTAAATAGTTTTCTTTAGGGCTTTATTTTTTGAGTTTTTGTTATTTTTTTTTTTTTATTATGTTGTACCTTTATTGTTGTTGCAGTTGCGGCCGCTGCGGCTGGGGCCTTTTGATGCCCTTCCGGAATATTTTACATAAATATAAATTCTACCAACTGGCAGCTTAAACAACAACAACAACAACAAGAACGAATCTTTTTTGGCGTCGCTTGGCATACATTTTGGCCTGCTGCTGGGCCCGCGTTTTGGCAGCTGTGGTTTTCCGTTGGGTGAAAGGCATAAAAAAGTCAAGCCGAGTTGGCAAAGGTTTACGCATGTTTTAAATGCCCATAACGTTCTTGTTTACAAGCTCGCCTCGCCTCGCCTCGCCTCGAACGCCAAGTGGCATTTTCTTACAACCCAAACAATTCTAGACAGATTCTCAACATTTTTCGCAAATTCTCGCAAAGTTGCAAGTCATTCTGAAAACATATTATTACATTCTTAATTGCGTTCCGTTAACTTAATTAATTTGATTAAGTCTCTATACATTTTTGTAAACAGAAACTGTTTTTTATCAGCTCTGGCTTTAAGTATGTGTGTAACTGCGTTGGCATGCGAATGCCGTTTGTTTATTTTATTTTTGGACATCTTTTTCAGCAGTTGTAACTGTATGCGATTTATGGGCGTTTTTAAACGCGCGCGCGTCGCAGCGACAACATATTTAAATTTCGACGGCTTTGGCATTGCATTAGTGGTGCGAGTGGTACGCGTGGTGCATGAGGTGGGTGTGGAGGGGTTTGCAAGTGTGCGTGTGAGTGTACTGATTATCTGCAGTGCAGCGACGCCGCAGCAAAAAGCAATTAACAATTTGATGCCAGAAATTTGGCCCACAGCAAACAGACAAAATAAATAGTCAGACGAACTTATGAGTTGTCTGCTATATACTGTAGCTTGCTGAGGTTGCACTTTTGTTGTTTATTGTAATTAAAACGGAGATGCACTTAAATGTTGCATAAAAAATGCAGCTACTGTTACTCGCTGCTGCTGATGCTGCGACTGCTGCGGCTGCTGTGGCTGCTGTGGCTGCTGCGTAGGCATCTGAACACGTGCCAAAAAGTCAGCCTACGACAACGCCACTCAGTCGCCCCCTGTCGCAACGCCCTGCGCCACTTCCTGATCGTGTACCTCATAGATATACACTATACACTTGTCGCTGACGCTGCTGCAGTTAGTGCGTGATTATTTTCAAATTCGACACAGTTTTATTCACGAATTGTTTTTGTTGCCATTTATTTTTAAACAATTCACCAGTCGCGCTGCCTCTTCAGTTTTTCCCTTGCTTGGCTTCATTTTGCAATTTGTTTTCGTTTGGCTCTCTCTCTCTCTCTCACCCTCTTTATCTCCCTCTCTCTCTTTTTGTGTTGGGTTGAGGGAAAGTCAATTTCGATGTTTCGATATTTTCACCGAGTTTTTTGCATAACTGCCTAAGCTGGCCGGTCTCCCTTTTGGGCGAGTTTTATGTAACCCGCTGATCACTTGACGAGCCCATAGATTCAATTGCATCTTTTTGTGTGTTGCGTGTTCGCTGATAGGCGCTGCCAAAAATAAAATGTGCCACTTTGCCGACGTCGTCAGGCATTCGCTTAATATAGCCGCACACTAATTAAATGTCAAAATTGCGCATAAAAGCGCTTAGAGCGAAGAATTTATATACTATTCGACTAATCTGAAATGCTGTCGTTGGAATTTTCAAAGCCAATTCGAATATGCAGTAACGAAATACATACATTTCAAATGTCATATGACAGACAGTGGGGCTACTAACATATATATATATATATATGTATACATATATACATATATAGCAGGTGGTAATATAGTTTGCTGGAAGATTTATGGAACATAAATGCTGAAGATAAATGGGGGGAAGCTAAAAAATAAATTAAACATTATTGGATATACAATGTATGGAAAGATAAATGCAAAGATGATTGCAAGATCATTTTAAAATAAAGTATTAATCTGATTATTCATGCTCTGCAAACTGTGAGAAAATTAAAAGCATAATTTTTATATATTTAATTGGTTTTTTAAAGTAATAAATGGGATGAATGAAGAGGCATTGAAGTTGTCTGCTCCCTTCTTACTTAAGTATTTAGTTTAATTTTGTTTGTGAATCCATAATTAACATAAAATCTACTTATATCTTTTTACAGCTTTGATACTACAATATGATATTGTTGCAACCACGAGCATAAGCAACCAGAAACAGCATATGCGTTCTTTGACTTTAAGGCTGGAAACACTTCTGATTAACTGCTCTGAAATGACAAGGAAGTCATTGGAGTTGATAAGATGCATTATCAGCGGGGAAGACGAAGATGAAGATCCACAACCGCAACAGAAGGAAGGGCAAGCAATGAAATTGAAAAGTGTTAAACAAGTCTACGATATGATAACCTAATTTCTTGCCAGCAACTGGCGAATTTTAACTGGAACACAAAGAACTCTTTAATAAAAACGAATACAAAAACCAAAAAAAAAAAAACAAAACAAAAAAACCCACAACGAATCGAAAGTAAAGTTTATTTTTTTTTGTTTTTGTGACGGGGCGTACATATGTTTCAACGATATTTAAGGGCGTGTCGCACGCCCAGCAACAACTGACAAACTGAGGGGGCGGTGCCCAACAGCAACAGTGCAACAGTAACAATTTTATAAACAAAAACGAGTAAAACTGCAGCAAGTGGTACTTGAGAATAACAAGAGCCCAGAGACTCTTGTGAAACTGCAGTTGTGATCTTACATGCGAAGAAACCTGCGTTTGGATTGGAGGGCCCTGGCGCTGCTGGGCGCCCTCCTTTCGATTATCATAGCCTGGTCGGATGTGGTGTTTGCCATGCCAGCGCTAAAGACGACTTCGAACCAAGGGATAAACAATACAAATATGGATAATACTAGTTATGTCAATAACAGTAGCATCAACAATAGCAATTATCAATTGCATACTAATAGTAATAGTTATATACAAAGTGATCATAGTCGTAATAGTCGTCTCGTAGTGCTGAAGAGTGAACTTAGTGTAGATCAAAATCAAAGTATTAGTGCTGAATTTAATATGCGAACGTTAAACACAACAATTCAACCAACTGCCATTAACACGAATACATCAACAATGACAACCACAACAACAACAACAACAACAACATCAACAACACCAGTCGACAGCAGCAGCAGCAGCACAACAACAGCAACAACTATTGCTGATGGGCCACAACATTCAGATCCCCTGGGCTTTGTCTTTTCGGTGGCGCCGCGTGAACATTTAGCGATACTCTCGCGCACTGAGCGCAGCATTAGGCATCAGCATCATCAGCAATTGCATCACAGGCAACAGCAACAATCGCCTGTTGCCACTGCCACTGCTGGCAACGGCAACAGCAACAGCAACAGCAACTATAACAATAGCAACAGCAATTTCATTGGTTCGAAATCGAAAAGACTGAATAATTCTAGAAATAATCTACCCATAAATAGCAGTAGCAACAACAACAATCCCAACATGAACAGCAGCAGCAACAAAAACAACAACAACAAGAACAACAACAGTAACCACAGCAGCTTGGATCGCAACGAACGTTCAACCAATATCGTTTCAATAGAAAAGACGCGAGTTATACAGTTATATATTAAGTATCGCTATCTACAACTGCTGCCAGATGGCACTGTGAGTGGCACCCAGGACGAGCATAGTGATTTCAGTGAGTACTTACTTTTATCCATATTATATCCATACTATATCACACATATACTGCTTCTATTTGGGCTAGGGAGAGACAGCATTTGTTTTAGATTTCAAAATAAATATAAATAAATAGTAAAAGCATGTTTTGAAATCGGTTTGGAATGAAAATAAGTATTACCTAATGTAAAGTGACGATATATGTATTTATTTCAGTATTAAAACTATTTAAGATTTACAAATTTTAGATTTCTCTTATCAAAGTAAACTGAAGATATATATTTCAAAATATATATATATATAATCAAATAGCATAAGCATGTTATTTGAAAGTTGTGGAATCGTTTTCAAAAGAAAATAGGTATTACTTAATGCAAGGTGGCGATACATTTATACCAGTAAAAACTAATTTCGTTTTAAAAATAAATATAAATAAATAACACAAGTGGGGAATTTTAAAGTTTTGAAATTATTTTGAAATGCAAATAAGTGTTACATAAAATTGAAATGACTTTTGCATTAACTTTTGTAAATTGTTGTTTTAAATATTTATGTAACACATACAGAAATAGCTTACTCTGTATACATGCATGCATTCGATACATTCTCAAATGTAGATCAAACTCGTTAGCTATGTTTAGTTGATGTTTAGGATTGTAACTTTGACCTTATGTACAACGGGCTGTCTAGATGATCTTTACAGCTGACGCCCCGTTGCTCAAAGTTTCCCTTGAAGCAGCTAACCCAAAATGTTGTTTTTTTTTCTTTTCGTTCGAGATAAACAAGCAATATAATCTAATACGCAGTCATACATAATATTTGAAATACCTGCAAACATTCAAAACATATATACATATATACATGCATACATACATGTGTATATGGATCACTTTAGCTACGCACACGCCCACTCACGCAACAGCGCCCACAAGTTGAAAGTTCTCATAAAAAAGATGATGTTGTATGTGTGTGTGTTTTTTTTCAAACGCAAAAGGCTGCGTAAGATGCGTCAAGTTTGGTGTAGATCATGGGGTGGCAAGGGGTGATGCTTAAAAAATAAAAACACGAAAAAAACATACGGAAAAAAGTTGAAAAATTTACGAAAAAGTTTAACAAAAATATTTGTAGCAGAGCTGTTTATGTTGAGCATCATTAAGTCAGACACTTGATTTGGCAATCTGCTGTTGTGTCGGGCGCCCAAAAAGAATCTATTGTATTATTTGCCATATAAATTTATGCTATGCTCTGCGTGCCTGTGTGAGTGTGAGTGTGAGTGAATTGCTGGCATAAATCTTGTTTTAATGTACTGAGCGACCTGATTAGCTGCCAGACCAATGAGTAAGCGACCAAAGCCCGCCGTTTGACTAACCGGGCGGCAACTCTTTTTAATTAAGTTTTTTTGTTTGCCACTTGTTGCCCAAATTAATTTACAGCTTTATTTTTATTGAGCTTATGTTTCTTTTTGCTACCTTTATACAGCAGCAATTCGCAAAACTGATAACAAAAGCAGCAGCCCAAAAAAAGAAGACAAAAAAACGAAAACTTGTTGTACAAGTGGCAACAAAGATTGCGTCCGGTTTGCGAGCGTTTTTTATCGCGCGCAAGCATCGTCATTGAGACATCAGCCACAGCGATGCCGCATAGATAGTGTAGATGTGGTGTGTGTTCATGTTGTTGTTATTGTTGTTGTGTGCTGATACACAATTTATGTTGTTGTTGTTTGGCTGCAGTTCGGGTGTTAATTTGATTTCATGCGCCTGCTTCAAGCGTGATAATACGATAAGATTTAGACCCAAAAGAGTTTTTTAGGCCAAAAAAGAAAAAAAGTGTTTTTTTTTTGTGAAAGGTGGCTGAAAATGATTTTTATAGCGCTACAATTGCCCAATATTTAGATGGCAGCCAGCCACCACTCAACCACTTACTCCCAGCAAATGCTGTATTTATTGCGTGGAGTTGGTGAGTTTTTTATGAGCTTTCATACAGAAATCACGCACTTTACGCACTCTTAACTTCTGTAGACCAAGTTTATCAGCAATTAGTATAACTGTTGGTTCTCTTGCCTAGATAAGACTGTCACCTGCCGCAAACCCACAATTTCGAAAGTCCGTCAAGTTAGTTGTTAGCAACAAATTATAGAAAAGAGTCAAAATGTTCATGCATTTTCCGCAAGTTCAGCGAGCAGTTGACCTCCAAAAGTCAACTTCATTCAAGTTGCAGTGGCAACTGTGGGCTGTAGTTGATGCGACTAACGGTGATTGCAACACACTGCCACAAAGAGCACAGACCGGATCCTCCTGTAACCCTTTGCACTGTGCTGGGGCGTGCATATTTTCATAATGATATATGAGAGTACTTGGCGAATCCCGACTATGTCTGCTTCTGCGTCTGGGGGCATTTATGCCACTGATTTAGTGCGTGGTGCATGTTGCGAGGTGTGAAGTTAACTGAACTGGCCTCTGACTATGCACATACGACGAGGCTGTTTTCTTTTGTGCAACGCAGATGCTAAAAGCTTCCGACAGATTTTTTTTGATAACTTAATTTACGGCACGTCTTCAACGAGTTGATGAAGTTGTTGCTTTTGTTGTTGTTGTTGTTGTTGTTGTCAGACACTTGCATCGATTTGAGTTGTGGTCCTCAGTTACTTTCACTGTCACTCGCCTTTTGGCTTGTGTGTTAATTGCATTTGGCTTATACCACCATAAGCCTATATGCACAATATTTTATGAAATGTTTTATTTATATATATTTTTTTCTTAAATCAAAGACACTTCTTTGAGGCAGCCACCAAAATATTTGGTCTATAAATGTCAAAGAGTAGATGGCAACAAATGGTCGCTTTGTTTGTTGTAGACATACAGAGCATAAGCATTTAAATTATAGCGCTGAGAACTTTCCAAAACTGCTGGACATCAAACAGTTACACACACACACACACACACACACATACTCGCGCACATTCCGGCGCAGACAAATTGCATAAACTGTTTGAATCGCTCCCCAGAGCATTATCATGATTAATATTGTAATCATTTACTTGAGGGCTATTCAAGGGAATTTCAACACCACATCACAAACATAAAAGAAGGCAATATGGCCAAAAGAGCCTAAAAGCTATAATACGATAAATTAATTTACATGCGAGCTGCCACTTCATAAGATACTCATGAAAATGTATCTAGATATAACACAACAAATTTGGAAGTGCTCAAAGTGAACATTTTCAGCTATTACGTCACAAGATTTATACATATCTTCATTTGCATGTAAAATGAAAATTTCAAGCTTTTACATCACATTATACATGTATATGTACATATCTTCACTTCCATCTATATTTATGAAATTCCAGTAGCAAAAATAAACTGAATAATTTTTTACTAATGATCGTCTTGCTCGAGTTAAAAATTCTTTTGAAACGTTTTGTTGACAGTTCAGCGAATTATTCAATCATTTTCTGTTCAAACTATTTTCAGTCTATACGCCCCAAACTGTGTCCAGATACATTAATAGTAAAGTTGCTTGAATTTTAAGGTCTTACGTTAGATAGTTCCCAAAATGTTTGGTTAGTCGGTGCCACTGGCACTGACGGTTTACGTGGGTGGTGCTGATGCTGCACCACTTGATGTGGCATTGTCAGCTAGACGGCTCATCACATTGTCGCATCTTGTGTGTGTGATTTATGTGGGATAGGGACAGCATGGAGATGCCGTGAAAGTGTTTTGTTTTAGATAAGATTATATATAGTGTATGCTGACTGAAACTGAGAACGGACGGCGCAATATGTCACACGGATTTATATAGTTGGCGTTGGCGGTCGGTTTTTCGCGCTGCTCTTTGCGTCTGGCGCTCTGCAAAAGTTTTCCGGCAAACGCTATTTTTAGTATTGGTGGCAATGAACTGAACGCTTTGAAATTGCTCAAGTGTTTGTTATTTGCTCTTTTTTTTTTTGGTTTTTATTGCTTTTCGATTACGTAAAAGGTCTAGGCCATTCAAACGATCGGGCAAGAGACAACTCATGCAGTCACCCACAACTTGAAGAGCGCTTACTTATTTTCTGGCCGAGTGGTTGCTTTGAAGTAAAAGGAAAAAAGAAGCGAGCAACTTCATTGACAAGAATGTTAAGTCATGCACAAAGATGGTATAAAATTTTATGCTTACCCGGTTGGATCGAAATATTTATGAAGCTGAGCAGCCTATATAAATTATCTTGATTAATGATATTTTGCACGCAGTTGTTGCCAAGCTGCTGGCTGCTGGCTGCTGTCTCTTGTGTTGCTGTTGTTGTTTCGTTGTTTTACAAGCATTTTTACGAGCAATTCATTTTCACCCCAGTCCAAAAAACCAGCAGCCAGTTACATATTGACCACTGCCCAGTGGCAAAAACATTGACACAGAAACCGAAACTACAAGAAAATCGAACAGCAACAACAACTACTGAAATCGACAATTTATTGTATAAACATTAAATGTTGAACAACATGCTAAATAAGTTTTTTAAACATAAATTGGAACGAAGGCTGGTTGGCCAATGCGGCGTATGCGCAATTTGTAATAGAAACTAATTTACCCACTCGGAGTGAGATATTTTTACGAAGTGCAAATAGTTGGTTAGTTTAATGGAAAATACCTTTTAAGATTTATTAAGAATTATTAACTGAAATTTCCAGATTAGCTTTAACCATTCATTAATGTATTTCAATCCTCTGCTAACTCTTTTCAAATATTGCCCTTCCATAAATCTGTTTAAATCCTCTTCGAACTCTTTCAAGACATTGATTAACTGTCATAAAAAAGATGACAATAAATAAAAATGAGAAAATATGAGGAAAAAATAAATTATGACTTAAAATTATAATATATATGTTAAAAAAAAATTTATAGCTAATTTGAAAATTAGCATTCAAGTTGCAAATTAAATTATTTACTATTGAAAGGAAGTAATTAAAATGAATATAAAGAAAATAAAATAAAAGATAATTCAAATTTAAATGATCCAACATTTTTTGCAAGGATTAAGGAAACTCCGAAAAAATCCAATTAGAACATTCAGAATTAATGAGATATTCAGAAGCAAACTTAATCTATCTGATTAAGTCAGAGATATAAATAAACTTATGCCCAAATTGGTGAACTTTGTTATGGTATGATCAACTAACGCATGGGTAGACCTTATCTATAAGGCATCCAAAGTTCGTTGTACCATGGAGAGAGCATTTCGTGCTGGTTTCTTTATAGATTTACGATAGCGCACGCGATTGCCAATTAGAGTTCAATTAATTTATAATCCCCGGCACCACACACACGATAGTCTGACACAATTTCGACTACAATGTAGCACTATGTGTGTCAATATGAGCAATCATGCGATAGCTTCCCCTTTTATGTCCGATATGATATTTATGACAGGGCTGGCACCCAAGGTACAAATACTGGGCGCCAGTGCACGCAATGAAATTCAGTTCAAATTATTGAGCAATGAGTCATAAATTAATCGACTGCCCAAAAGCTGACTGAATATTCAAAAAATGGGGTATTTTATCAATTCAGCGAATTAGCCGAAACACTCGCATTTTGATTAATATTGGCATTTTAGCGACGGCCACTCTGCTCCAATCGTCGTGTAAGCTAATCGCATAATTTGCACGAATTTCAAAGCACTTTGCAGTCTCTCAATTACCAAAACACATAAAGAGAAACAACAACAACAACAACTTGAACAACTTTTAGCTTGGCAATGCAAATTGGCTTAATGAATTGATCCAGTTATTGGTGTGTATGCAATGCATTGCTGGCCAAGACTTGTAGGTGGCCATGTTTTGTCTGTTTTTACCACTTGTTGCTCTCTGTGAAGTTGGCCGATTTTCCACTCGAGTTTCATGAGCTCACTGCGGCTAACCCAAATTTTCCCGAGTCTCAGTTTCAGTTTTCTGTTATTTTGGCTTAGGCGAGACGTGTGTCTCAGCCACTAGATTTACGACTCGAATGACCATGAACGTGCTGGTATGGGGAGTACGTACATATGTATATATAAATATCGTTTGGTAAAAATTATCGCGCTGGTATGCGAACCAAATTAAACGGAACGAAAAACGAGAGAAAAATGAACTGAATGTGGTGTGTGTAAAGTATCTCAATTCACTGTAGAAAGTGTTTGGTTTGCTCTGCAGTTTGCCCACCGCACCGTTTTGGAAAGATGTTAGAAAGGTGTAGGGAGCTGAGTTATACGACTCCAAGTTTTGTGTTTGGGTGGGTCGCAAACGTGAGCAAACGTCAGACTCAAATTGAATGCGTCTTCCGGGAAGAAGTGAACATTTGAGTTTGGGGTTCAAATTTACACGATAATATTTAGTACTTAGTTTAACTTATATGTATATATATATATATATATATATATATATATATTTTAATATGTCTTTATTTGACTTCAGATCAAGTGGTTTATATTTCTTGTACTCCATTATACTCCGAAACCAGTCTGGATTTGTTATCACGCAGAAATTCATAGCCAACATTTTTTCTTTTTAGTTTTGATTTTGCGTAAGTTTTTCCGCTTATTTGGTACAAATCTGTAAAATATATCTATATACATATATAGAGTACAGGTGAAGGAAGTACTCCAATTTTAATTTAATTTTACTCATACGATTTTGCACATTTTTTCTCCAATGAAAATATGCAGATAGTCTAGGAAAATGCTCTTCCGCCCATTCCTGAGGAAATTTCAAAATATCGAGTAGGCCCTTTTACAAGCCTTGTATTATTTATTGGTTGGCAGTTTTCCAACGACATGTTTTGCACTTGCAAGCTTCCTCAGTAAGGACAACTTGTACTGCGCCTACATTGAGTTTTCCAATGCATTTCCCAAACGCAACCCACACTGTGGCAGGGCCAGTGTGCGTGGCGGCCGCCTGTTAAGAATTACATATTTGCATACATATCTCTTGTAGTATTGGTTGGCGAGTCGCAACAATTTATTAGCGACAATTCGCCGGTTTGTAAATGATATATTAATGATCGTTTCGCTGCAGCAGCAGCAACAACAATGCGAGCTGGAAGCCGCACACGCGCACAAAATAACAAATTTTCAATTACAGTGCATACTGTGAATCCGGTTTTGAAATGAAAGCCGTAGCATGGCCAGCCAGCCACCCAGCACCACTCTCGTATACCCACCTAGGCATCCAAAACGCCTTTTGGCAAGTGCAGCTTACGCATAGATATGTTCGCACTTAATAGCTCAAGTTTACGGCAATCGACAAATTGCCAAGCTAATCTATGCTGTGCAAAAAACAGAGGAGAAAAAACTGTTCTGTTTTTTATTTTTGAGTCTTGATGTATTTGTGATGCATGAAGCGTAGGACACTGGCGGCTCTTAATATGCGTCGCAACGCATGCCGATGGCAATAAACATCGCTCGAGGCAACGTCAGGCGGCACATTTTGTGCAGGCTGGAAAACCCGGTCCACATACGACGACACCAACAACACCAACAACACCACAACTGGAAGCGGGTTAAGTGCGTGCAATTTGCGCTGATAAAGAGTACGGCTTGGAAAGCGAGGGGCGTGCGGGTTGTGGGCGCAAAATTAACTGAAGCGGCCAAATGACTTCCGTTGGAAAAGTGAAAAGTCGCGCAATCGACAACAACAACAACAACATCAGAAAACCACGAGAAAAAAAAATGTTAAGCGCTTGCCTAATGGCACTGTGCTGCCCGAGCGCGCCTTGGGACTGCTGGCGTGTCTTGCAGATACATTTGTATCTTACAAGTAGGAAGTGTACCCAATTGAGGTGATGACACACACAGTGTGTCGTTCGTGTGTGTGTGTGTTGCAGTGTATACAAATATTCTAATGGCATGCGTGCCACGAGACGCGACGAGACGTGCGTCTGGTTTCAGGTCTGCTCTCCAGCATATTACACAGTAAACAATTTGCCCATTAATATATTTCTTTTATATCTTTTGTTTTGAAAATTACACTCAACAAAATTATACATTGATTTACACATGCTTACAAATATTTGTTACTAAAATCCTAGTTTTGGTTGCATATTGAATTTCAATTTTATTTCACTCAATTGGTTTTATAATTACCATTTTCTCTAGACTGTAATTTTTTGCAGTGTATTCTTGTACTATCTGTATATGGCTGGGCCATTGACTCGCCTATATAGCCGCTTTATTTAAACTAATTGACGCCCGCCGCATAACCAAACCAAAGGTGTGTGCGGGCTCTTTGTCTCTCTCGCTCTCTCTCTCTCACTCTATCTATCTTTCTCTCAGTTGCAGCTATTTAGAGGTGCAATTGGAAAAGTGTCAATTGCATGGGTTCTCCAGGAACTATAGTTGGAGCTGGGGAGGCACCGCAACTGGGCAATTGATGCGCGTCAAAATGAACAATGAGTTTCAATTAGTTGGCACGTTGAATTCTCTTCGAAATATGCCATTCAATGAGGAAGTCTGAATGGTTAGCTGATTGAGCCGGCGAACGGGTCAAGCGGCGCAAGGGTGCTGCTGTGGCAACTGTGGGTGCTTGAACTTGCAGCGGCATACTGCTACACATGATAAAACATGTAGATTTTAGCATTCAGATAAGTTTAGCTTGGCTTTTGATTATTATTAATAATTTGCACAAATGTTTACACACAAAATGGTTAGTTCTGATCACAACAAGTCATAATATTGTGATTTGCAAACATTACTCGAGTTGCAAAATGGGAAATTTAGTCATTTTTCAAAGTTGTTGCATCATTAAAAACCAAAACCCATTATTAGTATAGGTAATTAAAATTCCTTTGCCAAAAGATTGATTACTTATCTCATTTACATTTCAATATTCTAACTAAAACTTAGCTTAACCGATATTTTTCATTATGCTAATTTCCGCATTGCCAAAATGGCGCTTTTTGCAAAAAACTCATATTAATTAGCATATTTTATGAGCAGACTAAAAGTGAGGCTTTTAAGTGCCTGGCAAATGAATGAGCACATTAATTTCATCACAATTCTAACTCAAAGTCTTTACGAGTCGAGTGCTCAATAGTCAATATGATCCCGTCCATTAAGATCAAACACTTTCGCCAGACAGCGGCGAAATGCTTCCGTGGGACTGTGGCAAAAAATGCATTTTATGAGCTAAGCAGACCAGCTGGCTGGCATCTTCAGCGTGCAGCGTGCAACGTGCAACGTGCAGCTCAACTTGTTTGTTTTCAATGGCATCCTTTAGTGATGGCGGGGCTAATGTACAAATGGACAGACAGATCGACAGATGAACAGATCGACATATCGACTGACGATTAGAGCCGCCCAATGGCTATGGCCATGCTATGGTTTTTAACGATCTTGCTAATTTTGCAAACATTTTACTATTTACACTGACTAAACACACACAACACACACACACACATGTCGAGTGTGTGTAGGCGATCTTGCCATGGATGTCTAGCCAGTCAATTGCCAGGGCAAACATCTTTAATTGAGAGGCAGATAAACTGCTCGAGCTGCACACCAGTTCGATTTGAATGGCCAGCTTTAATGTGAGTGGGGCAATTGCATAATAAGCAGCTTGATAAACCCAGGCAAAACCACTGACCCAGTAAGAAACTGGCATAATAAAGAACATTTAAACGAGAATTGGCGAATCAGAGATACACTTGCAACCCAAACAGGAAATACAACATTAAATGTTTTATTTATACAAATCTTCGAACGAATGCTTTATTATGTGTGAATGCTTTATTATGTGTGAACGCATCTATTAATTCGGTACTTTATTAATTTTACTCTCAATTAATCTGTATTTTTGATCTAAATGGATTTTTCTGGGTATTTATTAATTTATTTATTTAATGTCAACTAAAGTCAGGCGACACAAGTTAAATAATATTAAAATCAATTAATCTGTATCAGGAATGCTGCCTTAAATGCTATGCACAGTTATCAGGTATTTTGAAAGGGTATTTATGTAAGACAAGTCAACAAACTTTTAAATTGCAGCCCAGCTTCAGCTTGGGCATCAGTAAAGGAAAAAGTCGCCCACCCACGTGGACAGGGGACAATCAATTTAAAAAGACAAAAAAAATGCCGTCCAATTTGGTCGCATCAAAATTGCTGACCACTTCAGACTCTGGATCGCTGTCGGTTCTGAACTCTCCTGTCGCGCTGTCCCGCTGTGCGACAATTGAAAGTGGGGCCCCGGGGCCGTACAACTTGTTAACTTGTACTTGCTGCCTTTCTTTCTTTTTATTCCCCCTTTTTGGCTGCCGGTAATTTTGCAACTTGTTTCGATTACTTCATTTGACTTTAGTTGAACGTGCCTCGCTGAAGCGTGTGACCCAGTTTGTGGCCAGCTGAAAAGACCACAATTTGTTATTGCACAAAAGAAGTTATAAAGTTTTAACAAATATATAATTTTATACAATGCATATATACCGAAATCGTGCGCCACTAATTGACCCCACTCGGTGGTACACACTGATATCGCATATCACCACTCGATCTGGTGGTTCCATAAGCCATTTTGAATATGGCCATTTAATATTAGCCACACTGCGACTGGCATTGTGCTGCGCTGGTCCGCATAGATAGCACAATTTATGGCCAGGCCCACAGAGCTGCACAGAGTTGCGCATTTCGTTTCGGACAGATTGTTGACAAATGTCACGGGAGTTCGCATTGTCCCGTCCTCAAACGTGGGGTGCTATGCTAATTACCATTGCAACAGCTCTGACAGCTCTGACAGTTTGTTCTACTACTGCGTACTCCCACACAACCACACCACCGTACGATCAGGCGACAGACGACAGGCGACAAACGCCAAACGACAGACGACAGACGACGCCGTGATCTATGGGTGCTCCGGGAAATGACAACAACAATAACTACGCCCGTTGCCAGCTCAGCTCATACGTCACAAATAGCACATTCCAGCGTATCAAGGTACATATATTCAAAGTGTTTTTCAGACCTTGAACATTGGCCATTTATCAAATATGTTTACCAAAAATGTATATCATGATTTCTATTAATAATTTGTTAGAATGAAAATTTGTAAGCCCAAGCCAACTGTCACGGGAATGAACCAATTTGATAACACGGACAATAATTAATTATGTCCATTAACTGTTGGCCGACTTTTTGACGTTGAGCATAAATAATGCAAATTTGAATTCAACTCCATAAGAGCTTGTGTTATAGATGATTATTCAAATAACTTAATTTATATTTCAAGTTATATTTACTTTATGACTTGTATCAGCATTAGCAATAATTGCCAAATAAAATTGATTTTTGTGTTGCTTCTTTTTTAAAATTGTTGTTTAATGGCTCGCTAAACGTATGCAAATGTTCAGGCTTAGTCTTTTGAGCTTTGACAAAACTGAAGCAATCCGTCTAGGTTGATTCTGTTTCCGTCTGAGCAAATATATTATTTTCAATGTACACACGATGTCTAAGATAATAACTAAGCAGACTGCTGATGCTTAACGTGAAAATCCGAGCACATTGAGTTAATCTTGAGCACTTTGACACAGGCGCCCGCATGGCAAGATTAACCCATTCGATTTGAATAAGAAGAAAACGAAGGGAAAATGTTGTCTTCAATGCGGCGATAATCACTGAGTGCTTAACTCGAGTCGTTTACACAACTTGCAGTTTATTTTAATGCAATCGTGGGTGTTCTGAGGCAGTGCCAGCTGCTGTTGTTTTTTTTTGGGATATATCTCTATATATCTGAAGTGATGTACTTACTCAATTATGCGCCATTAAAGTATTAACAGTGGGTGTCTGAGCAGCAGCTGCCCTTGCCCAGTTTTTAGTTTCTGCCAGACGACACTGCAGTCCGTCTATCTGCTGACTGGTTATAATCGATGACTGAGAGCATTTGTAGTATCTCAAGATCTGGAGGATTTACACTCAAACAGGCGCAGAAAACGCCGAGAACATCAATCAGCGCCAGGCTCTGTTTTTATTTACATGCATGTCAAGTTCTTTGGCTCTGCAAGTTTTAATTGCTTTGAAATTCCTCGACAAGCTGACAAGCATTGGAGATTGTGATCTTCACCTGTGTGTGCCTAACGGTGTTTTGATTAAATTAAATTCAATGTGATAAACCTATAACTCCCCCCTCACACGTGCCCGCCAAAGCTGTGCTATCAATTCAATTCAATTCAATTCATTTCGTTGCGTCTCTCTGAGCGCCTGGCTACCAGTTTTTCCAGCGGCGCCTGTTGAACCTGTTGATTTGCCTATCAGCACTTGCCGATGTCGTTTATGTGTTGTAGTTGTGCCTGTGTGGGGCTGGCTGGCTTTCCACACAGTTGGCAAAAGAAATCAATGGCTATCTGCGGCATTACATCAGCCTGGTCAGTCGATATTTACATTTGTCTACAGCCACAACTCGAAATACTCTCGCATTGCATTTGGATTTGGCAGATTGATTTGTATCTTGGCCCGGCCTAATGAAGACAAATGTTTGCCGCGTCTGGGCGGTCTTTGGCTCTCGCTGCTTAATTGATATGTAAGGCGGGCGCATGACCACGAAATGAATTCCATTAATTGAGCATTTCGTTAAATCATCGAACAATTGTGCAGCGCTTTCTTTGGGCCTGATCGATCACTGCTTTTATTTTATTTGCCATCTCTTCTTTGGCAGTTGTATGAAATTGTTGCATTGCCAATAAAATTTTATGATTGCCATTTTGTGGCAAGCGGCGTATGGGCAATTTTTTAAATTTAAGCTCATAGATAATACACAGATATAAATGGCTAAAATGGCTTGTTAAGTGAGTTTGGTAATTAATGTCTTAATGCTCTTAACGATTTGATGTTTTTTTTATTTCGAATTTCTATAATTGGTGAGTTAAGACAAAACATATATTTTTTTATGGATTTTAAAAGGCATTAAGCATGCTGTAGCTTGTTATAATTAGCATTACTTATCACCATGCTGTCTATGCGAAATATCGCTTCTTTTTTGAAAGCTAATGATGACTAATTTAGTAATTTCTTATTTAGATTTTCGTATTGTCTAAGTCCACTAAAAGCTTTTTTCTAAAAATGTCTTTGTCGTAAATATAAAATGTTGACATTGATTGATTTAAATTTATTTATTTTAAATTCAAATACAAGTTACAAAACTGAGAGTGTCAAAAAATAAATTCAAATTAAAAAAAGGGTAATAAAAGGATTTAATAAATTTATTGCCAGTTCAACTTGAACTTAAATCATTTAAAGAGTGGCAATTCATCAATGAAATATTTTTTATTTTCCTGAAATCAGCGGGAAAGCTGTGTGAGAACTAACCGTTATCGGCTTAAGGTCCCACGTGATCTCTGGATCAAGTTAAACACAAATCAAAACGTAAACTGGCCTCTTGCACATACGTACAAATGCGGCTTGCCACACGCTAATAGAAAAGCACTTTGAGCGCTAAAAATGCGTTACAGTTTAGGTGTGAAAAAAGTGGAAAGAGTCAAGAGTGGCGGATGGTAGATGAAGATGGCTCAAACTGTTGCAGCGGCCAAGCAAGAAATTGCAATTTAAAAGCAATAAATTAAAATGGAAAAGGCAAAGACAAAGCGCGAATTGAATCGGTTAACAGGAATCGGGTATCGCGATTTGGGAGCATAAATAATGCGCGATTCTAGTCAAATTGACGCGGCGTGCAAATGAAGTGAAATGAAAATTGAAATGGCAAACAAGCAAAAAAGGAGAAAAAAAATGAAAATAAATATAATAGCAAGCAGCCTGGTCAAGTCAAGTGATAAATCTATCTATTAGCCAAAGTGCGCACGTAGACTTGGCCAACAACTGCTGTAGCAGCAGCAGCAGCAGCAGCAGCTTTGTTAGCGCCGCCGCCAACGCGACTGTAGCGAGGCGATTTTAATCGCGCCGTCGCCGCCGGTCTCGACTGCATAATTTATAAAATCCATTTTAATCAGCGCGCGCGCTGCGCAAAAAATTACTTTGTCTGCATTTAAATGGGGAAAACAGGGCCAAGTCCTGAACTTGGCCCAGCGGCAGGTGGCTCGATCTTGGCTTTGAGCCTGGCTCCGATTCTGATTCCGATTCTGGGACTGATTCTGGCGGCTCCTCTACGTGCCGTAGGTGTGTTAATTCGAGCTGATTGCGTAGCGCGTTTGCCCGCTTTGCTCATTGAGTTGTCAGTGCGTTGTCTCCGCATTGCCAACTGCCCCATGATAAATGGCCCACAATTATGTCTGCTGCTTCTATATCCACAGCCATCGATGTGGTTGTTGTTGTTGTTGTTGTTGTACTCGTTGCTGTTGTGCAGTTCAAAGGCAGTACAACCGGCAAACAATATCTTCAAACCAAAAAAAAAAACGCTAATTGAATAAACACGCCGAAACGCTCGAGAAAGCAGCGCTGAGCAGCCTTGTGTGTCTATGCAACAAAGTGTCTATTGCTACATATTTGTATATAGATGAGTGTATGTGTATTTATACTGTAGACAAATTGGCAAAAGTGGCAGCCAAACAATTCACACACACGCGTATTTCAAACACATTCTTAAGCGTTTTAAAACGCACGCGTTTTCGAGGCGCTATTCAATTAATTTTTTTTTATTAACATGCCTAATTTAATTGTTTAATAAGCTTTAAGTGCCATAATTTGCAAAATGAAACACATTAATTAGACATCATCATTATCGTCTTGATTTGGCTTTAAAATTGCCAGCATTTTGTTCGAATATTTAGTATGATTTTTAAGCATTTAATTTGAACAATTTGCAAAAAATTGCTTTATAAAAGTTATTAAAGATGCTAACAATTTTGGCAGCTTATATGAAGACACGTGTGCGACCCAAGAACTGAACTCTTAAGCCAGAAATTGTTTACCTGATTGCGTAAGATAGCGTATGTGGCAAGAAGTCAGCTGACAATTACCATTTTTGAAAATCATAAAATTTGGCTGACTCTTATCAGAATCGCCGGGGCCAACAACCGATAAGGTTTGTCATATTTAGTTAGACTAGGTTTATAGTTTACTTGTTTGGCAATTATAAAGTAGACAGTTCTCAGTCTTCTAAATACGTAATACAAATATTTTGGAGGCGGACGGAGGCCCAAAGATTAAAAGACTATTAATCAATATAATTGATGACAATTGGCGAGCTGGTTTTTTGGACTGGGCAACAAAACGCTTATCGGCATTGCGCAAATCTAACACTATTAGTCAATGGATCTTGTTTTAGAAGTCGACCAGCTGCGCCCGCCTCATATCATCAATTTATCTGCAACTGCAACTTCGCCAGCGACTGCGATCTATCTTAAGAGCTATGACTGCATTCCTGCTCAATTGGCAGGAGTGGGTTATGCAGTTGGAGGGCAGCTGATTTATGAATTTGACCGTAGAAGTCAACGCGCTGCGGCCAGTTAATGACCCTGTGCCACGGAATTTTGCATAATGATCATTGAATTTATGGAGCACCACGAACCGCCTGCAATTGCCTATCATTTGGCGCTGATTCACTCACTCGCTGACTCGCTTGATTGCCCATCAAATTGGCAGTAAGTTAGTAAGGCATAAGAGTCCCACTCCAACTCCAACTCCAATAAAACCTTGATTGGAGACACTCCTAACACACAAATGCGTGGCTGAACTCGCCGTTGATTGCTCCAGAGACTGACAAACTGACCCACAGTCTGTGGCAGCAGCGACAAGATCAATAGCCTATTGCTCTTCAATTGCCACACAGATGAACTGGGAACAAACATTGCATTGATCGCTGATGTTGCAACGTCATTTCTGCTGCATGCAAAATAATGCTCATAAGTGATTCTTATGAAAATTATAATTACATTTATAACTTTATTTATACATATTCATTTTTAAAAGGTATCAAAAATATTACATAAATATTTGTATCTTTGAACATTATTTAATTGCAGATATATTTCTCATACGAGGAATGCAGTTAAGACACACGTGTGCAACAGACACACACACACACTCACATGCATAGATTTTGGCATAAACAAAAGGAAAGAGCACAAGGCAAAAAACCGGAAGGCGGCATAATAAATGTGGCACTTGAGATCGTTGCTGTTGCAGTTGCAGTTGGTTTTTATGTTCCTCTGTGCATTATGTGTGGCCAGCCAAGTGCGCCACTCTATTATCACCCAGATCCGTATATATCTATAAGTTGTACTTATTGTGTACTTCATGCACTGACAGGCAGCTACAGTAGTCCCTCGTTTGCAGCCACTGGAAACGTTGCTGCTGTTACTGCTGCTGCTGCTGCTGCTGCTGCTGCTCCTGCTCCTGTTTCTGCCCCAGTCAAGTGCATTTTTATGATCGCCCATTAAATTTATGGTTTTTAATTTGCTGGCCTTTGTGCGTGTAGCGTTGATCAGCGCCCATCTTCGTATTAAATCCCAATCTCAATCCCACACACACTAACACACACACACATACACACACAGACACACACTACTTGGCTTCAAGTACTTGTAGCTTGTTAGCAAGACATATAAAATGATTGATATTTGTGTTTGGTGTGTGCCACACACACCGATTTATGTGCAACGGGCATTATAACTTTTCCAGACATTTAAGACACACTTTAAATAGTTGGCTTAAGGCCGAAGAAAGCGTGTGAAAAAAGCAGCAATATTGCTTAACCCAATAATGGGTGGTCCGCTCCAAAGAGCCTGTTTGAAAGGAGAATTTGAAATCAAGTGAAATAAATATGGACAACATAAGAAAAGTCAAGAAATAAAGTTTATATATATTATATATATTAAAGACATGAAATAACGTTTAAAAATATTTTATATATATTTAATCAGTAAGTATAAATATTGGAAAAAATCTGTAGCTACTGTGGCTAGATAGATAGATAGAAAGGAGAACCAGCGAGGAGTGTTAAAGATGGATGAAGTTGGCAATAGAAAATACTAGATTTAGACTTGCAGCAACAACTTACTCTAAGTCAGCTAACAAGTTTAAGCCACAGGCGAATAACAGATCTGTTGCCAACACAGGCCTTAGAAGAGAATTGAATATTCGTCGATTTTAGTTTAGATGCAGTGCACTCAATGCTTATCACATACGAAGTTTAAGTACTATTTGAAATTGACGCACTTGCTCCATTGACCGACATATTTGTATAAGCTGCTCATGCCTCCAACACATAAGTCACTATAACGGAGTTGATGCCCCGATCTACTTGGCCAATCCTTGCCAGAACACGTATCGCACAATCCGCTAATTGGATGTGCGTTTTTGTGTCGCGTTTTGTGGCTTTCATTAGCATATTCAGTGCAGGCAAATGAGCGATCTTTAATGGCCACTACGTGTTGCGGATTTCTGTAATTAATGTGATCCGTGGTGACCTTAACAGTGTGTTGTCAGACTGATTAAAAAGTGTTCGGCAACAAGTTGTAAATGCATACGCAAATGAAACGGAAAACAGCGAAAAGCGAAAACCGACAAAACGAAGAATTTTTATTTAAAATCCATTGAACGGTTTTGTTTCGGCTTATTTTTTCTGCTCTTTAATGGACAATACTCCGGTTGTGCCTGTCAGCCTAATTAAAGTGAACATGTGCCAAGATCAATGTCGCTGGCGCCGAACCGAACCGAATCGAACCAAGCCGAACCGTTCGTTTTTGCCGCGCGCGTCTCTGACAGATACTTTAGCGAATGCAAAAGTTTTGTAGCTGCTGTGCTACTGAAAATTAATTTATGCCATATTCATATATGACTTGTTAGCGGCTTAATTGCGTTTTTAAAATTATTTACTGACAAATTGCATCATCCCCTTCATCCCCTCCATTCTCGTCATCCTCGCCATTACGGCATGTCATGCGAATAATGCGCGTTTTGCATGCGATTTATGCGCGACATGCGAATTTCGATTGTTGTCGTTTATTATGCCACAAAGTGGCATTGAACTTTTCAGCATATGCAGCTCCTTCTTACCAAAATTCCGACTAAGTTGTATCTAAATATATATATATATATATTTTAAATCTAATCTGTAAGACGGCGCCACTTTTGTAACAGTTTACGTCTGCTGACAGCAGCCGGCATCGTCAAAATCTTCACCTTCATCTCAGTCAGGAAACAACATTTATCCGGGCCCCACCTTTTTGTTATGCTAATGAAATGACTGTAAAAAGAAAAACGCTTTTCTAGTGTAGGACGTTAGAGTCGTGAGTTGCTCATAACAGTGAAAGAGCCGCTTGACGAGACTCAAAAATAATGTCAACGATTTACATGCAAATTGCAGGAAAAGTTCTTTGTTTTTTTTTAAGGTTTGAGGAAGTTGCGCTAACAAGGCCGTTAAGGGCATTAAACTTGGCCAGAAGAGGCAGGCAAACACTCGGGTGGCTGCACTGACAGTCAAAGTGCAAATATGTGACCTGCTTGCCGCAAGGCGACGCCTCCACATTACTCAAACTCACGCCCAGACGCGATCTACAATTCAATTCAAAAGGTCTGCGTTGCCCTTTTAACCGCAGCCTAATGAAGCTGAGGCCGCAGCTGAAGCCAAAGCTGGAGCTGAAGCCAAAGCTGGAGCTGAAGCAAAAGCTGAAGCTGAAGTTTGTTTGGGAGTATCTTCTGCGAAAGATATGCGGCTGCTGGCTGCATGCTGCAGCTGAGCTAAATTTAGCGGCAACGCTGCCGCCGCCTACGATAAATCAAAGTTAATCAGATCTAGTTTCGATTGGGTTTTTATGGCCGCTTTGCAGGCCCGCATTGGCCACGCCATTTAAATTAGCTGCCGGGTTATTTATCGCATTGTTGCCGCTCGCAGGTTTCGTTTAGCGCCAGGATGCCAAATCGACAGACAGCCAAGACAGTGGGACACACGGACAGCCGGTTAGCCGTGACGGCTCAGACACAAAGGCCCAGACTCCGACTCGACTCGATTCCGACATGGCTCGAACAGCAGCCCGACTGAATGTGAATCTGTGTTTCTTTTTAGCCCGAAACGGAACTGCCTGCTGCTAGTGGCTAGTGGTTAGTGGCTAGTGGCTAGTGGCTAGCCGATAATTACGCATATTTTGTTGCCTGTTTTGATGGCGCTCTTTGTTTTTATTCAATTTTTTTATGCCCTCACACCCAGAGGGTATTATAAACTTGTCAGACAATGCGCCGAACATTAAATAATTTACAATTGCTCACTTGTTGCAGCACGAAAATTACCAATTTATGTGATTATGCATTAAAAAGAAAAAGAAAATAAAGATAAAAGAATTATATTAATACTATTTCTTTAGAAATATTATAGAATAAAGCTCTTTCGATTTTTTTTATTGTTAAAGTTATTACTTTAAGTGAAAACTTTTTCTGGGATAGTCAAAGTTCGCAACTGCTATTAAAGAGCAATAATAGCTCAGAGCTGCAGCTAGTTGACAGCTTGAATTAATTTAAATGTTTATAAATTAACAATAGTGATCTTAAGTCCAACAAATCATTTTTGGTTTACATACACTATAGAAAGCATTTGAGTTATTATTTAAGCAGTCCGTGGAAAGCTTAAATGACTTCAAGAGCAAAAATACTTCGGCGTGTTAATGGTAAGCCGCTCAGGAAAGTGCTTAAAGTTCGATTTGTTGCATGTGAGTGGCCATCGTTGGGTTTTTAGTAGCTGTTAAATGGCCACAGGCACAGTCGGTGGTCCGTTGTGTGGATCTAGTGGCTGGATTGTTTTTAACACCCAGGCGATCGAGTATACACCGACCCAAGTCAAAGAGCCAGTCAAATGGGTTTCAATTTACACACTTGTCGCCGGCTCCCCTTGCGCCGCCTGCCCACCTTTTGGATGTGTCTGAACGTGTATTTGCCCAGTTGAGAATATTGGCCATGGCTCGGCGTTGTCAACGCCTTGGCTAAGGCGCTTATTTATTTGCAAATGAGAGATGCCGCCGGCCGGAGGGAGGGCGAGTGATTGAGGGGAGCGCGGGCAGTATAAGAGAATGTATCGTATCGCAATTATAAATCAGTTTAAGTCGCTTGTGGAGCCCCTGACATTAAGCAATGAAACCTTTTGAGCTTTGTTTAGCTTTGTCAAGTGGGCTGGCTGAATGTCTCTGCTCTGCCCGCTGTCTGCTGTCAATCCTGGGGCGGCTTTCCACGCTCCGTGTGGCACCTTTGTTTGCGCAACACTGCCTGCCGCTGCCGCTGCTGCTGCTGCTGCTGCTGATTGCCAAACATTGGCCAATGAATGAACAAATGACTGATTGTTGACGGCTGCCGCCAAGAAGCCATCAGTATCTATCAGATCTCACAGAACGAGCAGATCTCTACCAGATATGTCTGTGTTTGCTAATAACTCAACAGCTAATCAGCGCACTCAGCTAGCTGATGAAAAGGGGGGGTCGCCGGGGCTGTGCTCCGCAGCGTGTAGTCTGCAATTAAACGAGCAGAAATGTATCTTTGTATCTTTTTATCTGCCAACTGCATCCACGAATAATGCAAACAGCACAGCGGCAATCTCCACTCTAATTGCCATGCACATGCCGAGTTTCGGCTTGCCATGTGCATTAGACGAATCAATTATGCTGTCCCGTCTTGTAGCTCTGCATCTTGCCTCATTTTGGGGTGTGGCAAGTCGTGCAACCTCGAATAATGATTGTTGTCACTGCAGCTGTGGCAAACAGTTATTAACACCTAGTAATACATTTCTTTTTTGTGTTGCTACCATGAATGAAATATTAAAGACAACAAAGATTTAATTTTATTTTCCTTTTAGATTTGTAATTTAATTTGTAACTCTCAGATCGTCATATAAATAGTGAATAAAGCAATTAACTCTTTAATGTGTGTCTATTTAAGATAAAAGATAGCTGGATGAAGTCCACAAGTTTAGTTTTTTATGTTACAGCTTAGTTATCATAAAATTGCTAGAGGCGTAAACATGTTAAGCCACAGCAGCTTAACTGATAGGCTGCAACTTGTTTTAAGTTACAGTCTCGCTGATAGATGAGAGCTCACTTAAAGTTAGTTCATTGCTGGCCAAAGTTTGAGTGCGAAGATCATAAATGTATTTGGAAATTTTGATGATTCGCATAGTCAATTGGAAATGGGGTTATTGACGCATGTTTTGGCCTCTCGACGTGTTAAGCTAGTTGTTGTTGCTGTTGTTGCTGTTGTTGTTGCTCTTGTTCGCAGTTGTTTTCATTTTGGCGTCTGCTCGCAGGCCTATAAATAACAATACCACAAAAGAAACAAAAAGTGTTGTTAGAAATCAGAACAGTACAAAACAGAAACTACTTCAAATGGCCGGCGAAAAGCAATGCGGTTTTTGGCATGTGATTAATGCCTGTCCGTGCCACAGTGTTATGGATGCCACAATCAACCAAATACCCAAACACACATCTAAATATACAGTGTGCGTAATTTTATGGGGTGCAAGAATAATTTTCCAATGAAAATATTAATAGAAATGAAAACAATCGAATTGTTGGGCTAAGTATGAATGTGTGTGTGTGTGTGGTGTGTGCGGTGTGTGTGGTGTGTGTGGTGTGTGTGGTGTGTGCGGTGTGTGTGTATTAATATCCAAACCACACACGCCAACTGTCTCGACACTATTTTCATTCCACTGTCCAAGTCAATAAACAAAAGGCAAGCAAAACAAACCGCCAAAAACAAAAGCAAAGCCAAGAAGAAAGTCCAAAAAGTGCAAAAAAAAAGATTTTCATTCATGCCACAGTGTTTTCTTGAAGTTTCTTTCTGCGTGCCTCGTCGCCTAGTGTCGAGCTGCAATTTGCATAAATCACAATTACCTGTCAATCGATAAGCGATCTAAATAGGCGCGCGTGTGAGCCAAGTGTGAACACAACGTGGCCAACACAAAAAGTGCAGTTATGGCCATAACAACAACGACAACGACTACGACAACGACAACTACAACAACAAGAACAACTACATCTTGATGGCAAGTGTTGAATTGTTGGCTACAACTCATGACAAATGTTCAATGTTGCACTGGACAACGACTGCAACTGGGGAAGAGGGGAAAGGGGGCAGCGGAGTGGGCATCTAGCTGGCATTGCGCCAGACCCGAAGCATTGTTAAACGTTTTCCAAATGGGTGGCTTTTATGGTGGCCCGAACAAAAGACGACAACTGCGCCTGATTGCACAGTAGGCGAAAATGTTGTTGTTCTTATTATTGTTATTGCTGCTGCTGTTGCTGCTGCTGTTGTTGCTGCTGCTGTTGTTGTTGTTAATGTGTCGCGTGTCTAGCTGCATATTTGCCTACAAGGTGGTCTCGACAAGGCAAATGAAAATTGCAATGCGTTTGCCAGATGAAGAAACTATTTTTACATTTATTGCAAATCATCATTTAATCAAACATTTTTATGGCAACTCGCTCAGCTTAAGGATTAAACTAGAAATCTGCTAGAAAGATAATCTTATCTGTAGATAACCTTATCTTGAATTTACTTTCTTATTCTTCAAGTAACCCTGAGCTGACATATTTTATACTATTCAGCTTGAAAGCTGCTAACTCATTAGCTATATTTGAGCCAAGTCATGATTAAATTACTAAAAGAGGTCAACTCACAATGAACAAGTTTTTCTCCGTTGTTTGAATAAGCTCGTAATCTTGCATAGATTTAAGGCACACATCTTGATGCCCAAGTTTAAAATACGAAATTATCCAACTGTTGCACTCAGCGCAATATTCTCACAAATCCAGCCCAGTTCTAGATCAGAGACACGCATTTAGTCAATCAAGCGTGCAAAACGTTCTGCTTATGGACTCAAGTGGATAACACAATTTCATGCCACATTATGGCGTCGATTGAAGCAATCATTTAAATAATAATTAAGCCCAAATATAGCGCAAGTTTCCCCCCCTAAAAACAGAAACCAAAATGTAGAATACAATCTTTACAATAGCTTAACACATCGTAAAGATTTTCTCAGCTCTATAAAATAATCGCTCAGCCCGCAATGGCATATAACTCAGATATTTGAAATTTGGTAAATTTGAGATGGTCGCGATGAAAGCTTCGAGTTTTCAACATTTATGAGGCGTGGCGGCGACAAAAAAGCCAACAAATAGAAAGATACTTTTATTAGAGTATTAGAGTATCTGAGCACATCAGATGGGCATGGGGGATCTTATCTAAATTATCGGTTTTTGTTTATTTTGTTTTTCACTTCTTTTATGTGCATTTTTGGAATTGGAGCAAACACTTTCACTCATCAGGCCCTGCTTATCGATATTGGCATATATACATATCTATCTGCCTATCTATCTTTATTATAGGTTGCGTGTTTTTAATGAACCTTGCCTTATACGCTTTGACAGATTTTTTATGGCTCTATTACGGAATTTTATATTTTATAGTCGGCTTTTTTCCCTCTTCTTTTTTGGTGACATTTCCATTTACATGATTTTCGAACAACTTCATTTGCAGTATACATTTGAAGTTTGATCATTTCCTTTTTAAGACAACCTAATCAATGAGCAATTACAATCTCGGAATTTGGTTTAATATTTATGTGTTTCTGAGTTTTATGAAGACTGACAGCGGACAGCTAATAAAAAATTAGTAATAATAATATAAATTGTTGACTTATCCACAGACAACTGCAGTTTGGATTTGTAACACGATCGTTTTCTTATAGGGGCGATTGAAATCCTATATTAAATGGTCAGAAATGAAAAGTATATAAAGGGTAATAGCATAGTTCCAGCTAGCGAGAATACCACCAATAATAATTTATCTTGAATTGTATCTAGAAACTTGAGTGTATCTGTATCTGCAGCTGTTTCTTCAACTGATGAGGTAACACTTAAAATGTTTCGCTGCTGCTTTCGTTGAAATTTTAACTGCTCGACAAGGCGGGCGTCAAGTTTGTTTATCACATCGTGTCAGCTACTTGCAGCTTGTATCTAGCAGATACACATGCACACACACACACACACTCGGGCACACACACGCACACTCACGTTTGCTGCTTGTGTGTTTTTTCTGCTGTGGCGTGAAGTGCGAATTACCAACAGCAACAATTTGCATTTGCGTTCAATGAGCCACTGACCTAAGTCAATATATTTTGCATTGTGCTGCCCCACACAAATGTATCTGTATCTGTATCTGTAGCTGTAGCTGTAGCTGCGCCTGTATCTGCGCCTGTATCTGCGCCTGTATCTGTGACTGTATCTGTAAATGTATCTGCAGTTGTGTGTGCGGCGCGACGCCGCATTCATTTGCGCCGATAATTATGACGTGTGCGCAACAAGTAAAAATTGCTGACGTTGCAATGTTTGTTGTTGTTGCTGCTGTTGTTGCTGGTCACTCGATAAGCGACAGCGTCGAACTTTTCATTTTATTTTGTAGTTTTTGCTCGGCTTCAATTGCAGCGCACAGCTCGTTTTACAGGTACTTTGCACACACATAAAATTCAGTTGATGTTGTTGTTGTTGTTGCCTGCTAATTTATTTGCAACATTTGCTGTTTGCACTGAATTAATTGCAAATGCAACTAAGCGCGATTTGCACCATTTCCATGCTGCAGCCACGAAATGTACCTGCATCTAGGTACATGTTGGATTACACGTGCAACTGGAGCGCATGAATTGGTCAGTGTAGCTGTGTGTGTTGGGTATTTGCAACAATTGCTGTTAGTTTTCTTTTCTTCATTTTCCCAGCAACTTTTGAGGAAGCATTAGCTGACTTGGCAAACGCAATTCAACTTTAACTAATTGAAATTTATGCGTTTTATTTCGGTACAGCGAGTCAGGGGTACATGTCAAATGTCTGGCGGGTTGACAGCTAAATATATATACATATATATATATATATATATGTACATATATATATGTGTGTGTGTGTGTGTGTCGCTTGACGTTGACAGGCGACAATTTGGCTGCAACAAGAATAACACAATTTTGTTCCGCTCCAAATTCCAAGTATTCCAAATGTTTTACAATTTTACATCGTCATCTATTTGCTGGGCGGAGCGTGTAAAATGTGTGTCAGAATTGTAACTCCAGCAGCGCCAATGCCAATTCTATTTCGAAAACCAATTTCAATCCCATGACATGGCTAAATCATGTCGCAGAGACGCAAATGAGCCGCCAAATGATGCCACACAAATGGAAACGCTTTGAACTTTGACTGCAGCTTCAATTTATATGGCTCCAAAACCGCACAAATCATTGGGGCGCTCCTCGGGGAGCTATTAGCAGCTGTCTGAACTAATTATTTTTTTTTTGGGGAGGGTCTAAACACCCAATTGAATTTGGCTACGAGTGGCAGACATTATTCCTTAAGCATGTCCAACTGTGGATTTAGGAATTGTGAGCACATTTTGAAAGGAATTTTTGAGGATTTTAAGAGCTTATAGAATTTATGAAGTAGTCGATAGATTTGTAGAAATTCTAATAGTAGTTCGATATTAATAGTTGGATAAATAATAATATGTCTTATATATAATTCAATATAAAATTCTAATAAATGGTAAATATTTTTATATTCGATTTATTATGAACAATCTGACATAATAAAGATTTTCCAAAACGAACTGTTTCTGTGCGGAAAAATATTGGCAGTCTGTGGATTTAAAATTTGATAGCAATTTTAAAGATTTTAAAAAGATATACAATTTATTTCTAAAATGATAAATTTGCTAAAAGTTCAAAGTTCATTATTTTAGTAAGAAATAAAGATTTGCCAAATCGAACTGTTTCTTTGTTTGAACTAATTATTAAGTCACTTTGGATTAGAGATTAACATACAGACTAAAGATCATACCCAGTCTTGGCTATTCGTCGACCTTTTCAGGGTCAGACAAAAGTTTTCAGCTGCCTTTAGAAGCTGCATAGAGCAGCAGAGCACTCTTCTAGTTGCAGCTTTACTAGAATCGCGCCAAATATTTGCATATGGCATTAAGAGGAAGAGCCGGGAGCAGATGAGTTTACTATCGCATCGTTATCATTATGTGACACATTAATGCTGTCATTAAATTTACAACAATGTATGAAAGGAGTCAACAATGCGATAAGCGAGACCAGTTTCACTTGTGGGCGTGATCGCTTGAAAAGAAATATCCGACTCATTGGGACAGCCCAGTTTGCGGCAGGTCTTTGACATCAACAAGTTTGGTCTAACTGCCCCAACGCCCAGAATTGGCCAACTGCGGTGGCTGGCCAAATGGGCCATAATTCAGTTTGCCAAAACCCAAATTGTCACAAATCAATTAGCAATTTGTCACTTTCTTGATTTATGCATGATAAAGCGTATATCATCATATCATAGATAGCATTGTATAAATAACTTTTAATTACGTGTTCGACAAGCGGACAGCGATCAAAATGAACTGTTATAAGCCGCATGTTTTGCACGCATCGCTGTCAAAGCCAAAAGCTGTCAATTGCCATTTGGCAGACCCGTTGGTCCCTCTCCGCCCCATCTTAGGCCACCCCCTCCGCGCCAGTGTGCCCAGTGCCTGTCAGCGAGCGCTGCTCCAATGTCTGGTTAGACGGCATTTTTTATGCCACAAAAAAAATATAAAAAAAAATCAAGAAAGGACAGCTTTATGTAGTCACACCGAATATAACTTACCCTTGCACGTAGAATTAGAAATGTTCACATCTACAGTAAGTTCATAATTGACTAAGAAAGTGGATTTCTTGAATGAGTTACACAGTTTGTGTCGAAACTAAAATACAGTCGGCAAGAGCATGAAAAAAGATACACAAAAATAGTCGCTAGAATCCATAAAACATTTTTAGCATTTGCAGACGTGCAGCTTTTAAAATTGTTGTTATTTTTTCTCTTTATTTATTTATTTACTTTTTTTTGTGTGTTGTGTGGAATACAGATACAGTTCTCGTATGATGCGGGCAGCACTGGGACTGACAACGCAGACTGTCATCGAGCAGAGGCCACTGCTCCTGCGCACTTCTCTTGTCAACTGATCGAAGTTTGGCTTTTATCAGCAATGGTCTGTTGTAGTTGTGCCTCTTTTTGTGGCTTGTGTTGTTTGGCTTGACTGATGTTCGGGCTTGAGTTGTTCTTAGAAAAGTATTAGATCGGTAGCCGCAATAAGTTCGCCACAACTGTCAAATTGACCAAGAATTATGACCTACAAATATTAACATGTAATACGGAAAATCCGTGTGAATTTATTAACTGCACTTAATCTGCTGTTTATCTATTTAATATATAAGTTGACTTACTTATTTGAGCATTAGATTACTGTTAAACATGGATTAAACTTCTCAGTTGACTTAACCATTAATCAGCTGCTCAAAAGATTTCTTTCTAAATTCCTCTATTTGCCTATAATAATATTTAATTATTATTTTTCAAATTTTGAGATGTCAGCATGAGAAAGAAGGGATTACTCCAAGACTTGCAGCTGAGATTTGCTGATGATCCACCTGTTGATCAGCTTAACATTATCAAATTAGATCGGGCGATAATATAATTGCAATAAACATGACTTTAATAGCTGACACAATGGCCACAGCCGGCAATTGGGTTTGAATTGCGTAGACAAGCGATATGATCAATGGGCAGATTTAAGAGCGATCGTAGTCTGTAATCGCCAGTCAACCAGATGAGTCAACACCTGCCCTGGTCTGCGCTGGGATGCATAGTTAGCTAGAGACCTAAACTTGCCACGCGCATCATTCTTGGCCTAAAAAGCTGGCGGCTAAAACGGCAGGAGGCAGTCGCCGATTGCCGTTGCTGCCACAGACGCAGCCACAGACGACGCCACTTGCCGTGTCGTGTCTCAAATTAATTAAAGACTCATCTACATATTTCATTTCCACTCCAACTGGTTGCCCCGATGCACGTATACATATATACTCTGTGTGTGTACAAGAAAATGCGGAAAACCAAAACTTGCCGCTGACCGCAAACGTTGACAACGCTGATGGCGACGCTGGCAGCAGCAGAGGCGTCTCGCAGCGGGCGCCTTCAAATTGGCTTGTCATTGAGCCATGCTGGGCGGCAGCGTCAAAAGGGGCGTGGCTTGTTTTTTGTTACCAAACTAATTCTTCTTTTATTTTTTTACAGTCTTTAACAACTTCTTCAAACATTTCTTTTGACATTTTTTCCAACATGTTTTTTGGTGTTTTTCACATTTTTACAACAGCTTTTTTTTTTTATTTCATTTTCTTACATTTTCATATTGTTTGCTTGCTGTTGGATTGTATTAATTTGTAAGAACGAGTTGTTGCACATATCGTGTATACATTTTTGTATTCAAATAGACATTTTTGGAACTTTCACTGGCAACTTTTACCCAAAAGCAGATTAGAGCAGCTCCTTTGGTGGGCCCCATACTTTACACGTTATTAGTCTAATTTAATCAAATCAAGGCACACTCAATATCTATGTTCATTTTTCATTAATGAATTGGATTATAGTTGGGGTTGTTGTTCCCAGATTCCAGTGGAGATTTTCGTATTCTTTGTAAACGGTAGCCTCTCTGGCCATACAGCCCATAAATTCGTTAGTTCCAAACAGTGAAAGCTCATAAGAGTTTTACTTAGATAGACAGTCAGATAGAACTATGGCCAGCTGGGCCACTTAGGAATGTGGCATAGGCCTGACAAATCCCATCAATGCTTACTTGCTATCATCAAAATAGATCTGAAACTTCTCGAACTTGTTAAACTGGCCCATATGCATCCATTTTCATATTTATATCACAGCCAAGTGGGCGTTACTTCTATGAAAACAACTATGCCAATATATTCCATATTTGTGTATATATATGTTGCCACCCCTAAGTCTCAGCTGTCAACTGTGCTTTGTAATTTATATTTACGCGCATTGGCCTAATCGGATATTGGGCAAATTTGCAGGAAATCCGTTTGCCAACCCTCGAAAAATATGAAATGCAATTCGATTATTGGCAAACCCAACAAAAGATGCAAGCAACAAAACATGATAATAATAATTGGCAACAGACACGAGGGGGTAAACAAAAAAAAAGGTAACCAACTGTGAAGAGTGTTTTCTGCACTCAAGCGATTTTTTTGAATTGGTGTCATTGCGAATGCACAGATACGTGCTAGGGGTGAGTGGAGAGTTTTCAGCTTTCTCAGCTACCAACCATCCACATTTACATAAGACACATTTCACTTTCAAAACGTCCCCATAAACGTTTTGACTACTTTTATATAGGCCTGATATAAATGCGTATAAGGCGCTTATCTAAATGCCAACAGTTGCGTGTTCTCCTAACTCCAAGATTTATTGCTCCTTTACGGACAAGTCTATTAGTTGCCACTGATTAGTATTTGATAGCTGCAACGTTGTGTCTATGAGTTCAGCTGTGCGACAGATGTATCCAAATAAGACACAAATAACTTGATTGATAGGCGCCGACTCTGTGAACGCCATTTAATTGTCAAAATATGTTGCCCACATACATAAATTATAATAAAAAAAAAGAAAATAGCATAAAAAAAAGAAACAAAATCATAAAATCGACGTGGAACAGTAGTATGAAACCATTATGACACAAATTATGCTCCCTCTGTTATGCTAATAAAGTTGTTCACAAATTGTATATGCCACACATTATTTTTATTATAAGCATAATTAAAACTATATAAAAAATAAATACATTTTTTTTATATTTATTCATGAAGTTTTCTTTATGTGTGCTTGACGTTTATGCTCATATTAAAAAAACACGAAAAAAATTCCAAAATTTGTTGTCAACTCATATTGAAGACCCGATCGTAAATTTTATCATTATCGACTGTCGTGTCGGCGACAGTCTCCGAAATTAAGGCCGCATTTGCATAAATTGTGCGCCTTCAACGGTGATTAACCGTGAAGTTTTACCACAAGGGGGAAAATATTTCAGTATGTCACATAACTCAATCGTACACCTTCCAGAACTCCTCATTTTGACAGCAATATTTTGACATTTTAATTACCGAGAGTGCGTGCCTTTCAGCCTTTTCTACGTGTCCAATAATGTGGGCAATTTAAAGCAGCTCAAATGCGTGCCTTGAATATGGAATTCATATTTTTGAATTTTGGATACGCTTTACCTTTACCGTATTTTTGATTTTTTTTGTTTCTACGTATGCTTCCTGTTCCCAGCAAATATATTTTCACAGTTAGTTCAATGAACTGCTGAGCAATTTGTGTGCTGCCAGCTCATTCATTGTTCCACAAATGATATTTGGAAATTGTTATTGCGTATTTGTTTCACACCTTTATGGAATGAGGCCCATAATGTGCTTATTGCATTTGTACGCATTATCTTAGATTGCTGTACTTCATTCAAATTAGACTATATCTATAAAAAAAATACCAATAAGTTGGCAAAAAATGTATTATTATTTACAAATTAAT
Source organism: Drosophila nr. medialis 2 BK-2023a (assembly GCA_035044325.1). NCBI lineage: Eukaryota > Metazoa > Arthropoda > Insecta > Diptera > Drosophilidae > Drosophila > Drosophila nr. medialis 2 BK-2023a. The sequence goes on from JAWNMH010000038.1 coordinate 200,641, forward strand.
TGTCAGTAATCATAATAAGCCATAAAAATATTAAATTAATGCAGACTTATATGAATTAATAAGTGTAAAAATATACGAAAAACTTATTTTCGCACATTTTCGTGCGTAGGCCCCGGCGAGATTCGAACTCACGATCTCCTGTTTACTAGACAGGCGCTTTAACCAACTAAGCCACGGCGCCACATGCAAGCAGTGCGCACAATGTGTCAATATAATTAGGCAAACCTGGGAGCGCACTAGTATGCTCAGTGTTCTCTTTCAGTATTTGCCTCTTTGTCTGTCACATGAAAAACGCTTGTGACTATGTTGTTGCTGGCATTGGGGGTTAAATTTAGCACAGCAACAGCGACGCAGAGAACGTATACCAACAACAATAGAAGAAGAAGAATATCAATTTTGAGCAATTCGTTATGCGACTCTCACACACATGCATAGAACTAAACATGTCAACGTATCCAAAATGAGATAAAAAAAAGAAAAATGACCGATGTTAACCCGAGCTAAACAAATTGTCTTTAAAACGGGGCGAAGTGAAATGCAACACCAAAAGCGCCATTTGGACACACACAAAGTGAAAGGCTGTCACTGTGCTACTAACAACTGTTCCCCCTCCCCCCTCTCTCTCTCTCATCCCACACATACCCCCTTTGCTCTAAAAATGTTTAACAAATGATCTGAAACGCTTAGCGTGTCATTTAGTCTTTGTTTCTCCATTTTTTAAGGGGCTTCAATAATTGCATGAAAAACAATAGCAATTACTCATGGTGACTTTTTTATATACCCTTACAAAGCGTTATAAATATTTGAGACAAAGCATTTAACACTTTGCAGGATTATTCATATCGGACTGCTATATGTTTTTGATTAGCAGCAATAAATATAAAACCAAATTCTTATCATATTTTCTTTAAGGCAAAAGTCTTTCTTCCCTCTTCAAAAGTTTTATATATATTTGGTGTGCCGAAAATAGCACTTTCAGCTCGTTTTTTTAGAGACTAAACCAACGGCAAGCAAACTTTAACAATAATTAATGGCAGAGCACTGGTGGAAATTATAAATCAAGCAAACGCCAAATGAATGCAACTTTACAATTTCCGTGTGTTAAATAAAACACAAAATGCACTTTAAGCATGCTTCAACTTTATTGTTGCTGTTTTTTGTTTGTTTAGCTTAGCTGCAGATACAGATACGGATATGTAGATAGAGCAAGAGTTACAACTACGGATACGCTGGGCCGTAAATTGCAGACAGCTATTGATAGCAACTCTTCTGGTTTTTTTTTTATTTTTTATTATAATATTTACATTTACGCCATGGCGTCTGCTTATCTTTGACACAGTTTCTGCAAAAGTTCTGTGACATTCTTTATGCGTTTACAGAATGGTTAAAGTTTACGCCTACTTAAATTTTCAATATGGAAATTTGCCATATACATATATTGTCAACTTTTTGTCAACTTTCATTTGGCACAGCTCATAAAAGGCGCCCCCATATTGCCAGAAACAACATACCAACATAAAACCATATTCCCTTGTCTCCGTATATCTTGCCTCACTTTTCAATTACATACCCGGAGGCAGAGTTTTCCTTGCTCCTAGGCACGTCTATCTCAACTTTTCCCACTTAGCATTTGCCATAGCTCATAAAACGCTGACATAAAAAGAATTTTCTATGAATATTTTTTTTTGCTAGCGCCATCTGCTAGCTGGCAGGCGCATCAGCTGCCCTTTAATGCTTGTAATTCATAGTTGATCACAGTAACGTAAACAACTCTTTAAAGAACCAACACACACTTTCAGTTTTCTTTTTGGGCGTCAAAAATCCAATTTCCCATCACTCAAGTGGGCACTCAATGCTTTTTGGCAGCAGCCAAAAGTCTCCAGACTCGAAGTGTGTTCCGGCATTAACTCCATTTCCTAATAATCTGATTATTTTTTTGTTGTTTTTTTTGGGTTTTATGGAAAGAGTTGTGGTTTTGAACTGCTTTGATGATCTCCGCGGCAGCTGCTAGGAATTCAATTGGTGCAGCTTAAAGTATTTATAAAAATCTTGTTTATTACGAACAAAGTGCAGAAGGTTCATTGAACGTGTGTGTGTGTGCGAGTGTGAGTGTGTATGTGTGCTTGTTTGTGCCGGCAACAAAGTGCTGACACACTTTGGCCAGGCAACCACAGCCAACTGGGAATTGACAGTCGGGGCCCGGGCGGGCAGTCCCATCGACCACACAAGTGGTTTGACCTTAACAATGTGGCCTGATCTTGAAATTTATCCACAAACTCAAGTGCGGCAATTTCAATTAACCTCCAGATGCGCCATTTATAACCTTTCCACATGCGTGCTGCATTTGCAACTACAGTTGACAAATTTCACCCAGCAGTTTTGTGCTCTAAGATTAAGTGCGACAACTCGATTGCCCAGCTGGCTGCTGAGCGGACGTATTTGTCTTCTCTGGTTAAATGTTGGCTTATTGCTTTTAGATATAAATTTCTCAAGTTGTGTTTCTCATGTGTATTTTTTTTTAGCTTTAAATGCAATTCGCATTGCTTGTTGTTGCAATTTTTCTTCGTTTCTGACAGCATTCAAAAGTGTCGGACATTTAATTAACAGCTTTAGCTGGATCTGGATTTTGGTTTGGGTTTGGGCTTTGGGCAATCCACTGACATCCTGACACACTGGTTCTGGGTCGGCTAATCAAGCGGCTTTTGTGCAGCTCGCAGCTGGCAATTGATTGATAATTAATTAATACTTATGCCCTGCTTTCTTTTCTTTATCTTTCAGGCATACTGCTGCGCTCTTCTGCGGGTACGGCCGGTCTCATTAAGATACGAAGTCTGGCAACCTGCATGTATCTCTGCATGGATCCCTGTGGCATAGTCTATGGCTCGGTAAGTAAACAAACCTTTCATTTAAAATATATAGCAATTAAACTGTATACTATATCTATATATGTATATACACATTAAATAATATTTCTGCATATAGGTCGTAATATGTTTTTTGGATTTATCTGAAGGTTGATATGATTAATATTGAATACATATGCTGTGTTCTATATATAATCCTCAAAAGTCTTTTAGTCAGATAAATATGCTGCTCATTTGATCAATTTTATTAATTCAATTTAATCATTTCAATTGATTATATTTTTGTAACTCGAGTCAAGTTTTGGGTTATTTTTCAACATTACTTTGACATATCTCGAGTGCATTGATACGCTTAAGGTACGAGAGAAAACCAACCGTTAATCGATTGTTTTCAATGTATTTCCCAATGTTGTTTCAATTACAATTATGTGGCGTTATCTTCAACTGGAGCGGCAAATTTCGATTGTGCTCAGTGACAAAGGCACAACAAACAAAAGGTCGGGTTGCAGGCTCAAATGAATAAGATTCCGAAAGGCAATGCGATAAATAACAAAATTAAGTGCGCCGAGTGAAGTTGAACAAAAACAAAGAGCGACAACAAACAGAAGATGTCCTGCAAGCAACCCTTGTCCTTTATTTTTGGATTTGGAATAGTTTTTCTTTTTGTGGTACCTCAAGTGGCAAATGAGAACGGTCCTGGCATGTCCTGTCGATAATTAATGTGACACTGCGGCAAGCGCATCGCATTTCCCAACGCCTTTCCGAGTGGCGCCACAGCAACTGCAACTTGCCGTTGTTGCCTGTGGCGAGTTGGGCATTTTTTTATTTAGTGTTTGCGCCACCCTTTGACCTTTTCGCATGCATAGACACAGAGATATATAAATGCATTTGTGCCAATTTTGTCAGGCAACGCTTTCGGGCTGCCACTTGCAACTGCAGCTACGTGCCCCCAGCGAGCACATTTGGCTCTCGGTGTTGATTGATGCGCTTCAGCAGCAACTTTGTTGCCGTCTTTTGCGACGGCCCTTTGAAGGCGCCGCCACAGTGCGCATTGTAAGCATTTTGAATAAGTTGGCCAAGTGGGCGTTGCCCCATTGGGCGGCCTTTGTTTAGTTTGGCGACCATCCGCCAAGAATCCGAATCGTCTTCTGTAAAAGAGCCAAATTGATTGGTACGCATCTAAAATTCATGATTTCCACGGCTTTTCTTCCCCCCATTCGAATTATGGTAGCAGTTTGAGTTTGGTTATTGTTGGGCAACGGAAGTGGCAACAATTTGTTTTTGGCTCACAATCCAATTTCCTTTTCCACTCTTAAAAACTAAATTCAATTTTTGGTTTTGTTTGTTTGCTCTTGTATTTATTCGATTTTGACCTTTTGGCTTTAGGGGATTACATAAACATTTAGTTAACACTCATTGCATTAGTGGCAAGTACTTTCCCAAAAAAAAAACTTCTAATATTATATTTTGAAGTGTATTTTTGATTGCATATGATTGAATACCTCAGAAATGTTTACAAATTACACAAAAATATTTATTCGACACTTCATTTTTTATTATTACAGAACTGCATTTCCAATCACAAAAAAAAAAAGAATATAAAAATAGTTGCCAGCATTTGATTTAAATAGCATTTTTCCATTTGTATTCACATTCATTTTAAAATAGATTTGCACATGTGAATTGCGTTGCCCCTGCCACTTGCCCCCTCCTCGAACCATGCTCGTATTTGAAATGCCAGCAGCGTCGCGATCTTGTGACCGTCTGGCAGCTGATTTGATGGGCTGCCTAATGGGGCAGCTAATTGAAATCCCCAAAACGTTTGCCAATTCATAAATTTGTTGAGGCCCAACGTGAAAGTCGTTTGAGCGTGTTTGTGAGTCAGCGTCAGCGTCAGCGTCACAACGGTGTTGGCCAATTAAAATGCTTTAGCCATGTATGAGCACATTTAAATATGCCTATTAATCTGCATAATTTGTAAGCAGCGGCAGGCAACAAAAAAAAAAAAAAAACACAAAAACGAAAAGAGGCGCCCGCCCGCGGCGATCAATTAATGCGCAGTCATCGTGCTGCCTCTAAGACCAATGAATATGTTGCAACCATATCATTGTTATGGTCCTGTTCGGCAGATAAAGCAGCCAAAAGAATGTTGATGTTCCTGTTGCTGTTGTTGTTGTTGTTATTGTGTCCAGCTCGAGCATATTAATTTGTTTTCCAAGTGGTGTCGCTTTGGGTATTTGGTTGTAGGCGTGCGTTCAACATTCAACGTTGATAACCCTTGACCTTTTTCACCTGGCGCCAGCCTGATAAGCGCTGAGAGTTGAGCTAATGCCGCTCTGATAGGCGCTGCATTTACAGCTAACTGCGAACAGCTTCATTCCACTTCCTTTCGTACTGTAATTTCCACTTAACTTGGTCTAAATATAGCGGAAAAATGATAGGAAAAATCATAAAAGCAAGATTGCAGACGTCGAGACATTGACAGCCAGGCACTCGAAGCAGGCCCCGCTGCATTGGCTTGTCTCTCATATGTCAAAAGTGTGCGTGTGTGTGTGTCTGCCCTTTGAAATGGCGTCAACATTTTAGCCATATTTTTTGCAGGCAACTCCCCTCCCGCCCTTAAGGCATCCATTTGATGGCTCATTTCATATCAAATTGGTGTAGCCGGAGCAGCCGTCGCGACATTTGCCAGATTAATTTCTAAATTTAAGCGGCGACATTTCCACGAGTTTGTCGCTTTTGTCGGGCAAACAACAATTTTAATTGCCTGACAAGCGAATTAATTCAATGTTGTTAATTGAATTTGATCTGCCTGCTGTTGGGGTAAAAAACAAAACAGGAGAACAAAAACAAAGCGCTGCGGTGCGGTGCATCTAAAGGCCAGACATTCTACCCAGCCCAGCCCAGCCCAGTCCAATCCAATCCAACCCAACCTGGTCCGGCCAGCCAGTCACGCCAAATCCTTTGTAGCTGATTTACATTTCTACCTAAACGAAATTTGTTGATGTCAGCGACTTGTTTGTTGTCCTTTTGTGCGGCTGTCATCTGGCATTCATAAGTTAGGCAACTTTATGACCACGGTCAGGGTCAGGGTCAGGGTCAGCGTTACGATCTGAAGGCGTCTATCGATCGCCAACGCCGATTGCGAGCGCATCCTGTGATAATGGGCACATTTATCTAACAGATAAGCCTCTTCCCTGAGACACAAAGGGCAACCGACACATTGCCAACTGTAGGTAGCCCCAAGTATTTAGTCTCTGCTCATCTTGTTAACTTAAGTGGGCAACATTTCAGAGGGTTTCCCGCTAAACTCAGCCCAGTTGTTTGTTATGCAAATGTGAAACTATCAACGCGGTCATCAGTTACTCGATGCTCTCCATGAGTTGCCAATAAAACGCTTGCTACACAAGCATCTAATGTATTTCGAAAATACTTAAAAAACAGCGTGTGACTTTTCTATTTTTTCTATTTTTATTTGATTTAATCAGGTGTCTAGCTAGTTGTGGACATTCCCATAAGCACCTGTTGCTTTAGTTTAAATAATAATATCGAAACGTTGCTTCAATTCGCATTTTCATTCTTTGTTTTATTTGTAGAAGCGACTCTTTTGTTAACTATTTTATAGCCAAATAATATAATTATAGTTCTCAAACTATTACAGAAATCCTTCACCGACTACTGTGTGTTTTACGAGAACATGGATCCATCCAGCCGCAATTTCTACTCCTCCCCATGCAACTCGAATGCGACGCACACATTCTATTTGGCGATGAATGGACATGGGGCACCACGTCGCATCCAAATCCCGAAATACCGCGAATTGGGAAATCTCAGCTTTTACACGAGTGCGCTCAGCGAGAAGGTGGATGTGCAGCGTGTGGATGAGCTGATAGTCAAGTATTTTGGGCCCATTGGTCTCAATCACAGCATGCGCGGACGCTGCGGGGACGGCGAGGTGGACTATGCAAAGCCAGTTTGCAACAGCGTCAGCAGCAGCAGTAGCAAAAGCAGTAGCAGTAGCAGCAGTAGCTGCAGCAACAGCGGCAGGAGGAGCAGCAGCAGCGGCAGGAGGAACAGCAGCAGCGGCAGGAGGAGCAGCAGCAGTAGCAACAGCAAAAGCAGCAGGAGGAGCAGTAGTAGTGGTAGTAGTAGCAGTAACGTTCCTGCAGACAGCGCCAGCAGCCTGATTAGTATTAGTAACAATAGTCAAAGCGACAGCGGCCATATTAGCAGTAACCTTAGCAATAGAAGTAGTAGTAACAATAATAGCAATAACAGTAACAGCAACGGCAACGGCAACGTTGGCCACCAGAAGAAGAAGAAGAAAAAGAAGCAGCACAATTGCAAGCTTGACCCCAAGGTCATGCAGCAATGCAAGGAGCGGCGCAAGGAGGCAAAAAAAAGGGGCTTAACGCCGCCCATCTGTTGCAGAAAGCCGGGTGCAGTTGGAGCAGCTGCAGCAGCCAATGCTACCCACCATCTGCAGAGTGGTCAAGCAGCCGCAGCTAGGGGCGCAATGAAACAGCCGCGTGGCAGCAAAAACAATCCCCGGCCGATTGCAGGCGCCAAGAAGCAGCGTGGTGGCAAACGACAGCAGCGTCTGCTTCAGACAACAACAACAACAACAGCAAGAACAAGAACAACAACGACAACAGCAATGGCCAGCAGTCTGGCAACGCCTGGCGACTTCAATAGTTGGCCAAGCAGCTCCCCAATGCCCGCCTTGGCGCTCAGCGAAACGAGCGATCGGGTGGAGCGGAATGTGCGAATGATGCCGATGCCGATGCCGATGCCGATGCCCAGTGAGAACGATGAGGACGAGGCGGCCGAGGAGGAGGCGAAGGAGGACGAGTTCGATTCAGTGGAGGAGGGCAGTTACGAGGATGCCACTCTGGAGGGGCAGGTGCGGGGCTCCGCCGGCGACGAATCGGCCTACATTGATCCGCTTGATTTGTGAGTTTGCCCAAAAAATCAAAAAACATTACAAAAATATTCTAACTTCATAATGCTCTACCATGCAAAATTTAATTCGTTTTTCTTCAAAATTTACCTAAAAAATAATTCTAAATATTTTTTGATAATATTCTTATTATTTATTTGGCATTAACTGTTTTGACATTTTCATTTCTCACATTTTGTACGGTTTGCAAAATTTATTTATTGGTTGTTGTGGTTTTTTTTTTATATATTATTACATGATTTTTTCAAAATTTTATTTACATTTTTTTCATTTTTTGGTTTGTGTAGTATTCATTTAGAATTTATTGCATCTGGTTTTCTGAAACGTACAAAGTGTGGAAAAATGTTTAATTGATGATTTTAATTTTTGAAGGCATTTAAATGTAATTGCAATAAAAATAATATCAATTGGGCTCCATTGTCAGCTCACTCAATGACTAAGAAATCGAGCAAGATATTGTAAAAGTTTGGCTTGAGTATGCGATATTGTAATTTGCAAGTTTCCAAACACACACACACACACACACACAACACAACCCACACACACACATACGCATACGCATTACACTGCACATCACATTCAAACACGAGCGATATCACTCTGTACTTATGTATATCATTTATTGTATACCCAACGACTGTGGTTCAAAAAAGTATTTTTGAAGCAGCGCTCAGATATCGATAATTATCGAGAAACTATTTGGCGTTCTGCCTAAATCAATGCAAGCTATAAAGAATATGAATATCAAACAACAATGTATTAACACGGAGTCTCGAGTATTTTTTTAAGAATTTTCCAATTGGCACCAAACCCATCATGCAAATGTATAAAAATATGAAATTGCACTCACATACTACTATATATATGTATATAGATCGAACAGATAAAATTAAATAAACTATTTTTAGAATTTTGCAGTGTATTTGAAATACTTGAGTCTCTATTAAAACTGATAACATGAATAATTCTCAAAAATACGACCACTCAGAAACTCTACAACAAAAACAATGCAAACTTGCAAATAGTATGAAACTTGTTTTCCTTACGACTTAATATAATAATGAATACCCAATTATATATATATATATATGTATATATATATTATAATATATAAACAAGAAGAGTCTAAATAATGTACGTGTAAAATGTCACAAATCGAATATTTCGCCAGCGAATTTGTTTTGTAAATAGATTTACAATTAAGATTCGTCAGCTGATAAATATATAAATAAATATATATAAAAATTAATATTTTTTTTGTAGTCTCGAAGTCGAACCTCGCTGCCTCTCAGTGATTACTTTAAGCTGTAAGCCAATCTTAAATGCGGCGAAAAATGATCTATTTAATATTGTTTTCAAAGCCATAATCGATCCAATTAAGCCAACGACAAATGAAAAATTGATGGAAGAAAAACTCACAAATCAAAAATTTGTATTTTAACTAAATGTTTAAATGTTTAGACTAACCTGTAATTGTATATTTATTTAAAACGAAAACGAAAAATGTGCGTGAAATTATTTGATATAATTGTAATTTACTTATAAGACATATATTTTGTAGTCTATTTATTTATTATATATATATTTTACCTAAACGATTATTTTTAGATTGTAAGCCAAGTTTTGTAGACTAACAAATTTTATTTATAACACAATTTTATGCATTACAAATTATTCAAGTCAAGCGCTGCAGATCGACGAAAACAGCATGAAAAAACATATTAAAATAAAAAAAAAATGCAAATAAAATCTAAATAATAAAAAAATTAATATAAAACGTGCGTTTTTGCAAGTGGATTGAGATTAATTAAAAAAGTAATACTGTAATGGTAAGCGTGGCGTAGTTTGGCAAATAGCTTTAAAAACTTAATTATCATTTTTTTATTTGGTTGGTTTCTTATATTATTTGCATGATTTTGAAAAAAAAGTAATTGGTTTATTTGGCACTTTGCACATAACAAAACACAAGATAAATGATATGCAAACTACAACATTGAACTGATTTTCTGCACGGTTTTAGCGGCATGCAACTCATTCAGATGCCCAAATATACTCTCTCCTCATAATACCCTACCCCAAATGTTGCCTAATTCTCTTCTATGCACTTTCCAGCCTCCAATTGTTGTTGCTGCAGCTGCTCACCATGTTTTGGCTAAAACGGAGTGCCTCCCTCTGAGCACCGCCCCGAATTGAAATGGATGCACTACCACCGATCCGCACAAGCTATAGTTCCTGATCAACTAGCCATAAGTTTCGTTTTATAATTGTACATAGCCTTAATGATAGCACCTAGATATACTATCCTACTTTTGTGTAGATTAAACAAATTTCTATAATTTAAGACTGAGAAAACAAAAAAGCAAAATGAAAGAAAGAAAATCAAATCGCATGAAATAAATTATACTATGCTTAAAACATTCTAAAAATATTAATGTTTCTTATTTGCTCTATTTCGATGGATTCTTAAACGATCTATAGAACCACTTAAATTGCTAAAAAATTTATGCGATTTGCTTTTGGTTTTTGGAATTAGTAAATCGCTCGTCAGCCGCCAAGAGCGACGTTCAGTCATTCATTCTATAAACAAGCAGCGGGCGGTGGGCGTTCTGTGTTCACCGTTCACCGTTCACAGTTCTCCGTTCTGTGTTCTGTTTGTTATTCTAACTGATCCCGAGTTGTTCAGCGGTTTTTTAGGCACTGTTTGTTGTTTCTGTGGGCCATCCTTATGTGATTTGTCTGCGTTGTGGCACAGATTCAGACACAGATAATTTGGCTGCCTAACCTGTTACCTGAGTGTTATCAGCTGCCGGAGCCACAATACTATTTCCGGCGGAATGTCAAAGACACAACGGCACAGCGAGAGAGAGAGAGCAACTGTCAAGATCATGTGACGCCCAAATGTTACGCATACGTAGCGTGTGCTCCAATTGAATAAATATAATTGCAGAATATTTGCGAACTGCGCTAAAAGTGCGACAAGCAATGCTTTGTTAAAAACAAAATATAGCGAGCAGAGGGCACAGCACACAGTGTGGAGGAGACTCTGCACCCCCAGACACACACTCAGTTCCCTGTGTGAGTCTTGTCACGTAGGCCTTGAAATTGCAAATTTAGCCGTCGTTGTTGCTGCTGTTGTTTTTGCCGATCGCTCGAGTTCCCACATTGGCATTCATTCATTCATTCACTCAACGCTGCGGAAATTTTTGCTTGAATTGACGAAATACGAAACACAAGGCAATCACAGCAGCCGTCAAAACAGCTCCTCAGCACCTAGCAACAAACCAAAAACATCACTTTTGTTGCGATAGTAGTGGGACGGGGGCGCGTGTTTGGAAAACACGAAATCACGACAAACAGGACTCAACACGATTTGGTAGGATAATCATTAAGTCATAAGTATAAAAGATGGCAATATACTACATATCTTTTTTTACTTACTGAATTTTTTTGATAGGATAATAATATAATTTTATTATTATTGTATTAAAAATGGCAGTTCAATTCAATTTGGATTTGTCGTGCCTAAAATCGGTTTATGAAGTTCGCAAGCCCATCTCTAAGCTTTTACAACAACAACACATAAGGCAGCATAAGCGTCAAAGCATTAAGCTTGATGACGTCGCAGATGGCGGCACGCGCATTTCGTTGAGCTTGTCCAAAAATTGGCCGTTGTTTGTTAGCGATTCTGATGATCATTATGACACGGCAATGGTGCGCCGTTCACCGTTCACCGTTCACCGTTCCTCTCTCTCTCTCTTCGCTCGTCGCTCTCCGCTCTGCATTGCGTTGTTTTTGATAATGGAAGTCCAGATAAGCATTGCCAGATGGCGCTTGCGTTGTTATTGTTTCTATTTACCTTTCACACTTGCGTTAATCGCGTCAGCTGATCGACGACGTTCTCGTTTCGTTCGCGTAGCCATCGCCATATTCTCCAATTGGAATATTGCCAGAAGCGTTTTTCTTGTGTTCCATTTTGCAAAATTTATACGGAAATCTTGAATATGGTGTTTGGCTTAAATAATAGTTAAAACAATTAGCTGCATAGGCTTTAAGTCGCGTGGCAGTTGTAAACACATTTGCTTTCTGATTAGATAATCTACTTATTTGAGATGGACGAATCGAGTTGGAAACGGAAATTTAAAAGGTATTTTTAAAAGGACCTTTTTTATTGCAAGTCTTAAGTGATTGAGAGTTCTATTAAATGCTAATTTTTGTTATTATATTATTCATCTGTTATCTGTTAGATATTTTCAGAATTAAATAGTTTTTGACAATCATTTAGGGTATTTTCGTTGCGACTTTCCATAGATCAATTTTAAATTGCACACGCTTCATATGTCGACGTCGGCAATTCTGCTCGCTTTGTGTGGGTTTCGCAACGGGTTTGTCTACGTGACGCATAGAGAATACACCGTTTTCAGACCGAATCACAAGTGTTGCCGCCGCTAAAAAAAAAACCTTCACACTCTCCCAAGCACACAGCAACAGCTTCATTGCAAAATTTTAATGATATTGCAAAAAGAGTTTATTAGTTTTGGGTGGGACAGGAAACAAGAATGTCATTAACCTGCTTTCTATTCATCATTGATTGAGTAAAGCAAATAACTTTTGATTTTACGCAGTTTCTGGCATATCTTTAAAGGTCGATTAACATATTCAAGCATATTTAAGATAGTTCTCATTGATTTATTTACAAACATTTATAGTTGATCGACAACTCAAAAGAGCCAAGAAAAAAGTAAATGATAGAAATTGCCATTGACAATGTCACGAGCAAAAAATAAATATGGAAAACAACAAGCTTTGTTTGTTTATTATTATGAATAGTGTTGCAAATTGAGTTCAACTTGACAAGCACATCACTTAAATGAAATTAAATAGATTTTAATCAACGCAACATGACGGAAATGTCAACTTTTCTCACAACATTTATTAGGTACTATTTTGGTTGTAGTATTTCTAGTCATGGCCTGCATTTACTTGAAGAATATGATGAATATGCTTAATTGGATTAGCGGCGGCGACTTCTGCCCGGGTTCGATATTTTACTCTTCCTGCTCTGAGCAAAGCTGAGCAATGGGTGCACAGCCGGGAAACAAGCTAAAAAAAAACTGAAGCGAAAACCCGATTGCATAATAACATGTTTGTTCTAGTTTTGGATGGGAAGCGTGTGAAAGTCGTTTTGAGCAGCATTTCTAATTGATGCCAGAGTGAATAAGTGATTGAGTACTCTTAAATATGCTGCTTGACAATTAAAACTTGACAGCATATTTAGTATGAGAAAAAAAAATTCTAATTAGAAAAAGAAAACTATTTGGAGATGCAGGGCATCGATCCCCGTACCTCTCACATGCTAAGCGAGCGCTCTACCATCTGAGCTACATCCCCAACTGTAAATCTGTGTGTCTAGATAATATTTAAGTGGTTTCCCACTACGCACAACCGATTTGAAAGAGTAGCCCTTCATTGACGCAGTGGAAAGCTTTTCTACCAAAGCTTTTTACCTAAGCTTTATTAAAAACGAATTTATTCTGTGAATATAAAAAACACAATCCATTGGATCTGTCTGCATTTACAGAAATGATAATATGGCTAATAAAATAATTAAAAGAAATAAAATCACCATTGAAATGTGTGGAACAGTTAAAAAAATCATGTTTCCGCCCGGGTTCGAACCGGGGACCTTGTGCGTGTGAAGCACACGTGATAACCGCTACACTACGGAAACCCGCGAAAATTCGGCAGCTAAATTACATTTTGCTAATCCATCAAAAAGAAAAGAAAATTAAATGAAATTCTCTTGTTAACTACATTTTTTAGTAGACTCTGTCGACTGTAATAACAAGCAATTGTGTTCAAATTCTTCATAGTGATACTGGCATGCAAGAATATATTACATAGGACCACTGCACTTTTAAAAATAGCTACATTTGTAAGTTCTTAATTTGAATGCAGTGTCCGTCAGCAAAAACAATAAAATTTAAAAGCCTACTCTCTTCCTCCAGTTTACAACAATGCAATACAGCATTACACTTCCGCTATGGGTGGCATGCGTTGAGATGGCCCAATAAAAGACGCGCAGGGTCAATAAATGGGAACCATAAAAGTGTCAGGATTGGAGGAGTCATGCAGGGGCTGACATTGGCGGCTCGTTAAGCAGTTCAAATTGGTGCGTGCCGTGCGTTGTATGTTTATAAATACAACACACTCACCCCTCTAAACGATCGTAAAAACACGGCTCATTAAAAGCGCATAAAAGTAGCTACATAGGTGCAGGCATGTAAATACTTATACCTATGTTGACATTGGATGACTTGCGTGAAACCTGGCCTCCGCACGCATGAACTTGATTTTTAGCCAGGCTGAATCATTACACATGTTAGTTAGTACCTAAATATAACTCGAATATAGCGTGCGAAATAAAAAAGAAAATAAAATAAAAAGACTTGTTCCCGCCCGGGTTCGAACCGGGGACCTTGTGCGTGTGAAGCACACGTGATAACCGCTACACTACGGAAACACCTGAGCATCGTGCGGCTTAACAAAAAAACTCAACTCGTAACTTTGCCCAAAGAGAGGCAGACAGAAAGACAGTCAGACAGACAGACAGTCAGACACAAGATAGGGAAAACGATTCACTTTTCCTGCCAGCAATTAATCAGCGTTTAATTTGCATATTTTCCAAATAGGAAAATTAATGACAACGCTAATAGACGTGAGCTTTATTTATGGTCATTGCGATAAGCGGAGTAAAAGTGTTTGGGCTTGCAGTTGCAGTCTCTTCTGGCCTGGCAGACACACAGGCAGGCAGGCAGGCAGGCTGCTAAGACCATTAGTTTTTGGTCTTGTTTCGATAGGTCTTTGAACTTGAACCACTAAATGCAGTAACGAGTAAATGCAGCACACACACACATTGCAATAAATGGTGGCACATAGAACGAATAGATGCTTCTGTAGCTTTGCTTGTGTCTCATTGCGCACGCAACAAGTTGTGTGTTTGCGGTTTATTTTGAAATTTAGCTGTTCTTATCTACATATGTATACCCATTCACTTTCATTCGTTTTATCTAAAGCCACCAAAAAATGAGTCACTTGACTAAGGTGCACATTCATAACTAAAAGAATAATGATTTCAAAACTGAAAATCAATTCCAAAACTGGAAATTTTGATTTATTTGTTAAACACTTAATGCAATATTTGCTCCTTTATTTATTTCTTTAAATGCACCATCAATTTCTTCAGAAATGTTACCTGAAAAAATTGAATTCGTTAAATTTTTTAACTTACCTCAGAACCATTTTTCCATTGATGACAAACATTAATAATTAATACATTTATTATTTACTTCTTTGTCATCATCTGCTGCACTTTCGATTTCTTCAGCAGTTTCCCCTGAAATATTCGCGAAAAAGATATTTTTATTCGGCGAATTCCATTGCTTAACATATAAACTAATTTCCACTGATCGCAAACATTTCGACCAGTCGATGGAGTTCTAAATATTTAAGGTACTTAGGTAGTGAATCAGGTTTTTAAGAAGATAAACATCTTTTTATAGAAATAATCCATGTTTTGTTAAAATTTGTATTTAAAATGAAAATAACACTTGAAACTTAAGAGTCTTTTTGGTCGATGTACGCATCAGTTTCTTGGAATCATTCTAATAAGTTTAATTGGCGGCATATATTTTATATCTTTGATCAACGCTGTACAATTTAAGTTCTCTTCAAACAAGCAAGTCTCTATCAATATCTGTTTGGCCTAAAAATAAACTAGTTAGAGTGCTATAATTGAGAGTGCCGAACTAGTAGATATCTACTAAATAAACTGGGATTTATTTCAAATATTCTTTTCTCTTTGCGAATTGCGTAATATTTTTTTAAACATTTAAAGGATAAACCAAAGCCCTTTCAATACAGGGTATATCACAAATGGCCATTAGTTAGGGCTGCTGGCCAAAATGACATGCAAATTCAGTTGGCCAAGCACTTCGGCTGATAAGCACAATCATTTGGCATTGCAATTCTAAAGTTGGCATTGGACACCCGCAAGCCAAACGGGTTTTGCGGCGATACAAGTGACAAGTGAACATGGAAAACTAATTTATGTGTGTGGTGCAAGCGACAGGAAGTTGCAAGCAGCTACTATATATACTATATGTGTATGTATGTATATAAATGAATTGGTATGCAGTGGCAGCGTCTTAATGAAAGTTACAGCGACACTTGTGAAGACCTTGACCGCGTCTGATTCTGATTCTGATTCTGATTCTGATTTAGATTCGGATACAGATACTGATAGTGATGCCGAGCAACGGTAATGTGAAACCGCTAAAAAATTGTACGTAGTGATTGCAGTTACGTTAACAACATTTTGCTCTTAACAAGATCTTTTTCTTTTTAACTCTTCAGTTGGCCCACGGGCCTGGAACGTGTTAAGGAATCTGTGTCTATCGCAGCATCTGCGATATGAGCAACAAGTTGGCCGACTTCATTTCTTTGGCCAGCGGGCATAAGTCATATCACTTGCTGTTGTTGTTGATGTTGCTGCTGCTATTGTTGTTGTTGTTGTCGTTGCTGTTACCACTGCTTATTACTGCCCAAGTTATGCTGCAGCAATGTGTCATGTTGGCCCGTTGGCGACTACAACTTGGCAACGTGTTGCCTGTTCCTGTTGCCTCTGCCACTGCCAATCTGTCTCTCTTTCTATCTCTCTCCGTCTCGCCGGAGATTTCACACCTCCCACAACAGGAGGCAAGAGGCCGCTTCAGGCGCCAGGCGAACCAAAACATCTGGCACCCTGGCAGCCAGTTGGCCACATCAGCAGCCGCATCGATCTTCATTCGGTTTACCTCTCTTGCATCGTAAGTATACCCTTTTAAATATGATTGAAAGGAGTATATTCAACTTTGACTATATTGAAAAGAGCGAAAGAATTGAAGAGAAAAGCGGAGAATTCAACACATTTTTAGAGTTTTTAATATTTCACACGATCTTTCGAGCAATGTACTGGGTATCTATAAGTCGAGCGCTCCCACAGCTTACTTCTTCTGCGCTCTCAGCATATCTGTTTTCTCTTGTCTCCGGCCTCCTTGGCTGGCATCTTCATCTTTATTAATCGCTACATTTATTTGATTATCTTGCCGGAGCGAACTTCTTGCTGCCAGTTGGAGGCGACTTCTTGTTGGGATTTATGCCCCGGCCGTGTTATTTACGCGCTAATCAAGCAACACTTTTCATTTTGACACGTTCGGGGCGGCTCTCATAAAAGCGGCAATTATGTTAATTTCGTAGTTGTTGTTTCTGCTTCCCCACATTGACCATGGCCGGGGGTAACCACTTTATGATCTATGCTGGCCGATTCGTGCTTAGAAATGAACACAAATTGATAAAAGCAACATCGGCAACGAGTTTCGAACTCTATTTTTATGGCCCAGCACGATCAAACGTTTCATTTGCGATCGCCCCGTTTGTTTTCACTGGCGAACACGTCGCTAACATAAATTAACCAACTCGCCTCAGTCGGAGATGCGGCAGGAGGAACAGGAGGAGTGGGAGGTGGAGTTGGAGATGGAGGAGGCGTCAGGACCCGCTGACCGCACTTAATGCTCTGCAATTCCAGGGAAAACGCGCTGCGTGTTTTGACACCAAACATCCGCCTGAAGTCGCGCTCGCTTTCGATCCCTCCGCCAGCAAGGGCTGCTTGAGGGTGGCAGAAGGGGTCTACTGGCAGGCAGTGTGGCTGAAGAAGGAGTGGAGTTGAGGGGGACTACTCCTCGTGGAGATGTTGATCTTGTTAGCCGTTGCCGCTCATGCGCATGACTGCAATTTAAGCGCCATAAATTGTGTGAGCTCAACGTTCTCCCATGTCGCTGGCAATGTGTCAAAGTTGTAATGCCAATCAAAATATCTACAAATAGGGTATTGCAAATATGGGCATATTGCTAGACTTATTATTTTGGGATTATTGATTTATATAGTATGTGCATATTTTCTGAGTTTCTTACCAACTAATTTATTGTTTGGTGACCGCTTTTTTTTCATTAAATATTGCAGTATATGAAAATAAAAGTAAAAAAACGCTTAACTTGAGCAAAAAAACATTTTTTAGTTTTTATCAGCTTTAATGTATTTATAACTTTTATTTTATACTGCAAATACATCTAGTAACACTGCAACAAATTGTGAAACTTCTTTTTTCTCATAAATTTAATAAAAAGTTCAAGCAACAAACCAAAATGGCCAGGGCAAGGTCTGTGCAACGGCTTAACAATTTTATAGGGTATTTCTTTGCCAACATTTTCTTTCCTTTCTTTCTCAAATTGATTGCTGGCTCTTATGGCTGGTCTGCGTTTTCATTAATAAGACGCTGAATTAGAAGACTTAATAGGATTTTAGTCAGAGAGCTGAGCAATGTCGCTTTCAAAGTGGCTGTCTGAGCGGGTGTGGGTGAGGGGTTAGTGCATTGCGGGGGTTCATTGCGTTGACATATGCAAATGATAAGACTAATTAAACAATCCTTCACGACGGGCATAAATAAATGATATGCCATAACATTTATTTATGTAACGTTGGCATTTTCTACACAATTTACAGCAGCAGCTGTTGTTGTCATATGTGTAACTGACAAACTGGTCGACATTTGCTAATGAAGTCTGAACTGAGATCTGATATGTGCGATCAGCAATCGCAGATCGTATGTTGTGAATTACCGATCAGAAATCATTCGATGGCATTTAATTAAACATCAACATATTATTCCAAGTGGCGTTACTGACAAATGATAATTGCTATTTGCATGACAATTCGAGTCGCTGTCGCACTCTGGCCAAGATCACTCAAGTTTACCCAAGTTAGCCAAGTTAACCCGGCGCCATGTGGCTTTGAAATGTTGCTGGCCTACCGAGACTAATGCACTTGGCTACGCCTTGCACTTCCTGCTTATTTGATACGCCTGAACAGTCAGCCTGGCCGCATACCACGATCATCATCATCATCATCAACGACAACATCCAAAACAACAACAGCAACAACGAAGAGGAAAGCATGATCAATGACAATTATACATTTACAATATACATCTACTTAATGCCCCGAAAAAGATGTGTGCCGATCATATTTCATGAACTTGACATTGAAAACAGCGTCTGTCAATCAGCCTAAGAGCAGAAGATCATTATCAGCGATCCTTTGCGATCCCAAATGATATAAATTTTTGGTCTTAAGTGGCTGTTTAGTTATTGTTGCCGCTGCTGCTGCTGGAGCAAACATTGAGTTTATTTTTAGGGTGCTGCCCATGATTCTGGAGACTCGCAGGGGCAAAAAGTATCCAATTGCAATGCTGACAACATCACGTACAAAGTGCAACTCGGCTTAGCTGTCAATCAAATCTTACATACGATCAGTTGCTGCCCCCATTCAGAGGTTGAAGGGTTGTTGAACTGGCATGCAACCAATGAGTGGAGCCATGAATTAGGATGTCAATCACGATCATGAATTAGGAGGTCAAAAACCATCAGCAAAAATGCTATGCTATCTACAATGACGAGATAAGTGAAACTCAAAGAGCCAATTTTTGATAAGAAGCCAATATTAATTCAAGTTTCTTCCATTGATACTAATATCTATATATATAATGGCATATCAAAGCAACTTTCAGTTAACTTAGCAACAGTTTAGTTAAGTTAAGTTACGTTATTAAACTTCTGCTTCAATAAATTGCAAAACTTGACGGTAGACTTCTATGCAGCTTACAAGGCTTAATTAGAAATCTGAACAAGTATTTAAGATTTTCTGATCGAATTACATGGTTTGAACTTAAATAACATGATTAAAATAGTTGCGGACCCAAATGCTGTTAAGATAACAGAACTTGGCATTTGGCATTTAGCATAACATTACTATAACATTACCATAACATTCTAACAGAGCTAGCTTAAAATCATTTGTAGCCAGGGTGTCAAGCGTTATATCGAATATCGGTTCCGGTTCCAATGGGAAAGATATGAAAGTTTCGGTCAAGTTTATGAATTTGCTCTAATTGTCTTTGTTATTCTCCTATGTGAACTAATAATATCGATTTCAGTTACTGCTTCTATAAGAAATGATTAATTGAATTTCCGGTTCCGGCTGTGAATTTGAATCGGTAAAGTTGCAATTCCTGTTCGACTTAGTGCTTCTGAAAGACTGCTTATTAGACTGTGCTCTCTAAATCCTATAGCATACCATCAAAGACTAGAAAGCAGTCCCCAAGTAATTGTTAACTGTGGTTGCTTGTTCAGCCCTCGCCGTATGCGTTTTTTATGTGCTAACATATCGCAAACAGGCGGCTAATCAATGGCAGATAAGCAGCTGATAATACCGAAAACAATGGCCAAAATGAATTATTTCGCCTATCTAAAAACAATTTTCATTTTTTTTTGGCCCAGCTGTATTTTTGAAGGTTTTCTATCTTTTTCGGGTGGTTAACTTGAATATGCCCACAATTAACAACAACAACGACAACCACCATCAGATTGGTTGAATACTGGAATGCGTGAGTAATCTAATAAATAAAATGCCTTAAAGTGCTAGACTTATTGCCAACATTATAAACGATCAATGTCCATTCCGATGGTCGTTCCATTCTTTGCCCAGTGCCAGATCACGAGCCTGTTGGCGCAGCACCTTGCCGCTGCCCGTCTTGGGCAGTTCGTTCAAAAAGAAGACTCCACAGTGAAGTTGCTTATGGGTGACCACCAGACGACTTGCCACATACTCGACAATATCCATTTCGCTGAGACGACTGCCGGGTATCTTGACCACAGCGGCTGCAGCCGGATCGCCATCGACCTCATTCCACAGGCCAAAGACGCAGGCCTCGATCACATCCGGCAGCTCGGCGATGACCTGCTCCAGTTCGTAGGGGCTATATTGAGCGCCATGGAAGCGCAACATGTCCTGTTTGCGCTCCACAATGTGCAAGAAATTCTCGTTATCAAAGTAGCCCATGTCGCCGGTGTGGAACCAGCCTTGGTAGTCCTGCATTCGCTTCGATTCACTCGGATTGCCATAGTAGCCATTCCACACTTTGCTGTTGTGTACGAGAATCTCACCAGTTTCGCCATGGCCCAAACTGCGACCGGCATCATCCAGTATTTTAACCTTGACGCCCGGCACAATTCGGCCCACGGAGGAGGGCTTGGCCACGCCCATATTGGCAGCAACGCCACCGCATTCGGTTAGCGCATAGCCATACGAGATTTGACCATTCAACAGGAATTCCTGCAGCTTGAGCAGATTGGCCACATAGCAATTCCCGCCGCCAATGCTGATGAATCGCACGCTGTTCAACCTCAGTTTGCTGAGAGTGGGTGCCTTCAAGAGTGATGCCGCCTGCTGTGGCGCCACTGTCAGCAGCGTGACCTTGTACTTCTCGATCAGCTGTAACATATATTCCGGCGTATAGGGGCGATCCGTAATGCAGCGCGTGGAGCCGTGACAGCAACTGAAAAGCATGTTGAATAAACCGGGCGCCCAGTCAATCGTGCTGAACGACAGCAACACATCCTGACCGGTAACAAAGCTGGGCAAGTGAAAGGCAAATCAGTTAGTGGCTGTACATCCCAACGATTCCCAAGATTCGTACCCAAAATCGAACAGGCAAGCAGAGTTGGATATGCAAACCGCTTTCGGCGGGCCAGTGGTGCCGGAGGTGCAGAGAATGGCCACCGTCTGATCGCCACCCAGCATCAGTGATTCCGGTCTGTAAGCAGAGGGTTAAGACTTAGTTTTATCAATCTAAGTCATTTTTACTCTTATGATTGAGTGTTGACTCGGGTACTCACACATAATACAACTCCTGCTTGGTGGGCTCCAGCAGATCCTCAATGCGTGGCAGCTGGAATCGATGATCCTTGAGCGTATAGACCGGCGCCTTCAGCATTTTGGCAACGGCGCTGAGTCGGGCGTAGACCAAACCATCACAGAATATAATTCGAGGTCGGGTGATGCAAAACAAATGCTTGAAGGTCGCCTCGTCGTGCCAGGGGCTGACCGCATGAAAGGGTGTGCCATTGAGCAGGCAACCGAGCACCACCGGCATAAGATATGTGGTGTTGGTGCCCGCAATGCCAACCACATCGTCCTGCCGCAAATTCATCGCCTTCAGCTGCTGAGCAATGCGTATGGCAAAGCTGATGGCCTCGCCATTAGTCAAAGCAGTGCCTTCCGTATCGGAAATCTGAAAAGTTTCCATTTGCTTATAAATGTGAAGCGATATTAAATTACACAAAATTACACACCTGACACAAGTTCGCCGGATGATTGCGCATAAAGGCAAACAGTATTTTGCCAATGGAACAGTCGGCGTCAAAGAAATGCGCCGGCCTTGGTCCACTCCAAACTTTTGTGTATTTATCGAACCGTGTGCTAGGGCCCTCCATGTTCCCTGTTAACTGATAAGAGTCGTCGACTGATGTGCGCTCGTCCGAGCGTCATGCAAGTTGTTCATCTACTGGCGACCCTTGCGTGGCCAACCAGTCCAGAGTGCTTATCAGCCCATCAGCTTATCAGGCAACCGGTTGCCTATCAAACGGTTAACAGACGTCACCTATCAAAAGTAAAAGCTCAAGTTCTGCAGATAAGCCTTGCTGGCGATAAGCGCCATCCAAAAAGCTATAGATTGTCCAGTTGATAGTTATGGTTGTCCTTGACTTCGTTGTGACCTGTAATGGAATGATATATTTTCTATTTCTTTCTGAAGCATATATAATAGTTAGCTTCTTCGCGAATCTGCACAAGTGAACAATGTACAATCAGTGGTGCATTATCGCAAAATAATAATAAATAGAAGCGAATCGTTTTCGCCGCTTTTATACTTTGATTGTGTACGAATATTTTTCGCATACACTGATCAAACCAAAATTGATTTCAGATAATGTTTTGTTTGCGGTATTTGCCCTTGGAACAATAGAAAAATGCCTTCGACATTCCGCAATAAATTACCGAACTTTTGCGAAATTTGCAGAGCTCTCATGCGCATTAATTATACTTGAGTTGAAAAGATATAATAAGAAAAAAGGAACCAATTCCCGTTTAAGTACATTTGTAAAGCCATTAACCGATTTAAATGAACAATAGTATTTTATAAGCCGCCATAGCGCACTCGGTTGATTAGAGTCGTTCTGTTTATTTATTTATAAAGCATACATTTCCCGTCATTGTACGCCACTTAAATCAACTTTTTTCTAACTGAAAAACTTTTTAATTGCTTTTATCTCTAATTTCTAGAAAATAAGCCTTTGTTGCATGCCGATTAATCTTGCCATTGGGGCTTCTCTTCAGATCATCCACAATTATGGCACCCCCATGTAAATGTTTGTGAATGGTACTGCAATGCTCCTTCACAAAGTCAACCACATCCTGTGCCTGGATGTTTGAACCAATCTTCTTTACCACGGCAGCAGCAGCTGCGTCGCCAACAAGTGAATTCCAGATGCCAAAGGCACAGACCTCAGCCACGTCTGGCATCTGAGAAATAACGGCTTCAACTTCGTATGGGAAATACATAATATTGTGGTACTTGAGCACTTCCTTCTTCCGCTCTAGTACGTAGAGAAACCCATCCTCGTCTATATAACCCAAGTCCCCAGTGTGGTACCACATATCCGAGTCAAGCACATTGCGTGTCTCCTCCGGATTCCCATAATATCCGGCCCAATTATCTCCATTGAAGGAACATATTTCTCCAACTAGGTTTGGTTCCAGGGCATTGCCCTGTTCATCAAGTATCTTCATCTTATAATCTTCCACCAAACGGCCAACTGAATTTGGTTTCTCATCAAAGTTAAAGTTATTGGCCACTGCACTTCCCGCCTCTGAAAAACCATACAAAAATTGCATACAATCGAACAGCAATCGGCTCCGTATGAGACGTTGCGCCGCCAAAGAGCACCGACCACCTACGCATTTGTAAAACCGTATGCTATCAAGGTTAGCTTGCTCAAATTCCGGACAGTTTGCCATCATAGTCAAATGGGATGGCGTTTGCAACAACCACGTGACTTTGTGCTCCTTAATGATACGCAACAAACGCGCAGGATCAAAGGGATTATCATCTATAATGCGTTTAGTGCTATAAATTCCCGAAGATACCGTCGTCAGAAGGCAGGTCAACCAGTCTAGAGTACTGTGTGTGTATTGAACGTCAGCTGTAGTAAGACATCTAAAATTGATCGGTCATTACTATATTGAATATTCATCGTTTTGTTTATTTACCTGGTGATATTCAGTATCTTGCGACTGTTTGATATGGTCACTGCCTTGGGAATACCCGTTGTCCCGGAAGAGCAGAGAATGGCCAAGGTTTGATCATTTCCCTGCTCCAAACGAGCAGGTTGAAAGTCCGTTTCTACAGGCGTAGCTAAGACTTCCTCAATACTAATTGACCCACTCTGATGGTTACGCATTGTAATGATCTTTGCATTTAATTTCTCAGTAGCTGACTTTACTTTCTCAAAGTCTTCACCATCACAGAAAATTAGACGTGGTTTCGGTTTATCGAAGAGCTTCTCAATAGTTGATTGATCATAGGATACATTTATCGAATGAAAAGCAATACCATTAAAGAAACATCCATATGCAACTGCGGAGATGTGCGTAGTATTTCTTGCCATAATTCCCACAATATCTGATTGCACCAGCCCCAACGATCTCATATAGCTTGCCACATGCATTGAGTTCAAATGGAGCTCCTCTCTGGTTAGTACAGTGTTCTCAGTGTCTGAGATCTGTTCAAGAATACAATTTTGTTAGTTATGTAATATAGACTTAGCACCTGCAGTGTACCTGAGCTATCAGTTTCGGATGACGTCGCATCTCGTGGAATATAATCTCGCCTATGGATAGATCAGGAGCAAAGTAATTACGGCTGTGCGGTCCACTCCAGATTCTGTGCTCCGCATCGTAGGTGCTCTCCGGCTTGTAAGGCATTGCGAATGTAACTGGCAGAGCTTTTAATTTTAACTGACGAAATGGAGGCGAATCTAGTGGATCTTTATACTAGTTCTTTCCATTTGATAATTTCATTATCGGCATAACATTAACGCTGAGGGTTGGGTAGGGGTAAGGCGATTGCCATTCGAAGCAAATATATAAGTGAATATAGAATTCACAGCAAAAATCGAAATCAACTTTTCTTATCGAAATCAACTTTTCTTATCGAAATCAACTTTTCTTATCTTCATTCACTTTTGTCGATCTTTTCCATGCTCTTTGGACGTGTGTATATTATATATATAATTGAAGCATACTCTTGGGATACACATGCAATATTCAGCATATTTTTTCTGGACGTTGCTGTATGCAATGACTGTGACCTCAATTGGGTTGCAGCACTGGCTACATTGCTCTTAGTGACTCACAGGTGACGAGGAAATTCTCTGTCACTCAAGGAGTGCGTTAAAGCCCTTCGCCGGTAGACCCAGAGTAAGCAACCATTTTTTTATTCGATTTTTTGGCCACCAATACATCATTGATATTAATTTTCATGGCGACGAATTTCTTATCCCATTTCTGAGCAGTGGGATCAAGCTATCTTTTTTCTTATTTATTACTCTTCTTATATTCTTTCTCATTCACTTCAAGAACAAAATGTATATTTCAGTAGATTAACTTCCGTCTACAAGAAATCTGTTAAATTTTGCTAAGCCTATTAATTTGAATTTGTAATCTCTTGAAAATAGGCCTTTGTTGCATGTCGATCCATCTTGCCGTTGGGGCTTCTCTTCAGATCATCCACAATTATGGCACCCCCATGTAAATGTTTGTGAATGGTATTGCAATGCTCCTTCACAAAGTCAACCACATCCTGTGCCTGCATGTTTGAACCAATCTTCTTTACCACGGCAGCAGCAGCTGCGTCGCCGACAAGTGGATTTCAAATGCCAAAGACACAGACCTCAGCAACGTCTGGCATCTGAGAAATTACGTCTTCAACTTCGTATGGGTAATACATAATATTGTGGTACTTGAGCATATCATTTTTCCTGTCGACTATATAGAGAAAGCCATCATCATCCATATAACCCAAGTCTCCAGTGTGAAACCACTTCTCCGTATCAAGCACATTGCGCGTCTCTTCGGGGTTGTTATAATACCCGGCCCAATTCTGTCCATTGAAGGCATATATTTCTCCAACTTGGTTTGGTTCCAGGGCATTTCCCTGTTCATCAAGTATCTTCAGCTTATAGTCTTCTATCAAACTTCCGACTGAATTTGGTTTCTCATCAAAGTTCCAGTTCAAGGACACCATACCGCCCAACTCTGAAAGTCCATACGCAAACTGCATACAGCCAATCCGTAAGCGACTGCGTAAGCGATGTTGCACCTCCAAGGAGGCTGTCAAGGTTGGCATGTTCAAATTCTGGACAGCTTGTCATCATAGCCATATGGGAAGGAGCTTGTATCACCCAAGTGATTTTGAACTCCTCAATGATACGCAGCAAATGTGCAGGATCGAAGGGATGGTCAGTTAAAATCCGTGTGGTGCTGTAAACACCCGAAGTTACACTTGCCATGACTCCTGTCAACCAGTCTAGAGAACTACGTGTATACTGAACGTCAGCTGTAGTAAGACCTTTAAAATTGATCGGTCATTACTATACTGGTCGACTTCACAAATGAAACTGATTGAGGGAACGCTAATCTGGATGTACTTTATTCTCGTTAATAGCCTGGCTTTCAAATTTGCTGTGCAATCTAGCTGATGTGTAATTGATAATCACAAAACAAGCAATAAAATAAATAAGTCTAGAAACTGATAATAATTCAAATTACGTTTTTCTCTGTTAATGTTTGAAGTAGGCGGTTTTATTTACTTGACGTTTTATGAGCACAATTTATATCACACATGTCATCTGTCTCGTTCCACGTTCATGCTCGAAAAGCTGTTATTGCACGTGCATTTTATGATTATGTTAATTGCATATGTTATCGATTATTGTGCATTGTGTTATTTGCTTAATGCAATGAATACTTTGTCTACTACAGAACAAATTCATATTGAAACCTCAAAATTTATTAAACAAAATTTAAATTTGACGGATAAGCAATTAATCAAATAAAAGTGTTTGCAACCATTTTCAGCGAAGTGAATCGAATTTGCTGAAGCTATAGAAAGTGAAGCACACTTTTGGGGGGCACACTTGTATTCACACAACGTGCTTTTAATGAGGTTGGTGTATTGGATAACATTCCCATGCACCAGTGACCCGCATTAGGTTGCTGCACCAGCTACATTACAATTGAACTCACAGGTGAGGAGGAAATTGGCTCTCACTCAGTGATTTGGATGTCCTTGGCCCTACTTGGATGGCATTTGTTGACCACTTCAGATTCTGTGCTCCGGATCGCTTGGTGGACCTTTCAATGTAACTGATTGAAAAATAACGAATTTTGCCATTTAAGTCTTCATATCTTATGGCATAACTTTTCCGTTCAAATATGCTGAAGATTAATTTGACACATCAATCTTATTCATTCACTTCAAGAACAAAATGTATATTTTAGCAGATTAACTTCCGTCTACAATGGATCTGTTATCTTATGATAAACATATTAGTTTAAATTTTTAATCTCCTGAAAATATGCCTTTGTTGCATGCCGGTTAATCTTGCCATTGGGACTTCTCTTTAGATCATCCACAATTATGGCACCCCCATGCAAATGTTTGTGAATGGTATTGCAATGCTCCTTCACAAAGTCAACCACATCCTGTGCCTGGATGTTTGAACCAATCTTCTTTACCACGGCAGCAGCAGCCTCGTCGCCAGCAAGTGGATTCCAGATGCCAAAGACACAGACCTCAGCCACGTCTGGCATCTGAGAAATGACGACTTCAATTTCGTATGGGTAATACATAATACCGCGGTACTTGAGCATATCCTTCTTGCGCTCTACTACGTAGAGAAACCCATCCTCATCTATATAACCCAAGTCCCCAGTGTGGTACCACATATCCGAGTCAAGCACATTGCGTGTCTCCTCCGGATTCCCATAATATCCGGCCCAATTCTGTCCATTGAAGGCACATATTTCTCCAACTAGGTTTGGTTCCAGGGCATTGCCGTGTTCATCAAGAATCTTCATCCTATAATCTTCCATCAAACGGCCAACTGAATTTGGTTTCTGATCAAAGTTTAAGTTATTGGCCACTGCATTTCCCGCCTCTGTAAAAGCATACACAAAATGCAAACAATCGAACAGCAATCGGCTCCGTATGAGACGTTGCGCCTCCAAAGAGCACCGACCACCTGCGTAATTGTAAGATCGTATGCTATTAAGGTTAGCTTGCTCAAATTCCGGACAGTTTGTCATCATAGTCAAATGGGTTGGGGCTTGCACCAACCACGTGACTTTGTGCTCCTTGATGATACGCAACAAACGCGTAGGATCAAAGGGATTATCAGCTATAATGCGTTTGGTACTATAAATTCCCGAAGATACCGTCGTCA
Organism: Drosophila nr. medialis 2 BK-2023a; assembly: GCA_035044325.1. NCBI lineage: Eukaryota > Metazoa > Arthropoda > Insecta > Diptera > Drosophilidae > Drosophila > Drosophila nr. medialis 2 BK-2023a. The sequence goes on from JAWNMH010000038.1 coordinate 228,957, forward strand.
GAAGGCAGGTCAACCAGTCTAGAGTACTGTGTGTATATTGAACGTCAGCTGTAGTAAGACCTCTAAAATTTATCGGTCATTACTATATTGAATATTCATCGTTTTGTTTATTTACCTGGTGATATTCAGTATCTTGCGACTGTTTGATATGGTCACTGCCTTGGGAATACCCGTTGTCCCGGAAGAACAGAGAATGGCCAAGGTTTGATCATTTCCCTGCTCCAAACGAGCAGGTTGAAAGTCCGTTTCTACAGGCGAAGCTAAGACTTCCTCAATGCTAATTGATCCACTCTGATGGTTACGCATTGTAATGATCTTTGCATTTAATTTCTCAGTAGCTGACTTTACTTTCTCAAAGTCTTCACCATCACAGAAAATTAGACGTGGTTTCGTTATATCGAATAGCTTCTCAATAGTTGATTGCTCATGTAATACATTTAACGAATGAAAAGCAATACCATTAAAGAAACATCCATATACAACGGCGAAGATGTGCGTTGTATTTCTTGCCACAATACCGACAATATCTGATTGCACCAGCCCCAACGATCTCATATAGCTTGCCACATGCATTGAGTTCAAATGGAGTTCCTCTCTGGTTAGTACAGTGTTTTCAGTGTCTGAGATCTGTTCAAGAATACAATTTTGTTAGTTATGTTATATAGACTTAGCACCTGCTGTGTACCTGAGCTATCAGTTTGGGATGACGTCGCATCTCGTGGAATATAATCTCGCCTATGGATAGATCAGGAGCAAAGTAATTACGGCTGTGCGGTCCACTCCAGATTCTGTGCTCCGCATCGTAGGTGCTCTCCGGCTTGTAAGGCATTGCGAATGTTACTGGTAGAGCTTTTAATTTTAACTGACGAAATGGAGGCGAATCTGGTGGATCTTTATACTCGTTCTTTCCATTTGATAATTTCATTATCGGCATAACATTAATGCTGAGGGATGAGTAGGGTAAGCAAATATTTAAGTGAATATACAATTCACAGCAAAAATCTTAATCAACTTTTCTTATCTTCATTCACTTTTGCTCTTTGGACTGTGTGTATATTATAACTTAAGCGACACAATATACAGTGGCGGACGCCTTATTTGGAACAATGTCAAAGAAAAAAAGTAATTGCCTACCATAAGCTACCCATTCATTATTTTTCAAAAATTCCAAAGACCGATGGTAGGTATATATATTAACCACCAAAATTAACATATGACCCCAATACACTGGTTTTTCCCCACCTGCTAGGTAGGATTATGTAAAAAAGTTGCCTATTTTTAGGGAAAATTTTATTTCGACCAGGTACATTGTGTACACCTGGGTGCCATAAAACCCGGATTTTTTACCTAAAGTTGTGTATTTTCGGTGTAAATAGACCAATCCTTCGTAGTCAGTTTAGTTTTATCCTGCATCTCGGGTGCAATAAGCCAACAAGGACTATGGACAAACAGACTACCATTGCACAACGGAAACTCATCCTGGAACACCACAAAAACGGATATTCACATCTCCAAATAGCTGAAATGATCAATCTGAGCAACTCAACTGTGTATAACATCATTCGGCGCTTCGTCGACACAAATCGGATTGGGGGCAAGAATGCAGCAGAATGGCACCAATCAAGATTTTCACCGAACAGGAGGAGCGAAGGATCATCAGGAAAATAAGGGGATCTCCCAAGCAATCGGCTCCAAAACTGACTCAACAGGTGCAGGATGAAATGGGGAAAAAGTGCTGTGTGGAAACTGTGCGCAGGTTTATAAGCGTGAAAAATATAGGGACTTGGATGATGTTCGCCAAAACCCACATGGACAAGGATTTGGAGTTCTGGAACATAGTCATATTTGCAGATGAGTCCAAATTCACCATTTTTGACTCGGACGGGCGGAATTAAGTGTGGCGACAGTCCAATACTGAGCTGAATCCCAACATTTCATTAAAGATAAGCACACCGATCGATTGATCAGATGAAAATCTTTCTCTATTTCCCTGACAGCTCTAAGTTCTACGATCTCAGGTCTGAAACACAATTCGAATGCAATTAAGTTGCATTACGAAGTAATTTGCGATCACGAGACTAGTTACATTTTATTCCAGCAAATTGAACGATAACAATCGTTTGCAATATGCATGCTTATACATCTCATCGCGTGAACCAATTAAATTGTTTGTGCTGTAATCAATGTGAACCTTGCTTCGAACACATACAGACTTATATATTATAACAAGTAAGAGTGCTGTACTCGAGTGAGCTCGACTACTATATACCCTGAACCCAGTTTTATTAATAAATGTGAGCAGATCTGCAAGTTTTTCAACCATTATTTGGATGTTACTTATCCGATCTTGATGAAATTTGGGCAGTTGATCGATAATATACATATGTATATTATGTATTAATTTGAAGATAGTTGGTCGGAGATGCTTCCTTCTGCCTGTTACATACGTTTGCACAAAACCATTATATCTTTTTACCCATTTGTAATGGTTTGAGGGTATACAAATATATATTTAAAAACATTTGTAAGCTTTTCAAGTATCCCACGAGCTGATTTTGAGTATGCATTTAGATTTACTGCACAAGTACTTTATTGTTGAAGTATTATTATTATATTATTATTTACACATCGTAGCGTTTGAATTGGTCCACAATGGGTATAACCAAACAATGAAAGGGCTGTTTATATGAATCTTCAGGGGTTTCGTTCAGTGTAAAGTCTATTCATTTATATGCATATATAGTATGTATGTATACATTATGTACTGGAATTAATCTATTGGATTTGAATAGTTTGTGAATAATTTTCTTGATGGGAGCATATTATTGTATAAATGATTTCATTTTTACATTAACCATGTAAAAGAAAAGCAAGTTTATTTATTTCAGTAAGATATTGCCTAGGTTTAAGTTATTATTATTAATTTTTCGGTATTTATATTGTTATAGGCTTGCCCATAGCTGGAGAGAGGGTATTTTCTAGTCACCCTATGAATCCGCTGCCTATTTCTGTGCTGCCTTTAGATAAGCAGCCTTAACTGCCTGACGGTTCACTTTGCCATTGGCACTTTTGGCCAGTTGTGGCACGATCAGTGCACCGCCATTCAGCTGCTTGTAGTTGACTCCAATGTGCTCAGCAACAAATTGCCCCACCTGTGCCGACTGGAGTTGTGTGCTTGGCTTGGGCACCACTGAAGCAGCTGCCGCATCTCCTTCGGTTTCATTCCAAATGCCAAAGACGCAAACTTCGGCCACTTGTGGCATTTGGGCGATAACCTCCTCGATCTCGTGCGGATAGTACATCATGCCCAGAAACTTGAGCATATCCTTCTTGCGTTCCACAATATGCAGATAGTTATCCCCATCGAAGTAGCCCACATCACCGGTGTGAAACCAACCCTCTGAGTCCTGCATCTCAGCTGTCTCCGTTGAGTTGCCATAGTAGCCACTCCAATGCTGCCCATTGTGGCAATAGAGTTCGCACCTCTCATTTGGACCCACTCGATCACCATTATCGTTTACCACACGCATGCGTATATTGGCCATGAGACACCCACCGAGGAGGGTTTAGTGTGGGTACTATGGTTGAATGAGACACAGCTGCCCAGCTCCGTCATTCCATATGCATTCCTTAGAATGCCCTCAACCCGTAAATGGGATTCCATCTTGTGCAGCGTAGCAACCAGTGTGTGGCCGCCACCGAATAGAAGATACCTCAGACTACGCAGCTTCTTGACGCTGACGTCCGGACAATTAGCTAGCATAGCTATGTGCGAGGCAGCCAAAACCGACCAGCTAATGCTCTGCTGCTCGCATAATTTTAAAAAATAAGCAGGACTGAAGACCTGCTTCGAAATGAGCCGCACACTGCCGTATACTCCGGCCGTTAAAAGTGTTATCAAACCCGTCAGCCAGTCCAGAGTGCTGGGTGCATATTGTATGTCATTGGGGTTCAAATAGCTAGAGGGAAAATATTCAACTATTAAGATAGATGCCGAAATTGAAATACCCTTAAAAGTGAAGGACATAATGTTGTGTGAAGTAAACAAATTTGTTTTTAGCATTGAGTGGAATTGAACATAATTTTTAAAATACTGAAAACCTTCTTAAATAACAATGGAACCAAAGTTGTGGCACCTTAAAATTCAAATTGCAAGATACGCAGAGAGACAGAGAGAGAGAGAGAGATGCGAGAGAGAGAAAGAAAGGGAAAGAGCAGTACGAATGAAGAGGAATGCTCTAGCTAAAGAGATTTTAATTTAAGTACACAACTAATAATATAAATAGGACTGCCTGAGTGTGTGAGACATTCTGAGACTATCACTGCAATCGCAACAGCCTTTCGGCCTTAGAGCCCTTCGGCGGTAAACCCAAAGCAAGCAACCATTTTTTTTTAGATTTGTTGGCCACCAATACGTCGTTGATATTTGTTCCTAAGGCGACGAATTTCTTAAACTATCTTTTTTCTTATTTATTATCTTTCTTATTATCTTATTTAGTCACTTCAAAAACAAAAATGTATGTTTCAGCAGATTAACTTCCGTCTACAAGGCATCAGTTAGATTATGCCAAGCCTATTAATTTGAATTTGTAATCTCTTGAAATAAGGCCTTTGTTGCACGTCGATTCGTCTTGCCATTGGGGCTTCTCTTCAGATCATCCACAATTATGGCACCCCCATGTAAATGTTTGTAATTGGTACTGCAATGCTCCTTCACATAGTCAACTACATCCTGTGCCTGGATGTTTGAACCAATCTTCTTTACCACGGCAGCAGCAGCCTCGTCGACAGCAAGTGGATTCCAGATGCCAAAGACACAGACCTCAGCAACGTCTGGCATCTGAGAAATTACGTCTTCAATTTCGTATGGGTAATACATAATATTGTGGTACTTGAGCATATCCTTCTTGCGCTCTACTACGTAGAGAAAGCCATCCTCATCTATGTAACCCAAGTCTCCAGTGTGGTACCACATATTCGAGTCAAGCATATTGCGCGTCTCTTCGGGGTTGTCATAATACCCGGCCCAATTCTGTCCATTGAAGGAACATATTTCTCCAACTTGGTTTGGTTCCAGGGCATTTCCCTGTTCATCAAGTATCTTCAGCTTATAGTCTTCCATCAAACTTCCGACTGAATTTGGTTTCTCATCAAAATTCCAGTTCAAGGACATCATACCGCCCAACTCTGAAAGTCCGTACGCAAACTGCATACAGCCGATCCGTAAGCGGCTGCGAAAGCGATGTTGAACCTCCAAGGAGCAGCGACTTCCCCCGTAAATGTGGAAACGCAAGCTGTCAAGGTTGGCATGTTCAAATTCTGGACAGTTTGTCATCATAGCCATATGGGAAGGTGCTTGCACCAACCACGTGACTTTGTGCTCCTTAATAATACGCAGCAAATGTGCAGGATCGAAGGGATGGTCAGTTAAAATCCGTGTGGTGCTGTAAACACCCGAAGTTACACTTGCAAGGAGTCCTGTCAACCAGTCTAGAGTACTGCGTGTATACTGAACGTCAGCTGTAGTAAGACCTCTAAAATTTATCGGTCATTACTAATTGAATATTTATACTTTTGTTTATTTACCTGGTAATATTCAGTATCTTGCGACTGTTTGATATGGTCACTGCCTTGGGAATACCCGTTGTCCCGGAAGAGCAGAGAATGGCCAAGGTTTGATCATTTCCCTGCTCCAAACGAGCAGGTTGAAAGTCCGTTTCTACAGGCGAAGCTAAGACTTCCTCAATGCTAATTGATCCACTCTGATGGTTACGCATTGTAATGATCTTTGCATTTAATTTCTCAGTAGCTGACTTTACTTTCTCAAAGTCTTCACCATCACAGAAAATTAGACGTGGTTTCGTTATATCGAATAGCTTCTCAATAGTTGATTGCTCATGTAATACGTTTAACGAATGAAAAGCAATACCATTAAAGAAACATCCATATACAACGGCGAAGATGTGCGTTGTATTTCTTGCCACAATACCCACAATATCTGATTGCACCAGCCCCAACGATCTCATATAGCTTGCCACATGCATTGAGTTCAAATGGAGCTCCTCTCTGGTTAGTACAGTGTTCTCAGTGTCTGAGATCTGTTCAAGAATACAATTTTGTTAGTTATGTAATATAGACTTAGCACCTGCAGTGTACCTGAGCTATCAGTTTGGGATGACGTCGCATCTCGTGGAATATAATCTCGCCTATGGATAGATCAGGAGCAAAGTAATTACGGCTGTGCGGTCCACTCCAGATTCTGTGCTCCGCATCGTAGGTGCTCTCCGGCTTGTAAGGCATTGCGAATGTCGACTGGTCGACTTTATAAATGAAACTGATTGAGGGAACGCTAACTGATTGCATGTCAAGGAAAATAAATGCACTCATATTCGCTTATGTAATCGTGGCTCATCAAGCTTTTAAATTATTATTATCAATTTGGAAATACATTGTGGGGTGCATCGCACTCTTTTTGCTTTGATGTGTTCAGAGATTGTAAATATTACGATGTCTGTCAATATAACACTTTAAAATCTGGAAATATAAAATGTTCAAGTAATTTTAACTTCTTATAAGATATATATATTTTTTTGTTTTTTATTTTAGGTCTGGAACATTGTTTCAGATAAAATATTTGTATATAATCAATCATTTGAATTAACGACCACATTTATCCCTAAGTTCTAGAAAATATGCCATAGTGACCTGTCGATTTGTTTAACAATCGGGGCTTTTCCTCAGAGCGCCCTACATATAATTGCTTGTACTTAAGATTGACATGCTTTGAACCTAGTCCAACACATCCCGATGTCATCAACTTCTGATGTAATCTTCTTAACCACACCAGCGGCGGCCTCGTCGCTCGTGAGTAGGTTCCAGATTCCAAAGACACTGACCTTAGCCACGCCTGTCATCTGAGAAATGACTTCTTCGATTTTGTGGGTTTCGATTTTTTTGGATCACGCATTTCTTGGAGTCCTCACCGTCACTGAAAATCAGACGTGGTTTCGTTATATCGAAGAGTTTTTCAATTGATTCCGGCTCGCAAGCACGCAATCCCATTGAAAAAGCGGCAATAGGCCACAGCTAATATATGCGTAATATTTCTTGCTACTATTCCCACAGTATCCGTTTGCACTAATCCCGAAGATCTCATATAGCTTATATAATGTAATTTGTGTGGATATTCACTTACTTGAGCTATCTGCTGCGGATGACGTTGCATTTCATTAAAGATAAGCACACCGATCGATTGATCAGATGAAAATCTTTCTCTATTTCCCTGACAACTCTAAGTTCTACGATCTCAGGTCTGAAACACAATTCGAATGCAATTAAGTTGCATTACGAAGTAATTTGCGATCACGAGACTAGTTACATTTTATTCCAGCAAATTGAACGATAACAATCGTTTGCAATATGCATGCTTATACATCTCATCGCGTGAACCAATTAAATTGTTTGTGCTGTAATCAATGTGAACCTTGCTTCGAACACATACAGACTTATATATTATAACAAGTAAGAGTGCTGTACTCGAGTGAGCTCGACTACTATATACCCTGAACCCAGTTTTATTAATAAATGTGAGCAGATCTGCAAGTTTTTCAACCATTATTTGGATGTTACTTATCCGATCTTGATGAAATTTGGGCAGTTGATCGATAATATACATATGTATATTATGTATTAATTTGAAGATAGTTGGTCGGAGATGCTTCCTTCTGCCTGTTACATACGTTTGCACAAAACCATTATACCCTTTTTACCCATTTGTAATGGTTTCAGGGTATACAAATATATATTTAAAAACATTTGTAAGCTTATCAAGCATCCCACGAGCTGATTTTGAGTATGCATTTAGATTTACTGCACAAGTACTTTATTGTTGAAGTATTATTATTATATTATTATTTACACATCGTAGCGTTTGAATTGGTCCACAATGGGTATAACCAAACAATGAAAGTGCTGTTTATATGAATCTTCAGGGGTTTCGTTCAGTGTAAAGTCTATTCATTTATATGCATATATAGTATGTATGTATACATTATGTACTGGAATTAATCTATTGGATTTGAATAGTTTGTGAATAATTTTCTTGATGGGAGCATATTATTGTATAAATGTTTTCATTTTTACATTAACCATGTAAAAGAAAAGCAAGTTTATTTATTTCAGTAAGATATTGCATAGGTTTAAGTTATTATTATTAATTTTTCGGTATTTATATTGTTATAGGCTTGCCCATAGCTGGAGAGAGGGTATTTTCTAGTCACCCTATGAATCCGCTGCCTATTTCTGTGCTGCCTTTAGATTGCTTATCTAAATAGCAGCCTTAACTGCCTGACGGTTCACTTTGCCATTGGCACTTTTGGCCAGTTGTGGCACGATCAGTGCACCGCCATTCAGCTGCTTGTAGTTGACTCCAATGTGCTCAGCAACAAATTGCCCCACCTGTGCCGACTGGAGTTGTGTGCCTGGCTTGGGCACCACTGAAGCAGCTGCCGCATCTCCTTCGGTTTCATTCCAAATGCCAAAGACGCAAACTTCGGCCACTTGTGGCATTTGGGCGATGACCTCCTCGATCTCGTGCGGATAGTACATCATGCCCAGAAACTTGAGCATATCCTTCTTGCGTTCCACAATATGCAGATAGTTATCCCCATCGAAGTAGCCCACATCACCGGTGTGAAACCAACCCTCAGAGTCCTGCATCTCAGCTGTCTCCGTTGAGTTGCCATAGTAGCCACTCCAATGCTGCCCATTGTGGCAATAGAGTTCGCACCTCTCATTTGGACCCGCTCGATCACCATTATCGTTTACCACACGCACGCGTATATTGGCCATGAGACGCCCCACCGAGGAGGGTTTAGTGTGGGCACTATGGTTAAATGAGACACAGCTGCCCAGCTCCGTCATTCCATATGCATTCCATGGAATGCCGTCAACCCGTAAATGGGATTCCATCTTGTGCAGCGTAGCAACCAGTGTGTGGCCGCCAGCGAATAGAAGACACCTTAGACTACGCAGCTTCTTGACGCTGACGTCCGGACAATTAGCCAGCATTGCTATGTGCGAGGCAGCCAAAACCGACCAGCTAATGCTCTGCTGCTCGCATAATTTTATAAAATAAGCAGGACTGAAGACCTGCTTCGAAATGAGCCGCACACTGCCGTATACTCCGGCCGTAATTAGTGTTATCAAGCCCGTCAGCCAGTCCAGAGTGCTGGGTGCATATTGTATGTCATTGGGTTCAAATAGCTAGAGGGAAAATATTCAACCATTAAGATAGATGCCGAAATTGAAATACCCTTAAAAGTGAAGGACATAATGTTGTGTGAAGTAAACAAATTTGTTTTTAGCATTGAGTGGAATTGAACATAATTTTTAAAATACTGAAAACCTTCTTAAATAACAATGGAACCAAGGTTGTGGCAACTTAAAATTCAAATTGCAAAATACGCACAGAGACAGATAGAGAGAGTGTGAGAGAGAGAAAGAAAGGGAAAGAGCAGTACGAATGAAGAGGAATGCTCTAGCTAAAGAGATTTTAATTTAAGTACACAACTAATAATATAAATAGGACTGCCTGAGTGTGTGAGACATTCTGAGACTATCACTGCAATCGCAACAGCCTTTCGGCCTTAGAGCCCTTCGGCGGTAAACCCAAAGCAAGCAACCATTTTTTTTTTAGATTTGTTGGCCACCAATACGTCGTTGATATTTGTTCCTAAGGCGACGAATTTCTTAAACTATCTTTTTTCTTATTTATTATCTTTCTTATTATCTTATTTAGTCACTTCAAAAACAAAAATGTATGTTTCAGCAGATTAACTTCCGTCTACAAGGCATCAGTTAGATTATGCCAAGCCTATTAATTTGAATTTGTAATCTCTTGAAAAAAGGCCTTTGTTGCACGTCGATTCGTCTTGCCATTGGGGCTTCTCTTCAGATCATCCACAATTATGGCACCCCCATGTAAATGTTTGTAATTGGTACTGCAATGCTCCTTCACATAGTCAACTACATCCTGTGCCTGGATGTTTGAACCAATCTTCTTTACCACGGCAGCAGCAGCCTCGTCGCCAGCAAGTGGATTCCAGATGCCAAAGACACAGACCTCAGCAACGTCTGGCATCTGAGAAATTACGTCTTCAATTTCGTATGGGTAAACCATAATATTGTGGTACTTGAGCATATCCTTCTTGCGCTCTACTACGTAGAGAAACCCATCCTTATCTATGTAACCCAAGTCCCCAGAGTGGTACCACATGTCCGAGTCAAGCATATTGCGCGTATCTTCTGGGTTGTCATAATACCCGGCCCGATTCTGTCCATTGAAGACACATATTTCTCCAACTTGGTTTGGTTCCAGGGTATTTCCCTGTTCATCAAGTATCTTCAGCTTATAGTCTTCCATCAAACTTCCGACTGAATTTGGTTTCTCATCAAAGTTCCAGTTCAAGGACACCATACCGCCCAACTCTGAAAGTCCATAAGCAAACTGCATACAGCCGATCCGTAAGCGACTGCGTAAGCGATGTTGCACCTCCAAGGAGCAGCGACTTCTCGCGTAAATGTGGAAACGCATGCTGTCAAGGTTGGCATGTTCAAATTCTGGACAGTTTGTCATCATAGCCATATGGGAAGGTGCTTGCACCAACCACGTGACTTTGTGCTCCTTAATGATACGCAGCAAATGTGCAGGATCGAAGGAATGGTCAGTTAAAATCCGTGTGGTGCTGTAAACACCCGAAGTTACACTTGCAAGGAGTCCTGTCAACCAGTCTAGAATACTGCGTGTATACTGAACGTCAGATGTAGTAAGACCTCTAAAATTGATCGGTCATTACTATATTGAATATTTATAGTTTTGTTTATTTACCTGGTGATATTCAGTATCTTGCGACTGTTTGATATGGTCACTGCCTTGGGTAAGCCCGTTGTTCCAGAAGAGCATACAATGGCCAAGGTTTGATCAATTCCCTGCTCCAAACGAGCAGGTTGAAAGTCCGTTTCTACAGGCGAAGCTAAGACTTCCTCAATGCTAATTGATCCACTCTGATGGTTACGCATTGTAATGATTTTTGCATTTAATTTCTCAGTGGCTGACTTTACTTACTCAAAGTCTTCACCATCACAGAAAATTAGACGTGGTTTCGTTATATCGAATAGCTTCTCAATAGTTGATTGCTCATGTAATACATTTAACGAATGAAAAGCAATACCATTAAAGAAACATCCATATACAACGGCGAAGATGTGCGTTGTATTTCTTGCCACAATTCCCACAATATCTGATTGCACCAGCCCCAACGATCTCATATAGCTTGCCACATGCATTGAGTTCAAATGGAGCTCCTCTCTGGTTAGTACAGTGTTGTCAGTGTCTGAGATCTGTTCAAGAATACAATTTTGTTAGTTATGTAATATAGACTTAGCACCTGCAGTGTACCTGAGCTATCAGTTTCGGATGACGTCGCATCTCGTGGAATATAATCTCGCCTATGGATAGATCAGGAGCAAAGTAATTACGGCTGTGCGGTCCACTCCAGATTCTGTGCTCCGCATCGCAGGTGCTCTCCGGCTTGTAAGGCATTGCGAATGTAAGTGGTAGAGCTTTTAATTTTAACTGACGAAATGGAGGCGAATCTGGTGGATCTTTATACTCGTTCTTTCCATGTAAGGTAGGGGTAAGGCGATTGCCATTCGAAGCAAATATTTAAGTGAATATAGAATTCACAGCAAAAATCTAAATCAACTTTTCTTATCTTCATTCACTTTTGTCGATCTTTTCCATGCTCTTTGGACTGTGTGTATATTATAACTTAAGCGACACTATATAGATTACCGCGTTGCAAAAAATTGCACTGATGCAATGGAAATTGAAGCATACTCTTGGGGTACACATGCAATATTCAGCATAGTTTTTCTGGACGTTGCTGTATGCAATGACTGTGACCTCAATTGGGTTGCAGCACTGGCTACATTGCTCTTAGTGACTCACAGGTGACGAGGAAATTCTCTGTCACTCAAGGAGTGCGTTAAAGCCCTTCGCCGGTAGACCCAGAGTAAGCAACCATTTTTTTATTCGATTTTTTGGCCACCAATACTTCATTGATATTAATTTTCATGGCGACGAATTTCTTATCCCATTTCTGAGCAGTGGGATCAAGCTATCTTTTTTCTTATTTATTACTCTTCTTATATTCTTTCTCATTCACTTCAAGAACAAAATGTATATTTCAGTAGATTAACTTCCGTCTACAAGAAATCTGTTAAATTTTGCTAAGCCTATTAATTTGAATTTGTAATCTCTTGAAAATAGGCCTTTGTTGCATGTCGATTCATCTTGCCGTTGGGGCTTCTCTTTAGATCATCCACAATTATGGCACCCCCATGTAAATGTTTGTGAATGGTATTGCAATGCTCCTTCACAAAGTCAACCACATCCTGTGCCTGAATGTTTGAACCAATCTTCTTTACCACAGCAGCAGCAGCTGCGTCGCCGACAAGTGGATTCCAGATGCCAAAGACACAGACCTCAGCAACATCCGGCATCTGAGAAATTACGTCTTCAACTTCGTATGGGTAATACATAATATTGTGGTACTTGAGCATATCCTTTTTCCTGTCGACTATATAGAGAAAGCCATCATCATCCATATAACCCAAGTCTCCAGTGTGAAACCACTTTTCCGTATCAAGCACATTGCGCGTCTCTTCGGGGTTGTTATAATACCCGGCCCAATTCTGTCCATTGAAGACACATATTTCTCCAACTTGGTTTGGTTCCAGGGCATTTCCCTGTTCATCAAGTATCTTCAGCTTATAGTCTTCCATCAAACTTCCGACTGAATTTGGTTTCTCATCAAAGTTCCAGTTCAAGGACATTATACCGCCCAACTCTGAAAGTCCGTACGCAAACTGCATACAGCCAATCCGTAAGCGACTGCGTAAGCGATGTTGCACCTCCAAGGAGCAGCGACTTCCCGCGTAAATGTGGAAACGCAAGCTGTCAAGGTTGGCATGTTCAAATTCTGGACAGCTTGTCATCATAGCCATATGGGAGGGTGCTTGTATCACCCAAGTGATTTTGAACTCCTCAATGATACGCAGCAAATGTGCAGGATCAAAGGGATGGTCAGTTAAAATCCGTGTGGTGCTGTAAACACCCGAAGTTACACTTGCCATGACTCCTGTCAACCAGTCTAGAGAACTACGTGTATACTGAACGTCAGCTGTAGTAAGACCTCTAAAATTGATCGGTCATTACTATATTGAATATTCATCGTTTTGTTTATTTACCTGGTGATATTCAGTATCTTGCGACTGTTTGATATGGTCACTGCCTTGGGAATACCCGTTGTCCCGGAAGAGCAGAGAATGGCCAAAGTTTGATCATTTCCCTGCTCCAAACGAGCAGGTTGAAAGTCCGTTTCTACAGGCGTAGCTAAGACTTCCTCAATGCTAATTGATCCACTCTGATGGTTACGCATTGTAATGATCTTTGCATTTAATTTCTCAGTAGCTGACTTTACTTTCTCAAAGTCTTCACCATCACAGAAAATTAGACGTGGTTTCGTTATATCGAATAGCTTCTCAATAGTTGATTGCTCATGTAATACATTTAACGAATGAAAAGCAATACCATTAAAGAAACATCCATATACAACGGCGAAGATGTGCGTTGTATTTCTTGCCACAATTCCCACAATATCTGATTGCACCAGCCCCAACGATCTCATATAGCTTGCCACATGCATTGAGTTCAAATGGAGCTCCTCTCTGGTTAGTACAGTGTTCTCAGTGTCTGAGATCTGTTCAAGAATACAATTTTGTTAGTTATGTAATATAGACTTAGCACCTGCAGTGTACCTGAGCTATCAGTTTCGGATGACGTCGCATCTCGTGGAATATAATCTCGCCTATGGATAGATCAGGAGCAAAGTAATTACGGCTGTGCGGTCCACTCCAGATTCTGTGCTCCGCATCGTAGGTGCTCTCCGGCTTGTAAGGCATTGCGAATGTTACTGGTAGAGCTTTTAATTTTAACTGACGAAATGGAGGCGAATCTGGTGGATCTTTATACTCGTTCTTTCCATTTGATAATTTCATTACCGGCATAACATTAATGCTAGGGGATGGGTAGGGTAAGCAAATATTTAAGGTAAGCAAATATTTAAGTGAATATACAATTCACAGCAAAAATCTAAATCAACTTTTCTTATCTTTATTCACTTTTGGAGATCTTTTCTATGCTCTTTGGACTGTGTGTATATTATAACTTAAGCGACACAATATAGATTACCGCGTTGCAAAAAATTGCACTGATGCAATGGAAATTGAAGCATACTCTTGGGGTACACATGCAATATTCAGCATAGTTTTTCTGGACGTTGCTGTATGCAATGACTGTGACCTCAATTGGGTTGCAGCACTGGCTACATTGCTCTTAGTGACTCACAGGTGACGAGGAAATTCTCTGTCACTCAAGGAGTGCGTTAAAGCCCTTCGCCGGTAGACCCAGAGTAAGCAACCATTTTTTTATTCGATTTTTTGGCCACCAATACTTCATTGATATTAATTTTCATGGCGACGAATTTCTTATCCCATTTCTGAGCAGTGGGATCAAGCTATCTTTTTTCTTATTTATTACTCTTCTTATATTCTTTCTCATTCACTTCAAGAACAAAATGTATATTTCAGTAGATTAACTTCCGTCTACAAGAAATCTGTTAAATTTTGCTAAGCCTATTAATTTGAATTTGTAATCTCTTGAAAATAGGCCTTTGTTGCATGTCGATTCATCTTGCCATTGGGGCTTCTCTTCAGATCATCCACAATTATGGCACCCCCATGTAAATGTTTGTGAATGGTATTGCAATGCTCCTTCACAAAGTCAACTACATCCTGTGCCTGGATGTTTGAACCAATCTTCTTTACCACGGCAGCAGCAGCTGCGTCGCCAGCAAGTGGATTCCAGATGCCAAAGACACAGACCTCAGCAATGTCTGGCATCTGAGAAATTACGTCTTCAACTTCGTATGGGTAATACATAATATTGTGGTACTTGAGCATATCCTTTTTCCTGTCGACTATATAGAGAAAGCCATCATCATCTATGTAACCCAAGTCCCCAGAGTGGTACCACATATCCGAGTCAAGCACATTGCGCGTCTCTTCGGGGTTGTCATAATACCCGGCCCAATTCTGTCCATTGGATGCATATATTTCTCCAACTTGGTTTGGTTCCAGGGCATTTCCCTGTTCATCAAGTATCTTCATCTTATAATCTTCCGTCAAACGGCCAACTGAATTTGGTTTCTCATCAAAGTTAAAGTTATTGGCCACTGCATTTCCCGCCTCTGTAAAAGCATACGCAAAATGCATACAATCGAACAGCAATCGGCTCCGTATGAGACGTTGCGCCTCCAAAGAGCACCGACCACCTGCGTAATTGTAAGATCGTATGCTATTAAGGTTAGCTTGCTTAAATTCCGGACAGTTTGTCATCATAGTCAAATGGGTTGGGGCTTGCACCAACCACGTGACTTTGTGCTCCTTAATGATACGCAACAAACGCGTAGGATCAAAGGGATTATCAGCTATAATGCGTTTGGTACTATAAATTCCCGAAGATACCGTCGTCAGAAGGCAGGTCAACCAGTCTAGAGTACTGTGTGTATATTGAACGTCAGCTGTAGTAAGACCTCTAAAATTGATCGGTCATTACTATATTGAATATTCATCGTTTTGTTTATTTACCTGGTGATATTCAGTATCTTGCGACTGTTTGATATGGTCACTGCCTTGGGAATACCCGTTGTCCCGGAAGAGCAGAGAATGGCCAAAGTTTGATCATTTCCCTGCTCCAAACGAGCAGGTTGAAAGTCCGTTTCTACAGGCGTAGCTAAGACTTCCTCAATGCTAATTGATCCACTCTGATGGTTACGCATTGTAATGATCTTTGCATTTAATTTCTCAGTAGCTGACTTTACTTTCTCAAAGTCTTCACCATCACAGAAAATTAGACGTGGTTTCGTTATATCGAATAGCTTCTCAATAGTTGATTGCTCATGTAATACATTTAACGAATGAAAAGCAATACCATTAAAGAAACATCCATATACAACGGCGAAGATGTGCGTTGTATTTCTTGCCACAATACCCACAATATCTGATTGCACCAGCCCCAACGATCTCATATAGCTTGCCACATGCATTGAGTTCAAATGGAGCTCCTCTCTGGTTAATACAGTGTTCTCAGTGTCTGAGATCTGTTCAAGAATACAATTTTGTAAGTTATGTAATTAATATAGACTAGGCGCCTGTAATGTACCTGAGCTATCAGTTTCGGATGACGTCGCATCTCGTGGAATATAATCTCGCCTATGGATAGATCAGGAGCAAAGTAATTACGGCTGTGCGGTCCACTCCAGATTCTGTGCTCCGCATCGTAGGTGCTCTCCGGCTTGTAAGGCATTGCGAATGTCGACTGGTCGACTTCATAAATGAAACTGATTGAGGGAACGCTAACTGATTGCATGTCAAGGAAAATAAATGCACTCATATTCGCTTATGTAATCGTGGCTCATCAAGCTTTTAAATTATTATCAATTTGGAAATACATTGTGGGGTGCATCGCACTTTTTTTGCTTTGATGTGTTCAGAGATTGTAAATATTACGATGTCTGTCAATATAACACTTTAAAATCTGGAAATATAAAATGTTCAAGTAATTTTAACTTCTTATAAGATATATATATTTTTTTGTTTTTTATTTTAGGTCTGGAACATTGTTTCAGATAAAATATTTGTATATCCTCAATCATTTGAATTAACGACCACATTTATCCCTAAGTTCTAGAAAATATGCCTTAGTGACCTGTCGATTTGTTTAACAATCGGGGCTTTTCCTCAGAGCGCCCTACATATAATTGCTTGTACTTAAGATTGACATGCTTTGAACCTAGTCCAACACATCCCGATGTCATCAATTTCTGATGTAATCTTCTTAACCACACCAGCGGCGGCCTCGTCGCTCGTGAGTGGGTTCCAGATTCCAAAGACACTGACCTTAGCCACGCCTGTCATCTGAGAAATGACTTCTTCGATTTTGTGGGTTTAGATTTTTTTGGATCACGCATTTCTTGGAGTCCTCACCGTCACTGAAAATCAGAAGTGGTTTCGTTATATCGAAGAGTTTTTCAATTGATTCCGGCTCGCAAGCACGCAATCCCATTGAAAAAGCGGCAATAGGCCACAGCTAATATATGCGTAATATTTCTTGCTACTATTCCCACAATATCCGTTTGCACTAATCCCGAAGATCTCATATAGCTTATATAATGTAATTTGTGTGGATATTCACTTACTTGAGCTATCTGCTGCGGATGACGTTGCATTTCATTAAAGATAAGCACACCGATCGATTGATCAGATGAAAATCTTTCTCTATTTCCCTGACAGCTCTAAGTTCTACGATCTCAGGTCTGAAACACAATTCGAATGCAATTAAGTTGCATTACGAAGTAATTTGCAATCAGCAAATTGAACGATAACAATCGTTTGCAATATGCATGCTTATACATCTCATCGCGTGAACCAATTAAATTGTTTGTGCTGTAATCAATGTGAACCTTGCTTCGAACACATACAGACTTATATATTATAACAAGTAAGAGTGCTGTACTCGAGTGAGCTCGACTACTATATACCCTGCACCCAGCTGTGAAACATATTATAGTTTTATTGGAAATTTCCCTTTAAAAAGGTTTGCACATAAGTGTGAGCAGATCTGCAAGTTTTTCAACCATTACTTGGATGTTACTTATCCGATCTTGATGAAATTTGGGCAGTTGATCGATAATATACATATGTATATTATGAATTAATTTGATTCTTGGTCGGAGATGCTTCCTTCTGCCTGTTACATACATTTGCACAAAACCATTATACCCTTTTTACCCATTTGTAATGGTTTCAGGGTATACAAATATATACTTAAAAACATTTGTAAGCTTTTCAAGTATCCCACGAGCTGATTTTGAGTATGCATTTAGATTTACTGCACAAGTACTTTATTGTTGAAGTATTATTATTATATTATTATTTACACATCGTAGCGTTTGAATTGGTCCACAATGGGTATAACCAAACAATGAAATTGTTGTTTATATGAATCTTCAGGGGTTTCGTTCAGTGTAAAGTCTATTCATTTATATGCATATATAGTATGTATGTATACATTATGTACTGGAGTTAATCTATTTGATTTGAATAGTTTGTGAATAATTTTCTTGATGGGAGCATATTATTGTATAAATGTTTTCATTTTTACATTAACCATGTAAAAGAAAAGCAAGTTTATTTATTTCAGTAAAATATTGCATAGGTTTAAGTTATTATTATTAATTTTTCGGTATTTATATTGTTATAGGCTTGCCCATAGCTGGAGAGAGGGTATTTTCTAGTCACCCTATGAATCCGCAGCCTATTTCTGTGCTGCCTTTAGATAAGCGGCCTTAACTGCCTGACGGTTCACTTTGCCATTGGCACTTTTGGCCAGTTGTGGCACGACCAGTGCACCGCCGTTCAGCTGCTTGTAGTTGACCCCAATGTGCTCAGCAACAAATTGCCCCACCTGTGCCGACTGGAGTTGTGTGCCTGGCTTGGGCACCACTGAAGCAGCTGCCGCATCTCCTTCGGTTTCATTCCAAATGCCAAAGACGCAAACTTCGGCCACTTGTGGCATTTGGGCGATGACCTCCTCGATCTCGTGCGGATAGTACATCATGCCCAGAAACTTGAGCATATCCTTCTTGCGTTCCACAATATGCAGATAGTTATCCCCATCGAAGTAGCCCACATCACCGGTGTGAAACCAACCCTCAGAGTCCTGCATCTCAGCTGTCTCCGTTGAGTTGCCATAGTAGCCACTCCAATGCTGCCCATTGTGGCAATAGAGTTCGCCCCTCTCATTTGGACCCACTGGATCACCATTATCGTTTACCACACGCATGCGTATATTGGCCATGAGACGCCCCACCGAGGAGGGTTTAGTGTGGGTACTATGGTTGAATGAGACACAGCTGCCCAGCTCCGTCATTCCATATGCATTCCTTAGAATGCCGTCAACCCGTAAATGGGATTCCATCTTGTGCAGCGTAGCAACCAGTGTGTGGCCGCCAGCGAATAGAAGATACCTTAGACTACGCAGCTTCTTGACGCTGACGTCCGGACAATTAGCCAGCATAGCTATGTGCGAGGCAGCCAAAACCGACCAGCTAATGCTCTGCTGCTCGCACAATTTTAAAAAATAAGCAGGGCTGAAGACCTCTTTCGAAATGAGCCGCACAGTGCCGTACACTCCGGCCGTAATTAGTGTTATCAAGCCCGTCAGCCAGTCCAGAGTGCTGGGTGCATATTGTATGTCATTGGGGTTCAAATAGCTAGAGGGAAAATATTCAACTATTAAGATAGATGCCGAAATTGAAATACCCTTAAAAGTGAATGACATAATGTTGTGTGAAGTAAACAAATTTGTTTTTATCATTGTGTGGAATTGAACATAATTTTTAAAATACTGAAAACCTTGTTAAATAACAATGGAACCAAAGTTGTGGCAACTTAAAATTCAAATTGCAAGATACGCGGAAGGAGAGAGAGAGAGAGTGTGAGAGAGAGAAGGAGAGAGAATTAAGAGGAATGTTCTAGCTGAAGTGGTATTAATTTAAGTACACAAATATAGTTTCTGTTCTTAATCCGTAGAGCTTATCGATCCATATACTGATAAAGAGTGTATATAGAATAGATATAGATATAGAAACAGCTAATGTCTTACCTGTGGCTCTCAAAAATCTTGCGGCTATTCGAAATGGTAACTGCCTTGGGCGTGCCTGTAGTGCCAGAGGAGCATAGTATTGCCATTGTTCGATCTATGCCACGTTCGAACCTAGTCGGCTCGTAATCCTCTGGTATAGGCGCTTGCAGCAGCTCCTGAATGCCCAATATACCAACAATGCGTCCATGAACTGTTATAATTGGAACGCCCAGATTTTCAGCGACTTTCCTCAGTTTTTCATAGTCCTGAGCATCGCAGCAAATTAATCTTGGCTTCGTTAGGCTATAGAGATTTTGTATGGTGTGCTCCTCCAAATTGGGATTGACAGCGTGAAAGGGCGTTCCATTAAACAGACAGCCATAAGCCAAGGCCGCCAAATGTGTGGTATTCCTAGCCAGAATGCCAATTAGATGCGTCTCCTCACAGAATCCTTGCTTCCTTAGATAAACACTCATCCTGGCCGCGTTTTGCAGCATCTGGAAACGGGTGAGTCGCGTGTTTTCGCCTGGCGAAATCTGAAAGATGCGCTGAGGCTCGCTCTGCAGTTGCCTGAATATTATTTGACCTATGGTCAAGTCATCATTATAGTAGCTCTGCTCACAGGCTCCCGACCAGATTTTCTGTTCAGCATTGTAGCTTGTCCTTGGAATAGCGTTAAGATCAAGCATTCTGAGGCAACTGTTCTAACTGTCAAGCAGATTTGTCGTATTTAAAGGTCAGAGAAATTAGTTCCCGTTGTCGGTTAACTGCAAAAAAAAAGCTCAACATGCAACATGTATGTATGTAAGAAGACACGCGATCTTTCAACTGATTATCCCAACAATCGACCTAAAATTAGTCGGCAATTTAGCGCTTGAAGTGTCTGTAATATACGTGTCTCTATTCTGCCCCATTTACTATCTTATCATGCTATTCACGGCCTTCTCGTTATAAGGGAGATCTCTATAAATGCATCTGGAAATATTCTCAAAATCATATCTTGTTCCATATAAATGCATCTACTTTTCGTAAGCAGTACGCTTGCTCTCAATAGCTGCGTGCTACATAAACTGCTTGCATACACTGCTTAGCAAGTAGTTTTATGTGCCACGATGACCTCAAGCAAGTAGTTCGCTGCTTTAGGCGGTTAAAAGCTATTCAATATGAAACTCGCTGTTAATAACATTATAGGCAAATGTAATACATGTAATGTAATCATTTCTTTTCGGGAGGTACAGAAATAAATTGATGTATTTTGTCTAACAATTGACTTCTCGTACAATTCACATCAGCAACGCGCCAAGTTCCGCTGCTAGATGGTAGATTAAACGAATCCCAATGGAACTCTAAAGAAAAATAAAATGCATATAGACAAAAGGATCAATAAACAATTATGATGCTTTAATATTTAAGCTGGAGACGCCAAAGGGGAATTTTGTTAAGTAATGCAAGAGAAAACAGTGTCGACAAATGTACATTTTAAATTTGGGTTTTTATTTAAACATGCCATGTTGTGTATTTTCTTTAGTTTTTAGTTTTTGGTTTTTTTTGTTTTTTTTTTTTGGTTTTGTTTTCATTTATAAACATTTCACAAACATTTCTTTATTCTGGGGGACTTACACTTTTGATTTTTGTTTCGGGTGATGGCAATACAACAATTATTTCAACTATTTTGTATAATTATTTGACTAATTTTTTACTTATGCATTAAAATTTCATCTTCATATTGTTTGCCTGTCCCTTTGTTATTTATGGGTTGTTGTTAGTTGGCGTTTGTTTTGGGTATGTTTCATTTTTGTTTCATTCGGTTGCACTACAGCAAATTGTTACTTTTAACGCATGATCTTAAATCTACAATGTGTGGGTGATTTAATTTCGTTCTCTTTCGTAATTTGATAGTTCTGTTTGCTTGTGTGTGTGTGTGTGTGTGTGTGTGTGTGTGTGTCGGTGTGTGTGTGTCCACTTAGCTCTATAAAGTAAGGGGATTTGCGCTGTTTTGCTGATTTTCGATTTCAAATGATTCGTATTTACATTTACTATATGCTATGTGCGTTTCTTCTCTTCTTACAAATGATAACTTTATTAATTTCCTTCTCTTTCGTTTTCATCATGATTGTTAGAAATTGGGTTGGCATTACGGCGCCCGAATTGTTTGAAGATATGTGTTATGATCTTATAAATTTTTCTTTCATTATTTTCAATTTGTGCGAGTTCAATTTCTTTTGAATATATATTTAGAGAGAGTATTGTGGCTGAAACACGAAAGTGATGTTAAGAGAATTGAGTGAGCGAATTGAGTGTGAAGGTTTGTGTAAGTGTTTGATTGTGGCAGAGAATGCAAATGGGCTTGGGCGTTTTAGTAGTATTAGTTAATATTAGTAATGGATTCGACTAGTCTATGTGCATACACTATGCAACACTGGGTTCTTGTTGTTGTTGTTGTTGTTCTGGCTTAACTTAACTACACATATGTTAACTTATGCACTACGTTTTGCTCGATAAATGTTAAATTTCTTGTCACTTCAAAACTTGTAAGTCTTTGTTTTTTGGAACGCATCTAGAAGTTGTGCACTTTGTTAAAACTAACTGTCTGACATTTACACATTATAATATATATTTAAACTATTTACATCAACAAATTGGACTGCCGTGTGGTAAAGAATGCTTCTTGATTTTTGTGTTTTTTTGTTGTTCTCTGTTTTTTTTTTTTTGGTTTTTTTTTTTTTTTGATTTGCCTAAATGATAATTGACCAAGTTGATGAACGGCAACTGAAGGCAGCACACAACCTATACCAAGTTTCGAGAACCGAAACGTATTGATCTAGTACTAAGATACTGGTTACAAAATTGCGATATCT
Organism: Drosophila nr. medialis 2 BK-2023a; assembly: GCA_035044325.1. Lineage (NCBI taxonomy): Eukaryota > Metazoa > Arthropoda > Insecta > Diptera > Drosophilidae > Drosophila > Drosophila nr. medialis 2 BK-2023a. The sequence continues at coordinate 251,643 of JAWNMH010000038.1, forward strand.
GGGCCAATTATTCCGATCGATATAGCGCACTCGGCTAGTTATGATGTCCTATTCTACGTCTTTTAGTTTTCCTTTACTTTCAATCTTTTCTTGTTCTCCGTTTTCTGTTTTCTGTTTTCCGTTTTGCTTTATTTATTATAAGTGTTTGGTTTCTCATTATTTGCTACGTAGATACGTTTACACCAACATTAATCAACACATATGAAACAACATACCCAACATTTGGCTGCTACGAGGCGTTCATCTGATCGCACGAACCCATTACTTATTTGCTCACATATAAAACCCTGTATGTTCAATAGCTATAGCTTCATATACAATACAATAGTTATCTTTTTTTCTTTCTTTCTTTTTTTGCGCTCATATTTCTTGTACACATATTTATTAGTTACTTTTTGTCTTTTTTTCTTTTGTTGGTGAATTTATTTGTTTCTTGCTTGGCACGAATTTTACAACATTTATTTTATTTCCTCTTGAGGGTTGCCTAATGATAATATTATAATTATATGTGGGTGCGTGTTATCTTTGATTTTGATTTACTTTTTTCTTCTTCTTACCTTCTTCTTTATAAAAGTTTTATTTTTGTTTTTTTTTTGTAGTAACAAAAGCGAAATGATGATTTAAAGCATAACAGTAGAAAATATTTTAATAAGAAAAAATGGCAATAAACAAGCTTAATAAAAATATTTTATAACTACAAAATATTGGTTGCGTTTAGTAAGATATATACTATTTTTTGTTATAGTTTTTGGTTGATGTTTTGCTATGTAGAATTCAGTTTTAAGCTAGACCGAAACAAAAGATCTTTAGTTTTGGTGTTTCGTAATGTTTGTGCATAGATATTGGTTAGGTTAGTTGGCCTTTAATTGGGGTTTAAGTCAGCTGGTAAAACTTTAGCCGCGGGGGAGGCGGGGCAGGTTAGCCAATTCCTGTTAACTGCAGGACTCACTCCTCATTCAAAAGGCACTTCATAAAAAAAAAACTAATATTTATTTACCAAGCAGAAGGTAAGTGCCACGCCTTCAAGTAATTGAATGTCTTGGTTTCCGTTCATGATTCATTTGAATTTTTAATTGGTTTCATTATTGGGGACTCAATTTATTAATTTATTTTGTTTTTTTGTTGCACTACGTGATAAACTATTTGTATTGTCTGTTAATTGGTTTATGGTTTACTGTTAATTGTAATTATAATTATTAAACTACTTAAAGAAAATAACTAGCTAATGGAACTTAACATGAGAAGCACAATTAATAAATGTATTTATTTGATGAACTTAGTTTAACTTGTGTTCTCATGGGCTGTCCCTTATAAATAATTGAATCAAAATGTATATCTATTTATAATTCTAACTAGATGAAAAATGATAAGGAATTATTGTTAGTCGCATGTATGAAGGAAGGATTCGGCAAAGTGCACTAATCCACGTATAAAAATGTGTCTAATATCTACATGAATTTAGCACTAATTCAAATTGAGTTCAAAAACAAGCAATTAAATTATTTGGAATCGTTCTATTAGTTTAAGCATACTCGTATCAATAGGATTAAAAACTTGCAGTACCCACCAGTTCCAGTAAAAATTTGATTTTTATTTTTTGCGTATGCCAATTGAACATTTGGTAAATCAAATAAAAATCAGAGAACTATTAGCATCGGTGTGCCGAAGTCTAAATACCCTTGCAGACATTTTTTCAATATAAAACATCGATTGCTATCGATTAAGATGATCGATGACGAAGTTTAAGTTCTTAATTGAATTTGATCAATACTTTTATAAAAAATAAAAGTCTTTTCAAACAGTTGTTAAATTTTCGACAAATTGTTGCTTTCATTTATAGCCAGAGTCCAATCATTTTGGACTCGGTAGTCGAATTGGCCAAAGTACCAAATTTGATCAACGTCAACTCCCAAAGAGCAGAGTTCGCGTTTGCAAGTTGCCCAAAGAGCTGAGTTCTCATAGGTAAAAATACGGAAATTGGTTGATAGTTTGAAGCTAATTTCCGCAGGGTATTGTAAAAAAGATAGTTGGGTTTGTTGCGTGCTGAATGTTTGTGTGTGTGTGTGTGTGTGTGTGTGTGTGTGTGTGTGCTTGAAATATAAGTTCAATAAACAAAACATTGGATTATGTTCTGCTTTGAGTTTTATTTTGAACATAATAATTAAATTTGCCTAGGATTTGCTAGTTGTTTTTCTTGTTGCTCATTTATGACTAAACTTAAAATTATCTACACCCATTTTTTGTTTCGTATTTGGTTAGTTTAGAATTCGAATTGTATAAACTAGTTGGCTTAAAACTTATTGACAATATGACAATATTTACAAACGTCGTGCGACTTTTTACAGCTAACTTATCGCATTTTAAGTACAAATTAATAGTAATTTGTTTGGAACTAATCTAGTATAAGTAGTATGAACATAACGTTTCTTGATTAAAGCCTAAAATAATTTATTTAATTAATAACAATTTGGAGCATTAAAAACAAATTCAAACAAACGAGCTGCAAGCGTAGTTTTCATATCGCCATCAAATCGCCGATGTGAATTTTGTCTCTTTTTAAAATACATCATTTGGAATATGATCTTAAGTTTTCTTTTGTTTTATCTACTATGCAGTCATACTTGATCAATTTAACTTATAGTTAGTATATATCTTTTGCTTTAATCAAATTTCTTATAGTGGAAATGCCGTGATGCCTTGTCTCGCCCCAAATGATCAAGCAAAGCATATACATACATACTCGTACATACATACATACACATACATACGTATCTGCATGCATATATATTTTGTTAATTTCATGGTGGATTCTACATAGCCTTTGGTTATCAGAGTCGCGGACGCGCTTTAGAAGGTCCTTTTCACAGTTGTAATCAAATGAATCAAATGGAAATCATAGATGCAAAAATCAAGCCATACGCAACACAAATTCGAACGTAAAGTAGTAAATGAAAGTAGAAATTAAGAGAGAGAATAGGTTAGTACAATCTTTGGTAGTGTTGTGCCAGCACTTGTAATTATATAAAGAATATTTTTTTTTTTTTTTTGTAAATTGGTAACGGCATTTACTCATCCTCCTCCTCCCTGAAGAGATATGTGCTCCAGTAGACCAGATTGAAGAGCGCAAAGACCAGTGGGAACGTAATGCGCGATATAACATCGATTCTCTTCGATCTAGAACATTGTCTTGGATAAATATTCAACAAGTACGAAACACATTAATTGATCATCTAGAGATTGGCTTTTTGATTTGTGATTGTTTTTTCTTTAGTTTTTGTTTTTTTCTGTGTGGCTTTTTTTAAATTTTAAATTCCATTTTTATAGCAATAATTTGTTTGTTTTAACAATAAAAAGAAAACCAAAAAACAAAATGTGGTCTACGTGCGGGAAACTCATAATTGTGTCAGTAAAGGAGATAAAATCTACTAACAAAAAAAAAAAAACAAAAATGGCGAGTGGCAAACTACCAGATGACACGGACTTGGGATGCGGTTTGGTACTGAGGTATGAGAATTTTCCAAAGTCTACAACAAAAATGTTGTTTAAAACAAACAAATCAATAGAAAGAAAAGCACACAAGAACCTTTGATTTGAAAATTTCGCAAATAACACTGTTCAATAAATTTTATAATACACTTTCGTTGCCAAATGAAAAGTTACAAAATTTAAAAGACAAATTTAAATGAATTTTTTTAATGTTAAAAAATTAGTAGGTTTTAAGAAATTTATAAAAAAAAGACAAGGAAAAAATATAATCAATTTATGTTACAAAATTTTTTGCACAGTGTAATTAGCATAAGGCATTAAGCAAATTATATTTTCACGTTTACTTGACTCTGGACTCTGGGGCCAGATGGAAATCATTTGGCAGCAAGCATTGAAACAAAAGACAGCGAGCAAAAACGATGGCAAGCAGCAAAGCAGAATCGGGTTTTCTTTAATGTAAGTACGAGATTCAATTTCAGGATTTAATTCAATTACAGTTAATTAGTGGCATAAAAAGTCAATAAAATCTTTTGATATATATAGAGACAGAGAGAGAGAAATGTAGATAGTACATATTCACAACATCAAAAAGGAAATCCATCAACTACTACAATATAATAAATTGAACTATATAGCAGAACAATGTGTCTGACGAGCGTTACCTTGTGGGGAACTTGGATAGCCAAGTCTTACAGCAGCTGGGACGTTTCGGTGGCTGCATGTGCACCTCACACTGCCGCAGCTTCTCCATCGCCATCGGATCACCTGGATGACGCACCAGTGGTTTCTGCAGGCCACCACCGCGTGAATATTGCGATGCCGTTTGACATGCAATTTTGATTGTAGTTAATGCAATGAAGGGACGATATCGATGTCGATGTCGATGTCGATGGCGATGAGATGCGAATTGCGAATGGCGAATGGCGAATGGCGAATGTCGTATGGTGAATGGGTTGTGCGTAATTTCATTGTATTTTCGGTGTAATTTTTCATTTAAATCCGTTTCAGTTGGTTTGGGTCAGTTGAGTGCCACGCAGCGATTTTGGTTGATGAGGTTTTTTTTTTTTTTTTGTTTTGGTTTGGTTTTGAGTTTGAGGTTAAGTTGAATGTTGAATGTTGAATGTTGCATGTTTCAGTTTGAGATTGAGTTGGTTGTATTTATATGTAAATGTGTGGTGGTTTGATGTAATTCGCATGAACACGTTTGAAAAAAAGTTGTAAAATTTTGTGTTTGTTTTTGTTTGGTGTGTGTTTATTTTTTGGATGGGTGTTAATTTATTGTTTGTGTGTGTGTGTGTGTGTGTGGGTGTGGTTTTTAATAAAAAGAGGCAAATATAAAAGGAAATAGTTGTTTTAATAGTTTTATCATCAACATTTTGCAAGTATCCAATTTGAGTTGGTTATGTTTTTGTTTTCAAATAGGAAGCTGATAAAGTTTCATTTGATTCTAAGCTAAATAGTTTGAAGTGGATTAAATATGGCAGTGGGTCCTAAATGTTCAGCACATGATTTAAATGATTTTTTCAACAAGTTTTTCTCTATATATGTTTTTTGCTATATATGTTAAATGCTAACACTTTTAGCTAAACTAATACGAATAATGTCTTTGCTTTAAACAAACACAAGGTTTATCGCTCCCACTTGATTAGTTTAAGTTAATTTTCCCTTCAGCTTTATCAAATCAAATATCTAGTGGAATATTACCTAATCATAACATGAGTGAGAATGAACAAGCTACTTAAATATTGTAAAGCCAATTGGCGTCTATGTAAATTAGAGAATTGCAACTATTGTTTTAGCTTTCAGCCTTACTTTAAAATTAATCAATTTATGATAGTTCCTAATCTATGCTCCTCCCATTCCACATATATGGATATGTGTATACGTATAAGAATAATATAAAATCTGAACGATTTTGGTTTTTGGACTAGTTTTGTGTTAATGGAAGAGTTAGATAATTAAGAGGTAAGTACCATTGCGAATGTTGCATTGCTATCTGTATCAAGCAGATCTGAAGCGGCATCTAAACTGGCCTGCTCCAAATCGCGACGTTTCTTTTTCATATTCTCCTTATGCATGTCTGCGGCCCGATCCGTATATTGTTTGCATGTGGTAGAAGATGTTCGACAAGAATTTATATGTTCCACAAATGTTGGATAGTTCGAATTGTTTGTTGGTTTTTTTTTTTTGTTTTTTTTTTTGCGTAATTACAGTTGAGTTTAACATATATTTATTTTTTTTTTTTTGTTTTTTGTTTCGGAATTTAGTTTAGATGCATAGCACACATTTATACAGTTATACAGTTAGATAGCGACAGAGACAGCGAGTGAGAGAAAGAAAGAGAGACAGATAGAGATAGATAGTCACACATACAGAAACATTAAACAATTTGAAGTGTATTCAAATTAAAAATGTATAATCAAGTGCAAGTTGGGCAATTGTTGGGAAAAAAGAGATGAAAATACAAAATTATGATTTTTGAGATAATTGAGTTTTTAGTTTCAGTTTAAAATGTTTTTCATATGTACAAGCAGAGACAACAGCAAAGCAAAAAACAGAAAAATATGAAAATAAAAAAATATATATAAAATTGATCAAATGTTTTAGTTACGGATTTAATTACGTTTGTGTTGAATATTCAAATAAAATGTAGTCCAATTTGGTGTTGTTGTGTTTTTTTTTTCAAACGCGTTTGATTGTGTTTGAGTTTAAGTGGATGTGTGTGATTGATGAAAGAGAGAGAGAGAGAGAGAGAGTGTGTGTGGGTGTATGTGTGTGTATGTGTGTGTGTGTGTGTGTGTGTGTGTGTGTGTGTATGGGCGCACAATGAAATAAGAGAGTTAATCAAGAAAATTGGATTAGTAAAAATATACACGCAGAAATCATTTCGTAGTTACAATATTCATGTGAATGAAATCAAGATTAACAAAAAATGTAAAAGTAAAATTTATGTTTATATTTATATATATCGAATGGAAAATAAATGGTAACTACAGCTTAATTCGTTGGCTTTTATCGTTATATGGTATTACAAAAATTAGTTGGTTATTGTTGTTGTTGTAGTTGTTGACCAAAAATCGGTTTGCTTATAGCCCAAAATTGTGTGCCTCGCCGACGTGTAGATGTGAAATTCAACTGAAGCTGTGTCTGTTTGTAGATACGCATGTGTGTGTGTTTGTGTGTGTGTGTGTGTGAGTGTGTGTGAGTGTGAGTGTGACAGTCCAATTAAGTTAGTATCTTAGATAAATGCAAGTGATGTTTTGTCGTTGTTTGAGGTATATACACATTATATACATTACATTTAGTACTCGTATACGTTCGTTGTTATCGACAAAAATAATGATTAAAAAACAACAGTAAAAATAGATAAACACCATCGATTAATACATTAATTAAGTTTGTTAAGAAGCATATCAAATCTCAATTACTAGCTTTATTCAAACCTGAGCGGGAGGCATAGTTCACCAGTGCAAATTCAAGCAATGCCCCAAAGACAAACGTCAAACAGACGCCGGTCCAAACATCGATTGCCTTTGTATAGGAAACGGGTGGCAGTGAGGCATTTATGCCCGATGTTTGGGTGGCCATCGTTAGCAGTGTGGTAACACCTAAAAGAAACCAGTCGACAATCCAATAAATAAATCAAACTAATATTGATAGCCTTGGGATCGTTTGATTATATAATAATAATAAGAACCAAAGTTATATATGAAATATTTATTATGTTCAATATACGTTGTTAATTTACCAGCAGTCTAGAGTTGCTTTTTGGTTTTGTTTTTATTTGTTTAAGCTTGTGGTTTCAGTTGGACACTTACCTAACGATACACGCGCTGGCACTGCGCCTTGATCCAGCCAGAATGATACCCATGAGACAATGACCAACATACAGCATGGTATATAAATTTGTATTAAGTAATATGAGAATTCTCGCTTGAATAGTAGATCGACTTTGAGGCAACTGTATTCACCTATGAGTATACAAGGTATATAAACTGTGTCAAACTCAAAAAGTACGGGAGTCATAAAATGTACACGAACAAAAAGGCGTTTTTTTTCAATTTAATTTTTCACACACACACACACATTTATATATATAGAGTTGATCGATTTAAAGAAATGAGTTTAGACACTGAAATTACACACAGACACACAAATTTCCAATATTATATTATATTTATCAAAAATGAATTTGCCATCCAATAAACAAGAAACAAAAAAGAAATTTGTCTTGCTTGTAAAAATTTTGCCAGAAATCAAAACAAGGAAAAACATTTATTTTTCATTAATGTTCTTTGCTATTTTTTGTTGTTTTTCTTTTCTTTTTTTTGTTGAGTTTATGTACAGGAAAGAGGTGGGCTTCAAAAAATAAATAATATTATGCACTGGGCGGGGCTGGGTACAGTTGGGTGTGGCAGACACAATGTATTTACAAAACACAAAATTAAAAAAGAGGACACACGTAGAATGAGAGACAGTTAGAGAGACAGAGAGAGTTGGAAAATTATAAAATGGCATAATAGGCAAAATGTATTTCGACATCAATTCAATTTTCTGACATTTGCAACAAAATTCTTAACGGAAATGAAGTTCGTTGGGCGCAGAGACTAGGGGCTGTTGTTGTGGTTGTTGTTATTGTTGCTCCTGGTTATTTGCCTCCGTTGCGAGAACGCCCCCACCCCACATGATTGTCCACGCCCACCGCTGCTTGTTGCAGCCCTTCATTTCCGTTAATTTTTTGGCAGTGCGTTCCATACTCTTCAAGACAAAGCTGTTTATTATTTTACATTCTCATATTCATTTCGTTTATATATACATATATGTACGAGTATATATATATATTTTTTTCATTTTGCTCATTAAAAATTGCTCTGCGCTTTTCTCATGTTTGCATTTTCGAGTGCTGCGTGTGTGTGGTTTATTTGCTTGGCTCTCTGGGACTGGTTAGTGGTTACTGGTAACTGGTTACGGGGTAGTACAAATATCGCATTCGCATCTGGCATACGGCTTGGATGTATGTACGTATTTGCTCGGTGTGCGTTCAATCAAAGCGATGCGATTGCATACCACATTTGTATCTGTGTTTTCTGTATTTACTCTGACCAGTTTTATCCACTTAAATGCTCAAAGAAGATATAAAATTAATAAACTTTATGTGAGCAACTAAGTTCAAGCCGAACTAAATGCAACAACTACGCAACGACTAAAAGGGGATTGTTAAAATTATGTAGTATAGATAAATGAAATTATTATGTTTTTAAAGATTATCGGAGGGTGCTAGTAAATGAGTTTGAAGCTCATGCGACTCTTAAATGCGGGTATGAGCAAAGCAAGTGGGTTGAATGAATGATTTCGAGAACCACTGCTAACTATTGCTAACTTGGTAACTATGTATTAAAGAGAGTGATCACATTGAGCAAGGTTCTCATGAGTTGATTGGCTTGGAGAGGGATTCACTAAAAGTACGTCGATGACTTTATTTAAACAACTAATCCGCTCGATTGATGCATTTTTACAATTCGAATCTGTTGCAAACATTTCATTTCTAAGAACTAAACCAACCATTAAATTATTTATTATTTATTTTTGTGTCTTATTTGTTAATATCGGACTTCTAACTATATAGCTTCATTATTATTGTTTTTTTTCATTTTAGAATAATATTTAAATTTAGATTTGAGCAGCTTAACTCAGTCTCGCAAGAATATGCTATAAGTATTTTTTCAGAACAGCTACACAATACATTGTTCTACATTGTTCGCTCGAGGCTGGTTGGTTTTAGTGTTCAGAACTGCTTTTGAAAAGGTCAAAAGGTTGTGCTCATTCACAATACTAATATCGTTTCTGATTGCCGAGCGAAACTCCAATGGAGTACTCAAATATGACAAAGCGCGAATCGGTTGCATCTTCCGCATTTAAATTCTCCACCTAAAGATGCTGACAGACAATTTGCCAAGCTTGTGAGAAACTTTTTCTTATTTGTTTGCCACAGCTTGGGCGCCCGCTTAACTTCATAGATACAGACGCACAAATGCACACATAGATCATCATCAATAGATGGGAGGTGGGCTGAGTGGGCGGAGAGTGGAGTGGTGGGTGGTGGTTGGGTGGAGGAAAATGCTCTTTGTGCAAGTTTTAGCAACTGCGTCGCAAACAATTTCCTCGATTAATTTACTTTCCGTGCCGTGCCTTTTGCCATTTTCTTTCATTTTCATTTTTCCGTTTGGCATTTGCCTGTCGCCGATACGAGAGTAGTTTTCTTGCTAGCTAAGGTAAACATTTGCTTAAAGCGCGAACTGATTTCCAAGTGCTCATAAAAACTCAGCTGAGGTAAGCGACACAAGAGCTGCCGAAAAACTGCACTAAAAATGGGCGAGTGGGCGTGGTGTATGCTGCTGGTGTATGTTGTCAGTGTGTGTGAATTACATCGTAAAAACTTGGGTTTATGCGATTCGGGCATTGATAACGGCCCAACGAGATGCTCATGTGTAAACGGCATCATTACAAGTTTATATGTCTTTGTTTGATGATGTGTGTGTTTGCGTGTGTGTGTTTGAGTGTGTGTGCTTGCGTGTGTGTGCATGCGTGCGGGTGTGTTTGTGTATGCTATGAAGTGCTTACTATGCCGTTTATAACATACATACGAGCCAGCAACAATTTTGAAAATAAATACAATAAATATTTACAAATTTTTTTTTTTGTTTTTGGATGCAGCATTTTAGTTTAGTTGAAAAGTTTTAAAGAAATTTACATATTTGGTTTTAGTTCTGAATGAAAACAAGCAACGATATCGGAGGAAGGAAATAACAACTAAAGTAAACTACAAGTATATAAGATATTATTTGAGGATATAGATCATTTGAAAAAAATGCAAAAATTGTTGAATAGTATACATAATTCTCCAACACAATCAACACAACTGTAGAACACACACAAATAAACGTACCCGTGTTGGTTTTACTGTTACAGTAATCAGTCAAAAACTTCTCCAATGTGAAGCGAGGTAGGTGTAAATTCTTTACCACTTGCACTGGATCACCTTCCTTCCAAAGGAATACCAAATCGTTTGTGGTCCAGCCGTCTATTATCAAGAAAATAACATAGTTAACATAAGTGAGGGATATAGATATATGCAGATTGAGTGTACGTTTCTGTTTTCTATAAATATGGAAATAATATGTCAGGATAGAATTAGAATTTTACTTACAGCTAGCCATGCGCAGTGAGCAAATTTGTCTATCCAATGGATACAGTTTGAGATTCATTGGGCAGGCCAATGTTAATGAGATACGTATACTATAGAGCACCGAACCATTCGGAAATATGCGTATATACACATTGGGCATAATGATATTGTGAAAGTGTCCCTCCTTCTCGTTTGAGAAGAACAGATCCGGCATCCAAACGCGATTTGCCTCCGTCAGTGTGAGATATTTTAAGCGGCCTTTAACATAAGATTATTGGATTGTTAAAACGATTACGTACGACTGTAGATCGTACGATGACTCACCCTGTATATCATCGAATTTGAGACGCTCATCCGTCCACTGTTCTCGGAAGGTCAGCTGTACACTGTACTCCTGTGTTGCGTAGAAGTTGGCAAATGTTTAGGATAGGGAAAACTTTATTATCACACTGAAATAAATCGCTTGTTAAATGTTCAATTTCAATTTCAATTTCAAATTCAATGCAATTCAATTTGAACTGCAAGGCAAATTTCTCTTTTAATTTTAATTTTGGGAATTTCTTGAGTAATATACTTTATTTTTTTGGTGTTGGTGGTGGTGGGGGCTTGTCAATCTGGTTGGCTTGCAAATTGATTTTGCGAGGGGCTTTAGCTTTACTTTTAGACATTTTGTAATTTGAATTTTTTTGTTGTTGTAAGTAAATTGTATGAGAGAGCGAGCAAGGCGTGGCGAGGCGTGGCGAACGTTTATAAAGTTTTTTCGAGTAGTTTGTTTATATTTGTTAGTTAGTAAGTAAGTATATATGGTGGCTATATAATTGAAACTGTTGGATATTTGGTGGATAGTTTAAAGCGCGATGCTTCATCGGTTATTTGCAAGTTCTCGGCATTATAATGGTATAAATTGTATGTAAGTATTCATGTCATGACACACACACAAAAGTTAAGTAACTGTTCCTCATAATATTCGAACCAAAATGCAATACAAAATGCGCTTCGATGCTGAGCATGCAACAATAACCACATTCAACATGACCATTATTATCAAATGCATTGTTCAATACAGCAACGTGTTGCATACTAAATACAAAATGTGTGGAAAAAAGCAATATAAAAATCAGATCTCAACGTGCCAAAAATGCATAAGAAAAAGGCAATTCGCAATATGAACTTTAGAGAAAGCGACACAGGCAAGAGCAAAAGGCAAAAAGGCAACACAAAGCAAGCAGATAGAGCAAAGCAAGTTAATTTGATTAAAAGCAGGCTTATATTGTAACTAGGATTATACTTAGACATTCGTTAAGATATATGTAAATATTCTTAAATATAACTAATAATGCAAAACTGTATAAGGCCTCTATTAAGTAACTTTTGAAATTACATGTGTGTGACTGTTAAAAATCCATCTATAATTTTCAAATTTAAAATGTATTCGCCTTAGAAGTTGACCTGATTCTTAAACCTTGTTTTTACATCCAAATTATCCTTCTTCCTAAGTTGCTTAAAGTAACGAAACTCATCAGGCTGGCTAATAGCTTAAAAATGAATGGAAAAAAGCACCACTTCAAAAGATAAGGTCGAAGACGAGTAAAGAAAAAATATTAAGCAGTTTATCTTTAGAACGAAATAAAATAAATACTATTTTTTTTGAGTAATTCCTCGAAGATTAATCTAAGTAGATTGAGCGTTTCGGTATTTTCATAAGCGACTGTTCACTATGAAATCTATTAATCCCTTTTCTTGAACGTAGAGGTTTCCACCCAGCGAATTGTAAATTCCGACAGCTTAAGATTAAAGATTCCTTCAATGATACAAAATCGTTCAGATTGCCTTAACTTCTAAGCTACGCCAGATTGGTTAGCTTGTGACTATAAAAATATCTATGCTAAATACCCCACAATTTACATGCTGTTACATCGATTATATATATATTCATGCTATATACCATATTTATCAAATGATAATCGGGGTTATTAATGAACCATTCAACGGAATAAAGAAATCAAATGGGAAAAATAAATTTAAATTGATTTATAAAATCCTATTAGCTGTCCATAATGAAGTGGGCAACTATTTCTATCTTATTTATGACGGCAATGTTTTATTTTTTGTTACATATATTTTTTAACCCTTTTAAGTAATTATTAAAAAAAAAAAATCAGTAATTCGCAAATAGTTGTTGTAAACACTTTTAGCAAGAACAAAGAAATTTGAATAATTATAACAAAAAATATTTTTTTATGGCATTTTCACGTTTTTGTTCAAATAATTCTGTGGCTCCAATTAATAAATAGTTGACAGTTTTTTGTTTGATATTTTTTATGTGACAGCTGTCAGAGATGTGCGTTTTTTTCAGGGGCCATTATTTGTTTTTTAACGGAAACTGGACTGACAAATTTAGAGACATTGACCAAACGTTTTTATTGGATGAAATTGATGTTAACTCGTTTGTTTTGCTTCGTACTTACAGTTATACATTGCTTTTATTTATAAATAGTTGCACCCGTTGTGTTTCTGTTGCATGTGTAGTAAGCACTTCTTTCTTTATTGTCTATTCAGAATATATGTTTGTGCTCTTGCTTAGCAGGAGGCATACAAAAAGAATAACATTTAAAATCGGTGAAGTTTTCGGTTTTTGTCAATGAGAAGATGCATGTGAATTGAATGGATGATCTTGTGGTTTGGTGATCTTTTATTTTACGTTCCTTAGACTTAAACTAACATAGTTACTTTTAGTTAGTTACAAAATGGTGAACTCTATAAGAGCTTACAGACTTAAAATATTAAACTAGCTTACAAGCTGTGTAAAATTAGCACTGGTCGAGTTGTGAATATGCTGCCTGCAGAAACTGGCCTTGTTTTGTGACATAAAAATATATTTGAAATCAGTTTTTGAAACATTTATTACACAGGAGAGAAGTGAAAAAAATATAAAAATCAATTAGTAGTTGATATAGGTACAGTGGAGACTATTGGAGATATATTGCTTAGGTGGCAAAAATTATTATTTATATCTTTTGACTTAAATGCCTTGCAAGTGTTGAATTATCTTTCAAATATAATTTCGAATAATTTCGAGTGTCAGAGATTAATTGGGATTTTTATTCAGCACTTGCAAGACACACGGTAAAGTTTTGTTAAACAAAAAAATGTATTCATTATATAGCCAATTCTTTTAAATTATTATTTGTATTTATTTTGTATTTTTAGTTTTATGTGTTTAAAACTTTTAAATATAAATATATATATTGTATATTGTATGTTGTATACCATATACAGTTGACTTATGATCTTCACATAGTTTTAAGTAGTATTGAAAAAGCGAAGCTTTTGTGGTAATTTTATTTAATATTATGCACACAAATACAATCACATATACACGCACACACCCACAAACACAAAAGTTAAATTTATTTTACGAATAATGTTTTTAATATTGAGAGCAGAATTTTAAAGCGCTTGGGATTGTACTTGTTGTATTCATATACATATATTCATATTCATATTCAGTTTCATATTCATATTCATATTCATATTCTAATTCGTATTCGTTTACTGCTTTGGAGCCTGAACTCACCATTTTATAATCGTCGATTTTCGATATGGACCGCAGAAACATGTTGACCTGGACTAATGTAGCCAAATTCGCTAAAAAATGATTATATCAAAGTCGAGCAGCATTTGCTCTATGAGTTATCATTTTCAGTTTGTGGGCATTGAGAACAATTTATACTTATAACACACATGTACATATGTATATGTAAAGCTTAGCCTATTCATAAGTATAACTTAAAATTATTTTTATTTCAGTTATTCAGTTATTTAATGAATTTTCATGTGTGCACGAAATGTATGTCAGAAATGAAATCAATCACAAATTAAATTGAAAACAATAAAATTCAAAAAAAAATTTCTCATTAAAATTGATATCAAAAAATGTCTGCATGGATCTCATTTAAGTATGAAATAATCGAATTTTGTTTTTTTTCGAATGGAACAATTGAAGTTTAACAATTTATTGTTTCAATTGCTATACTCTTGCGTGGGCATTGAGACTCTTTAAAAAAATATAATATTCATTATTATGTTAATGGAGCGCATACCCGTTGAAATAAATTGATAAATATTGAGTTTTATTCTGCATAATGACAATCATTGAGGACAGGTTTGGCAATCACAACAATCAGATCAGACATTCCCATCTAAACAATGTTTTTTTTTGGCACAACTCAATTTATCTGCCTGCAAGGGTACTAAATCTTCGAAAACCCGAAGATAACTGTATTTTATTTTTTAATTTCTATTAAAAAATTAAATATTTAATATTTATTGGCAAATGCATACAACAGACGCATATTTTCAATCAGCATCTGAGTGCTTTTAGCAATCTATTATTGCTGCTTTCATTTCATGTTTGTTAAAAAAATAATACATTTTGGCAAATAGAACGAAACTCAATATACAATTCGATGATTATTTGTGGGCTGAAACTGAAATTTTGAAAGTTTTTGGCAAGAGAGGGGTGGGGTGGGGGTGGGGGGTGGGGGTTGAGGGTGTACATAACCAACCAACACACGTACAAAGCACACACAAAAAAAAAAAGTAACACGTTCTGTTCACATTGCTGCATTTTTGTAGACAATTAGGTTTAGATATTAAGTATATGTGGATTAGCAATTATGAAATGATAAGGTAAAGGCAAAATAGCTGGGGAAATAATATAATTATATTCAAAACATGTATTCAAATGAATTTTGCATATTACGGGAAGTACACACGACAGCAGTACCAGGACCATCACAATACAACTGTCATCTGGCAGTCATCATCACAATTAGCAATAATTTAATATGAGATAATAAGTTAATTTATGTAGGCATAATTAACATTGAGAGAAATTCATAATTGATAATGGTTTAGAGCGAATTAGAATTAGATTTACATATATTTATAGAGAGACAGAGAGAGATATAGAGAGAGAGAGAGATAGCGTGTTGAAAATTATACTAGATTTATATGTTTAGCTTGGTCAAAATAATGAGCTTTAGACAGAGCTAGAAATAGAGATTGAGTGAGTAAGATAGACAGAGTGTTGCATATATATGGAAAGGAGAGATCCAAAAAGACATTTTCTTTATGTTTTGTTCATTTCGTACTACAAAACAAGTTTATTATTTTACATTTTTGTTGTTCAAACGTAAAGTTTAAGAAATTAAAACAAAATTCACAATTACAAATGAAAATTGTAAATAAAAATATATGTATATATGAAAATATGCAAAGTCTAATTAGATTACTAAATTGTTAGTGTGCTTAGCCAATTACTTGAAAGCTAAGAAATCATTGTTCAAATGTTGCAACGAACAACAACTTCTTAAAATGACAAATTTTACAGTTTAATTTTGATTAATTTTGCTAAAGAAACAAATGCAAATTATTTGAGTGTAATAATGATAAGGAAACAAAAAAACATCGATAGGTAAACAATTAAATGTTCATATTAAATACCAATATCCGATATAGTTAGTTGGATATGTATGTAGCATAGTAATTATTATTATTCATATAAGGTAGTTGTGTTTTTTTTGTTGGTCAACGCCTGCTCACAGATTAGACATAAGACTGACAGCAGTTACCCAAGATGCGCGTACTATACAAATGCATATATATATGTAGAGAGAGAGAGATAACAACCTGAGATATAAGACGGGTTGTAAAAATAGAGAGAGAGAGAGACGGAGAGGGCTAGACAGAGTGAGTGGCGGGGCACGACTATTTGGCAGTTCATTGGCACGCATGTGGCTCAAATTGCTTGGCCAACACTCACACACACACGTAGACAGATATTTATATATACTTGAATTTTTTATGGACAAGGTCTGAGAGTCTTTGCTTTTTATCTATATGGTATTTCATTTATATTTTTTTGGTTTTTGATTTTTTTGTTTTTAGTTTTTTCTAGCGCGCACTTACCATGGTTACATCATCGATTTTAGATATACTTCTAACGAATATGTTGACGCGCACAACAGCGGGACCATCTGGAGGGATGATACATATAGATAGACCGTTTTGTACAATGGTAATAACAAAATTTAACAACTGGTCACACTAACAACCGGGCCACAACACGCCACTGCTGCTGAGTTTGCACTAAAAACTTAGCATATAAAATATTTGAAATGACCAATGAACTTTGATACCAGCCTGGCATTCTCATCTGGCTGGTCATTTCGCCTTATGCCCTATGTGTTTTGCTTTTGCTGTAATAAAGATTTATTTTGATGGCTATGGCCTGCTTACATTAAATTGTGGCATAACGATGCTGCCACTTAAATTGCTTAAAAAACTAAGCTAGGATTTGCCGAGATATATACATAATATGTCCTATGTTAATCTAGAGTACATTTCTTAAATGCATGAGGTTTGTATGAGTTAATATGTGGCTTTCAAATGTATAGAGCAAAAAAACCAAAACAAAACAGAAAAAAATATAACAATTGTAGAGTATGGTAAAATAATGGCTAGTTAGTTGGTTGCTGGTTATTTGTACTAATTGTGGGAGACATATTTATTGTTTATATTTGGCCAACATTATTGACTTTTACAAATGACAATTCTGTGGGCCGCCGATATACATGTATATATGTGCATATGGATGATACTTCTGAATTGTTAATGATGTCATTATTTCGCAAAAAGTCAACATGACAGCTGCAGAAGCACACACACACTCACGCACACATATAAACCCAAATGAACTGTAAATTAAACTCAAACTTTATTTTAGTGAAAATATAAATAAAATGATGTTGGCTGAACGTATCTAAGTGGGTGGGAATTCAAACACACATATTAAACTTGTTTTTTTATTTTTAATAAATCCCAAAACACATTTAAAATACATATTAAATTGATGGCCAAAAAGGTGTGAGAGAGCAAAAACTTGAAATTCACATAAAATATTTGAAATAATTTTTATTTTTCCCTTCTTATTGGAATCTATCTGTTTTCACAATTATTCATGTAATTTGTGGCGCTTTGTTGTTGTTTAGTTCTTGTATGTCAATGCTGTGTTCATTAATTAATTATTTTACTTTTTTGATATGAGTTGTTGATACACTGCAAACATTTTTTTGTTGCATTTCGAAAGATAATCTTGAGATTTTTTCTGCATCAGTTTCTTTCATCAGATATAGTCGTAGTGGTATATTTTTTGAGACACTTTTCTGGGTGGTAAAATAAAAAGATTTGCCCAAGAGAGCGAAGCGCTTAGCAGGTAGATAGGAAACATTTGATTTGTGAAGAAAATAATGATTTTTGAATACTGTAATTTTAATTATGATGGTCTAGAATTAGTTTCTCAGAGACTAACGCACGACTCGCCTATGTTCAATGAAAACTGCACTTAGCCATAAATCTCGCTTCCAAAGTACTTTTGTATTTTAAACTGCCATTTTATCCACTTGGAGCTACGATACTCCTAAAAATGTTTGCAGGGTACTCGCATGTTTGTAGATGTTTAGTTGTGTGTGTAAAGCCAGAAAATAGTAGTGAATATGTGATTTGTGGTTCGCATAGAAGTAGGCAACAGTAAAAGGTGAGAAATTTGGTTGAAATTGATGACTTATCGATTTGTCGAAGCAGCTGCTTAAGTCGAGAGTGTTTTTAGCATTCAATGTTGTTGTGTGTGTGTGTGGGTGTGTGTGTGTGTGTGTGTGTGTGTGTGTTGGGGTAAGTGTTAATGCGTTTGTATAACGAGTCCAACATAAAAGGAGAGAACTTAAAACACAAATACTGCTAGCTATAACTGCGAGTAGTAATAGTAGTTGTAGTAGTAGTAGTAGTAGTAGTAGTAGTAGTAGATATATGATTATGTAAGTAAGTAAGCATATAAGTATAACTGCTTTCTCTATGTAGCAGAAGTAACAATGTTTGCTTGGAGTTACTGTATCCAAAGCAAAAACAAACCAAACACGAACAGAAACAAAAATGATAGAGGGGAATGCAAGAAAGGTTGTCTCTAAAAATTTGCGTGAAACCAAAACTGAGAGATAATATACATATAAAGATGTATGCACCCAAGAGTATACAAATACATGTGCCATAAAAGTGGCATTGCTTTCAAAAATCGAAGAGCAACACGAAACAAACGCATAGAACGCAAATTTCAATAGCCATAGAACAGCAAATAGGTGAGGTAGATAGATGGGGGTTAACCAGAGCGAGTGGGAGATGGGGCAGCAAGGTAGATAGATAGTGTATGTGGCTAATAGGAGTGTGTGAGAGAGAGAGGGAAAAAAGATAGAAAGTTAGAAATACCAACTTCAAAGCAAAAACAAACAAGGTGTAAAATTGTATTTGTTTCTTTAAATTTTGGGAGTTAATGCATAGTATAGTCGAGTACATAGAGTATATTTGTGTGTGTGTAGGAACGCTTGTATGTAGTATCTATATATGTGTGAGCAAAGAGCATATAGTTAAGTAGTTCTAGTAGTTGTAATTTAATGGTTATAACTGCACGCTACCAAAAACATTGTGATATGCTTGGTTTGGATTTGGGTTGGGTGTTTTTTCTATTGTTTTTGTTTTTTTTTTCTTTAGGTGTACTGCATGTCATGTAGGGTGCTGTTAGATGAGAGAGCTGTAGCATTAAGAGAGAGAGAGAAAGAAAGCAGGAGAGATAGAGAGAGAGAGAGAGCTAGAGCGGGTCTATCGAATTCGGTATTTGTGGGCCAAGGCTTGGTTTTCAATTAGATTTTTTGGGCTCACTCTAATATGGAACTTACCATTTTAATATCACTAATCGTCATAATACTGCGTACGAATAGATTGATTCTGACTATGGCGGGACCATCTGGCATAGAGTTTGGTTTCAAATTGTGAGTTAACGTCGTGTTGTTTGCAATTAAATAACTTATTTTCTGATCTAACTAAACTAAGGAACTCAGCTGCCTCCACACTAAACTAGTTTATCTGATTGTACTTAATGAAAGACTTACAAATATACATATAGATATAAGGATAATATAAGTATGACCAATTGTTGTTATAAGTAGCAATAGATTTGTAGAAAGAAAACAGTTCTTAGAAATGAACGAAACGATAGAAAAACTCATAAGTAAATTGTTTAAGTTTAGTTTTCAATGCATAGCTGGTTTTATAGAGGCATATTATTAATATTTATGAAATGATCACATACTGTGCGATAAAAGTATATGCTCACCTGTGCCATTTATTCCCGATGGTCGAATTCTGGCATCGTATTTGCCTGCACCTAAAATTTGATCTAAGACTTTTTTCTCCTTTTCTCGGAAATTTATTTTGGCATTATTTGCTCTGAAATCAGGATATGGATAGGTACGCACGTATAATTTTAATTTTTGAGTTTTCTGTATTGTTTATTTTTTTTTGTGTTTTGGTTTGGGTTTTTTGTTGGTTTGTTATTGTGTACAAGTATTTTGGACATAGTTTTGAAGAAGTTTGGAAAATATGCTGAGCAAATTTTTTTTTTTTTTCTTATTTGTTGTAGCGAAAATTGCAATAAACGAAAATATTTGCATAAAATTTACAGCAAAGTATTCTTTCTTAGTATTTTTGAGTTTGAATTAAATTGTTTCGATTTGGCTATATATACAAATTGAGTGGTGTGTTTTTTATTGAGTGGAGTGTATTTTATTTTGTGGACTCTGGAGGCATCTTCATTATACACTGTCGCACTTATCAGAAGCCCAGGCAAAGCCAAGCCACAAAAGCTGCTGGCTCTGTCCTCGGCTTGAGCGTAAATAATTCCAAAATTTATGCTCCGACAAAAATTACATGAAAATTAATTACATTTTAATGATGTTGTGAAGTGAAACTGTTAAAATGCATAAAAACATGTTATGGTAATGAGTATAAGTTCAAGTGAGTGGGGCGGGCGAGTCGGGGCGTGGCGAGGTGAGAGTGGGGCGTGGCTGAAAAAACAACAAACGCAAAAAGCGAACTACAGCTGACTACAGCACTACTTGAATTATAAATGGACGTAAGTATCATATGCGACAGACAAACAAACATTCCATACATATATACATATATATATTTATATATATATATATATATATATATATAGATGCATTTGTTTTGCCTCTGAGAGGGGCGTGGCCATCCGGCAAATTAACGGCAACCGTATGCAAATCGCCAGCTTAAGCGGCACTCGCACTCTTGAGTGCGTGTGTAAAGTGAAAATCAAAATGGGCGACGACAGCATAACATAAATAATATGGAATACTTTTTGCACTGACTGTGTGTGATGTGAACGAGTACGAGTACTTACAGGGAGGCGCTGCACAGGCTCGTAAAATAGAAGATCGCCCAGAAGTAGTGTCCGGTGCCCATGGCTAGGCGCAATCTATTTGAATAGCTCTTTGCAACTGTTGCCCTAGCCGATGCTTGAGATCAGCTCTTGTCCAAGTGTCCTCAGTGCCCTCCAAGTGTGGGTTGGCAACCTGCAAGTAAAATGCACAATTCTCATATTATTTCTGTGTAACATATGCCAAAATTATGTTACTTTAATACTACAATTATTTCTTAAGCAAAGTCCGCAAAAGTTATGGAGTAATTCATGTTAAAAATACACACTTCGAGATTTTGAAATTGATCTTAATCTAATGATGTGATTCATGAAATTTTACAACTGCAATATTATTTATACTATTATTTAGTTATCAACACGTCAAATCAGCAGCTAACCAAATATTTTATTTATTTATTTAATTACAATTTTCATTGTTATCAATTTTCATTTTTAAGGTCAAACGGCGCTTTAGTTGGATGAATTTAAAACATGATACTTAAAATATCTGAAATGCAACGCCCACAGTTTCACACACACACACACACACACACACACACTCATATCAAGTATGCTTTCTACTTATTGAAGTATGCGAAATTGAATTCCAAATAAAATTTGGCCAATTAGCAAGCAATTATATTTCAATTTATTCGTTGTCAATGTTTGTCTCACTTCGGAGACACAAATTCAATTAAAAGTGGATATTGTGCCATTTTAAGTGGCCAGCTGCCACTTCAGCTGGTGTAAGACTGGAGTGAGAACATTTGTCAGACACTGTCGTGAGCATCCTAATGTCTCAAGTTGCAGCTAACAATATTTCACACTCAATTATATTGTGTCACGTAGATACACAATCAAAAATAATGGAAATATATAGGTATATAAATATATATCTAGAAGTTGATATGTACTTGGTTGATATGTACATATTGAGGAGTTGGGTAAAGATATAGAAACTGTATGCCGATTTACCTTCTAAGTTAGTAATTTTCATGCGATTTAATATGAAGCTTAATTTACTTTAATTATTATTATTTTAATAAATACACCTTTCATAACTTGAAGTGTCAGATACATCTACATATATATCTATTCATTTAAATATGTATAATGTTGGAATTTAAAAATGTGAATAATTCTGACTTGCAGCTTAAATTTACAATTTTACCACAATTAAATAAAATCAATAATAATTTGCAAGTAACAATGAACACTGAAATGCATAAAAATGAATCAGAGTAATTCCAAAATTTACAGTTCATATGAGTGCTTATTGGTTTCCGCAGCACAGCTACCTAGTAAACTCGATTAAAAAGCTATATGTGCAGTAAAATTGGTCGTAAAACCCATAAAAAATCATTAGGCCCCGGACAATTAAAACAATGGTCGCTGATGGACAATGAGAAGCGACTTTCAGAACGGCCTCTGGCCAGAAGCAGACAAAAACACCAGCAGCAGCAGTTGAAGGAACCGAATGGGCACGAGTGTAAAAAGGAGAAGGAGGAGCAGAAGGAGCAGCAGAAGGAGGAGCAGAAGGATACGAGAAGGAGATGGAGAGCCAGGGGCCATGCAAATGTGAATATTGTAGTCGAATTAATCCTTTTATAAGCAATTTTTCGCACTTCACTGGACGACGTCGGCGCTGACGTGCTGTGAATGCCGATAAGTGCGTGTATGTTGCCACGCCCACTGCTGAATGCGCCTCTTATGCACATCAGTTGCATGGCAGCAGCAGCAGCAGCTGCAGCTGTAGCAGTTTCAGCAGCAGGCGACTGAACAATTGTACTGGTGTTGGCCATTGCTGATGGCCATGACCGAGTCGTCCTGAATTGTATGTTTTGTGTTTGATAATGTGTGTGTGTGTGTGTGTGTATGGGTGACTGTATGTGTTTATGCTGGGCAACCAAATAATCAATTTAACGGAATGGGAATGAGCATGGGAATGAGAATGGCAACAGGCAGGCCAGGCTTCGAGCTGTGTTAATTTGCTGCTGTGCCCGCAATTTCGTGCCATAAATATACAAAGTTGCTGTTGATGTTGCTGTTGATGTTGTTGTTGTTAGTTTTTGTTGCTGTTGTTGTGCATTGTGTTATTGTGCACTCCCTGGCCTGGCCATGTCATTCTTGTTGACTGTTTTGCAGCTGATACTGAAACAGCAACAGCCACCAACACACACAGACTTAGCACAGCTAGAGTTGAACCCTTGTCGCGTTATCCTGCGTGACACGGAGAAATATCGTATGACTTTCGTAAATATTATTCTCCTTAAGTTGGCGTTGTAACATAAGAGCACGACTTATCCTACTCCAATATGATTTAATTTTGTATTTATTTACTATAAATTGAAAGATCGAGACTAGTCAGCGCGAAGTGAAACTTAAATTTTATAGAAGCAATAACTATTCGCTATGGATGGTTTTACTTAAAGGATAATATGCCAGTGACTGGTAAAACTTCATCAATATTGCATAACTAATATTTGTTATTAGCATTCTTATATATTCAACAAATATATAATTGATGAACATATGTCTCAAGGTATTTTACTCTCCCTCACAGATTAGTTTATAAGTAATATTCATATCATACAAATAGTTTGACCTTTTTTTTAATTTCAAAAAATGTGTGAACCTATTTTTTTCTGCAGGTCTGATGGACGCCACAACAACATTTGGAAAAACTTATTTAGTTATGTTTAAAAATAGTTAAAAATAGAAAAAAATGTGTGCCTCGTGTCCGTCTCGTGTGCGCTTTGAATTCAAATGAGACGCGTCCATCGCCAAAAGTAATCCAGGGGCGTTCTAAGTTTTTGGCCCGCTGTCAAAGAAAGTTAACAATGCGACGGAGCAACTGCAACTGCAACTGCGTCTGCAACAGTGACTGTGACTGTGACTGTAACTGTAACTGCCAAATGCCCCACATTTGCCGCTTGCCAAGCAGCCGCCGTCATCATAGGCCCCACTTCACCCTTCGCCCTGTTGGCTGTTCATCCTTCCACTGGCGGCTGTGGTGTAAATGGGTTTACTTTTATTTCATTTGTTTGTTGTTGCTGTTGCAGCGTGTTGTTGTTGTTGATGTTGCCAAGTCGACACACTTTTGCGCACAGTTTTTACTACACTTTTGTCTATCTCCCCCTCGGTCCCCGCCACCCCGCCGTCCCACAGCCAAGAGAGACCAGCGTTCTGCATCTCAGTTTCAGCTTGCTTTGCTTTCTTTTTATTATTATTTTTTTTTTTTTGCATTTCGCTTGTCACAAGGCCTGCTGCTGCTGCTGCTGTTGTTGTTGTTGTTGTTGTTGTTGGTGGTGGTGGTGCTGTTGTTGCTATAAGTTGAATGAACGGCCGGTACAAAAAGCTCCGTGTGGACAATATTAATGGGCAGCAAAAAGATATATAGAGTTGGGTCTTATGAGGGAGGACAGTCAGTGGATGCACAGCTGGATGTCAGTTGGGGCATTATCTATTTATAGAAATAAAATTGCCTCTAAATTTAAGTGTATTGTTGTCCATTTTACATGTTGTTGGCTCCAGCTCCTTTGGCCGATTGCTGCATACATAATTATATGTTACAAAGACCAAATTACGGCGTAAGTTTAAATTTGTCTAATAAGGGACAAATGTTATGGTGAATGTTATGGCTGAACTAAGTTTAACTTTCGAACTAAATAATAAATGCCTTGTTTAATACTTGAATAGGAATACTTGACATATTTGTAAGGTGTCTCTGAGTGAAGCCCGCTGTCCTCATAGTAGATCATATCAGACAATATTATAAATGATTAAAGCCATGCCACATGACTCAGTGAATTTATTTAGCAGGGCTCAGGATTTGACTTCCGGATAAGGCTCGCACTTCCCGTAAGTTTTTCATGCGCTCTTGGGCCTAACACTTGATTGCCCGAAAGTAATTGTCGCATAAGAAAAATGACTTTATTAAAGCTACAAAAATTTCTGCTTGTTTTGCCAAAAATTCCAAGCCAGAGTGAGAGAGAGAGGCAGAGTGTGTGTATGTGTGCGTGTGTGTGTGTGAGAGAGAGAGAGTGCATATGGCTTAAGGCATTATTCTGGCAATGATTTCGCAAATGCCGAAATGCCTTGGCATTCTGGTTGGGCATACCCCTTTTCCGGCTCTGGCATCTTATGGCTTATGGTGGGCTCCCACTTGGCTTAAGGCGTCACCAGTAGTCACCCCAAGCAACTTGATTTCGCGCAGTGTGTTTCCCAGCACTGACAAACGGCGTGTTGAGCATGCTGTGAGTGCAATCTCAACGCACCCAGTTAAACACACACGCAGCATATCTGTTCATATACTATGTTGATGTATCTACATACAAACGACCAGACGTACATACCTACACACATACGTACATACGTACATACACACATACATACATACATATGTGCTTATATGTACATTTATTTACTTTTTTTCATTTTATGCCGCTCAGCGGCGCTTGTAGCTCGTTATGTTGATTGGATTTTGTGCCGCCCGCTTGTATAACGGCGAGAAAGTAGTCCACACACACTCACACTCACACACTCACACACACACACGCAGACACACACGCACACTATTAAGGCACTTGTGCTGCTGGCAACGAAATAAAGTCAAGTGTTGTGTGAGTGTATCTGTATCTACATATGCAACTGTGCTTCTCTGTATGTGCGTTTGTGTCTGTGTGTGTGTGTGTGTGTTGGTGCGTTTGTGTTTGCGTGTGTGTGTGCGTGCCATAAAGCTGGATTCATTTTTGTTCGCCCGTTTCGCTCGTCGTTTTATGTATGCAAAATTTTTTTACACTCTCGTTTTCGCAGTTTGTGTTTTTTTTTTATTATTATGATTTTCTCATTTTTTTTTTGTTTCTCGCTAAATTGTTAGTAAGTGGGCTTAGTAGCATTTTGCCGTTTGGTTGTGTGTGCGTGTGATTGTGTGCCTGTGTGTGACACTTTGCGGCGCAAGGATTTACATAAAGCCCACCTCAGCCGGCGACTTAACTTTAACATTTATTCTAGCAGCCAACAATAATATATAACAATAAACAAAAACAACAATACAACTTTGGAGAATGACAATTCACACAAACGGCGAGTATGCGGTTATCTTGCAGTAGGTGGCTGTCACGTAGAACGAGTTCGCATAAAGTCAAAGGTCAATGCGTGCTATCAGCGAGATGCGCCACAAAATTGGGTGACAGCAAAAAACTGTTTCTTAATTTTTAGATTATAAATAACACATTTTCGAATATGCAAATATTTAAACTAATAATACATTTTAATTAGTGTGGAAGTTGAGGAAAATATAAAATTTAAAAATTATAAATTTGAATTTGAATACAGCATTTGTTATTTATATAAGTTTTTTTTTGTATGCTGCATGAAAAGAACGCTTAAATTTTCAAAAAGGTTCTCAAAGAGCATTAATCAGAAAACCCTCCAAAATCAAGACGCAATCACTTTTATTTCATGAATTATTTTCAGGGCGTGACTTTCCTTAATTTTATTTTTCTCATTTAGGTAAAACAATGTATTTAATACGGGAAAAGGCTTTGTTGGTGATTATGGCAACATTCTGGACACATCTCGCCAATGTCAACGATGGCTAAAACATCAGCCAGGCAAAGGTCAAAGCATGCAGCAACCGATGTTGCCAGGCTTCTAATTAATTGAAATGTCAATACATTGTTTGCGTCCAGGCGCAAATTTTAATGGAGGTTGTGTTGCAAAAGGGACGAACACCAGAAATCAGGAGTAGAAGCGCCGGTTCCAGACTCCCTTCGCTATTATTAGCACCAAAGAGCAAAGTCATCTATCATGACGCATGTCAAAGGGCGTGTGTGTGTGTGCCTCTGTGTGTGTGTGTGTGTGTGTGTATGTGGGCGTATTTGTGTGTGAGTTCTATTTTCGGAAGCAAGTGCCAATGGCAACTCTGTCGAATCACAATCTTAACTAAAAATTAGTGCGCATGAAATCTGTGTGTAGCCCGAAAAATACAGCCGGGTTATAAAATTTATGGGCTCATCGAAGCCGCTTACAAATTGCCAGCCTGTTACTTTACCTAGTTAGTTGTCATGTGGATCAATAAGCACTACACTTGCCCGAAAGCAGCAGAAGGCGATAAAAATGATACACCGATTTGGTCGGCAAAGAGCAAAACAGAGTCGCGTGATAAGCGCGATAAGCAGTCTAAGTAAGCTTGCATGTTGCCAGCTAATTCGGGCTGACAACAGTGCGTGCCAGAAGTGCACGTACACACGCGCATTAGTACACATATGGAGCTTACACACGCACACTAAATCAAAGGCATTCCTAACGCTCTGCGGCCATTTAATGGCTGTCAAGATAAGCGTTCGCCTCGGCTCCGACCAAAATAAATAATTGCCCAAAATTGTGGCACATTGGTTTAGTTGAGGATTTTGTTGGGCCAACGCTGCTGCCAAAGTGCATTTTGTTGTTAAAGCCATGTAGCAGTAATTTTGTAATAATAACACAGCTGTGATTGTGGAAAGGGCTATGTGATTTTCATCTTTGCTTATCAGTATATCATTCATTATGGCATATAAATTATTGTGTATAATCATTGTCTATTCAGTTCCAGAGCTTATATTTATGGCTGTCTAAATTAGATTACAGATTTGCATGTGGCGGCTGGAGTATTTTTTTGACTGTATTCGGACTTACTGCACACATCAGCCAGCTGACATTCATATCAAGATCATAAGACTATATCTGACATATGAATGTCCGAATTTTATTGTAATATCCGCTAACATATTTTTTATGGGATGACATCACATTTATGAGGTTTTCATGATGAGTAATAAGTATTTTATTTCTTCAGAGTTTATTAATACGAGAAAAATTTTTGTTTTTATTTATTTATGAAGAAAGAAATATTAATTATTGCCTTGCAGCCAATTAACAAAATGGGAAATTCTTATTTATATATCATTTAAAGAGCCAGCAAGAAAACATTTTTGAGCTGTTTGTATTTTAAACATGTATTTCAGATAAAGAGTCTCAAAATACTCGTTTTTAAGCTTTAGTCTCGCCGTCGAAATGTAAATATGTATAAATGAAAAACGTATTTATTGTAAATAAAAAAATGCACGGCGGAATTCTTATTTACACTGCTTGCAATAAGTATGCTTATACTGCCTTTATTTAACGATACTTGAGTAAATTCGTTGGAATTTATTTTTCGTATTTTTATTTCATTTCAACCCATTGTTGGTGTTTATTTAACTTAATGTTGACTTGCACATTTGCCCGGTTGCTGTGGCTCCATGCCATTTGTGTAATTAATAATCTGGCCACGAAAGTTTTGGCGCCGTTTGCCCTTGTCTCTGCCATCCTTACCCTTCCACCTTACACCGCACTTACCTTCGGTCACCCACAGCTTGTTGCCCCGTTTGTATGTGCCGTGTCGACCTGAGCGACCCGCTTTAATGATTAATGAATCTAAAAATGTCAACTTTTTTGCGTAAAGTAAAGCCAAGTTTGTTTTTGAACCAACGCACCTGCCAATCAACAGTCAGTCAGTCAGTTAGTCAGTCAGTCAGTCAGTCAGCCAGTCATTTAGTGCAGCTGCCCATCAATTATTCATTAATCAAGACTAAACACATTAAAGTTGATATTAATTTCCTTTGTCAATTAATTAGCGGAAGTGCAAGCAATAGACTCCGCCCTCCACTCAGCGCTTTATTAGCTCAAGCTGTTCTTGCACCTGTGTCCAGTACACTGAGAGAACAAGGCACCGTTTTAGGGTACTGAAAATTTAGAGTGATTCAACGAGTCAAGAGTATAATTAAATATCAATATGCTCTTCAAATTAAAATATAAACCTCAAGGGTTTTCACAAACTATGAAATTCCAGTTTTATACGCTAAGTACAACCAGTCGTTGCGGCAGTGCTTGAAAACACAGGCACACAACCACACACTCACTGAGATATTGCAACAGTTTCAATTTGCAGCAACGCTCGAAAGTTGGGCAGTAAACAAAGTGGTAAGCGCATCGGCAACGGTACACGTTGCCACATTGAAGCAAAGCGATAGCAATAAGCAACTGCCACTGGGCCATAAAACAAACGCGCCCCACGACTGCCACAGGAGGTGATGCTGGCGCTGCTGCTCCGGCTGCAGCTGCAAGAGTGTCAATTGACAATGAAACCGAAATGCGATGCGCACCCCACATACAGTCCACCATGACCAGGCCAACTCAGGCAACTCAAGCAACTCATGCAAGCCAGGCCAGTCAGTCAGCCAGTCAGGCAGTCAGCCATTTGGTAGCTTGGCCCAGTCCAAGAGCCAGCCATAAAATCCGTCTATTGAGTGAGTTGGCTCAACGTTAACGATTTGCCCATTTGCTTGAGCACTTGGCTGCGCCACCTTTTGCCACCGTGGACAGTGCACAGTGCTCAGAAGAAGTGTGTGGCCCGGAATGGTGATGGGGGCGTATGAGCAATGCCCTCCCATTTGGCCAGCTGTTCAACTTTGTTGGGCAACTTGGCCCTGAAATGTGGTCTATGCTATTCCGGCTGGCTCCAACCATTTGGAGCATTTTTGTTGGGAGAACTTTACACGCAACTCCCGATGGAGCGTTCAATCTTCAGATGGCTGCCTGGGAACTTAATTGAAATGCTGCATTTGTTTTGGACAACTTTCCAAACTACATCAACTACGACAAGAGCAATAACAAGAACGCAAAGTGCTGAACTTGGCTTTAGCTGTTCTTAAAGTTGTTTTATACATATAATTCGAAGTAGCCATTGAGTTGATTGTGCAACGAATCGTAACCAAGCTTAATTACTATGTTGTATGAATAAAACAGCTTATTCAATCAACCAAAAATTCAACAAATGTATAAAACATTAAATTTTAAAAGAGGCCACCAAACAATTAATAAAAATAAAACATTAATTTTTGCCAAGAAATAATTGCTTCTTATACATGAGTGAGATTCATACATAGTTTTAGGTCGAATTTGAGATTCTCGGAAAGTAGAGAAATAACTTTGTAATTCTGAAGAAAAATTCAAATTGCAAATTAAATTTTAGTTTTCAACTTTAATTATTGGTTGGAAATTAAATTGAAACACTAATTTTAGTAAATGCAACAAAAAATATATATATACTTATATATTCCAACTAAATATAAAAAAAACCCGAACAGGATAGCAAAAAACATATTAAAAATATGAAAGCTTCCACACAATAGAAAGGACATTGGTAATAAATCATCGAAAATCGATCCATAATTTGCTCATTACCCTAGCAACAGATAGTTTACAATTAAAAGTAACATGTAATCGAACTTAAATTATATTATAGTCAACTATAAATATGTCAGCTTTGGAAAAGTGAACAATAACAAATATTCCTTTAGAAATATAAATATTCATTTATCGGCATTTCTGCATTTATTGTATAAATGCGCACAATCTATTGTATGCAGCACAAATGGAATTGAAATCACGGTTTTAATATTATGTGTGACCATGCTTACTCAATTAATTATAGTTTTTAAATAAGTGCAATCGTTTTTGTCAATACAATTAATTGCCCCAAAGGGCACAGGTCGACATCAAACTCACACGCTCAGTATCTCTCCCTCTCTCTCTCTCTCCCTCTCTCGCTCTCTCTGTGCTTATCTCTTTCGCTCTTTTTCTGTATTTTAAATTTGATACAAAATAAACAACACGGCGCCAACTGTAGTCAAAGTTTGCTCACGTCGCATGTGGACACATGCCACAAATCTCCCAACCCGAACCCCCCTTCGCTCATTCGTTCTCTCTTCCACTCCCTTTCTCCCTGGGGCACTTCCTTTCGAGTTTTGGCTTTGTTCGCTTGGCCGTAACCAGAAAATGACAAAAGCCATGTCAACAGCATCTGTAAGGGTTGGCACATACACTCGACGGCGGGCGGTAGTGAGGCTAAGACAATGCTCTGCCTGCCTTGTTACTAACACTACTATAACTGCTATATCCTAGTATGCCGTTTTACACTATCTATGTGCGTGTGTATGTGAGTGTCATTTAAGTATAAGCGAGTGTGTGTTTGGTTTTGTGCTTGCGCATTCGTGTGGCTTATGGCCAAAGTCTTGGCCCAAACTTCTCTGCTGGGCACTGGCAATTTGGTTACGTTTCAAGCAGCAAACAATGGACCGATAATTTATTCATATTTGGCTACACAAGTGCCACACTACCGACGTGTGTGTGTGTGTGTGTATCTGTCTGAATTTTTAAATAACTATAAATTTCTAAATTTACACAAGAGTCCTCACAAAACTGAAGACACATTGCAGTTGCGATAATCTACAAAAATCTGCTCGACTAAACAATGGAAAATTTTAATGAATATTTTTGGGGTCGTAGCAATTGAGTCCAGAGCGTGTTGTTAATTGCCACATAAATTTTGCTGGACAACACCAACCCACACGAAAAACTAGTTGTAACAACAATAACAACAAATGTGAGAGTATATATATTTATTTATAAAATGTTGTCCACACAATTTGCTTAATATTTATATTGCATAATGAATGCAATCAAAATTTTTGCACACGCTATTTTTGTTGACGTTGTTGCTTTTGTCGTTGTGTTGGCCACTTTTAAAGGTCATCTCTAATGGATATAAATATTTAATAGCACATGAGCAGTGTACTTAACATGGCAGAGACAGTACTTTATTTAATAGAGGTTCACATGTGTATTATAATTAGAATCATACTCATGTTTCGCACGCTTTTATTGAATTGGAAAACTAATGGGACTAATGTGTAAAATAATATGTACGTGACCAGGTCTGGGTCGGATTTATTATGTTTCAATAGTAATGATAAGTGCTTGATGTTATAATTATTCGCATTCGCGTAAATTGAGCAAATATTGCTATTTTTTTTCTTAATTCAATCAAATTCCTTTGGCCTCTTCGGATTTCAGAAATATATTATGAACATGTTATTACATTATATGATTATAGCATATAAGTAGATTAAATATAATTGTATTTTTATAGCCACATCAGAATGTCAAACTGAGCTTTGTTTCCTAAATGCCCATTTCAGGCATTCGATAGGTATTCAATGTGTTTTACACATATATATCATTAAATCGAGTGTGTTTGTTTTGGTGGGGGGGGGGGCATCAAATTGCATAACGCATACGCCGCGTACACCGCACACAAATCTGCCGACAGCGTTGCCGATATTAAGCGTTGCTGTTGCTGTTGGTGCTGCTGCTGCTGTTGTTGTTGCTGTTGTTGTCGTCGGCTGTGTGGCTTGGGTTTTGGCATTAGTGCCAAGAAATTTGGTCGAGGGACGAGCCAACTAATTGCGGCTGCATAACTTGTTGCGCATCAGCAAACCGCACCGCTAACGCCCCGGCACAGCCCACCGAAATGTCAACACATGTGTGTGTGTGTGTGTGAGTGTGTGTGTGTGTATGGAGAGTATGTGCTGGGTATGCCACAGTCAGACAACCGTGGCACAGAGCTACAAACAGCGGCTGTCGTCTGTCTAAGAACTACGGCCAACAACAACGTCAGTAGCAAACACACAAGGCCAGAAGCGAATTGCATTAGCTATACTATATGTCTGTATCAGTGTGTGTGTGTGCCACGCCCATGCCCCACAGGGCAGGCGCCGAAGGCCACATTGCTTGTTGTTTACCATAAACAAAGTCAAAGTGTCTTTGGCAGGCAACTCGACAAGCATTTTTGTTTGATTTGCCAGCAAATACAAGCCACAGCGACAACGACAACGACAACAACAGCAACAACGACAACGACAACGACAACGACAACAACAATGGCTGCAACGGCTAATGAAATAAATATCAGAGATGAAAGCCACGACCTTTCCTGCCTTGTCAGCCACGTCTGCGCCTCCTTCCCCGTCGCCGTCTCACCGGCCATGAGATCATCTATTGGCTGCTTTTAAATGCAATTTAGCTGACCGACAGTAAGCTTGAAAGCTGAAAGTCAACTGCCAGTCATCCAAGTGCATAATTAAAACGAGAAAATTAAATTTTCCTCTTAATTGCCGTGCTGTGCATATACCCTGTACAAGTTGCGTTGACAGCTTGTGAGAGAGTTGAATATGATTTATGGCTATAGCATTCTTAAGGTAGTAAATAGTTTCTGGCTAATAATTGCAATAGTTGTGAGTGATTAATTTTCGTCTATTCGCAGAAAAAGCAAACAAATATGAGATAAAGCGACATTCAAATATAGTAAAAATATGTATATGAAATAAATTCTACTAAAAGTTATAAATTAAATACAATCAAATTATTGTTTGCGGTTATGTTGAAAAATGTTGTTTATCATTTGTTATTTGCAATTTATGGTTTGTTTACTCAGTGTTCTCTGTTATTATTGTTGTATTATTGTTATTGTTTGAAATACGATATCAGTAACTTTGCTTGCAATTACTAACATTGGTTGACAATTCATATTGCTATCTGTATGAAGATATGATATGAATAAAGAAAAACCTGTAGTTCTGGCAATAAGCCGATAGGTTGCTCGTTAAAGAAGCTATATAATCAATCCATGTATAATCTATGGAAGCTATCAGCTGTAGGGCGAAAACATAGTGCTGAAGTGCCTTTCGACCACTTGCAACGTTGTTGAGCAACAACAACATGTTGCAGCAGGCATACACAGAGAAGCAGTTTGGCGGATGCCGCAGCAGCAGCAACAGCACCAGCATCAGATGCAACTGAAAACGTGCTCGGTTTATGGCCGCTGTCTGGCTAAGAGCTTAATAAAATTACGTGACGATGATTGCTGCCAGAGTAAGCCAAGGGAAAAGCTAGTGAATGAGAAAGGGATGGGGAGTATAGCAGCTGAGGCTGTCCGGTTGCGGATGTGGATCGTTGGTTGCTTGCAAAATGGCCGCCTTGCCAGCTGGTTTCGCTGATGCTTCTACTGCTTCTACTACTCCGGCTGTGGCTCGGCTCCCACTTGAAAAACGCATTAAGGCTGCAGTTTTGTGTGCCATTTGTATATATATATATACATTTATATGATATACATATGCATATACATACATGCATAAACTTGCTGCAATGTACACACACACTTGTACAGCTGCCCTATATGCATGCGAGTGGTTTTTTGATTGCATGTTAAAAGGCTGCCACTGCTCCTGCTTCGGCTGCAACGTCTGCCATGAAATTTAATTAAAAACTTGTGTGCCATGAAATTACATTTCGACGTGCGTGCGACTCTCTCTCTGGGTGTGCGTATGTGTGTGTGTGTGTTGTGTGCTTGAATGTGCTGGGACCAAAGGTAGGCCACGCACAAAGGCAAATGCTGCTTGATTTTTACTTTTAATTCAAGAAAAAAACGGCAGAAGAGCAAAAGGAGCAGAAATACGGCGACCAAGTACAGGATATGGAAATGGCCGCCTTCCTGCGCACATCATTGCAATTGGCGCCGAGCACATTGCACACTTATTACGATCTACTTGAGGCTCCACTGCCGGGAAGTGCCCCGGAAATGGTCACTCCATTGAGCAGCGAACGGCTGGCAAAATGGATAATGGATTTAAAATTACCAAATATGGTTTTAAATATTGTATAAAATATCATTATTATTCTATATATTTCTTACTTATTATTCTTTCTTCATTTTGAGCAGAAGTAAAATAACTATTAGCAATTATTATGTATCGGGGAATACCCAGTTAATTAATAGCGTTTTATAATTTTCCAAATATTTTATTGTAAGCAGATCCCGCATTAATTCACAAATTCCACAACATATACCAATCCATATTTTGTGGAATATTTCTTATAAGTAATAATTTTCAACGGGTGTTGCTATTATTATTCCTTTAATATTGTCTCTCTCTTTTAAAAAGAATTTAAATTTCTATCAACAATTATTCTGTATCTCAGTATGTTTTGTGGAATATTCAGTTAGGAACGCTTGTTTTAATATCCCCAGGAATAATCCTCAATAATTTGCAAATTGCACAAAATATCAGTAAAAGACACACAATCACTATTCGTATTTTAAATTGTTTTGTATTTAATCTCTTTATTCAATTTCTAATCTTTGCTCAAAAAATGCTACACAATTCAGATGAGAGCAAATTATTTATGTGATCTATACGCAAATCCAATAGCAAAAACGCCAATTATGCTAAAGCACGCTGTTCTCAGCTCATAATGCTTTTATGAATGCATATTATGAATGCAAATCTCGCTTAGAGATGCAATCAAATTGCATCACCTCCTGTTGCTCAGTCAGCGTTTGGAGGGCATTTGTTATTCAAAAATCACTGGACACAGTCTGCTATTTGCATATTTCAATTAAACATGCCATATACACCGTGTGGCACAGCAGCCGCAGCAGCAGCAGTAGTAACGGCATTAACAGCTGCCAGCAGCCGGGCTTGCAGCAAAATCCGCTTAAAACTTATTCAATTAAAGTTCACTCGAAGCAAACAGCAACAAACGAACGACAAATTCGAGTCGTTAAAATGCAAAGCAAATGGCGAGCAGAAAATGCGTTATTACCACGAGTTTACTGTTTACTATAACAAGAACGAAGCGCCTGATAAGAGTTGGCCAAATGCAAGATACCCTATCAGAATAGCCAACTTCAATTGCATTTTTGAATGCTTTTCCCCAGAGTTACTAGATTCGCTAAACGGAAATGGGATGGGGATGAAAGTTTTTGCTGAGAAAAAAGCTTATCAGACATCAATTTAAATCTCGAGCTATGTGATATTGTAATCAAATTTAACTAGTCCCAATTGATATGCTACAAAAGGCGTTTCAGCAACACAGCGGGAGGAGCAGACAGACAACAAATATATTAATGCATACAGAAAATAAATATATTTGATTCTTTTTATGCTGCCCCATTTCGATGCGTTGCGTGCCTTTTGACTAAATTACAATGACCTCCAGCAGAGTATATACAAATATGCGCATAAAGCGTGTATAATAAATCCGGATGCCGGGGAAGGAGGTGCACGGTGTGGTGGGAGTTGTTGGCCAACTGGTGGGCAGAGAGTGTGTTTGCAGTACAATAAACTCTGTGAAATAGGAGAATGAAAATGCGGTGAATAAAAATAAGCTGTCTGTTGTCTGCTGCTCTTGCTCTTGCCGCCTGTGGGTGAACGGTCAGGTGTAGAGATAAGTTTTACTTTCCAGGGTATGTGGGGTATGCAAGCTCACAGGTTTGGTCATGGGGTCGAGGGACAAAAGATTAACTCACCAGCTATTATGCTCTAATCTTTTATGCTTTATCTATGTATAAAATGAACTTTAATTATGCGAAACTTGTGATAAGCTAAGAAATAATGGAGATGGGAAAATACATAAATTGTATGTAAAGTAAATCAATTTAAATAAATTATTGCCTCCGAATGACTTATATATTTTCACATATATTTATTATTATTATTATGTTGAAAAAGTAATTACAATTAATGGAAATTCGAGCTCTTGCTCAATTAAAGTACAACAACAGATGGCGTCATTAAACTCTTGCCTCGAGTGAAAAAGATAGATATAGATAAAGGGAGAGTGTGTGTGTGAGAGAGATAGAGAGAGAGAGGGTATAATAGAGTATTTATGTAGTACATTATCTTTAACGACTAGACTCGGTCGTGATGCTTTCATTGTTGCTGCCACTGCTGCTGTTGATAATAATCTGTAAATCAGCTTAAAAGGTACGTTGAAAATATCACAGTTCCACAAACAACTTGAACCGTACAACTTTACAAATCAAAAACTTTCTGAATAAGCCCAACTATCCCTCCACACCACGCACACCCAGCGTCCATTCTTGTTTTGCCCGCTTTTATTTAACATTCATTTTGCCATTTTGTTTTCCATAGTTGACTATTTTTATGCACAAATAAATATTTTTTCGTTGTCTGCAGACGCTGAGCCACAACAAAGCACATTTTCATGGCGGCATCTGTGTGTGTGTGTTGGTTAATTTGGGGGGTAAGGGGCAGGCTACAATGCCGGAAACGTGACTTATTTGAAATTTATGTACTTTTTATCCAGCGACAAACTAAAACCCTCGCATTTTGTTTATGCAATAAAAAAGCCAGCGTCGGCTCCAACACTAAAATAGAATCGCTGAAGAAGGAAATAAAAAGTATCCCACTAAAAGCAAGCCATGTGTGTGTCACTATTTTATCTTTTTTTTAATTTATTCTGGCGCTTAATTAGAAAACGGTTTTTTTTTTTGGTTGCTGGTTCTTTTGGTAAGTACGTGCTGAGGGCAGTGCCACATGGCGTATGTGCAATATGCAAATGCGACTGCATTTCACAATTCAGAAATTGAAATCAACGAGCTTGCAACTTGATAGGTTTTGTGTCCCGCTTTAGTTTCCTCCTTCCATTCCTTTTCCCTGTCTCTCGTTTCGTTTCGTTATGCGCTGTTCGTTTCGCTTTTCAGCACTTGTTTCACACACACACACATGGAGACACACACACGCCATTCAGTTGTTGTGTTTGCTGTTTGACATGCATCGATTACATAAATGGAAAGCACAGCGGGAACGGGGCCAAGCGGGTGGGCGGAGGAACTGGTACTGTGGAACTGGTACTGTGGAACGACAAAAGTCACGAAGCTTTTGCTAATGATGAGGACCATCATGATTTTTCAATTAACCAAATGCGGAGAGGGTTTCTGTTCAGTTCCCAAGCTCATTTCGGTTGAGAGATGGTGCATATGTGACAATCAAAGCAATGACACACAATTAATGAGCAACAGAGAAACCAACCGACAGACAGACAGACAGACAGAGTGAGACACAGAGGGAGGCAGATTGAGAGATGGAAAGTGAGGGGTTGTAGAAATGAGCAAGCAAATACGTTGCACAGAAATTATTACTTAAGGATGCAAATCATTTAGATTACTGCCACTATCACGAATGAGCTGAGGTATGATTTAAAGAGCTAAGCTTAATAATATTTAAGAAAAGTGCTACAAATGTGAAAGGAGGACACATTTCGCTTAAGATAAATTAAATTTAATGAATTTAATGAGGATGAGAGACATTTTTATCATAGCTCTGCTTAAAAATTGCAATATCAATATTAAAATACTTTTACATTCTAAAACTAATCATTAAGTTTTTGCTATATAATCGAAGAAGTACAAGACTGTTCCTTACCTTTCCACCTCCCTTCCTTTTTCCCTATTCTAAGCATGCTATTTTCTGAATTTCATTAATTTATAATATTTTTTCTTTGCACCTCCATTTATATTTCCTTATTTTAAACAGTATATTTTCTGTATATTAATAGTCTACAATCATCAAAATTTGTTGGTCTGAATGCGTTTATTTTCAGGTGTTCTGCAATTGTCTGGAATATATGAAAAATGTTGAACTATTTTACAATTTTATTCGCCCCGACATTTTATATTTTATTTTATTTTTACATTTGTAATTTTTTACCCAACTATTCCTCAAAATTGTATACCAATTTAGTTTAACAAGGTAACAAGAACTAGCACTAACTGCAAGATAAGTGTGAAAGTAAAATATAATACTTCAGTATTTCTAATTTGAATTTTTGCAGAAATTCATGCAACGCTGCACAAATTGGAGGCTATTGGAGGCAACTCTAAATGAAAACATAGTTTCATATTACTGGCTGCCCAGTTAGGGGGCGTGAAATGCATCAGAGCTTAGTATGTAGCGGCAAAAGGATGCCGATTAATTAAAAATAATCAGAAGGGGGGAAGTCAAAGCCAGCGAGCCATGCCTAAGTAGCTGACCAGCAACAACAATAACAGCAAATAGCAACAGTAACAACAGCAACAACAACAACAACAACAACAACCATCCATAACTGGAGAAATGCCCAACTAAGCGACTAATGCAAACAAAGTGCCAACATTTGACTCTTGATGAATGTGCAGCCAATAAATCCATTTATGCTAAGCACTTGCTTATTATTATAATCCGCTGTGATGCACACACTACACACTCAGTAAACACACACATGCGGAGCAACACCTACCCACCCACACAAACACACATACACACACATACAGTCAACATCAACATTTAACCCTAATTTGCATTTATGTGCACACGGAAGCTGTTTGGTTTATGAAGGGGCTCAGACCCTGGACCTGGCTCTGTGATTACCTGGCGAGCTCTTTTGTGTCTTTAGCTCTGTATAAGGGCAATAAAAGCAATTCGCAAAAAATGTATGTAGTTACACACACACACACACACACACCACGCACACAGTTGTATGTGCCGGACTAATGCACACACAGCTACTTATAAACTCACCTTAATTAAACGTGATTAAGTAGATTTCCTCGTTTTTATGCCCAACGAACTGTTTAGTTGTCGATGTGTTAGTGTGCCTGTTTTCCTTCTGTTTTTCGTTTCTTTTTTTCGTTTTTGTTTGTGTTTGTGTTTGCAAGAGTATGTGTGTCTGCCCCGTGCTTATTAGTGTACATTTATTATGCGCTCACACGACATGGGTATAGTCCATTTGAACAACTTGTTTGCAACAAATTAAGTAACTATAAAATCAAATATTTATGTGCAATAGTTGAGCGTGGAATACAAAATGAATATGGCAGAGAGCTGACTCTCGTGGATGGACGGATAATAATGTTATGTACCCAAAGACCTACAGATAAATTACTGAATAACTTGACCCACTTTTTAATTTATTTCAAAGTTCAGAAAATGAAATGGGTCTAAAGACGCCATTACTGCCAATTCAAATAAATTTATATTCATTTATTATATTTACAATCGATATTTATTTCACATTTAAAAATATGTGTTTGTAACCCGGAATTGTAAGATAGAGCTGCTGCTCTTCAATTTGTGAATTGAGGTCGTGAAGTTAAGTCAAGTTTCAAGTACGCGTCGAATTCAAATAGGTTTTCGCAAGTTGGTCAAACATAAAAGCATTAAAATATAAATAAAATAAATAACACACTTGTCACAATATGCGTAACAGTTTGAAGTAATTCGAGCATTAATTCTCAACTGCTGCAGCAACTAAAACAGCTTTAAGCTGATTAACAATAAAGAAGAGCTTAACTGTTTTCTTTTCTTCTGTTATTATTATTATTTTAGAAAATATCATGACTGCCCTTGTACTACTCGGAGGCACCTCTGCGTGCTTTGGAAATTGGCAACTAGTTTCTTTATTATCAATTTGTGAGCTTAGCTGAAAGCACTCTCGAAACATAAGCCTATTTAGGATTCGGTCTGCTCAGTTTGCTATATGAGCATAATTCTGTATTGCTGTTGTTTGTTTAAATGGTTGTTGTTGTTGTTGGTGCTGCTGCTGCTGCTGCTGCGCGCACGTTGTTGTAATTTAGTTTCATTTGTGCATGAAAATGAATTTGTATTATTGTTTGCATTAATTTGCCTTATTAATTACATTTATGCCCATTGCCGACTCCGACTATTATTTCTTTCTGTCTTTCTTTCCTTTCATTTTGTTGTTGTGTTTTTTTTTTTTTTTGTATTGTTGTTGTTGTTGTGGGCTCTGCTTGCTTTGTCCCTGGGGGTAATTTGAACGTTGGCTGTGCGGGCAATCAAATAAATAATGAGGCTGTGTGGCTGCGTCGCTGCCGCTGTCGCAGTCGACGCTGACGTTGCGTCGTCGGCCCAACTTGAAGTTTGTTTAATATGCGAAAAACGTTGCAGAACTTTTGCAGCTACTTGTCGTCGGCGTCGACGCCGACGACATTATCGTAGTTTTAGTTGTTGTTGTGATTGTCTATGGCAACTTGGTTTTATTATTTGTTGCTGCTACTTTCTATCTGTATATATGTATTTCTATAATTGCCTTCTGTCTTTGTCTGCGCCCAGCGTCAAGTATCTGTTTCTTTGTATCTGTAACTGTAGCTGTATCTGTATGCCTTTGTAACTGTATCTGCAGCTGAAACTGGTTCAAGCATCGCAACATATTTAGCAGGCAACTTTTATTTTTTTGATTTTTTCTTTTTCTACAAAATTGTTGATTGTTCTTCCCAATTCAGTTCAGTTCACTTGTTGTTGCCATTTTCTTACTCTCTGTAGCGTCTCCTTTTCAATTAGGTTTCGTCCTGCCAAATGCAACTGATGCCACTTCGTCGATTTCGACTGAATTTCAAATTGAATTCAATATGTTTCGCAAAGCC
The DNA here is from genome assembly GCA_035044325.1 of Drosophila nr. medialis 2 BK-2023a. Lineage (NCBI taxonomy): Eukaryota > Metazoa > Arthropoda > Insecta > Diptera > Drosophilidae > Drosophila > Drosophila nr. medialis 2 BK-2023a. The sequence goes on from JAWNMH010000038.1 coordinate 292,794, forward strand.
TGCCACGTGGCGTATGAGCAATATATGGACATCATTATTAGCTCATTTAATATTGAATCGAAGTGGATTTCACAGCTCATCTGAAGTCCTTGAAGTGGTTCGAACTGCTCCTTTCAAAATTCCCACATCAATGCACATTTCATTGGCAAATCATATTGCAATTATTGACACTAAAACAATAATGTGATTAACTGCAAAGGAGTATGCCACAAACTAACTTATTTCACTAATTGAATTGTTTCTTATTTTATTAGTTTAAACTGATTTAGTAGCATGAAAATGAATGTGAGAGAAAAACAAATTTCTTGAAATCTTTTAATTGGAGTCTCTTAGCTTAATAGAAGTTCTCATTATACCATGAAATTTACAAACATTTTCTACTTACTAGCTTAAGATATCTCTTGAATTTAAAAACAAATTTATTTTGCCAACAAATAAATACTATACAATCATATGCTAAGCTTGAGAAATCCACACCAAGCTGTCTATATTACATTCTGGTAACTTTAACTAGTTTACTGCGGAATTATACTCATTGCAGAATTACACTTGATAAGTTAGGACACTATTGGAAATCATTGAGTTACATTTGCTATGCGTACCTTTACCTAAAATCTTATCCCTTTTTAACTGATCATTATCTGAACATAAAATAAATTGGCTTCAATACGGACTGCGAGAATTTTCCCACATTTTCTAAGCTAAATTTATATTTTTCGCAGTTCCAAAAAGGTATTTCGCTTAAATCAGAAACAAACTGAAGCTGTTAGTAGTGTTTGAGTTGTGCACATAAATTTTGTAATATTTTTGAAGCACTTTTGGGAAAGCCAGCAATAAAGTGTTGCCACAGAGTTATATATTTTGTGGGCTGTCACTTGGTTAGCTGCTGCTTGCTTGTCAATCAATAAAGGTATGTTGGAAATAAGGGATATGGGGGTGGGGTGTGCAGGGGATTGGAGTTACAAGAATAAAAAACTGAAATGTCAACTCGCTAAAGCTAAAACACTTCACAATCAAGCTGAGCATAAAACTCGCAGCGGTGCAAAACACACAAACACAAAAGACCGTGCACGTCAACCTCAAGCAGCGCACTAGGCCACGTTGATTTATACACACACACACTCACACACACATACACGTCAAGCGCAATAACAACAATAAAAAGTAAAAAAAAAAGAAAAGAAAAAAAAGCAAGAAAGAAATGAAAGAACGAGAATGAGAATAACAACAAGCAAACAACGAAAAAAGACTTCCGTGTTGATTGTTTTGTTTTGCTTGCTTGTGCGAACGACGACGACGACGCCATAAAAGCGACTACGTCTGCGAAAATCACTTTAAAAACAAGTGAAAGGAGCAAGAGAGTGGTATGAGGGGCGGGGCTCAGCGACTGGAGGCTGGCAACAAACCTGTCCATCAACAAAACTATTGCAACAATAAACAAGAACAATTTGACAATTGAAGTGCAAAAAAAGCAGAAAGAAACAAACTGAGAACTGAGCCGGGACAACTGACAAGTAGCCTCAGCAACTAGGAGCAGTCTTCTTCATGTGTGAGTGTGTGTGTGTGGGGAGGGGGATGGGTGCTTTCTTTGGCACTTGAGCACAGTTTCCGGTCATTTACACGTACGCCAGCCGCACATGGCATGCCAATCTCTGCGTATGTGTACAGGTGTGTGTGTGTTTGAGTGTGCGTGTGTGTTGCTGACACACTATCCTACATTTTTTATTGGCGCTCATTTAAAGCAGCCGCCCCGCTTGGCGTAATTGTGCCTGGATTTCAGTCTGTTATCATTATCTCTCTCGACCACAAGGTCAGCCAGCGTTCGACAAAACAACAACAACAACAGAAATTCAATTTCATTTCACGTAATTGTTTAGTTTTGTTTACACATTGTATCAATTTTCGTTTGCAGCCCCCAGCAGTCAAGCGCTCAAAAATTGGCCAACACAATTAGCACACACACACACACAAATAGAAACACACAGAGAAAGAAACACTCACAGTGACAATGAACAGCGCTGGCAACGGCTAAGAAATTGCTGAGCCAGCAGCAGCAGCATAAAAGTATGCTACGGAAAATTACAAAAGGCAACTGGACCAAAAACTTTGACTCAACTTGGATGCCAATTGCTTTGCACAGACTCCACGTGCAGCAGCTGAGCGAGAGAGATAGAGAGGGAGAGAGAGAGCGAGAGAGCGCTCAAGGGAGAGAGACAGTAAGAGTGAGTGTATTAGAAATGAGAGAGCAAACTGCTCTTTGCGCAGCTGCTGCCTGTTGTTGCTGGTGCTGCTGCTGATGCTGCTGCTGAAGCTGCTGCTGAAGCTGCTGTTGCCGCTGCTGCGACGTCTCCTGCAGGATCAGGGTGTGGTGAGTATGCTGCTGCTGCCTGGCTTGCTTATGCTCTGGCTGCCTGTAAATTTAGAAGCTGTGCCCTACCTGCTGCTGGCGTCGCTGCCGGCGTCGCTGTCGTTCTTCGCTGCTGTTGAACAAATTTTCCTGCTGGTGCTGGTGCTGCTGCTGCTGCGCTGCGCGCTTTCCACTGAACCGTTTTTTCTTCTTCTTCTTTTGGCTGATATGTGACGGGCAGCACACTCACACACACGCACACGCACACACACACTCAACGCAACGCAAACACTCGCAACGCACACACACACGCACACACACACCGATTTACACTCACACGCGCGCGTTTCTGATGTGCTGTTGTTGTTGTTGTTGCTGTTGTTGTTATTGCTGTTGTTGGTGCTTCTGCTTGTTAGTTGCTTGCTGCTGTTGTTTGCATTTCACATTTTTAACATTTAACATACTGTTGTTGTTGTCGTAATTGCTTGCTATGCTCTGCTTCTGCTTCTTCTTCTTATTTTTATTCTAGCTGTGGTTCTTTGTGTGGTGCAAAATCAAAAATTTTTCTATTTAGTCTTTCTCGAAACGCTGCTATTTTGTTGCGTGCTGCCGTTGCACAAACCGTACACGTCAACTGTCTGCACCTGACTGACGGAGCACCAAAGAACATCGAGTCCAGTGAGTCTCTGCTGGTCGCTACTGCTGCTGCTGCTGCTACTGCTGCTGCTGCTACTGCTGCTGCTGCGAGAGAGGATGACGAACCAGTGAGAGAGCAGAGAACGCGGGCAAAATCGATGCCAGCGCCGACGCCGTCGGCATGTGGATGCTGCAAAACGACAACATTAACAACAACAACAACAACAACAGCAGCAGCATCAACAACATCTTCGTCTGCTCTTCGTTTGAAATTTGTTGCGGCCTGGTATACGCCTCAGTCACTGCTGGCGTCGCTGCTTTTGTTTTGATTTATTTTTGTGGTAGGTTCTGCTGAGATTGGCAAAGAGCAAAAGCTAAGAGCATCGAGCAGCCACAGCCTCGAAAATTTCGCATAACTACGGCTATTTTGAGAATTGCCTTTCATTTGCAATTCATAGCCATCGGCGCTGACCCAGAAACTCCCCAAGGAACATACACACACACACACACACGCACACATAGATGTACAGTGCCTGCTAACTCATGTTGACAACTATAAATAAAACAAACCCCAGAGTCACAGAACGCAATTTTCAGTACTTGTAGCTTCTGATCCAAATCAAAGGTACAAATCCCAAATAAAATTGAGAGCATACACACACACACAGAGGCAGACATAGATATAGATACGTATACGTGCGTATGTAAATATATACGAATATTGTGTATAATTTTCAATTGCCAACAAAAGACCAGCCTTAAATAAATATCATAAAAAATATGAAAATAAATAAATGAGGCGGCCATATATAAATATTTGGTCAGCTACAGTTACCGCTCCGCTGTTCGGGCTTAACAAAAGGGCTGCCTGACTAGCCACTGGGGTTGGGGGTTGCCGACTGGGGGGTGGGTGTAAGGTGGGGGCTGTTTCGCGTTCGCATTGTGCTCTAAAGGGAGTTGGTTCTGTTTTTTCTTTTAAGCGGCTGCTGCTCTTTATGCAAACTGCCTCTGCCTATCGCAGTGTTGTTTTTGTTGTTGTTGTTATTGGTGCTGTTGGCCTTGTTGTTGCCTGTTTTTCAGTGTGTTTGTATGCGTAAGCGGCTCATGAATATGTAAATTGTTATTATTGCATATTGTTCAGCAGCAGCAGAAGAAACAGCACCAGCACCAACACCAACATCAGTAGCAGCAGCAGCAGCAGCAGCACCCACTGCCAACTTTGAGCTGCTTGGCGCGCGGCCTAAACAAAGCATCAGAAACAGAAGCAGGTAAAAAGTTTCAGCAGCAATCACTAAAATATCTCACGAAAGCAGTGAAGCTATGGAAATGTGCTCGAGCTTTTGATAATAATTACTTAAGCATAGCGCATTATTATGGGAATTTGGCACTATTTGAGTTCATGTTTATGCAACGCAGTTTAGGTTGATTTAAATAAATTTGAGGCACATTAGAATTAATGTTAATTAAATGAAAAGTTTAAGGTTATGCAATCAACCTTGTATATTATTAGTACATAATAGTTAACAGAAAAATAAAGGCTTCCTTTAGATGGATTTAATTTAAATTTTCGGGTTTGTAATACAAGAGAATAACCCATGCGGTAATTATCCCAGACTTTTGCATAACTTAAAATTAGTCTTCGTTATGGAAAGTAAACATATTGTATTTTTCTAAATAAATAAATAAAAATATGTAATATATAAATTTACATTTGTTTCCATAATTAGTTTATTTCTGATTCAATATTTCTTACAAACAGTTTTCCTTTCCTTTCTGTTTCTGATTTATTTATTTTATTATTTATGTCATTTATGAACAAATGTTTTTTAAGGAAATCCCAAGCAGACTTTTGATAATATATTTTGTTTTTTACTTACACTATGATCAGTAATATTTTTCCTAGAAAACTTCTCATTGTAATTTTGCTTAAAGTTAAATGATGAGCGACAGCAGCCTTGTTAAGATTTAAGAGCTTAAACAGACAGTGTCAAGTTAACTTACCTAGAATTATTGTCAATAGCAATGGGAGCCTTGGCAACAAAGTAATGGCCAAATCACACATACACATATACATATGTATGCTGCTGGCTGTTCTGTGCTTGAAGCATTATTGTCAACCTGAAACATGCGAAAGAAGCAGAAGGAGCAGAAGCAGAAGCAGCAGAAGAAGAAGACTTTTTGACGCTTCGCCTCTGATTGGCAGCTCTTCGAGGCAGTCAAAGTCGAAGCCGAGGCAGCAGAGAAGGTAAAAATCATCGTTGAAATACTGTGAGTGCCACACGCTGTCGTCATCGCCATCATCGTCATCTATAATAACATCAAACAGCGCTGTCCAGAGCAGCACCCAGCCAGCCAGCCAGCCTGCCAGCCAGTCAGACATTCAGCCAGGCATACCGGCAAAGCCAGTGCCCACGTCTATTGAGTTTCTAGTACTAGACGCAGCAGCAGTACGAGGATCTCATTCCCATTCCCGTTCCCATTCTCTTTGCCACTTCTACTCCAATTCCCATTCCATTCTCAACTCCCCGCTTGTTATCACGCGCAATAAAAACCAAGTTGGATTTTTGGTTTTTTTTTATTTTATTTTCACTGTCTTGCCGTCTGTATACTCTTCGAAAGGATACACTGAATCTGACTTGTAGTTGGCAATGTGTCAATAGAAGTGGCTATTAAGCGAAGTCCTTCGACAGTTCATGACCTTTTTCATTGATTGTGTCTGGCAATTTTCGTTCGTTTAATGTAAAGTTTCTCACTGATTTTAACATTCATTGGTTTAGTAATTGAACTGCATGTCAATAGCTTTTGAACTTAAGTCTCAACAACAAATTTCATTTAAATTGCTGTCATATTTTCCAATTTTCACAAATGTCTATTTTATAATTTATAAGCAAATCAAATTCAGTTACCTTTTGGTTGTATACAAAATAAGCGCTTATCAATGAATTATTTGCAAAGCCCGAAGGCAAAATGATAAATATTTTTCTTATGCAAAAATGTTAGCATTTGGTTAATAAGAAGCCATAAATATCCATCGTGCATTCGGTAAATGCTCAATCATTTTAATAGACTCTTGCCTTCAAGGGCATATAATCTTCGCCAAAGATAAATATCCTTTTTCTCGCTTTTTTTCGTTTTGTAGCCCGCGTTGATGCTTACTTGATTTTTCCTTCCTTACGATTTTCAAACATTTACTTTCGCTTTTCGCAAACGAAAACATAGGCAAACACACACACACACACACAAAAGCAAACACACACACACACACATACCAATGTACACGTATTCAAATTGTTAAGGTTTGGGGGTATGTGGTTAAGGGGTCGAAGAAGAAGAATCAGAGAAGGTAGGTAGAGCCCGGGGGCTGCCAGTTGGCGCATAAAAAACGCCGTGTACGCAGGCGAAAATTGTTGTTCTAGAGTGTTTGAGCGGGCGAGAGGCGAGTGGCGAGTGGCGAGAAAGGGGCGAGTGGCGAGAGGAGAGGAAGGGGGCGTTGGCATGGGCTATGGCACGCCCAGCAACACAGCGCTGCCGGCAGCGACGTCGCCGCCTGAATGCGCGTTTAGTTTCAAGTGTTATTTTTGTGCTAGAAGCAGCCGCCAACGAGGACATCTCTCGTCGTCTCGTCCTTATGCCTAAAACAGCGACGGCGGCAGCGGCTGCTGCTTCGTTTCTGCTATGTCTTCGTCGTCGTCGTCGTTGCCAACGCCAACGTCGTCGTCGTCGTCTATTTTGGCTGAAGTGCGTAATTGATGTGAAAAGTGGCAACAAACTGTTTTTTATTTGCGCTTGCTTTCAATTTGTTTAAATTGCTGGGCGCTGTCGTTGCTGTGTATACACACACACACACCCAGGCAACACACACACACATGCGTACACACACATTTAAAAACGCTGATTGAAGTTTTATTGAATTTTAAATTGTACTGTACCCCTGTCCGTCTGTTTTCCGTTTCAGTTTATGTTTCTGTTTCAGTTTCTGGTTCCGTTTGTCTTACAGAAACTGCTGTTTCTATTGCTTAAAGTTTTCACACTCTCTCGCCCTCTCACCCTTCACTTGGCTCGACCGCTTGCGCGCTATCTCTCTCTCTCGCTCTCTATCTATCTCTTGCTCTCACATTTGTTGGGTGACATGTTTTTTGAGTGTTTTATTGTTGACACAAATAATGTCACTCAAATGTCGAAAAGAGGCCGCATTTTCTTGTGGTTCCTCGGCTTCGCCTTGCCCGAGCTGTTATTGTGGTTGTTGTTGTTTGCTGCTGAGGTTTGACATACATTAAAGTAAGTTTGTCAGGTGCGTTAGGTAGTCGTCTGTCTAGAAAGTTAAGCGCTGCTGTTTCTTGCCTGCCACAAAAAAATACGAAAAAAAAAAATAGTCAAATTGCTATTGAAATGCTAAAAAAGATAAAAATAAATGTCACATTTACCGACCACGAGCGGAAGAAATTGAGATGCTTTCTTAAGTACTTCTGACATTTACATCTACAACTAATAGATTACATCAATTGACTACAAATTTGCGTGTCAACACGTTTCCAGCATCCAGAATTATCTAAATTTGTGGGTAATGGCTTCGAAGCGACATTATCAAATATTTAAAGTTGATTTCCAATAGGAATCCAAACACGTTTAAGTTAATTGTAAATTTTGGTTAATTTTTAGCTAGTTAAGGAAAATTAAAAACTCGTTGGATTAAAATTGAAAGTTTCTCAGATGGAAACGATTTCGGTCTAATCCGATATACAACGCTTGTTCGTAAATTAAAAAGGAAATGTTGGAAATAAAACAAAAATAATAATAGCCATAAAAAGAAGCCAAAGCTAAACAGATAATTAAAAAGTGTTCAGCTGAAACGCGGTCCAAAAGGTAAGTATAAAGAACCATAATGATTAAATCTAATTATCCCTATATTAATGGAATGTTAATAAATGAAGAAGTAAACGTTAATAAAAATTAACCATTAAAAATATATATGTGTATAACTCGATTCACTATATAACTAAGCTCATAAGCCAAGACATAAACTAAATGAGTATACCGTTTGGGTAACTGTTTGGCTCATTAATCGCTTTCGAGCACAGTTGTAACCATTATTAACCAAAAAAAGATATTTATGTTACATCTTCTGTTAGGCGACATCCCATAATCGGCCACACCATATTTGCCAACTCACTCAGTATTCAGATTAATGTAGCTAACCCGAGGAGATTTGAGTGAGCTCAGTAAGTACTATGGGGCCACATGGGCTATTAACGCTCTAGATGCGGCAGTCAAGCGAACTGAACCGCACTGCTCAAATTTGAAATGGAACTGACCCACAGAGACAATAAAGTTCAATATTAATGCACCCTTTGACACACAGAGCAGAGCACAAGCAACAGCCAGTTGCCCCAAATCGAGGCGCTATAAATATAAGACAAAACAGGCTACTTAAACGTGGAAAAAAAATGCGAAGAAATTTTAATGATCTGTCATAAAAGTGGAGCGGAGACAGCAACCAAACCAAGCTACACACACACACACACACACAAACCCAAAGGCAGTTGCCGAAAATTGAGCTGCCTACACCCACCACACATAAAACTGAATTTATTAGCATTGCATACTTTTGAGGGCAATCAAGTAACCGAAGCAGACGCCCACACACACACACACACACACATACCCAAGCGAAAGCGGTCAAAACTGTTGCAGACGGGTGGGGGGGGATTGTGGGGAGGTGCTGTGGGTCTGCCCAAATATGTACAAATCCTTTTAAGCACTGTGGCGCCACCTAGCGGGCGCCGATTGTGTGTCGCAGCGGCAGCAATTAATTCCGAAATCACAATAGCCATAAAGATGATGATGCGACTACAATTTGAATGCCTGCCCCACCCCACTTGCCGCAACCCACTTGCGACGGCCCAGAGTAGAGCCGCTGTCAAAGACACGACCAAATTGACAACAATGGCGACAAGCAGCGGCCGTAATAAGTAGTGTGGTAGTGTTAGCCCCTCCCTACCTCCCTACCTCCCTCCCACCCTGCTTTTGTCAGTCTGTGCAACAACTACAACTACTAATACCACTGCTACTGCTCCTCCATCGTTCAGTAGCTGCCTTAGGGTTGTCGGCGAGGCAGGACGTGGCGCTGCCAATGCGGCACAATATATCAAACTTTATGTTGATTTGAGTGGCCCCGCCAAACTTTGCGCCCCAGACTGAAACTGAAACGGGACACTGAAACTGATTTTGTCCCCGGGCCTCGACTTCGAGTTCTCGAGCGCATTTTTGTGTCAATTGTCTCTTTTATTGATTTATTTTGCCTGCCTCTTCAGCAGTTTTTTTTTTGTTTTTTGTATTTTTATCATTTGTGGATTTTATTTGTGTGCTTATTTTTGATTAGATTTATTTATTTTTATTTGTGCTGAGCCGTCGTTACGTTTCCGATGCGGCTGCCTCGTTGGCCGATGAAATTTAATAATTCCACTTAATGCAATAATAATTTCGTCGCCTTTTGTTGCTCGAAACGGGGATCTCTCGACCATCGACCATCGAGCATCGAGCAGCGTCGTCCTGCCGTCTTGTCCTGGTGTCCTGTCATCATAGTCGTCATCATTTTGTGGCGTTGGCCGCATAATTTGTGCGAAATTTGTCAGATTGCTGGCACATCTCGAGGCGCTTAAGTCTGAGTAATAGCGCCCAGATGCTGAAGAGAGTCGGGAGATGGAGTCTGGTGCTAGGGGATCGTTGTGTAGCGAAGCATTTGTAATATGTTTTATTTGACTTGTAGCAGCTGCAGGCATTCTTCTTCTTCTCCTATCCATTGGTAATAAACACAAAAACTTCAAGTAATTGACGCGCCTCACTCTGGGGAGAGCGCTGTAGCTCAAACATTGGCTTGGGTGGGCCGCTGATTACAATTGGATGCGTTGGTAATTGCGGCTAAATGACTGCCAGATAGGTAAATAAATACTATACTTTGTATTTGCCGAGGCGTGTGGAGTGTGAGTAATGGATCTGCGATAAAGATACAATGAAAAAAGCATTTGAACAAGCGCTTTCTAATGCTCTAATGGGCATAAGTAAATGCAGAAATAATGAAAATATATTTGTAGCTACATTTATCGCACTACAGGAGCTAAGGTGCTTAGTATTAAAGTCTCTAAATCTATTTAAAAATGTCAATTAAAGAAACCCATTTCCAAATATTATTGAATATTTCTGCGTATCAACCATATATTGAGGACTTCCAAATTTACATGTATTTTTTCTTTAGTCAAATTTATTTATTTTTGATTTTTTTATGTGGAATAAAAACAATCCACAAAAAGCGGGTTACAAAACAAAAACATTTAAATTAGATATATAATTATAATTAAGGAAACAAACTGAATTACATAAAATTAAGAGGAAGAAATAAAAATACAAATAAATTAAATGATATAATAAATCCGCCGGTATTAAAATGTAAAATGGTTCCACATTTATTGCAAGAATTGGGAAAACACATAAAAAAAAACCCAATAAGACCAAAAATTAGTCATAAGGACAGTTAAACGTTCGGAAGGCTGAGATAAAAGGTGAGAAATAAAATAAAGAAATGATTGGCAAATCTCTAAGCCTATCGAGTAAGATGAGCTAACCACAGCAAAGCACACTCAGAGATTTGCTGGACATAATAAAGTAAAGAAACACGTGAAATAAAATAATTAAAAATAATATATTCATTTTGAAAAATAAATTTTAATAATAACTATTCTTTCAAGATCTACTAATTTTTTTCACTTTTTTGTACCTTGTTTTGTAAATTATAATTAAAATTTATGAACACAAGATTTCAACTCATATGCAAAATATATTTTATGGTAAAGGACTAGTCAGCAAATCACTGCCAAACTGTAGTCCGTACACAAAGTGTAATTTAAAAGCAAGCTTTAATTCCCTAAGCGGTTGCCTGGTCAACACTTCGTATACACAATATGCCAGTGCCCGTTCCGAAGCTGCTTCGTTCTGGGCGACAATTTTTTGTCAATTCAATGGCTCAATTTGGAGCAGCGACTGCGGCATTTACAGCTTCATATGGAATGATATCATATTGCTCGACACTCGAACAGCTGTTCACATACGCGTGTGTGCTTATGGGTGTGTGTGTGTGTGTGCACATACGCTCTTCTGTGGTCTGCTTTTTGTCTTTAACTTTCTGTTATGTTTACTGCTGTTGTTGGTGTTGTTTTTGGTGGCACACACAATGCGTATACGTAATACTGAAAATGTGAGTGCTTTTAATAAATGCTGTGACATGCGTGCGACATCGTCGCTATTGACGCTAATGCCGCCGCTGACGTTGACGTCGACGCCACTTTATTATTGAATATGTCGCCGTGCCCATTTGCATAATTGATCGGCAACGATGCGCGAATCGCAGCAGCGGGAATTTCAGGTCGTAATCGGCTGACAGACATTCGATTTGAGCATTTGCTAAACAATAAAACTTCAGTGCGTGACAGACCTCATATCGCTGTCAGCCCTCAAGCGGGAGCCCTCTTTCTGTGTACATATGTATGTGTCTCTTTTTTTTGTTCTTTTTTATCTATATTTTTGTTGGTTTTTTCGATGCACAGCAGCCTTGCCGACAGACTTCAATAATTGATGCACATGTGCTATGCGTGTCTGCCTGTTTATGTGCGTGTGTTTGCGTTTGTGTGTGATTTATGCGAGTTCTCGCCTGCCATTCAATTGTGGAAATCAATTACAATAATCGAGGCACGCAACTTGAAATAGCGCGCTGAACCGTGCAGATCAAATGTATGAGTGCTTCTGGGTGTGTGCCACCAAAAAATGAGGGTGTGGCTAGAAAGAAATTCCCGAAGTATCTTTGAATCACTGAAAGAAGGCCAGGATAATATCATGTGTACAGCTGAAAAAAAAGTAAATCAAAGGAAATTGCATTTCAAAAATAACATTAGAAAGAGAAAGTTAATATGTGTGAGAATTGATGGAATACAATTAAAGAAAGGGAACGCAACAAAACAACAGCATAAAAGAAGTTGTCCAGGAGCGTCTTTACTTGACTGAAACAAATACACGCAGTGAATTGCAATTTCTCACAAACTTGAAATAATTCAAATAAAAATGAATACGCTTTGTGCTCAAAAGGCTAAATTAAATGTTTGTTGTTAAAGAAAGTAAAATAAATTAAAAAATTTGATGGAGTGCAATTGAAAAGCAGACAAATTTGATGATTCTTGTGCTTTGAAATTTAAGTAATAGTTGACAATGGTACTTTCCAGGAAACCACTTTGCCTGGTTGCCTAATAATTGAATCAAATACAACATGTTGCCTATAGATTTATTTTTATGTTGCTTGTTTGGTTATGGAATAATGTTCCATAAAAACATATGCAAATAATGGCAACAACTGTAGAGTTTGCCAGACATTATAACTTTGAAGGTTTTCTGGAGCATAAAATGTTTCTGCTAATGACTGAAAGTCAACAGTGCGAGGCACTCGCCCACACATATACGTAGATGCAGACATAGACAACCTTATATTAAGAGTGCCACTCGCTCACAGACACACACGCACACACACAGGCAGACACACACACATAGAGGAGCACACTCAGAGATGTGTTCACCACCGGCAATCAGTCAGCCTCAAACTGTTTCTAATTAAGACTTTGGGGACCGGCTTGTGTTTTGGGTGGCCTCTTCAAAATGGACGGTTGCTTTCTGCGCAGTCAAGTGTTGTCAATGGCGACGCTGCTCCGGACGCAGCTACATCGCCTGTTTACATGCACAGTTTGTTGCACACACACACTCACACGCACACATGCAAACAGGTTTCTGGTTGTCCGTTACTCGAAGGAATTTAATTATAACTTCTGTAACTAATTTCCGTTTTTGGCAATTCGGCAACCGGATGTGTACACATATGTATGCAAACGCCTGGCCGACAACGAGTGAGGATATGGAAAGGGGTGGAGTGGGGTGGGGACTGGGCCGCCTGTCAATGAGAATTGAGTTGTGTTCGCCAACGTTGCACAAATTAATATTTAATGCAACCAGACACAGAACTCTCGACTGCTGTTGCCAACTAATCATTGAATATTACGCATACGCAGCACAGGACATTGAAGACGCACCGACAAAAAAAGAGTAATTGTTACAGGATGAGGGGGCAAAAGTTATAGCCCGCTGTGACAGAAATGAACACGTAGGCGGCATAAACATCATCATCAGCGGCATCAACATTATCATCAGCGTCATTTACGTGACTTGCCATGTCCATTAGGCCGGGCAACAACCGGAGCCAGGCAAACAGAGGGAGTCGGCGACGTGGCCCAAAGGATTACAGAAACCAGGGGAGTTATTAGACCTATCACCCGCAATGTACAGCAACAAATTTATACATACATATATATATATATATTAAAATATATGTATATATTTATATATTAAAATATTAAATTATAAAAAACAGAGTAGCACTTTGAGTCTCTAAAGTAAACGACTGTGTAATTCTCTGGCAGCAGTTTGTTGTAACACTGTATTTTGTGTTTTATTGCAAGGGATTACTTACAACTTTCGTAAACAACTCGGATATATTTGAATATATATCCCATTTGCTAAGTATCTAGCTCAATCCTAATACACTCTTTTCAAATCGAGCTTAGAGTATAAAAGCAAATATTTTTTTTTGCTTTCAGAACTTTGGCCTTGGCTTAACCCGCCACGCAGCTTAACCCCACTTATGCGCGCGGGGGCTAATTTAAAGTTTGTTTTATTTAAAAAAAAAATATGAAAAGCGAAAACACCATTAAAAAAAAAGGGGAAAATATCCTCGCAAAGGGACACTCGAGGACCCTGGGCGTACAATTTGTATTTACACTTTTGATAAATTAATTAAAAGCGAAAAAGGCCGTCAAATCTTTAAAATAATTAATTAAATAAACGGGGCGACATGGCAAACAAATAGCAAAGAACAAAAACAACAAAAGCGACAAAAATAAAAAGCAAAAGAAATGTACACTGAATGCCAAATTCATCATGAATTCGCATCAAAGCAGGAGACTGAGTCTCGAATCGAGCTGAAATTATGGCAACCAACTGACACAGAAATCCATTTTTCATTTTCAGCTATAAGCAAAGAGACGGCTGACTGGCAGCCTCTGGGCGTCGTACCCATGCTCTGGCCAAAAAGACTAGGCTGGCTAAACAGGGCCTGAGCCTTTGCCTACTTATTTATGAGCTTGTATGTTGCTTGTTGGTCAAACAAAAAACGACGCTACAAACAGCAGCAACAACAACAGCAACAACAACAACAACAACAACAACAGCAACAACAACAACAACAGCATAAGCACCACCGGCAGCAATACTACGAAAAAGGGGTAGAGATTACTAACGAAAAAATAAATAAAAAGCAACAGCAGCAAACATGCTGCTGATTTGCGTTGCTGCGTATTGTTGCTGCTGCTTCTGTTGGTGTTGCTGCTGGCGTGTCCAAAATATAAGGAAACACTATGACAAATAATTCTGGGCATCCACGAAACTATAATGCTCTTTCCAACGATAGTGTCTAGCAATAAATTAACAGTAGTTTGAAATTTACCTGCATTCTCAATTCAATAATTTGATTTCATATATGTTAAACAATCTTGATGTGCTCTTTAGTATTTATGCAGAACATGGTTTGAAGGTCGCATTGAAAGCAGCAACAAGGCATTTATAAAAATGTTAAATCTACAAGCTAAAATTACTAAGGATATCAACCATTTCCTATGCTATGAAGGATAGTTTAAGTTGGTTAATATTTGGTAACATAAATTAAAAAAAAAGTTTATAGCTAATTTAATATCTCCTTTCAGTAAATTTCCTTTGCTGCTTATAATTAACCCTATGGAGTCACAAACAGATTGTCAAAAATATCAGGTTGCTCTCCCGGCTAGGGAATCTAAAAGGCTCAGTCAAAGGCCTTTTCTTATACATTTTTTTCTCCCCTTTTTTTATATCTTACATTGGGGTTTCGTCTTGGGCTGCCATTGTCTGCCAAATTACGTATACGCCTGGCAGCACACAGCAGCTTGCCCTATTTCTGTGTGTTGTATGTTTTGTGTTTGAGTGTGTGTGTGTGTGTGTGTGTGTGTGTGTGTGTGTGTGTGAGGGGCATGCAAACAAAGGCGCTTGTCTGTCAGCTTCGAACTTGAAAAAAAAAAATGAAATAGCGTTGTGCGTAGAGATTTCACAGAAATGAGTTGTAAATGTCGAAAGTGCTTGATATGCCGTAGACAATTTTCAAATGTCGGCAATCTGCAAAGCAATTTGAAGAAAGCAAAACGAAATGGAAATATGCGCTATAATTTACACTCCAGGCAACAAATGCTGCTGCTGTTTGTATGCTGTATATATATAAATACATACATATATACATATATATTTTTGTATTTTTTTGCTTTTTGCCATGACAACTTTTCAGAGTGTATGTGTGTGTGTGTGTGAACTTCTGAGCCGGGCTCGGTGCTGTGGTTGGTCTGGGCCATGTTTGTGTGTTTTGTCTGTAAGCAGCTGTCAGTGATTTCTGACAAATTGATTTGACAGTCGACAGGCGACCAACGCATGGGGATGGCTGCAAGGTGTGGGGTGGGTAAGGGTGGCCACAGCAGCAGCAGCGTCAGCAGCAGCAGCAGCGGCAAGTCAGGCGCGTGTGCTAAAAAAAAAGATGAAAGCCTGACGTTGCCGTGACTGTGCTGCTGTTGCCATGTCTACGCGTAAGAGTCTGTGGCACGCTCTCTAGCCGACAACAGCAAAGAGAGGCAGAGTGTGGCAGAAGCAGAAGCAGAAGCCGAATCAGCAGCACCAGCATCAACCAAGGCAAAAACAACATTATCAACAACAAGCAGTCAGCCAAAGAGTTGCTGCCACCAAAGAGCAAGAGCGTGGTGAGTATCTTTACATGAATATGCTTGTTTGTATTCCATTGTTGTTTTTGTGTGGCGTACATTTAGTTGCAGCCAGTTACCTGCCTGATTGACACACGCAACAACTGATTGACTGACGTCCTGAATAAACTAATGCACAACAATTTAAACAAAAATAAAACAAAAAAAGAGGAAAATAGAAAACCGACCAAACGAAACTCTATGAAAACTCCACGAGAGTGGCAGCTGCCAGTGGCAAATACACACACTCACAACAGGCCTGTCACTTTATTTTTATAAAGTGTGCAAATAAAATCCGTAAATCACTACAGTAGCTGACCTAGATATTCCATTATAGAGTATATATCTCCAGCTTTGACCACAAATCAAACAATTAATTTTGCTGTCTGAAATTCCAGCAGTAAATCAACAGTCAAACAATTGAACCATTTAACTATGTAAATAAAATTAATATGAGCAAGGAGCACAGATGAAAAGCTGATGACGAGAGCGGTGGGACTGTGGGGTCGACTGCGAGCGTGGGCGCGCTGAATAAATGGCCACCTTATGGCGGAGTCCACAAAAAATCCATTAAAAAGCAATCAATATATGGAAAACAAATGCCAGTCACTTTTGACCTCTCCTCGCCAAACCAATCTAGTTAAGAGCTCTCTCTTGCCCGCCTTCTCTCACAAGCGCGTCTTCTCTCTCGCTCACTCTCTCTCTCTCTCTAGCCCTCCCCTCTCTCTGTCTCTCTCTCTCTCTCCTTCTCTTTATAGCTGCTGGGCGGCATAATCTGAATTTACAAGTAATTTACCCAAACGCAGCAAAAATTGCAAAATGTCAAAAGCGCCTCCCAAAACGAAAATGAAGACTGCCAGCAGCGGGCGGTCGAGCAATGAAAGGAAGAAAAAAACATAAAATAAAACCAACTCTCGACTATTAATGACCAAGACTCCAAGACAAGGTGAGTGAGCGAGATGAGAGGGAGAGGGAGAACCTTTGACGAGGGAAGAGACTGCGCCCACACCCAAATACAAAGTATACTATATATACATATATACATACATATATATATGTATGCACGGATGAGTTGCTGTTTTTGCTGCCCCAAAACGCACATGGACTGTGTTGTTGCGCTGTGCTCAGCCAGCGCCTGGTGTTGACCTGATTTTAGTGACGTCATCTGGCCCACAACCTGCTGCTGCCACTGCATACTCGTTTGGCCGAATATACGTACACTTATATACACAAATGCAATGCTGTAAATAGGTCGATGCGAGGCACTTGTGCTTAGGAGCTGAACACCCGCTGTTTCTCAGCTTAGCGCATTCGTATAAATTAATAACAATATCTGCCACGACAGTCAGTCATTAGTTATTTTTAATAGCAATAAAAGTTCCAATTCAGATGTGTTCAATGTATTTCTTAGGGAAAATGGCAGGATGTTTAATTTACATAGTTGCCGATTTGGATTCTGGTAAGCAAAAGTATATGAAAATTCTGGTAATTTTCCAAGCTTACGACTTTTCGTTGTTGATAACTGACTAATCAGAAAATAAATGGAATAGCTTCTAATTCCGATTCCGATTTTGAGCGATAAAAATGCGGTTCCGATTCTGGTTCTGATTCCGGTTTGTCAAACTTCAATGTGGGTTTTTTTTTGGCTAGGAATTAGGAAAGCTTAAACAAAATTCAAACTAATGTAATCTTTTATTTAGTTTGAATAATTCGGAAAGCAAAAAGGCAAAATAACAGTTAAAGATTGTAATATTAAAATCAATTTTAATGACATTCATATTTCTAAACGGTTTATTAAAATTTGGAAATATGCAATATGCACAAGTGCTCACTTAAACAACCTGACTCATTTCGAACTCCCTTCAAAGTCCTGTGTATCTGATTTTACACATCTATATTGGCTTTATTATATACTGCAGAATTAATGATACTTTGGGCCCAACTACTGACCTGTATGATATGTATGAATCCAGAGCGTGTAGATATATACCACGTCCCGTTATGTGGAGTTTCATCACTGCTAGGGAGTCTTCATGCAGCACACTTTTCGCCTCAAAAAACAGTTCGTTTTAACCGTCGCATGCCGATCGGGTTCGCAGGCATGGATCTCACGACATCTGCCACCCATCCTCAAACACGATTTCATGGCTGCAAAACAGGAACAATAAATTTTTTTATTTGTATGGAATCTTTTGGCGTATTTAGGACCTTACGTGGCTTGTAGACGGATCGACAGCCAAAGCATTCACCGACAATCAGCAAGTAAATCAGCAGAAATGTTGTCTTCCTAGTGAGAGGCATTTGCTTGCGCTTGTTGTTATCGATGTAGATGTAAATATGAATTACAAATGAAGCCAACGGAATAAAAATATTGAAAGTTAACTCAATGCCGAGCTAACTGGGCTCAAAACACAGCCGCTAAGTGAGTGAGGAAATAATATTATTATGATAGCAGTGTCGGGCAGAAAGTGCACTCTTCAGACAACGTCAAATTTAAAATTTTAATTAAAAACTTGCAGCATTAAATCGGCCATAGCCGGAAGTGATGGACTCGGGAGTGACCTGTACGGTAATCTGATGTGGAAGTACAAAAGTGCTTAAGTCGATGCTGCAGGACTATGATGTTTTTAACTGTCATTACTATCTATAGCTATATCAGTTATACGAATAAGATAATTGATAATCGCCAAGTGTGTCTATAATATTCAGCACAATTTAAAATCTGCCTTTAAAACGCAACTTATGTGAGGAATGGGCAAAGCAAGGAGCAGAATTGAATGACTCAACCTATTTTCTGGCTAGAGGCTACAGGGTATGAAAGGAACCATTACGTGGGACACCTCTCATGCTACAAATCAGTGTGAAGGAAAATAAACCGCTTAAGGACTTGCGACTTGGCGCTTTCAAAATAACAAGAAAACTGCCTCCAGTCAGTTGTAGCACTTGGCCACGAGTCCGAGTACGAGTTCGAGTTGGAGTTGGAGTCCGCGACTTCTGTTGCTGCTGCTGCTGCTCTCTGCCGGCGCTGAATGAGAGATGCCACGGCGGAAGCGCTAGACGGATGCGGATGTGCTGGCCTGAGCATTGGTTCACCGCAGCGACTAGTTACCAGCAGCAGCAACAGCAGCAGCAGCAACAGCATCAGCAACAGCAGCAGCAGCAACAGCAGCAGCAGCAACAGCAGCAGCAGCAGCAGCAAAAAAAATTCAATTAAAAGCAACAGCACGTAACTGAAACTTTTTTCTGCTTCTTTTCTTTTCTGCTTGTTTTTGCAAGTTTTTTGTATCTTCTGGGCTGTGCCTTGGCCAGTGTGTTCGTGTGTGTATTTTTCATGGTAAAGCAGCTGCCCTTAGGGTGCAGACAGAGTTCCAGTTGGGCAACCACTCCCTTCTCCCTTCCCCCTTCCTCTTTCCTTCCCTCTCTTGGGCACCCGTCTGAATTATAAGTTGGTGCCAGCTGTCAGTTGGCTTGTGCGCTCTGTTTCAAAGTTGCATCGGCTTTTTTCAGCTTTTATCTTCTCATGTTCTTCTTCTTGCTTTTTGTTAGTTTGGTTTTGTATTTGGTCGAAAATTGAATGGCTGCAGCTGCAATTGGTGGCTATCAGTTATTGATAGTACATGCCCAATAAAAGCCAAAAGTTCGTTTTATCCCGTTGTCCACCAACTGCCAACTTGATGCTTCAGTTAAAGTTTCATTCAGTTTTCCTTGAGCTTTTGCATCATATTACATATTTGACAGTTTCCAAGTGCTCCCAATCAATATTTTTAAATTGTTATAAATGATAGCAGCTTTATCTGAATTTTGTAAGTAGCTCAAGGCATTTGGCAAGCGACTTTTATCCCCTCACTACAAATGCATATAATTAAATTTTAGATTGCAAATTAATAGATAATTCATCAATTCTACATTTGCAAGAAATAAGTCCACTTCAGACTCACTCAACTTTTAATCATTTCAAAGTTAAATCAAAGTTATTTGCTGACATTTTTAGTGGGCTGCTATTTAAATGAGAACACTGAATAACAAAACTCGGCACTGGAGACCAACTCACAGACTAATCTCACAATAAGTCGGGCAAGCACTCAGCTGTTGCATGTGATGTGGATGCAACACAAGTGGATTTTGTTCTAATTGGTTTTTTGTTGAGATTTCATAAAAGCAATTCCAATTTCTGATCCATTTCTGGTTGCTTGTATTTTATTTTAAACAAAAATTATGTTGTCTAAAAAGTAAGTTTCATGGATTAAGAACATCCTTTATTCAACTAAATAGATTATTTAAAACAACAGCTTTAAGGAAATCTTAAAGCAAACTAAAACTCTGTTGCTCAGTAATCTATTCCTTAAGTCATTGAGTCGTGACATTTTGGAATGTGCCTAAAAAACTTTAAGCCTGTTTAATTGAGCATTTTAAAACACAGCTCTCAAAAAGCTTTTAATACCCTGAACCCATTGAAAATGGGTAAAAGGGATTTATTCAAGTTGTAGAAAGGACGTACCCTCTCTATATTTGGAATATAAGCTCTCGTAAATGTTGGCAGATACAATGTATAGTCTGGTAATTATTAGTTGATAGACATATTATTGACAAGTTTCGAGATTGGATAAGAACAACAGCTGGGATTAGGGTATTTGCTAGTCGAGCTCTATCGTCTGGAGTATTCTTACTTGCTTGAAACTACTTTTATTAAATCATAAATATTTAATATCTCGGTAAGCGACGGTTAGCTTAGTTGCTTCATTGAAACTCGGTATGCTTTATGCATTTTGTATTAAATGAAGAACACAGAATTCTTTTTCTTTTTCCTTTAACTTTAACTTTTCCTTTTAATATCAAATGCACACTCTAACTAGCTAAATTTGCAATGAATAAGTTCCCCTTCCGCATTCCGTTCCTCGTCCTACGCTGTCTCGACTGTATATAATTATACAGTTGCTTGCCCAGCCCAGCTCTACAATTATTTTTTTTCTATTTGTATGTTTTTCTCGTTCTTTGAGTAAATTGATTATATATACTAAATATATATGCACATACATATATCCAAATATGGGGCAGGGGCTTGGTCTATCCGACACCTCGGCTTGGCTAAATTTACTGCTATTACCCGCCTGCTATTTCCCACCATAACACTCAACGCATTTATCTTGACGGGCTGCTTATCGCCTGCTCTGCGTGTCCCAGAGGCGACCAGTCGAGTGGCCTCTCAACAGTGGAGCAACACTTGGCATTGTGGCGCCTCGGCCCCGTACCTCTAATGAAGCGCAAATGCTGATGTAAAAATTTAATTTAGTTCCTAATCCGAGGCACACACGCGTCACCACGCCTCCCAAACCCTCACGCATATACACACACACATAACACATGTCCAAATGTTTATGGAACGTGTGTGTAGCCGATGCGTGCTTACCTACTAATGTGTGCGTGACATGGAGACAGCGGCCAAGCCGTAGCCATACACTGAGAAAACAAAAAGCTATTTTTCAAGATATTTTGAGTAGAAATTTCATTTTCAAAGTAGATTTTATTATCAATAAAAAATATATGTTTATCAATGTGTATTACAAAAAGAAAAGCTTTAAAATTACTGCACATATTTATTTATTTTGCTCAGTGTAATTGTGACTGTGAACTGCGTATGCGTCATATTGCTACTGCTGATGCTGTGGCTAAAAATAATAAATGATGCGCCACGTACATGTATTAAAAACAAAGCGCAGAAAAACGCTGACAGCTAACGGGAGGCGCACAACAGCGACTGACTACCCCATAAAAGCCACGACACAAAGCAAAGCTAACAAACTGAGGCGTCCGGCGACCGGAATGAAGCGTCAACCCCATTGAATTGTAGACCTTGTTGTTGTTGTTGTTATTGTTGCGTTGCTGTTGTTGCTGTTTTGTGTTTGGTTGCAGCAGCAGGCAAAACTAACAAACGACAGCGCCAACATTAGCGTGTCCTGCACAAGGGGCAAAGAGATGCGTTCGTTCGCGCTGCTTGTTTATGGCTTTGTTTGCACTTTTGTTTATGGGTGTACATTTTAAACGCCAGGTGACATCTGTGCATGTACACCTAAGTGTGTGTGTGTGTGTGTATGTGTGTGTGTGTGTGTGTGACCGTTTCGTGACCGTTAGCTGGTAGCTGCTTGTGAGCTTTGTGTGCTTTGGCAAAATGCTGGAGTTACTGCAACAGCTGACAGTTGCACTGATTTTAAGCGTCCATCAAAAGCGCCTGTTTGACATTTAATTGCCGCACATTGTTGTTCTCATTGCTTGCTTTACCTGACCACAGCCATGAACATGTTTTGCTTGTTTCAGGTGTGTGGCCAACTTTTAACACGCAACGTGAAAGCCAAAACCCAAAGTCAGGTTACGCTATTGCACATTTCACGGCACTGCGACAAAGATTACACACACACACACACACACACACACACAAATAGATACACACACACATGCTCATGCATCAGTGTGTGCAGCTAGTGCTGGACAGAGATGCCTGATTTGCTTTTAGCGTGAAGTATCACATCTAAAATTCATTTCAAATTCATAGATAAGACAATGGGCTATTTTTTACAGGCTTAATTATAATTACTGTCGTATCTTTATGATGGCAGCCCCTAATTATGAATCGATAGTATTTATTATTAAGTACAAAAGAAATACTATATGTGCTTACTTACTCAAAATATTTATGGAATCGAAAGAATAACAATCGAGCTGGCGTTGTTTACTTTTCTTTTGTCATTTGTCTTCAGAACTTTCCATTCCCTCTAAAGTAAACGCAGAACTGCTAAATTAATGTATTCCAAACAAGACAAAAAAACATTTCACATTATTTACATTGAAGTTTATTTGTTTTGAGAAGTTATTTAAAATCACTCTCCTTTCAGCAAATTGATGAGCTCACCAATATTTTTGGTGAACGTAATTCGTGCCTAAATCTCCTTGGCTAAACGATAATTACTGTGTCTGATAAGTTGCCCAACCCTGTGACAGATTCGCACACATTTGCACTCACTTACGGCAGAAACTTCAAAAAGTTTACACGTGTTGGCAAACGTTTTTCGGTTACGTTTTGTTGAACATTTTCTGTTTTTGGGATTTAGTTTTTTTTAATTCTTTTTTTTTTTGGATTTGTTTTGCTTAATTTCAACTGTCGCAGTGGCTGCCTTTGCGACTTAACGTAGAAGAATACACTTGCACACTCACACACACACACAGGCACACACGTTGGCCATTTTCTAATGGCCTTTTCGTGGTCAAGCATTTAAGCTTCAACCCTGGCCCATAACCTCAACCTCTCTCTCTCTCTCTTGCTGTCTCTCACTCGACCCGCTTGCTCTGTGCAACCGCAAAAGTTGCTTCGGCACTGGCAAACACACACACACACACACGCATAACTTGTACTCACACACACGGTGTACACCTTTTTCGACCATTTTGCACACGATGTTTTGCGGTCATGTTGACATTTTAAATGCCTTTTCATTTGTCTCTCGTTCTATCTGATTCTCCTACCAGCTGCCACAGCGTCGCTAATTTCATTCCATTTGCGCTTAAATGCCACAAAATTTCACTTCACATTAAATTGAATAGTGTTGACTCTGATCTTTGACCCCAGCCAACTCCCAATTTGCCATTTGCCATATGCTGGTTTACCATATTTGTTTTTGATTGCGAACAAGAACAGCAAGAACTTTGCCACCAAAGAGTCCTGGTAACATCTTTTAGCGCTTTAGCTAATGATTCCAAAGCGACACTTAAGCGCTGGCACATAGAAGCTAACCGTCGACAGCCACCTACACGCAGACTTCCTATGCCTCCTCTCCCCCTCACCAAACATACGGACTAAACTTTTGCTGCAACTATAAAATATTTGCCATATTCATTGGGAATTTTCTCAAATTTTTGATAGCTGGTGTTGCGCAGCGGTTCAGTGTGGATTTCGGTTTTTGGATTTTGGTCGGAATTGGCATTAATTAAATTCTCATTTGCATTCGCCAAATTCGTTTAAATTCTCTACGTTTTAGTTTTGTCTTGGGCGTGGCTAAGGGGCAATCAAAGCGACATTTTTCAAAGGCACACAAAAAGCATTTTGCAATGTAATTAAAAAATATCACGTATACGACGCATGTGGCCCCGGGGGTGCGATTTGTTGCCTATTTATGGGGACATTTTGAGCGGTCTCCCAACTTATTTTACACCACTCAAAACCCACACGCACTCCCCACGCTATTTCTGCGCCGTTTTATGGCTTATGATGGCAGTGGGGGGTGGAGGCGGAGTGGGAGGAGTTCTTGTAAATGGCAACATAAAGAGCCATTGAATAATGATATCATGGTGTGGAAGGAAAATCGGGGGCGGACGCAGCTGTGTCTTAAGCATATTTGGTTGCTTTATTAAGCCAACAATAGTCAAGATTTCCTTAAAGCTCAGCGTTCATTTTGGCGACTGGATTACGTTCATTATTTATGCACTGCGATAAGACATATTTATTGAAGTTTTCTATTGTTCAGTTTTCGTATAAAAAACGTTTTTTTTCTATTTTTAAATCTTAATTGACATCCTTATTATTCCACACGAACTTTTCCTCTTTTTCAGGTTTTGACAATTGCCACACGTTTTTTATTCACGCATATTATGTATATATTATAAATATATATATTTTATACATTTTTCCACACATATTCTATTGAATATATTTTGTTTTATCAATATTCTAATCAAAGTGGAATTCCGCAAATTATTTTCGTCATACAAGCACTGTAATTATTTAATGATAAATTGATTTCTGACAGAGGTAAATCAATTTATATTTTTCTTAAGCTCCGAAAACATACTTTAATGGCTTACAAATTATACAAGCATAATCATTCACTTGACATCTGGAACATGAACCTTTTACGACAACAACAATTCAGGACGGACTTTAGTTGCGTTGTTGCATGCAACCACAGAGATAAATTTATAATAAAATGCATAAACATTTGCCATAAATGTTTGCGAAATATGTTCACCAAACTGTCGAGAAATTTGAGCTGTCAGCGACGACACAACAAAGCGAAACTGAATGATTGTGAAATGTTCACGAAATTCAAAACTATTATAAAGGCAAATATGAAGAAGGGGAGTGGCTTAAATTGGGCAGTTTTGGGGTCAAGTGAATGCTTGAATAAGCAGCAAGTGTTCTTAATGACAAAACTTTGTAAATCAGCAAAGCATTTTATTACCACACACACAGCACACACAACACACATCAACGAGCAGTTAGATGACAGACATATGAGATATGGAAACCTCATAATCACTTGCTGCACAAAATGCTCAAGTAGGACAGGGGAAGGGAGACCACAAGCCAGAAACTTCATATCTAACGTGCAGCCAGAACACACACTCATTTGTGACTGCATTAAAATTAACACAGTGCAGAAGAGAGAAAAGATATAGTTAGAGAGGGAAAGAGAGAGAGAGAGAGAATAACCGAGTTTTAGAGTTAGAAAGAAGGAAAGCAAGAGGGCATCAGAACTTTTAGCTGCATTTCCGCAGCAGCCGCAACACTAAGCATAAAACATGAAAGCAAAAATTTTATAACGCATACGCCGCGTCAACAGCAAAACTTTTTACAATTGCAGATTTGTTGCCAACAACAACAAGAACATTTAACTAAAGTCAGCTTGTTGAAGACACGTCTGCTGATTTAGTTACCTGCGAAATTGAATTATATTTCAACAAATTTGCCATGTACATAATTAAAAACTTTTAGCCCTGACAGCGATCTAATAAGCGACGAAAATTTCGCGTCGCAAATTGCGTTGACACTTTTGCCAAGCTGCTAATTTACAATTTATAATTTCAATAAGCTTGCCGCACGTAAAACTAATTGCATGCGCCTCGTTGGCCCCGCTTCTCTGAAATTTGTTATTTATTTATTTTACTGTTGTTGGTTTTGTTGCTACTGCTGCTGCCGCCAAGTGCCATCTGCAGCTGCAGTTACAAAGTCAACAACAATTTTCCCAAGTAAATAAATAAATTTGTCATCTGACAGAGCAGCGAAACAATACAGTACATCATGTAGCTTACTTTAAGTAGTTGTCTGTTGATAATGAAACCACAAACGAAACTCGTTTTTTTTTTTTAAAGTATTTGTTGCATTTATAAATATGTTGAGATTATTGCATTTAAATATAAATTACTTGCTTTATTTATTAAAATCTTCTGATAATTACATTTCACCTAATGCTTGTATTACAATTGAATATTAATGGTTTTATTTTTGAGTTGTCTTTCAAAAGTTAAAATAACAAACATCTTAAAATATATATTAATATTTAAATTATGTGTAACAATATCAATTTTTAAGCAGCAATTAATACACAAGCAAAAATATTTACTATTTTTTGAATTAGTTTTCGTTATCCACTTAAATACGTGTCTTGCTTACTAATGGTGTCCTTGGTACGGCTTGGTATGCTTGGTATCCTTGCAGTACCAACACCTAATTGTTATGGTATTTACAGTGCAAACTCGCTGTAAGGTTATCAGCTTGTAATTCCTGCCAAAGGCGAAGGTGCAACCTGCCAAACCCCGAATATCCCTGTCCCCGTATCTGGCAGCAACATGCCTCAAACAATGGAGCTTACCGCCAGTTTACAAGCTGCAAGTCAAGCTGCCTAAGGGAGAGCAGCAGCAGTTGTTTGTGTAGCTTGTCGTGTATGCATGAGTGTGTGTGTGTGTATGTGTGTGTGTGTAACTCCAACTGCAATCCGTTGAATTCAGTTGCAGGCCAAAGACAACGTGGCGACGCCTACGTAGCAGCCGAGAAAAATATGCGAAAATTTGCCGTTAAGAGCCGGAGCAAACGCGACTTTGCCACGATGTCCAAACGTCCGGGGCAAAGTTTTCCCTGCTGGCACATGGCCAGCCCATGTATGTGTATGTAAGTAAGTGCGTGTGTATGTGCGTGTGTATGGGACTGACAATAATCCAAAAGTTTCACAAGCAAAACGAGTGAGCATTACATGGGCTGGCGGACTGTAACAGAAACCACTTGCAAGCAATTTTCATCAGCGATTTTTTGTTGGTTTTCTTTCGTCTTTCTCATTTTTCCATTTCGTTTTTTTTTTTTTTGCCACAGCTGCCACTGACAGCTCTGACGAACATTCTACTTAGTGCCTGACCGCTGCTCCCACGCCTCCTTTTCCTCTCTACTCCACGGACAGGACAACAAAGTCTGCGCAAATCTCTGGGCAAACGCATTTAGCATTTGGCTGCACTATGTCCATGTCCGCATCCGCATCCGCTTTCCCATCCGGATCTATGGTGAAAAGTTCATTGTCTACGCCTCAAAAGGTAAACGATTTGTGACCAGCTCGAGCAGCAACCAAAACCCAGTGCAACCGCAACCAGGGATACTCCGAGCCTAGCACTTTTCATTTTTTTTTTTTTTTGGGACATGCTAACAGTGCTTACCATAACAGTGCAACCAGTTAGCAGGCAGTAAATACGTTAGGTTTAAAGCTGCTCACTTGCAGCCCTCTCACAATTTCCAAATATCGACAAGAAGAACTTGACTGCCAGATACGACGTTACAAGTTAAATAACTCTTCAAAAGGTTACCAATTAAAAATGAATGGCAAGTCAACATTTTAAATCAAAAGCAGCCAATAATATAAATGGTTATAAGGAAAATGAATGTAATCAAAAATAAAAGTCATTGATTTATTTTCAATGTGTTCAGTTTTGATTAAGATAGATGAGAACAATATTGTACACTAAATTATAAAGTGACTTTTAATTTTTAAATTTAAATTGAGCAGTATGCAAATGTAAAAAAATTCCAGAAATTAAATCATT
Organism: Drosophila nr. medialis 2 BK-2023a; assembly: GCA_035044325.1. Lineage (NCBI taxonomy): Eukaryota > Metazoa > Arthropoda > Insecta > Diptera > Drosophilidae > Drosophila > Drosophila nr. medialis 2 BK-2023a. The sequence goes on from JAWNMH010000038.1 coordinate 320,544, forward strand.
AAAAAAAGATGCTCCACAATATTTGAACCAAACAAGCCTCAACATTTTTCAAGTGTGTTCGTCACTTTTTTTTTATCTGCCTGCTGTTGTTTGATTTTTATGGACGTAGCAAAACAAATTAGTAATTGTTAACTTGACTTTAAAGCAGCAGAAAAAAAATTGTTTTTTTTAACGGTCAGGCAACTTGAACAAATATGCCTCTTGAAAAAAAAGTAAGAAAATATGCTGAAATATGAGAAACAGCAGTTTACAGTTTACAGTTTACACTTGCCACAATTCAGATGCAGACAGACCACGCCCACACAAACAATTCGCCCAGTGGTCAGATGCTTCGCTTACTTTCTCCATCTGTTAATAAATTTAAAGTTTGTTTGTAGTCGCTTGGCAAAAGAAGCTATGTTAAAAAAAAAAAAAAAAAAAAATGAAAAACAAACAAAAAATGTGCAGAAAACTGTGGCAGTAGCAGGCGACTAACACAGATAAATATAAGAATGTCTGTGTTTGTGTGTGTGTGTGTGCATACATAAAACAGAAAGTTGAAAGTTTCCTTAAACGTTCCATGAATTGTTTCCCTTGTTGTCAGCCTTGTTGTTTTAAATTCTACTGTTGACCAGCATCCAAGCCGAGTCGCTAAAAACTCGTTTAACAGTCTGTGCAGGAAGTATATGTACGGCTGTGTGTGCACATTCGTTTGGCAAGACATTTATTTAGTTTGTTTTGGAGTTTCTCCCTTCGAAATTGGCATTGTGCAACGATATATGTCATCTCGTGTAAGCGTCCATTGAGCGTGCAGCAAGATGAATGCAAAATGGATTGTAGAAAGATGCAATCGACATTTATCACAACAACAGCAGACAATTGAAAAAGGTTTGTGCAACTAGCAAAATCAAATTGATATCGAAACCAATGAATATCAACGTTATGTAAATCAACTTACCTGCAATTAGTTCACAAAATAGGAGTAATGGGCTAACTTGAAGATAAACACGTCTTAATTTCCCCTTTTATATGAAGCCATCATTAAAATGCAACAGAAATTTAAAGTCAATTCATTTAATAATTGCTTTATTTATGTCCATCGGCATTTCTTTAAGTACTTTTACAATTGAAGCTCATGTCATGTCTTTGTGGCTTAAGATAATCCATAGTTTTCTACATTATATTAACTGGGAAACGTTTCGTTTTGTATTTCTTCAAACAGGTGCCGCATACAACATTTGTCATTGAGGTGCGAGAATTAAGAGTTTTCTGTATCGGTAATACTTAAGCTGGTTTTCATTTAAGTACACTATCAATTGACAAAAAATGTTTGTCAACTTTTGACATTCGATTGTATTAAGTAGATCAAAAATGGTTAAACACATTACCAAAATCATCTAAGCACTTACAAATTTCGATAAATTCTTACAACTTTAGCAAAAGCTAGCTCAACTACTTTAAGGAAAGGCACTTGACAGGTGTTTTAACTTAGAACGCACTATTTTTTAGCTAAGTATTTTAACCTTATGTGATTGCTTAGCTTGTGTACTCTTTGTTATTGTTAGTAGTGTTGCCTTTAAGTTTTAGTAGCTTGGTCTGAAGCCATTGCGTTGCGATAGTACCGAATCGGGACTCTTGAGCTCCATGGCCAACTTGTAGCCCAGCTCGGGGCGACGGTCGCGGCCCTCAGCCATTGCCTTAACCTGTTGAATTATTTATCAAGTGTTTATCGCTTCATAGAAATGACTTTAGACTCATCCACACAACCTACCTCATTGGTGTGCACAATGACCCCGTCGCTAGTGACCACCTTCTCCTTGGTATGCTCAATGTCGTGGAAATCGGTGCCGCGGCAACAGTCATCTATCAAAATGGTGCGATATCCAGCGGATAATGCATCCACAGCTGTTGCGCCCACACACACATCGTAGGCCAATCCACACACATAGATATCCGTAGCGCCTTTCATCTTCAGCTGTGCATTCAGCGTGGTATCCGACAGCTTCTTGTTGTCCCAGAACACAGAATATGAATCCACCTCGGGATTGGTGCCCTTATACACCTTGATGCCATGGTCCACCACCTTCAGATCCTTGTGGAGCTCAGCACCCCACGAATCTTGAACGCAGTGGCGTGGCCACAAGCGCTGCTTCATCGGCGGCGGTCCAGCAAAGATTACCGTATCGAATACCTTGGCCGAATCGGCGTCCAACTGTGTGGAAATTTATGTTTTTTTTTGCTTAAAGTTTACTTTTACTTAATATTATAATTTATTTATGTGGCATTTTTAATTTACTCTTCGTCCGTACTCACCGCAGATGACTCATCCATGGCTCGCATTTTGACATTGTCAATAAATGAGACATGATCGCTGGGATGCCAGTCGAGCGAATAGAAGACCGCATCAAAGTCAATCGTATCCAGCAGCTTGTTAATTGGCTCAAGTATCTGCAAGAGAGCGAAAGTCGCGCAATTATTGCAAACACTCCCAAAGATAACGAAGAGGGGTTGGAGAGTGGAGTAGAGAGTGGAGAAGAGAGAGGAACAGGGGGCAGAATATCGCTGTATAATGTGCGGATGGTGTAACGTCTGAGATTTGAGTCCATAAACCGACGACGGAAGTGTGTGTTATTAATTTTGACAAATTTTCATGTTCGGATGAAGCAAGTGAAGTGCCGGCCAACAAGTGCACCACAGATAGCGACGGAGCACTGTGGGCCTGCTGTAAGCGGCAGTCGGGTCGAGTTTGGGGACGGACGATAACCAGAGGCTGATTCCGGCAGACGGCAGTGCCATGAAGAACTGATGTCGACGGCGATGTCGATGGCGATGGCGATGCCGATGCTCTCTAGTTGGCTCGGCGAGCAACTGCCGCTGACGATGACATCCGGCGTATGTCGCAGCGCGGATGTGACTTAAGTAAAGCATATCCGTTTCCGACTATGCACACGCACACAGCTACACAGTTACAGAGTACAGGCACAGCTACAGCAACAGCAACAGCAACAGCTACAGCTACAGTTACAGCTTCTTCTTCAATAATTTTTTTTTTGGGAGTGGGAGCAGCGAGGCGGCGTGAGCTGAACTGAGCTGAGCTGAGCTGACATGCAGAGCATGCCGGAGCAAGCCTCATCTTCATCTTCATCTTCAACCTCGTCGGCGGCAATGACTTTGGCCCATTCGCATCCGCGCTTCGCTTCGCTGCCTCCATTTTCATTTCTTGTTACGTTTTATGTCTTTCCGTCGCCGCATACCTGCCAGCGTCGCATACCTGCCACTGCCCCATTCCACCCTTGGCTCCCACACACACTCTATCGTCGAGCAGGGCTAAGCTGCCCTGTCTGTGGCCACAACTCACGGGTCTCAGCTGCCAGCTCCACTTCTCTTCTTTTCTCTAGGGCTCACCTCATGTCCTTGCTGCTGTGCACTGCAATTACTTATATCCAGGGAACCACTTATAAAATCATTTTGTACATCAACAATGAGAAACGCGTTCACCGGTCGCACAATCTGCCAGGCAAGTGAGAAAGAGAGAGAGCAAGTGAACACGTTAGAGCGAGATAATAATATGTAAAATTAGAAAGAGCAAACAAAATTCATGAAAGTATCGCTCTAAACTCCGCAAGTTCGAACCACAAATGCTCTACAGTTATGTTAATACTAAAACTAAAACTTAAATCAAATCAATATGAATTTTAATAAATATATCTCAGAGAAACTACTCCCATACTAAAAAGTCAAAACCAATTAAAGCTAGCTATCATTTACTCCTTCATTAGCATTTAATTTCAAATGACAATAATATTTGGTAATATTTTCAATTTAATAGCCCAATTTTGGGATGCATAATAAATGAGAAACATTTCTGAAAAGTTTATTAATGCATGCAGAACATATATTTTATTTTTGTAATAAATTGAATTGCATGCCAAATTTATAGTACCCTCTTTGCTAGGGCATTAAGATGGTAACATGAGCAGCCACGAAAAATTTTAAGAAAAATTGTATGGACCAAGTAAGTGAAGCAGACGCCACAAAAGACGTCGGGCCAAAGTACATAAGCACAAACATGAAAATCTACAAAGAAATTTGTATACATGTGCATTGGCGCATGTTTGTGTGTGTGTGTGTGTGCACTTATGTGTGTACTGATGAGTTTCTTCATTTTATTCATTTTTATTTCTTGTCGCCGCCCATTATAAATGCGTTTTAAATGAAGTAAAAGCCAGTCAAAAAACCTCTCGAAAAAAAACCCGCCGCACACATGGGAGCAAAGAGCTCGTTAGGTTTCGCCATTGCTATCTTGACTGGCAGCCCAGAGCTGTATGGAGGACCATGTATAGAGTACCTACTAAGAAAGAGTCTCCCATCATCATCATCATCATCATCAGCAGTAGCAGCAGTAGCAGCAGCAGCAGCAGCAGCCACGACAACAACAGCAGACTTGACAGCGTTCGTCGTCTAAGCTGATTATGTTCGAGCATATTTAAAATTAGTGAAGCGCTTTTAATTTGTTATTTATGTGCACGCTGATTATGAATGATTATGATCTATGCGCAAACACAGACGCACACACACACACACACACACAGACACATTTGTCTGGAACTGGAACAGAAATAGAAACGGCAGCAGGAGCACTAGCACGTTGCAGGCAGCCGTCTGTTAGTGGTCGGCACGTGACACGCAAATTCAGCTCAAGCTTCAAGTTAACAAGTAATTAAAATAATACTAATATTCATTGAAATGTGATCAAATTTCGAATATCAGCTGATTATTCTTTCCTGCTTATCTGATTATATTTAATGCTCATAATATTATATTTTAACATATACATATTTGTACACAGATCACGCTAACTATTTGAATATATTATAGAGTTCAACAAATTTATAATTTTAGAAATGTATACAATTAAAAAAAAAGTGAGATATATTTGAATAAAAGAAATTGAGAATACTACAAGTTATCCCTAAATTATATAACCTAAATATGCATAGCTTACATTATTAATCAAATTTGCATATTTCTATCGCTGAACTAGACTAAAATTGAAATATAAGTTTCGAAATCAATTGCATAATTCGTAATGCATTTTGTATTTTGAATATGAGGATCCGGATAACAGTTTACCATCGCTAGAAATCAGTTGTGTGTCGCTTGTTGTTGCCAGCCGTGATTTGTGTTGCTGTTGCAACTGTTGGCAGAGCGTTTAAAATATGTCACCCAGCTAAATGCTTTAAAGCGGCCAACGTGAGTAAGCAGCAGCAGCAGCAGAAGCAGGTGGCAAGCAAATGAAACTGTTGGCTGCTTGAGGGGCGCTTGGCGGTACGGTGTAGTGAAAGGTTAGTTGTTGTTGCTATGGGGCAGACTACGCTTAAGCAGTTGATGATTTATCGCCCGTTGTCAGTGGCAGTGGTAAGCATTAGTGCCTCTGCATCATCGTAATGCAGCGGTGCAGTGGAGCCGCATAGTTGCGGAAGTGATTTACATTTGCATGTTGAGCATGGGATGCATTTTAAGCATAGTTTTGGGTTAGCATACTTAGAGATAATGGCCGGATAGAGGTAGTTAATGTATCAATTTGCAAGTTTGCAGCACTCTGCGTGCCTTTGCATGCGTCTGCCTAAGTGTGTGTGAGTGGCTCCTGCTCTCAACATTTATCACACATGGGATTAGGCGTGCTCCAAATGGCTTAACAGCCCATAAGTGGCCCAAAGTAGAACTGCTCTCCAGGTGGTAAGTGAAGTAGGGCGACTAACAGGATAATTTATCGCTTTATAAAGGGCTCGATATTGATTTGACTAATAATTGATTGATTCCACTTAAATAAACATAAAGTTTTGATAAATCTTTAAGCATTTTTTGTATAACCTTAAAAACTTTATTAAGAATATGCTGAAAGAGCTGTCTAAAGTTTCAGTTGATTTTTCTTAATAAAATATATATATATATATTCTATAATTTCTTAAATGTACTTTTGTGTAACACAATTGATCTAAATAAATCGTTATAAATGATTAAATTTAATATTTTATTTCTCTAAGTTCCCACTCCTCTAATCTCCTCCTTAATTTAACAAGGAAACTTTCATCGTTTAGTTCCTCAACATTTTAGTTAGGCGTCAAAATCTGTGTGTCTCAATTAAGGCCACAATTTGCACTTGAAATTCGCTCAGTTCCTGAAAATTGTGTCCACAAGAAATCACAGCAGCACCCTCCAATTATGAACCATTTGACGCAGCTGCCACTGTCATTGATGTTGCTGATGAGCTGAGCCTCCCCCTTGCTCAAGTAAAGTTGGCAAATTAACACGCACCTCATCCACACAATTCTCGCTCCTTACTGTTGGCGAATGCAAACAACTGACCCTTGGCCCAAGCACTTATTGTTATGGCCACCACCCATTCCATGTTTTGAACGACCCACTGTCACCACAGTTTAATTTAAAGTTAAAACTATGAATCTTTGATTAAAGTGCTGGGCAAATTCCAAGAAGTGCTACACCTTAAAGTGTGCTGGAGCAACAGGAGAATTGGGACGAGTTTCTGTTCATTCATTTCACTGGCAAATATGTTACGGTTAAATTAATTATTGAGCGTCGAGAACGGAACCCACAGACACATTGCGGATGAGACACCCATTCCAAGGGAATGGGTTGTGGTGTGCCGGGTACGGCGTGCGAGGACAAGACAAGGCGAGGCACCTTTTGGTAACCACAGCAAATCTTAAATTCAAATTACACATCAGCCCGATTCTGTCAGGACCAACAAAGGGAACAAGTTATTGAAATAAGTTTGGTACACCTACCAATCGTTTCCACCACCCTCTCTCTCTCTCTCTCTATTTCTCTCTCTCTCTCTCTTTATGACTCTCTCTCTCTATATGTATCTATCGCTTGCATGTGTGAACAGTAGAGTAAAGTTTCAGTCATTTGGCTGCTGTTGCCATACAAAATTTCTAGTCAATTTCTGTGCTGAATAAATTTAAAAATCCGTAAAACCCAAAAGCGCCGACGTATTTGGGTTTGCCGTTGCTACTTATCCTGCACACGGCAAAAAATTTGCAGTTAAAATTAATAAATGTTTAACTATAAAAATAATAGTACAAATAATTTAATTATCTGACTTATTAACTAGTAATTCAACAACTAAAACCTAAATACTCATGATAAACTTTTCTTAAAACTGTTCTTAAGTGAATAAACTTTTTAAGTTTAACAAAAACTGATATTCAAATAAATAAGTTAACTGTGTTATTAAATGTAAATAATGTTTAAATGAAATTTAATTTCATAGCAATAATTATATAAGATAAACATCAATTCGAATTGAATTTAAAGTCAAACTTTTTTTTACTGCGCATCGATTCCGTGAGCCGCTGACAAACTGTCAAAGTGTGCGCGGCGTGTGAGTGTGAGTGTGTGTGTGTGTGTGCTTGAGTGTGTGTGTGTGAGTGCCAAAAAAGTTGGCAAGCTAAACGAATGAGTACGGCAAATGGTGACGTCGACAAGGACCCGGGTCCCAAGCAGCCAAAATCGAGGAGAAGGTTCACCACTCGAATGAAATTCAACGTGATATTGAAGTATGTGCCAAGAGGAAAACGTGCCCAGGCACACCCACTGACACACACCCACACACACTGCCACACACATACACACACACACAAGCATACATGGGTGCTCTCTCAGACATTCGAGCCTATGTGTGAGGCAGGTGCTAAAGCAATTTCCGTTTTGAAATTGTTGCATAAGTTGGCGGTTCTATGCCTGCCATTTTGCCAGATCCATCCCATTCCCCGCCCGCCACGCCCCTCCGCTCGCTACATACAGTTATATGCGAGTATATATCCTTTTTGGCATACTGCTCACATACACAGGCCAGACAGCAGTGAAACATTGTCGCTGACAGTTTGTGGGTTTGCGGACGCGCAGAAAATTACATTATACAATTTATGCGGCTGACTGGGACCAGAAATTGTTGGCCAACTCCCTGACGAGCGTCTAGCGAAAACTAACTATAAATAAGCTTTGCGCATTCCAAACTTTACTTCAGTTGGGTATTATGTACAAATGTACATACATACGTATGTGAAAGGACTTTGACATATCACTGGCACGAACTCACCAAGCCAACAAGCCAACGAGCCAACAAGCCAACCAGCTCATGCGCCAATAAGCGGCTTAAGCGAAAACTTTTGTACAAATTATTCCGATAATCAGCATCAGACCAATCACATTTTTGGTTATTGATGTGTCATCTTAGCTATCACAACTGATATATAACAAATATTAATGTTACTTACAAAAATTTAAATGTGTTTCAAGTCAAACAGAATTCAGTTTTCTATTAAAAATAAAATTAGGTATTTTTACAAACTATTTCTTTAATAATTTAATAGTATTTTATGTATATTTAATCTGAATTAAAATTTATCCGTCTTTCGTATTTAATCTAACATTCACTGAGTATAATAAAATGTCAGTTTCAATGCAACACTTTTAAAAATGATGTATTTATTTATAATGACGGTTTTTGAATAGATTTATATCATCCTAAGAAGCAGTTTTAAAATTTGTAATCGATTTTGGTAATGATTTAAAATCTGGCTCAACTTTTTGTGTATAATATCTGACATATATTAACGAACCACTATTAGTCACCAAAATCAGGAGAGTTTCTATTTAGATTGTTAAAGCATTAGTTTGCTATATTTTTATCATCACAGTACCACTTTCCAATCTCTTTCAACCATTCTCTGCTTCTTTGATTGATACTGGAAAGCTTTTTCTATTGGAAAAACATTTTTCATGTCAGACAACTGACCAATCCAATTAAACAAAAACTGCTCAGCTGCCAACAATTTTCTCACTCTAGCGCCTCTAAATCAACTTCTTCTCCTTACACCCTCTCTCTCTCTCTTGCTCTCCCTTTCTCTCTCTCTCTCTTTTTCCCTTTCTCTCTCATGGCTGGTGCTTTTTGTATGTTATAAGTCATTAACTTTCTAAATAATCGCCGCAGCGTGTCAACTTTGGTCGTTAAACTTTCATCAGTTGAGGACGCGAACGGTGAACGCTGACATTCGGGATTGGGAATCCCGGAAAAAAACCAGAGAGAAAGCAAAAAAAGAAAAGAAAAAAAAATTAAGCGCTCTGGACACGCGACACAAAAACGGAGCGAAATTTATAGCAAGATATTATTTTCCGCTCGATGAGCAGACAAGTCGTAGGGCGACTTTTGGCACTCACTGTGCGGCGGTGTTTCTTCCCCCCACCAGTCACTGCTCCAGAACCTGTGGCCATGTATTTCGGTGTCGGTGCGTAACTGAGCACAAAAAAACACAGTGGCACAATGTGCCATAAATGAAGACATTATAAACGATGCTGGAGCGCGACCCACCTCAACCACACACACAAGCGCCCACACACACACACAAAACCACCCCCGCATGTGTGTGTTTGGGTATAAGTAAGTGCGCCCAAGATTAACGGTAGACATTGTAAGACACTTAAAGCTGTTGAAGATTTTTAAGTCGCTTTGTGGTTGGGGGTTCAATGAACTATATGATGACGCGCCTTCTATGATATATTACGGTTCACGAAATGTGCCAGTGCGCACATAACCTACAAATATACAAATACATATATACATATATATTCTATAGATATAAACGGTGGCAATTTACGACTACGCGATGTCACAAGAGCAGGTGGCAATAAATGTATTATATGAAGATAAAACTGTTTAAGGATATGGGAACTCAAGCTGAACTCAAGCATAAAAGCAAACTGCCAACAACAGCTGCTGTTCTATGCGATTCTCAGCATTTTTCGACTTTTGTTTCGAGCTGTTAAAACATTTATGGCCCGCAAATGAGCAAGCAAATACATACTTAAATGCAACAGGTCTATTATGAATGTCAACTTGGAGTTTAAATTTGCTGCGCATTTTTATGGAGATTGGTAAAAGATTCATTTTGAAGATACATTTATAATAACATCATATAAATGTGGGTCTTTTACAAATGCCAACATAAAGTTTAAGTTTGCTACGCATTTTTATGGTGATTGGTAAAAGATTCATTCTGAAGATACATTTGCAATAATCTCAGACAAATTCAGATTTATTATAAATGTCCACTTGGAGTTTTTATAGAGATAGGTGAAAGATTAAAGACTTGGAGATAAATTAGTATTAATCTCATATATTAATGTAATTATATTTGCAGTTATGGTAACCGAATGAAATTGTGATAAATATATAAGAATAAATTTAAATTTATATTGGAAATTAAATATATTCTTTTTATTAGGCTTACAAATTTTTAGGTTTAGGTTTTCCGTAACTTTTATATATTATAGATATTTGAAAATTCTCAAAAAGACTTTTTATCATCATTTTTATTATTTCAAGTGTCCCCATATATTACTTCAATAAAGGTCGGTCATAACCCAAAATGGAAAATTAATTTGCTGTACGTTTTCTTTGTCAATTAATAAGCATATATTTCAACAAAGCCATCCCACTGAAATTCTTCAACCCCTCGTCATCAGCTGGCGCCTTCAATTCCAGCACTTAAGCTCTCAGTTAAAAAGGTTACTTTCGTGCACTAGGTCCCTCATCAAAAGCGCTGCCTGGCTGCTTCTTGTGGCCTGCTCTACGGAGACCGCAGCATTTTACGCTTCGGAGCACAGCAGGACTCTAACACACACACACACACACACACAAACAGAAACAGGCACACTCTGGGCTCACCTTTTGTGCAGTTGGTTAAAACGCATTTTCTGCACATTTAAGCACATAAATTACGCATTTCACAAAGTGACTGCAATGCAAACACACAATAAAATCATCAAAATGTAAATAATTTTCGATTGAATTATGCCTTTAAAATTAGGCATAAATCGCCAGGCCAACATTTTATCATTTTATTGTCTACCTTTCAATTGATTGTTCTGAGCACGGACATGAAAGCCAGTCGCATTACTTCCATAAATTTGCATTCATTTCCATTTCCGACACTTCAATCGGTTCATACTTCACTACCAAATGGACACGCACACACACACGCGCACACATACACAACACAGACACATACACAGAGCATGCCGCAAAACCACGAAAAACATTTAGAGCGCAGTGCAAATGATTTACGGGCGTTAAATGTTCTATTCATGCGTTTATTTAATTTGAATGTGGCACAAGTTTGAGTCTTCTAAGTTCGTCTCTCTCCGCTTGTCCATCATTTGATTTGTTTATTATGCAAATATCGTTTGCCTTGTTGTTATTATTATTATTTTTATTTTTATTCGGTTCTGTTGCTGTTTTTTTTCTGCCTTTTTGGCTGTGAGCGCTTCACGCAAACATTAAACTGCAAAATTACCATTTATGCAATTCATGCGGAAATACAAACAAAAGTCAATTTTATGGGAAGTAATTTTTTTGCGCTTGTTGTTATTTTTTTGGCAAGCGAGCGCTAAAATAACTGTGGGTGCAAGGGCTGCGGGGGCGAAGGCACGGGAGTGGGTCTGTCATTTTTTAAGTGTTCCCTTTATTATGATATCAGCTGCCGGAAGATTTTTTTATACGTTAATAAATTTTTATGCAATATTACACAATTTGGCAGGCGCTCAGTGTTGCAAGTGTTGGTTTGGTGGCAGGAGAAGTGGGGCGACGGGAGAGGGAAACCGGTTTGTTGTTCGAGAATCATCATCGCTTAAATGGCATATCAAAAATGAAATTATTTTTGTGAAATAATTTGTCGCGTGACAAACGAGGAGACTGCTCTGCTCGTTCAACAGGCAGCCAAACAAAACGAACAGCCAACCAGGCGTATACGTAATATGCTGGGACACACACAAATGGAAGGTCACACCTTTAGGAAAATCAAGCCTTTAGAAGCATACATGCTTGCCATGGTGCGAACTTTAACTTCAGATTGTGGCAGTGGCATGCAAAGAAAACTTTTCCGCATAAATTAAAGCAAATTTGCAAAAGTTTCAAAGTTTCTTTATAAAATTAAGGCAAATGCGAAGCGTGCACATCATTATCACTGCAAATGTCTATTATATTTGGATAAGTTTACGTAGCTTGATTTCCTAAAAGATTTCCACAGATTTCCTTGATTATTGTAAATAAAATAAATATCCCAAATATTTGGGTGGCTTAAAACAGTTTCTTGCTAGAAAGTTCTTATTCAGGCAAGTTGATGGGAAACTCTTCGAGAATTATTCAAAAATTATTACATTTTATACAAATTTCTTTCTTCAACATATTTATCATGATTTATTCAAGAAATATATATAATAAAGTTGTTTATAAAAACCCAAGAGTGAATATTATATTCGAAACTTTTTCTGGTTTTCTAAGTTAGCAATTCAGTTTAAATTAAAATTAAATTGTAATTTATATTAAAATGACATTAACGAACCAAATCTGCCACCGCAAACGACGAAAACTTTTATTTTGTTTAAATGAGACTTTAAGCCCGAAAGAAGTACACTCTATGCGAACAGTATGTGGCCAAGAATTTACTTAAATTTGCCAAGTTTTTGATTTGTGACTTTTTTATAATTCTTTGATTTACTTGGTAGCTGTGTCAATTGCAGAGAGCAGTCGAAAACTTTCAAGTAGATTTAAGGGGCATGCAACACCAAAAAAATTTGCACATCACGTACGCAATTTTATGCCAGCGACTGTGGGGAACATTGTGGCGCTGGCACGAAAAATGCAAAAAGAATTGTTCAAGGCACAAGCTGAGCAACAACAAAAAAAACACACACACAGCAGATGAAGTCGGCAAGTCGTAGACTACAATAAAATTATTCAACATTTTTTTTTTTATTTTTTATATTTTAATATGCTGGCAATGCGGACGGCGAAGGCCAAGCGACAAGCTAACCAAATGAATGCAGCTCCGTATCGCTTTGCTCTGGCATTTTATTTGTCACGCGTTTTTATCACTTTACGTGCGGGCATTGGGAGTGTATAAGAATGTGCGTGTGTATGTGTGTGTGTGTGTACGACAGTCCCAGCATCAGATTATCACATTTGCATACGCCGCTGTCGCTGGCGACGCTTCATGACAGTGCGGCCAGTGCGATGATGATGACGATGACGACGGCGACGGCGATGACGAAAGCAAGTGGGATATGATATGGGAGTTGAAGGAGTTGGGGGCATGTTATATGCCATATAGCATGTGTAGGGTAGCAACGTTGATGAAAGCAATCCCCAATATGCACACAGACACACACACACACACACGCAGACACACACAGACACAGGCTCAGACCCAGACGTACCCTGACGTGTGACATTTGCTGTAAGCGACATTTTACCGTACAACAAGGACTGATCTGGATTGAATTACACACACAATCCGGGACTCGGCCACTTTGATTGCAAACGCTGCGAATGACTGCGAATTGGTGTACATGTGTGTGTGTGTGGGGTTGTCTGCGTGTGTTGGGTTTTTATGACGCAGCTTCCGCGTTGGCAAAACGTTGACAAATATTTTATTATCACATTTTATGATTTTATGAGTCCCCGGATATGAATCACTGAGTGACGCCACACACACACACACACACAGGCAGCACACCGCTTCATAATAGTGGATGATTGACTAAAGCTTAACCCAGACAACACACACACATACATAGTCATATATCTTAAGTACGAGCAGCAGGCTTGCTTACCGTTTTTATCCATTGATTCCAACAGAATTTAAACTCCTCCCTATCGATGAAGCCATCTCCGTTTGTATCAAAGACACCGAATATTTGCTCGAGGCGTTCGTGTGGCACATCGTAGATGTGGCCCTTGTCGTTGCGGAACAGAGCACGGCAGATTAGCGTAAACTCATCCAGATTCAAGCGGTCATCTCTGCACAGAGTGGGGCAGTTGTGGGGGTTCAGGACAGGCAGCCAGGCAACAGCAACGGGAACGATGACGGTGACAAAGGTGAATCAGGCATGAAAATAAACGACAGACAGACAGGAAAATAAAGTTAGTTTCTAATTCCGAATCAGATGAGAGCCGCTCTTATGGCAGGTGAATTGAGTAGGGATAGGAACTGATTGGGGATTGTGGGGGGAGTGTTTGTGGATAAAGTTGCTGTAATTGCCCTGAGGGGTTGTTTGCCATTGCAGGCAACTGCCATTTTGGTAGAATTGCTTTAAGTTTCGATGAAATTTCACTTATTTATAGCATACTTTTTTGGGGGGTAAACTTCCCTTCCCCACAAACATCAGCTGCTTTCAATTCGAGTTGGTTTAATTAATGTTAAATTAATGCGATTACGTTTATTGATTTGCGCTTAAGTGGATGGCTTCGTAAAACTGTTGAAAATGTCAATTAGAAATTATTTATGAAACATTTTAATACTTGGTTTTGTACCTCATGCACATTAATAATATAATTTAGATTATGTTTATTTTTTTTTTTTTTGGCATCCTTTTTAAATAACACTTTTCAATATATATTCTTCGATGTAATTTATGCAGGCATTTGCCGCAACATTTAATATTCAGCTTTTTGACGATGTTAATTCACTTAATTGAGTTTATTTATTCAAACAATTTGTTTGTTTTTACAAGTTTAACACTTTAACAATTTGAAAATGATTATTTTTTTTGCCATTAATTCACTTTGGAACGAAGCTAACGGCACCAATTAAAATCAATTTTCTGAATTATTTTAAGTCCCTGGTTTTGTTAATTAACATAAGCTGCATTCCACAGCGTGGAAAGTATTTGTAAATAGATAATATGATATATATAAATATGTATTTGTAAGTACACTACTTAAAATCGAAGATATTTAATTTGCAATTTTCAACATTGAATTAAATTATTTGTATACATATGTATATTTAACTTGAATTTGAATATACACAAAAATTAAAGTTTCTAAATGCAAATCACCTTGTTTATGTGGTTGTATTCAATTTAGTTTCATGTGTTTTTCTAGTTTAATGTAAACCGCGTTTTTGTAACAATTTGTTATTGACCAATGCTTCAAACAGAAGTTTAGCTTTTTAATCAAGAGAAAAATAATGTTATTATTATTTTCATGCCGCGTATTATGTTCATATTATTTGTTGGTGAATATTTAATTAACTGCTATTTTTGTCACTGTTTGCTGTCACTTTCATACGCACCCATCCTTGTCGAATGCCGTGAAGCAGGCGTCCATTGCTGAACCGTTCGAATCGTCGATGACAATTGGCGGTGTTGGTGAATCCATAACTGTGACAACGTTGCCAACGTGTCCCAAACGACACACAACCTGAGCGCTGGGTGCGGGATCACCGAGTCTGCCACTTAATGAAGCCCAGAGCCGAAGCCAACTGCAAGTTAAAGTGGAGCCATCAATAATAAACTGTAATACACACACACACACACACATACACAACTAGTCACCCTGCTGCCCTTTGCCAAAATGTGCTGAGACTAGTTTGGAGTTGACTCCCGGCTTACCCGCTCAGCTCGAACGCCCGCCAGTTACTGAGCCACTTTCTCTAGCCCGATTCGTCGATGGCCGCCTTGCAATAGATTTATCGAATAAACAAAGCCACGCCCGCACCACCCATATCACCCGCACCACTCGCACCATTGTCATGGATACGACGTCATCTTGTGGTTTATTTTATTTATTTGATTTCACGCCCCACCCATCACGGCACTCACTGAAGCGAATGAGCGGCTTTTGTGGCTGCGCCCGCAGCGACGATTACCTGGCCGCATTTTTTTTCCTAATCAAAAAGTGCGCATTGTGTATGCCCTTTGTTGTCGTTGTTGCTGTTTTCTACCTGGCTAAATGTCAAAATACCTTTGCAGTAGTTTGGCGAACACAAAATGCCAAAAGCTGCAGCAAACTTTCAAAACTCGCTAACAATCAACAACAAAAACAACAACAATAACAACAAAATGCGGGCGAATCCACTGCAATTGCGCCGAAGCTGATTCATAGGATATGTGAGTGAAGGCGGTTTCTAAACGCGTCAAAAGTACAGTTGCGCACACACTTAACAAGTTTTCGGCCCGGTCTGTTATTGGCATAGGTTTCGCTCCTTTAAATGAGTCTAACCCCAACCCCCACTTCAAGTTGAGACCAAGTTCTTGAGAGCTGACGCTAACTAACAAGGCCAATTGTTGGCATGTTGACTGGCTTTCACCTGTTTCTTTATAATGCCCGCAATTTCTGATTGGTCTTCAAGGAGTGACAATGTGAATATTATTATTGGGCGATATTCAACCTAACTAAATATAGATTTTCCTTGACTTACTTTAAATAACTGGAAGGTTTAAATACTGATTAATCATAGAACTGTTAAATAGAAGACATAACTGTGGCAGTTCTTTAGGTAAATATGAAGTTTTGAACAAGGTTTATGGGTAATGTTTATAGGGAGTCCAACTGTGCCAGTTGTTAAGCAATGCTGCAGCAATTTGTAAAGTGGAAAGAAATTCAATATCTCAATATTATAGAGTAAAAAAAAAGCTTAGCTTGGATTCGGCTTACAAAATATTCAATGATCTTAAAATTTATTTAAATAAACTTTGATTCCTGCAGATTCCTGTGGGGTTAAGAACTACTATGTCTTCTGAGCTAAAGATAAGCTTCCATCATTTTATTATTAGTAACTCAAGTTTGAAACTGGGTTTGAAAATGCTTCAGCCAAAGCTTCAAATGCCCGTGGGTTTAAAGTTATTATTTATTGTTTAGATAACCGTCTATGTTTTACTCACATTGCCTTACTAATGTCGCTTCGCATTCACCTAAAACAGAGCATAATCTCAGAGCAGTCTAATCCTTCATTTTGCACACCAGCTAACACCCCCATCACTCCCATCAGCAGCAGCAGCAGCAGCAGCAACAGCAGCATCATAACAGAATATAAGCCACAAAGCCATAGATTTCCATTTAACTTAAAGTAATGCTAACACGGCCGTTACTTTTTCTGTTCTCTGTTCCGACATATGAGAACTAATGCGCAGTGAGCAATAAATTTAAATTTATATGTATGTTTACTTAATATTAAAGATTTATTCACAATATGTGGCAGCATGCGGCATATCGAAGCAAACTGCAGCAGCCATCCTCATCCCATCCCTACGTACAAGGTAGTAGAAGGTCTAATAAAATAAAAATATGGCACAACAAATGTGCCAAGTTGGGGCTCTGCTCATGATTTATGCCACGTATAGAAACCAATCCTTGTCCTACGACACCAAATACCCCCAAAAACCCCACTCTAACTAACCCACATGAATCAGCAGTAAAAATCACAAAAGGGCAACCAGCACATAAAAACCATAAATGATTACAGCCTGGATGTGGAGAGTTTTTGCTTTTTGAATTAGTTTCATTTGGCGAAACACTTGTACTTAAATTCACTAGAAACTTGGCCGCAGATAAACAAACAACAAATAGCAAACAACAAACAATTGCAGAGGGGCTGGCTAGGTGGGCACTAAAAAATATATATGTATGTATATATATATATATATGTGGTCCTTAAGCTGCCCGATGTACAATAAAAATGCGCATAATTTGCGCTGAGCTCGACAAAAGTTTTTGGCCAAATAAACTTAAGTACAACTCCCTAAGGCATAGGGGTTGGGTGTGGTGGCAAGGAATCGGAGTTGAGCTTGCAGGCGCCACAACACTAATTGAAAACTATTTTTGGAAACAGCCCCTATTCCCAGGAGCCCATTGGGTTAATATGTAAATGGAGGATAATGCGAAATGCGCAAAACTTTTGCTGCGAAACAATTTACGCGGCATTAAGCAAAACGCAAGAGGCGCACACCTTACCAGGCCTGAACACCGAGCGAGCTCCAATTGTTTTCGATTAAAGTTGTCGACGTCAAAGTCATTGACTAAATAAAAAGCATCATAAAAGTGAAAGCAGTAACCCCCCGTCCCCCTCCCCAACCCCCATCAACGCATCCCGCATCCCCGCATCAAGGGGCAAAAAAAACTTTGACAATTTTGGCAAATAATGAAGCCCGCACGTGTCGAAATTGTTTGCTCCAGGTGAGACGACAGTCGAAGGGTGACACCCCAACTTGACGCCCAAGAAGAACTTAATCTTGGCTGCCTGACTGTGACTGTGACTGCGACTGCGACTTCTGGCTGAAACCGTAACCCAAAACTGATGCGGAGCATACTTTAAGCTCAACTTTATGCCAACTGAAATGTGCCATTATAGCTGGAAATTCTGTTATGAAACACTCAAGAGTGCTTTAGAAATATTTCAAAAAAGTAAATAAAACTAAAAGCTGATACTCACATCAAATAGAAATGCAGTGAGTGCCACTTAAGTTTGTCTAGTGCCACACACTTTAGTTCAAATAGTTGCGGAATATGTGAATATTGCATATAATGTCATACAGCTTATCTGCTCAAATCGACATCCAGCGAGCCAATCCGCTTACCTGTGGCCCACAATAATACGATTCTTTATAATTTGTAGCTGGCAGTGAACAAAATTGCATGACACATTTATGCTATCTGACAAGTTGCTTAGTCATAATTTCAAATCATAGTTTATCATAGTTCATAAAGAATGGCTTTCAAAAAACTAATCCAAAAAACGTTTATTTCCTTTACGTAATCACTTGCGTCAGCGAGTCAGCCTTTTTTTGGTCTGGCCCCCAATAAACAAAAATCAGAATGGCGAATCTTTTGAAGAATTTTAGTGCTTCCTCATCAAGGCTGTCGCAAAAACTGTAAGCTGCCAACATAACTCAACAAAGGCAGCGAAACGTGGCAGAGACGAAGCGAGGGGCAATATCCGTGTGAAGATGAAGGCAAAATCTTGCATAATTTGCCAGTTGGGGCACTGAAAAGTAAATTACCGCCTAAGACTTCCTGTTTTTGTGAGGGGAACGCCGCTGATGGCGGAGCTGCTGGCGTCAAAAGTGGCTTGTCAAGCCGGTGGGATCAGCTAATAAACCACGCAATGCACGCAGGCTAGTGGGGCGTTTCGGGTCGGTGCAGAAACAGAGGCAATGGCAGGGGCAGAGGCAGTGGCAGGAGTAGTGGCAAGGACAGGAGCAGGAAACAGGCGCTAAGTGGCGCGGCGCATTTAAAAGCAAACGCCCCGAGGTCGTGCACAGTTTGGTTTGGGGTTGAGTTGAGGTCTGGCTGCCTGGCTGCCTGGCTGCCTGGGTCCCTGGTAACGAAGCCAGCCATCAATTGAATTGCCAAAAAATTTAGCAGCTTCTGTTGGAGCTGCGCAAAAACCAAAACCTATACTCAAACCCAGGCGCGTATAAAAGGCTTTCAATTTTTTCGTTCTTTATATATTCCTTTTTCTCGCTTTCATTTCTTTTATTATGTTTTTTTTTAGAGCCGTATTCTGTGGGGCCTGCTTAATGCAGGCACGTCAGCAGCAGCAGACAGGAGAGCAGAGCAGCCAATGAGGACGACATGGGGCAGACATTGATGGATACGCAGCGTGGAATGCCACGTCAGCAGCTCAGCTCAGCTCTTGCCCTTGCCTTTGCCTTTAGCTGCCACACTCATCCACACGTGGATTGTGGTCTGGCCATTAACAGTTCTCCTGCCTTCCAGTAGGTGTCAGAGCTGTACCTCAGTTTGTCAGTCATATACCTGTGAGTGTGTGTTTAAGCCAGCTGCGTGCTGGCCTTTTATCACTTGTTAGTATCTAAAAATACGTGGCGCACATGCCGCCTTTCATTTCATTTGGTTTCATTTCGTATCGTTTCATTTCTTTACCTGCCGCACGCCTAAGCACAAAATGATAAATTGCCATTTTGACTGAAGTTGCCACCACGAACTGCACCTCCAGCCCCAATCTGCTGCCCGCTTAACACCTATCCCCATACTCCGTTCAGCCATATGACCTCGTGCTCAGCACAGCGGCAAATAAATCGAAAACTTCCATGTAAAATGAACTCAGCGCTGCACTCGCTTTGGGCCACGGTTTGGACCAAAAGTGAACCAGCAACTAGGCTTCAGCGCTGGGCTCGTGCCTGTTGTTGCATATAGGGAATGTGACTTTTTTAAGGTGTATATTTCGAAATATTTGATAGAACTCAGAGACAATAGTCCATATCAATTATTTTCAAGCTTTACATAAATAATATCGACAAAGTGCTATTTGTTGACTGCCATTTAGATATGCATATTTAAAGACATTAAAATAATTCATGGCACAAACATGCATTCAAGTTTTTGCTTTTAACTTTAACTATTTTTTGCTTGATTTATTTGAGTTGTCAAGAAGTATAAGTTTCCAATTAGTGGGCAAACTTATAACTATTCTCCATTTTCTTTAATTATTTTTATATTTATTTGAAACATCGATGTTTTAAAACAGTTGTTAAAAATTGTGGATAATAAATTATACAAACTTTGTCACTATTTGTTTTGAGTTAGAAAACTATTCGCTTAGTCAGCTAACTAGTGCTCAAATCTGTGATTAAATGCATTTATTGAAACCTTTGCTAAAAGAACTCAAACTCAAACTTCGTGTCAGACTGGTTCAACTCCACTCACTTGTATGCGAGGAGTGCCATCGCCAACGCCATCACCATCGCCATCGCCCGTGTCCTTTATCTGTATCTGAGCTGTGTGTTATTGTTGGTTATTGCTGCGTTGCTTTGAAAAATGTTCGCGTTACGCGTCGCTGATGCTGATGCACAGATAATACCAAAACAAACATTCACACACACGCACACACAAACACTCACACGCACACACACACACACCTCGACGGAATAAGCACAAGCATGCACATGCAGCAAAAGCTTTTGTTGTCTTCTTTTTTGTTGTTGTTATTGTTGGCTTGCGGTGATCTTTTTCTTTCTTTTTTGTGGTGCGGTTTGATGTTTATTTGCAGCGCCGTTACAGTGGTGCAGATACATTTAAAAATGGAGATAAAGATAGGGCAACGGCAACTGACTTGGGTCAGTAACTGGAAATGTGCCACCTAAAAGTGTCGCAAAAGGTAAATTGAATATCGCCCTTTTGGGAACAACCTTTTTTATTTTTGGTATTCCATTGGGACATTGTTTGGGTACAAGTCAGCATGACATTAAAATGGTGTCGCCAAAAACGTGTATTAAAACAGCACCAGAATAAGCCTTAATCAAAAAAACAAAAAAAAAACAATGTGTTACGTGCAAAGCACTTAAAGATATATGGCCAAATTATCTGATACTCGTAATTTATTAATAACACATACAAGCCATTAGAAAAATCGAAATTCTATTCTACTCCATTACTTTTATGGCAAAGTACAAATTAAAATATTATGTGATCATCCCATAAAAACAATATATACGCACATCCCACAAATATTTTTATGTTCTAACAATTGTGTTTCTCTGCTCTGTGTAATCCATTTCGATCTCTGGCTCTAGTCGAGTTTCCGAGCCCCTTGCATTATTGAAGACATTTTGCTCAACAGTCGGACATGTGCTGGCATTATTCCAGATACTACTTAGTAGTATAGCCGTAACTGAGTGTCAAAGTGCCAATTCACATGGAATTACGCTATAAAAATCCTTAAGCATTACAAGAGTCGGACACAAGATGCTTGCTACTAATCTGCCATTCAGGATAATTCCATCCCGCAAGTCAATTTGGGTGTATGTGTTTTGGCCATCAGTGCAAACGGTGCAAAAAATTCACAAAAAAAAAAAAAACTTCAAATGGCAAATGGCGCACAACTTCATTTAAAAGGCATTACGACAACACATTTACCCCAATAGCAACAACAACAACAACAAAAGGATCTGGCAAGAACAGTTTACACCTTTTTTCCCTTTTGGCCAAAAGCGACGCCATAAACGTTGGCCCCATTAGCATTTTTTATGCATTAATGACAAGCCACAAAAATGGACACATCGTCATGCATATGAATGAAGAGAGCATGTGTGTGTGTGTGTGGGCTCTGCGGGTGTGTGTTTTGTTAAGTGTGCGTGTGTGACAATAGACACTAAGCCTTAACACACTGTGCAGTACAAAAAAGGGGCCACAACAACAGCAACAGCAACAACAACGACAAAAAAAAACAAACTCAAAATGATTTTGACAAACTGCGACTAGCTGGCAATAGATGGCGCTATTGTCGATTAGCGCAATTGCGGATGTTTTGAATAATCGATGCTTCCTGCCCTCATTCTATGTGTTTGTGTGTGTGTGTGTTGTTATTGGTGTGTGTGCTTGTGTGTGCTGCAGTCTATTTACATTTCCGTAGCATACCTATGGGAGCAGTGTTGATTTTTGCAATAAATTTTCAATTCTCATCTAGGCAGCGCACATTTCATGCAATTCAAATGCATACATTTTTCGCTCGGTGCACATTTTTATTTGCCAATTAAAAATGGCCACAGGCAATACTCCTTGCTCCTGGTCGACCGCTCTGCGAATCTGCCACATCCCTCCTCCCTCGAGCAGCTGCGGCAAATTGCGGCGCATTTAAATACAAATTGCATACATTTATTTTTTTTGTACTGTGCACCTGCAACGAAGCAGCAGCAGCAGCAGAAGCAGCAAAGCCAATTGCAGTGTGCTGCATTTAAATTGCACATTGAACTTTGACATTTTGATAGCGATGCGGCATACAGGCATACATCGATGAAAGTTAGGATAAGGTTGACAGGACACGAGCACAAGGCACAAAGCACACGGCAATTTATTGGCAAAATATGCAAGTGAAACGAATCGTAGCTAAATGCAAACAAAATGCCAGTCAGCAAACGGTTAAGAATGGTAACCATCCATCCGCAACTCCAAACTCAATCCGTGTCCGCCTTGCGAATGCTGTTAGAGGCACGTGTTGTTAGTTTACGTTATTGATTGCATCATGAATTATTGAAAGATTGCAAGCGAAGCGTCGCTGCATATATGCAGGTCATGCAATCAAAACAACGTTCTCCAAATCTTAATCGTCTCCATTTCGACAGCCAATCTGTGATTTAACATTTATTTTTTGCAGGTGTTTGCATTTTATAATGTAAGCGATTAAATTTTCCATGCACATGAATCAATAAATATAATAGTAATATTTTATTCGAGCGCCAAGAAGACTACTAAAAACAAAAGCAGGCCAGCAAAATGAATAATCAAATAAATTGAACATTTTTTATTTTGCTTTTTTATTTTACCAAATAATTGAAGGCTTAAATTGATTATAGACTTTAAGCAAAAAATATATAAAGAACCAAGAGGCAAAAAATAACGTGCTTTAGATGGCTTTAAGGCTGATAATAAATACGAAGAAATTCGATATTAAATCAAATAAACTACTTTGTTGAAAATAAGGGTAAGTGAATTTAAAAGGAAAAATCATGCTGCAGCACACATACACACACACACACACAACTCAAGAGGCAAGTCATGCAATTGCCAGAGTGTTCCATTTATAAAATTCAACTCAATTTCAAGCAAAGAATTTGTTCTGATAAATGATAGAGAAAAATACTTTTCTTATATTTGATCTAGCTGCAATGTTATCAAATTCATGTTGAACAATAATTAAGTAAGTCGTGAAACCCCAACTGACTTTAAGCCAAGTTGAGCAATTCAAAGAGTTCACAATTTTGGTTTAATGCAAACATCCAAAATACAAAAACTACAAAATGTAAACGGCAATCAGATAAAGCGACTTCAGAGTACATACACCTGAGCAAACACACTTAAGCACACACACACACATGCACAGTTTCATGTCTTAGAGACAATATAAATGCAGGTCATGTGCTGTTTCACCTTTTATTGAGAGGGCGTGGCAACTGGAAGCTGCTGGCAATTTGATATCAGCTGAGGAATCGCTTTAAAAATTTGCACAGAATAGACACATGAATAGGGTCAAATAAATTAAGTAGCTTAGCCGAAAAAGACAAAAGGACCAAAATGCGTAAGCTACAGCCTTAAACTAAGCAGCAGCATAAGCATCTGTGGAAAGACTGGGTCAGGGCCAAAACCTAAAGGCGTCCCAATCAATTCAAACTAAGCCCAGCCAAAGCTAAAAGCAGCCAAATAAAAATGAAGGCTAGATAAGCTGATGCCCAAAGAAAAAAAAAAACAAAAATAAACAAAACGGAAGGAAGACAGTAGAAAAACCTCCAAACTAAAATAACAATAAGGTGGAGGATTGAGAGCTGGCTAGCTGACTAGCTGACTAGCTGACTAGCTGGCTAGATTGATTGATTGATTGATTTAAATTAAAGACATTAGGCGGCTGGCCGTCTAATTGAATCGATCAAGGGCAACGCTAGCATGTTGTAAGCTTGTGGAGGGTTGGGAGACAATTGTAAATTGCTTTATAGCGCCGCCTGCAGCAGCCTACACTTCATCGTAATGTCATTTTGGGGCAGGACACTTCATATAACATCCCGTCGCCGTATTTTATGACACAAACAGGCCTCGCCCTCACAGAGACATTGGTGGGTGGGGGAATGAGGGGCGGGTAAGTAAAGGTAGCCAAATAAACCAACAAATCAATTTTCCAGGTGCCTAGCATCCAAAAGCAGCCCAAACCCCAACCAGAGCCCAGAGTTGTCGTATCTGCTCCGCTACGTTTAGCTTTATTTCACTCTTGGTTGAGATTTATGAGCCAAGGGCGCGTTAGCCGGGAAAAAAAGAGAAAACCAAAACAACACCAAAAAAAAAACAAAAAAAGAAACATGGCAAATTGTTTTTGCTCAGCCGGCGCCGAAAGTTGCGCCTTGGGTTTGACTTGGAGGAAGGGTGAGGCAGTGTGCTGCTGCAGTGTGGGTTAGTGTGGTGTAGGTGTGGGTTGCATAAGGACTCAACTGTAGACTCTCTAGACTCGACGCTGGCTTGGCCAGTCAGCATTTATTATTTATAATAGTCGCCGGACTTTGCTTTTTGCTTGCAATTTAGTTTGCTTTCGCAACCTTTTTTAATAGATGACAGGCTCACCCACACATCCACACACTCACACACACACACACATAAGCAAAAGCACACATGCACAGTGAGACATTGCCAGCCATCCGGCAAGCAGTTTGTGCCACATTCAATTGCTCGACCGGGTTTCGCATTCTTGTTGTTGTTGCTGCTGTTGCCTATCAGTAAACATTTTATTGTCACACACTCGGCACAAATGGGTCGCTGGACGAGCTGCCCGAGCATCAGCAGCAGTAGCAGCAACACCAGCAACACCAGCAACACCAACAGCAACGGCAGCTCATAGATCTTGACTGCTATACGGCAATCACAGCACAAAACAGTCAACAACAGCACGTGTTGTTATTATTGCCAGCGATGCCCTTTCGACGAGTTTTATGGCATTCTAATACAGCTAGTAAAGGTTGTGAATCAGATAGATATATCCCTCTCTCCATATATAAAAAGTAAATGTGTTAATTTAAGTTTAGAAGGATTAAAATCTATTTCCAAATTTATGAAAACTGCTTGCTTAACTTAATACGGATTTATCTTATAAATATCTGAAAAGTGCTTTAGTTTTTTAGTACTGATTTTTGGTATGAATAAAAAACGAATTGAATTTCTTAAGCAGTTTATCAGCTAGCTCAGCTTGTAGAATCACCAAGATAACATTTTTTATGGAAAAAAAAAATTGATATTTGAGATGTGGATACCTATTTTATTTATATCAGCGAACACATATTCTATTCGAGTTTCATTTTCTTAAATGAAAAAAAGTCTTATTTCCAAATATCTTAAATAAATTTTATAGAATACTTAATTTATTCAAGTTGCCCAGCAGTTGCTAAGAGCATTTCTTTTTCGTCGGATTAAGCAAAGTTTTCGTCAATCTGGTTATTTCTTCAACGCATTGCCATTATTTAATTTTTTTTATTTATTTATTTTATTTTTTCTTCTTGCAACCGTTGTAATTTTGTGCTGAGTCTCTTTCGTGTTGCCTTTTGCTTTTTATAGTCCGTTAAGCCTTTTTGGTCGTTTGACTTATTGGTTTTCTGCTGCTGCCAACGCAGGGCAGCGTAAGGGATAAGGGCAAATAGATATGGTGGCAAACAGCCCCAGCTCAACTGTTTGCCATTAACGCAACAACGGATGGCATGCGTTTCAACGAGCTGAGTTGCACTTGCCACTCGCCGCCGGTTGGCCTGTTTGTCCAGCCCAAGCCACAAACTGGAGTGGGTCTGCTCCGTTCGGCGTGTCCAAGCGACCGGCCTGCCATTGTATCCTTTTGCGTTGTTTGTGTACAAGCAGGCTCTACATATAGGGGTTCACATTTACACACACAATATACATATATGGCCAAAGATAAAACTGTGTGTGCAACAGAGGGACGCCTCAAGCAGCGCATTGCTCGATGTGTAGGCGTCAGTTGCACAAAGGAATGGCGCCGCCAATTGCAACAAGCAAACATATCGAGTTACACTCACAACTGCAACATCGGCAATGGCTCTTAAGTACGCACTCGGCAACTCGTATCACATTTAAATGGATATAAATATAGAAACATTTCTGTGAAGGGATCTGGTTTCTCAGCGTTCCTCTAAGTTTAACTGTTGATTTGGCTACCACAATTTCTAATAGAAAACGAAACCTTTAAAAGGGTTAGAAAACATTAGAAAACTAATGCTTAAAAACGGATCATAGATATTTTGTAAGTCTAATAGAAAATGAAACCTTTAAAGTAGTTCGAAAACATTCAAAATTAATGTTGAAATATTTATGAAATATATTTTGTAAGACTCTTCTACTTAATCAATCAATCAATCATCAAATACACGTAATGGAAAATACGCCAATATTATTATATTTTAATAAAGACATTTATATATTTCAAATATTTTCGGTTAATTTCCCACAAATGTGATTGATTTATGTTAAAAAACTAATGCCTAAATATTCATAATTTTACCTTTTACAAATCAAATTTTATTTTATCCATTGTATTAGTCAACTTTTAAAAATATAGAAAATATAAATATTTGGCGTAAAATATTTCAAATTTTATCTCCATAACCCAGGAATTGGATAAATCCTCTCAATTTGGTCAATATAAATTTTATTAAAAAACGAATGGCTTGCAAAAAAATGGTTGCTTAATAATTAATTCAATTTATCTACCTGTCCATATAATATTCGATCCGAGAGGATTTGTTTAAATGTTGTTTACGGCTCTTTATTCTGTTCATTTCGGTTGCATGTTTTAATGTGCTGTTAATTGAGAGAGTTGGCCAATAACTTTCGTATTTAACTCTATGAAGAATTCATTAGCTGCACACTTGAGTACGGGTTGAACTTTAGCTGCTGCAAACTTGGAACTTTGGGATCTCGAGTCGATTTAAGCGGCTTCTTAGCAGTTATTGCAAGTTTTGCTGTTTCCATCTGTTTTCGGTTTCAGTTTAAGTGCTGCCTCGCTGTTTTCAATTAAATGAACACCCCGTGCCGGGAAGAGAGCTGACCTCCACCCAAAACACCCAACGCCTGCCCCCAAAAAGCCGTTAACCGCCATTTGCAGCGGCGTAATGCCGCAACCCGAAACCCATACAAAATTGTAGGGGGATTAGGGGGGGCAGGGATTGTAACACGCCCCAATCGTTGCTTTCATTATTACAACGCTGGCAAATACAAACAACGATGAAAATTGTTGCCGCAATATTGAAAAAGCGGCGGTATTTGGTTTGGATTGGCGTTGCTGCTGCTTCTGCTGCTGCTGCTGCTCCAGCTTCTGCTATAACTCCACCCCCCTTTGCCATCAAAGTAGCTGCTGCCATGCACGGGCTACAAATTGAGCAACAAACCCATGGCAACAACAACAACAGCAGCAACAACAACAACAACAACAACTACAACATCAACGACAACAACAAAAACAATCGGCAGCAGATTAAGTTCATGCCATGTTGCAGTTACAGTTACAGATTTTTGCCATTTGCCTTATTTTGTTTTTTTTTTCCTTCTTTTATTTTGATGCTTTTTTTTTGTTGCTGTTTATATTTTTGTGCCATATTCATTTTTGCACATTTGCTGTGCTGTAGCCCAAAACAAATGTTACCCGCAACCGATTTTCACTATACACACACACACACACACACACCCCCCCCCCCCAACCCACACAACCACTAGCACGTCCCTTGGGCAACTACGCAGCACCCATTTGAACACCCTTTTGTGAGTCGCTTTGCTGCTGTTTCCTTTTCAGGATCATTGGCAGCGGGTAACTTAACGGCGCATTGGTTTGGCCGGGGTGCGGGGGAGTTTGGGGGTCTTTCGATGTGGAGCTTGTGGGGCAGCGGGGCGAGGCATTGGGCGTTTGGCAAAAATATGTCACAGCATTTGTTACACATTTTCGGGTCAATTTTTTATTGCATCCTACATAAGCCACCCCACATGATTCCAGCTGTTGACAACAGACCCTGTCGCTGCCACTGCCACTGCCGCTGCCCCTGCCCCTGCCCCCGCCAAATACCTCCCCTCCTCCCGCAAATTCCGTTTCATCTTTCTTTGGCACTCCACATGTTGCCCCTTACTTATTCGACGCATGTGTCGTTGACACTGGCTTGTCTTTTAGTTCTTTCAATTAAAATGCGCTCAACTGTAAAATCGTAAACACTTTTTGCCAGACCTCAAATAGTACCCCAAAACACGCCTAGCCCCCACCCCTAAACAGCAGCAACAACAAAAAAAATAAGAGATGAAAAAAATCGTAAACACGAGCGTGCAAAATAACTGCAAATTAATTATGCACAACAAACGGCGTCGCCAACAAAAACCCCGGCACAGCACCACCCCACCTCCGCACCACCATCATACACAAATCCAACAATGAGCTGCCCAGCTGCCCCTTAATTGTTGCTATAATTGCTATGACCCCGCACAAGCTCCACAGCCGCGCCCATTCACGATTGTGCGCTTCATCAGCACAGACTGAAGAGAGAGGCAAGTCTGTTGCAGGGGGGAGCATGCTGTGGGCTGCATGCGGCTGTTGCTGTTGCTGCTGCTGCCTAAAAGCCGTCCCACACACACACACAAACACACAGAATGAGCGTGGCGCGCTTTGCAAATGTCGACCGCAAATTAATTTACAACGTAAACTGCAAAATTGAAAATTATGTTGTAATTACTCAATTCTGACGTTTTTCCCATTGACCCAAATTTATGGGGCCATGCCACACAGACAGCCACAATAGCCAACACAGCAGCAACAACAACTAGAAATAAGATTTATCTCTGTTCGGCCGAAGATTAAATACGCTGTATGTCATAGACTAAATATATATCAGATCTAAGCTGGACCACGCCGATTTTCTGACGATTATTGCAAATATTTTTCTTCTTTCTTTTCAATAAAATGTTTTAATTCCATTAACTATGTAAATTAATTGTTTTTAGTTGTAACTAATTATTGAAAATCGAACAAGAAATTTTATTTAGTTAACTATTTATTGTTTGGTGAAATGAGAAACAGAGAAAACATAAATATATTTAACAATCTCAACGATCCACTGCAATGAACAGTCACAATTCGAGACAAAATAAAAACGCCCTGGGCTAGAGTAGAATCGCTGACAGATAGAGCTAACTCAACATTCACAACCAAAGTCGGCCATATCCCTGGCCAGGAGTTGGGCTTCTTCACCGGTCTCAGCCTTTGTGTCAATTTAAATGCGTAATTATAACGAGTACGAGCAGTTAGAAAACGTTCTTGGCCTGCATATTAATTGTGTGCCAGGGCCAGAGACATGTTGTTGCCGCGGAAGGAAGGGCAAGGTAAAAATCTATGCAGGCCAGCATAGACAATGAGAATTTTAATTAAGGATCAGCGTGAGCAAATTTATTTAAAGGCGAGCGAGAGGTGGAGGGGGGAAACATGACTTGGTAATCTGTGTGCATGTTTCAGACATTTCTCAACTCCAACAAAATGCTTTGAATGCCTTGTGTGCCCTCTCCTCCAATTCAGATGCCATTGAAAGTGGGCGGCCTGGCAAGACGCCAATTAACACTGGGCGTGGCAAGAGTTTGTCAAACTCTAGCGCAATTCATAGTTTTCTCAGTGGACCAAGAAAATAATTGTCTCAATGGGTGGTGGGAAGCATTATTGAGTCATATTAGGCAGGACAGCTCACAGTTGTTTCCGTAGTGTAGCGGTTATCACGTGTGCTTCACACGCACAAGGTCCCCGGTTCGAACCCGGGCGGGAACAAGCTTTTTTTTCATTTATTTTGCATTTATATATATACATTAATTAAATATTTATT
Organism: Drosophila nr. medialis 2 BK-2023a; assembly: GCA_035044325.1. Lineage (NCBI taxonomy): Eukaryota > Metazoa > Arthropoda > Insecta > Diptera > Drosophilidae > Drosophila > Drosophila nr. medialis 2 BK-2023a. The sequence goes on from JAWNMH010000038.1 coordinate 350,730, forward strand.
TAAATTTAAATTAAATAAAACAATGTACTCCCTGGAAAGCATGTCCTAGTTGGATATAATTAAATGCCTTATCTTTATAAAATCATACCATTCAGCATAAACATTTTTTTGCTTTACTTTTTGCTCAGGCTCCTTAATAATTTAATATTTATATTTATATGACGACCGCCTGCATGACATGAAAATATTTGTGGTTTGTTGTTACATTTCTTGGAAGTTTCATTTAAAAAAAATTGTGATATCATGAGGGCTGCTCTTAAACAGCTTTAGGCAGTACATGTCCCAACAGTTTCCGTAGTGTAGCGGTTATCACGTGTGCTTCACACGCACAAGGTCCCCGGTTCGAACCCGGGCGGGAACATGAATTTTTTTATGATGTCAAGTATTTTATCAGACATTAGCTCAATATCGTGCCATATTGCATTAATTCAAGAAGCTTTTCTATCAAATACTAGTTTACATAAAATAAAAGAACACTGCTCAATAATCAAAATCGCACTGTAAACGTAAAAAAAAAACAACATATTAAGCATAGCATAGAGCTTTTATAAGCTTTTGTGTCGCATAGCATTTAGCATAACAACATACAAAGTCTAAAGCTAAAAGCTAAAGAAGCTACAAGTCGTGATTACGTATTTCACCACAGGCGATGATTAGCATATACTTAACTTGTCTGGGATATTTTACGTAGCAATAGAACTATTAAATTATAAGCTTTTGGCAACAATAAAACCAAAGTTTATAATTCCTTTTATTTGACCTACCTATGCCCTTTTGTTGACTCACAACCCTTGACAGCTGACTAAGCGGATGTTGTTATTTTTTGCTCTCACGCGTTCTCTCTCTCACTCTCTCTGCCAAGCACACGCTCACTATCCCTCTCGTTACGTACGCAAGAGAGAGCTTTAGCCAATTTTGAGTATTGCACTTACCACGCGTTTCATGCACTGAAATCTCTATATAAACAAGAACCGCAAGTTTATTTGCCTTACAGCGCAAAAATGATTATCAGTGTTATCAAAAGATGAATGTTATTAGCTTCCGATGATTGTTAATGAATCAATTACAGTTACCCATAAACTAATCGATGGTGTTCAACAGTTGTCGAATGAAGAGAGCAGAAAAAAGCGCGCGCGTTGCCGGCAAAAGGCAAAACAAAACTGAAGCGTTCGAAAGCGCTGAGAACGAGAACGAGTACTAAAAGTGAAATTTGCTCCGGTGTTTGTTGAACTTGCCACGAATATTTGTTTGCTCTGATTCAACCCTCGCCCGCTCCACCGCTTACCCTTTTCCAGCTAATGTTTATTTATATTGGGAATACGGAGTTCTTCCCCTTTGTTGATTTCACAGCTTGCAGTCGATATTTAACACAAATCGATTTACACACTTTGTGAAATAGCCCAAATTATTATTATATATAAAAGTATATTATATGTAATGTGTTAGTCATGTCATATTATGTCGTGAGAGTGCATTTCCATCAGGGTGTCCAGAGACTAGTACTTTATGTTTGTAATCTCATCCACATTTTTTTTTTTTTAATTGGTGGCAATCTATAAGCCGTATTTAGCTTGGATTATTGATTTTTATTGGCTCTATTATCTTTCTAAATAGGAGATACGCGTATATTCTTCACCTCCATATTCAGAATACAGCTAGTAAACTTTAATTTTTTCTTTAATTCATAAGCTTATTCGAAATAAGAACTCAGAAGTTTTTCTATTTTATTTCAGAAATACTAATATATTAAATGCGAAGGCCTACTTAAATGTACTGTATGGTATACCCTATCTTGAAGACTCTTCAACCCAAGTATGCAAAATTGGCCAAACATTCATGACTATCAATTACCAGACACTTTCGACTTTGGGGCATTTACAGTTTTATTTATTTTATTATTTTTTATTTATCGTTTAGGTCTAAATAATTTAAATAACAAATGCTGTTCGCAACTACGCATAATATGGTAAACAATTGGATAGCAATTGAGTTGTGGGGGGGATGGGTGGACTCATAAATATCAGTTGTTGTATAATATATAGTAGCAAGAGGAAGAGAGCATTAAACGTACATAGACTAGCGGGTACATAAGCCTAGCTACAGTTACAACTAAGAGGCCTAATCCTTTGTGTGATCACGTATCCAGTCAAGGTACTCCGTGACACGTGTGTAGACGCCCGGATAGCCGGGCTCGCCGCACTTGTTGCCAAAGGAGACGACGCCCAATTGCACCCAATGCGAGTCGTAACGCATCATTAAGGGACCACCAGAGTCGCCCTGTAATTCAGAGTGGAAGCCATTCAATTGGCCAATCTATGGAGATTATATTCCCACTCACCTGACACGCATCGACTCCGCCATCGGAGTAGCCGGCACAAAGGAAATTCTCATTGATGGGTTGGAAATAGCTGCGATCGCAATCCTCGTTGCGCCAGATGGGCAGCTCGGCCTGCCGCTGGCTGGTGGACTCCTTGCCGCCATAGTAGGTGGTGCCCCAGCCAACCACAGTCGCCCGTCGACCGGGCAAACGCTCCTTTGGCGGCATACGAGCCCCTCGAGGCAGGCAGACGGGTATCACATACTTGGATTTGCGCACAGGCTTATCCAGCACGAGAATCGCTATGTCATTATAAAACCCAATTCTAGAGAACCTGCATGCGAAATAAATATGAATTAGTTAACTGAACCGTTGAGCTGAGAATTCTCACTTACCGTTCGTGGGTGCGCACCTCCTTGACGGCAAAAGTGACAGGATCGGAGGGCTCCGCATCCGTGGACAGATCTATATCGCCCAGACGTACCGTAAACTGACGTGCAGCGAATCTGCAAATAATAATATTGTTTTGATTACACTTGAAAATATTATAGTTAGAAAAAAAGACTGAGTAATTCTTCCAATGGGATTTTTCGAAATTCCTGATTATTAACTCGCTTTGTTTTTCAATTTTGATTAATGGTTTGAAAGTGCAAATATATTTCAATAAAGTTTCAAAGTTATTTTGGCAATTTTAAGCATTTTCAACTTACGGCTTTTGTCGGGAATCTCTGGTGCAATGCGCCGCTGTCAGGATGTACTTGGTGCCAATTAGCGAGCCACCGCACCAAAACTCCGTGCGCTTTGGGCCGTGCAGAAAGATGGCTGCCATCCATGGCCACTGGCCGTTGGGCGCCTCAACGCCGCCGACAATGCGACCCGTTGAATACTCCTGCTGACCGCACTCATCCGGATCGACAATGTTATTGGCAATCTCATCCAGATCCTCTGGCTCCAGTGGCTCCTCAGTAGTTGTTGTCGTTGTTGTTGTCGGTGGTTTCTTCTGTGGGATGAGCACCAGGCCGGAAGTGGGTCTGGAGCTGGGTCTGGCCGTGGGTCGCAGTGTGGTGGGTCGTTTTGTTGTGGCCAGTGTGGTGCTGCTGATTGGTGGCCTTGCGGTTAGCTTCAGTGGACGCTGGGTGGACGGCACTGTGGAGGTCTCCGAGGAACCAGCGGACAAGGGACAACACACGCCCGGCACAAAGAGACTCTTAAAGCAGAGCGACTCTCGCAGGCTGCTTAAGTTCAGAAGCAGAGCAGGACAGCTGCTGAGATCCTCGCAACGTCCCGGGCGTCCACTGGGCGTCTTGCAATAGTTCTCCGCATCCTTGGCGGTGGCAGCCTCCTCGCTGGCCAAGGCCAGCTGATCAAGTGGCCGCAGCGTTGTGGTGCTTCTAATAATGCTAATGCTGCTGCCGGTGGTGGTGGTTGTGCGTGGTGTGGTGGGTATTTTAATTTTCTGCAATGACTGTGGTGTGGCTTGGCTTAGTTCCTCGTTGGGTTTCTTTACTTTCTGCTTGTTTTTGTTCTTCTTGCGCTTCTTCTTCTGCTGCTTGGCCTCCTTGTTCTCCACGAACATGGGGCTGCCCGGCGCCACCCCCTCCGCCTGGCCAATGCGCTTGGTGGCCACCTGAATGGCACTCAAATTGGCCGGTTTTCCCGCTGGCAGCAAACTGTTTGCGGATAGTGTCTGCGTTGTGGTGTCCAGTATCTTGCCCGAGATGCCAGGCAGCGATTGTGATTTGAACAGCGGAGTTGCAGTTGTTGAGTCGCTTAATTCTGTGGCGATGGTGCTGATGGTTGAGCTACCTTCACCACTGCTACTGCTACTACTACCATTCTCCGTCTTGGCCTCCTGGCCGCCACGCGTCATATCGACCAGCATGTGACCCACTGTATTTAGAGCGCCCAGCGTCTCAGAGATGCGATGAAATGTCGAGGACGAAAGCAGGCGTGGCAAGGACTCATTGCTGCCATCGCTGCCACTCGCCGTTTGATCCTCATCGCTGTCGTAATACTCGCTGTCATCCTCTCCATCATCCTCGCTGGCATTGCTGCTGCTGCTGGCGCTGCTGATGCTGCTCGCTGAGTTCGCCTCATTACCCAAATCATCGGCCAGCTGGCGTCCGAGGCGCTTGTCGTGCAATTGCGGCTGAAAGAAAGACGCTGCCTTAATAGTTAAAGTTATGAATGCCCATGTTTAGCAAATCGCAAAGTCAAACATTTACCATCGTTTGTCAAATGCAGCGGCTGCTCATCGTCCTCGGTGGAACCTTGGGTCTGCATCAAGATGCCAGCTCCAAGCACTGCAATCAAATTAAATGTCATTTTAATAAAACATCCAAAAATAGATTTCAGATGAAGCGCAGCTTTTCCCATTATAATACCACTTTTAATCCAAAAGAATGTAAAGATTAGCAAAGATTGCCCAGTTTACAATAATATATACATATATATATATATATACATTAAGAAGTATAATATGTTTAGTATTTTAGTGGACTCAAGCATCATTATATACAACTTTTATATATCTTTTGTGATATTTTTCTTATCAATTCATTTGCTCAGACTTTATTGATTTTTTTGTATATATTTACTTAAATAAAAGTTCTTTTGATCTCAGCGAGCAGACATCTTTTGAATCAATTATTTGCTTTCTGATTTTGGTAACCTAAATTTTAAATACTATATATATATATATAATAACTTCTTTATTATTTTCCATCAAACAATTATCTATTTGTTGGCCTATGCGAAATGTGCTGAGCAGTGCCATTTGCCAATGGAGCATTCACTTTTCATACGAAACCATTTCTATATGCGAGCCAAAAAGGCTTGTCGTATAATTGGCCAATATTTCATTGTGTGGCGCAGCGGCAAGAAAATACAACAGCAGCAACAAAAAAAAAATATGTACATATATATATATATATATATATATATATATATATATATATATATAAGCAGTACAAAAAGCATTTTACCATTGGTATGAGCAATTTTATTCCCAAGTGAAAGTGACAAAGTTGCAGTGCACGCCTCGAAAAATGTTAATGAGTGGCGCACAAACAAAAAAAAAACAAAACTAAAAAAACCAAAAAAAAAAACATAAATAATAAAAACAAAATCTTAAGTCAAACTGTAACAGCTTAACCCGAATCATCTGTGTAGAGATCAAAGATATTATCAATTTTTAGTGGCGTGGAGAAATCTAAAGGCGACCTTGAGCTTCTGCATCTGCATACAGAATCAGTTTTATTGTATATTCCCCATAACTCGGGGGTATTAAAGCCACAAGCCAATATATCGCAAGTCATTTAGAGGGCGCATAACAAATGCGAACTGCGATTATGTCACAGCAAAGTAAATAAACATTAAACGCTTCAGTTGAAGAGCCACATGCGGATATGCATGAACGGTACTACCAGAGATCGGCAGAGCGATAGAGTGAGACAGAGCGAGAGACAGGGAGAGAGAGAGAGATAGAGAGAGAGACGTACCAGCGACATACTTTCTCATTTTTGGTTGTAGTACCTCAGATGCGTAATGCCAATTTGTGGCATTACCCAACGCAACGGAGCTATGCATAAGCTAAAGCGCTGATTTGACCAGTTAGTTATAGAAATAATATAATTTTAATTGCTTTATCAATAGTCAAGGTAAAAACATTTCTTGATTGGTTTTCAATTAAATATTTAAGCTTTTAATTTAATATCTTATATACCATCTAATGTAAAAAACGCTGATTGAGAATATTCCTAATTTTGTTATATTCCTATGTAATATCTTATATTCTTCTACATATAATATTCTACATTTTCCAAAAACTAATATAATATTATTATCACATTCCAAAAGCTCTTTATATTCTTAAAAAAAAACCTATATCTTAACTTATTCGAAAATAAGTATATCATGATTCTGCTAAAAAAAAATTTAATTTCCCACAGTAAGCAGTGAACTGAAAAAAAGTCAATTTTGTTAATTTTTTTACATCAAAACTACAAATTTTACTTAAGAAAATTATCATAAATTGATTTTGCAGCGCGAGAAAATTCAAACAAACTGAATTCCAAATGAAAACCCCCGCAAACAAATGCAAGTAAGCAATCAAGCAGCTGTTTCTATTATTATTATTATATTGCTGTGGTGCCAACGAAAGTGAAAATCCCGGCTAACCGGCTGGGGAAAATAAATTGTCAGCGTTGCTGGAAAATATTTGCAATTGAGCAACGGTCATGCTGTGACGCGGACAATAAAAGACAAAGCAGCCGCAATAACTTCCGAAGCAATGGCTAAATATAACATTAAATTGTGGACATCGCGCACATTAACAACAAATCGACAGAGTTTGGCTCTGTGTGCAGCGAGCGATGACAGCGCAACATTTTCTTGTGTTAGTTGCATAATGTGCATGGATAGGCCGACGTGTTGCGGTAATACCAATATACACTTACTGGCGGCTACAAAACGTGCCCGATTGATGGGTTTTGTATCTATCTTGTGCAGTAGCTGGACAGCTGCTAGCGACAATTTGATTGGCCTTGGACGGCTGAGTGCGCAATTTGCATTTCGGGCAACTGGTTTTGTGATGTGACGTCACTTGGCGGAAGATTTTGCAGCGGTTGCTGCCAAAGAAAGTTGCAGACTTAGTCACGTTTTTTACTACTTTTTTCATTTTATTTGATTCGGATGCGCATTATGGTTTTTTTTTTTGGTCATTAATTTGAAAAGGAGAGAGAGACCACAAAGCGTTTCAGCTTGAACTTGAGATTAGGGTTTCACTTTTACAATAAAATGAAATAAGATGAAAGATAAATAAAAGTAACTAAAAACTTGATCTCTTTTTTCTCTTTCCTCAACGAAATGTAGCTCAATTTAAGTGTTGAAACAGTTTTAAGCCGCACTGCGTTTATTTATAGAGCTGCCTGAACTGATTCGATTGGCCACTTCGCGCCCATTACTAATTCAAGTTCGTTGCCTAAGTCTTTTGTTTTCAAACATCGATGAAAACAACAAAATGAAAAATGATTTTTGAGAGCAACCACAACATATTAGCACAGAAAAGCACTCACGATTATTACAAAATATATTGATTTTTGTGTGAATTTTCGAATACCCACCTAGGCACAACAAATATGCATTGAAATGCATCTTTTGTTTTTTTTTTGTATCACACCAAATCCGAATAACTTTTATTTCATTTGCAATAAAATTAAACTTTGGTGTATATCTAATTTGGTTGTTAACTTTCTTGGTATGTTATTTCGTTGATCTTTTTGCTGTTGTTATTGTTTTGTTTATTGTTATTTAACACGACTCAACGAAACCGACAACTTGGACGAACTTAACGAAACGACATGCAGCGAGCTTTGAATGAAAATGAAAGTGTTGAATGCCGCAGTATATAAATAATTTTTTTTCTTCTTCAGAAACTGAAACACTTTTATTATTATGATTATTTTTATGTATGTTAACTGTTTAATATCTCGAATGCGGTAATAATTATTTACTTTGCAATATGTTTATTTACTTTTGCAAATTGCGCAAGAATTGCGTAAAAATTAACAACTTAAATTTCACTTTAAAACCACGAAAAAACTTAAGTTATTGATTTTTCACTTAAATTGTAAACGGTTTGTTACTGCTTTTGGTGTTGCGCCTGCGCCGCGGCTGCTTCCGTGTGCCGTTGCTGCCCGAGTTCGACTAAAATTGAAACTGAAACGGCCAAAGACAAAACGATAAAGCAGACACTGCAACAACTACAACATATTCAACAACAACTTCAAAAACTACAACAACATCGACAACGACAGCAGCAACACAATAAAACCGCTTGGCTTTGAGGGGTTTTGAGTTGCGGTCGGGCGAGCGGGGATCTTTCTTCGTTTGGCTTTTGTGCAAAGAGTGTGGACTTAAGACCACGAAGGTAGCCAAGAGACGTACTGGGTTTTTACTTTCTTTCAGCTTTGCGCCTTTTGCATTAATGGATTGCCTCGTCGAGCATGCTGAGCTTTAAATTCTGTAATTAACTTTAAAGGTTTTCGAACAAAAAGAAAAAAGATGCCTCCAGCTGTTTCCACTATTTCTCATTCTGTGCACCTTCAACGCAAACCCCAATGAACCCGCACCTCATTTAGGTCGTGTAAACATTGTGGCAACACGCCCACCCAGCCATCAGCTTACTTAGGCTCAGTGCTCCGGTAATCCCCAGCATTTTTAGTCAACATTTTTGCGCAACCTTCGATTGTTTTTTGTTTTTTAGCTGAAAATTACTGTATTGCATTGGACTATTGAGGGAACTCTCAATGCTGTTTTAGGTGATTCATGCGCTTTGACGTGGTTTCCCCCACAACCATTTTTGGCCTACTTAAAAGGTGGATTGATTGTGAAGATGTTTTTTGTGAAGACGAAGTTGTATGCACATGTTTTAAAATATTATTCAATAGAGTTCAATAGAGTTGCGAGCGTATTAAGATGTGGAAAACCCAAATGTTAAACATATGATTGTTTTCTACAGAAGTCCTTGAGGGATTTGTTTGTAAAGCTTTATATTCAAGGTAAGATAAAAGTAATTTTTTATCAATGTTTTAACAAGTGAGAGGATCGCAGTTGTGTGTAGCCGACTGCGGAATACTCCGATAGCTGGTATCAGATAGCAAAAGCCGGTGGGCATTCCTAAACCATTAAAATTTATTTAATTTATCAACTATAGTTGGTTACTCCAGCTCACAAAGTGCTTTTATAATGGGTCAGGACTAATTTTGTCAAAAGTGATCAGATTTTCAAAATCCAGGGCATTTTGATCATGGCTTAACCCCCTTCAAAATGGAATCGCGTTTCTGGCTCGAAATTCGTGTTCCAATTATATCCTCAAAAGAGATGGGCAAAACTTTCCACAGCACAGCTTGACCAATATATTAATAATTTTTAATGATTTCATCGTTATGACAAGACAACGAGACAAACTCCCTGAACATTTGCACATACCCTTCTTTACGATTTTTAATTCCATATTTTCTAACGTAGCTCAAAATAAACTCTCTTCACAAAATATGGATCACTACATACTAAAGATTTAGGACACAAACTGGTTTATTAAGAACTTCAGCATTTTATTTATGTTTCAAGCGCTGAACTCTTGAATGAATATGATATAGTAACCCCAAGCCTCTGGCTCTAGTTTTCTGCATCTCATTTGGGGGAACTTGCCCGCGTCACTAACGACCATGAAAAACAAAAGTGTGGAGCGTGTGACCAACATAATTAATTGGGTATTCATGCGAACCTGAGCCCCAAGTTGTTCGACAACTGCAAAAGTTAGAAAACTTTTTTCTTTTTATGCAGACTATTGTTTGCCAACTGTTGACACCTTTAAAAGGAAAGCAACAACAGCACTCTAATAACAGCCTGTAACATGTAGCAACAAAAATGTTTATACGTTTCATATCTTGCCTTAATGGCTGAGAAAATGTGTAAATTATAATGGATAAAATGTATATGCATGTGTACAAATTGTATGCAAATGTAGGAAGGTATGTGGATAGAAATTTTATTTTAATTTTATGAATCGTTTGCTTCAATTTAAATTACGCGCTTAAAAATGAACTTTAAGCTTTTAGCAATGCGCATGTGCTTTTACTACTTTACAAAACTTTGAAAGCTTCATAACAGCTGCTTGCACTCAACCGATTCAAAAGTCGTTATTTTTCAAACGTGTACACTGCCAAAGTGATTTTAAAACACTTTAAAATTATTATAATCAAATTTTTTTTTATTAATTTACTTGAATTATGTACAATTAAAAGCATTTTTAAGAATTAATCTACAACTACAATGTCATTGGAATTTTTTTAAACATTAAGCATTTAGGAATTGAATTCATATACTATATCATTTATATATGTAAGTATATATATCTACTTTATCAATAAGTGATATATATAGAGAGTATTATATATATATATATATGTTCTTTAGCTCATTCAGTTTAAAATTCGTTGACTTAAAGCTTGTGCGCGAAAGCTTAAGATTAAATATTTGTTTTTAAATATATATATATATATATATATAATACAATATTGTGAACAATTAACATTTAATAAAGTTGTACGACTTGCTGAGAAATTTAGGTTCAGTGAGGGCGAGCTGGATAGCCATATTTACAACCGAGCCGGCGCCGGACTCGCATATCTTACAGATACTCGTAGAACACAATCCAATAGATGCCATTGAGGCTGGCAAAGAGTGCTGGAAAGAGCACACGAGATGCGCGATCGATATAGATGGCGCGCTTAAGTCTCTCCTGGGCGGGCGTTAGCTTCGGCTTGGGCATCTCCGGCTCCGGTGCTGGCGGTGGCGGTGGTGGTGGCCGTATGGTCGGTGTCAGGATGATGTGCGACTCCTGACGCGGAATCCAGGGTCCATCGGCGTCCAACGGCGGGCGCACCACGCGACGAGTAGTAGTCACAATCTAAGTCCACAAAAAATTCACATAATCAAAGATGTGTTCGTGCATGCAAAGCTCAGTGCACTGAGAGAAAGCTAGCTACGATTTACCCTTAAGAGCTAACTTCTACATACACATTTAAACATGCTTGATTCAGTTTTATTTTGAACTTAATGAAAAAGGGAACTTTTAAAAATCTACCACTTAAAAATTGATTTAAACAAATTTTTCTCTATCATTGAACTTACTCGCTTATTTTTGGTCATCTCGTCGAAAATCTTCTCAATTTTTTCAATTTTCTCATCCGCCAGGGGCAACATTGTGGGCTGTTTATTGGCCGCTGCATTGCTGCCACCGGGTGGTGCCGCTTCTCCCTCCTTCTTGCCGCCCTCGCCAGCCACTGGCTTGGGTGGATACGCCATGGGCTTAGGTATGGGCGTGTCGCTGAGCACAATGTTTATCAGGCAGTACTCCATCAGAGCCATGAATACAAACACCGTGCAGACGGACATGAATGCGTCCACTGCCTTCAGATAGGAAACGGGCGGCAAGGATGACTGCGACTTCGCGTGCTGTGTGGATAGCGTTAGCAGTGACGTCACGCCCAGAGTAACACGAGCTGGTGCCGCCTCCGGTTTAATCCAGAACGAAACCCACGACATGATCACAATCATGCAGGTGGGTATATATGTATTGAATACATAGTACACCAAGCGACGCTTCAACGTAAAAACCACCTCCAGGCAGGTGAAATTCCCCGTCGAATAGACTTGGGTGCAGTCAGCGGTTTCGTTGCGTATGAGTGCCACTTGTGGCAACTCAATGTTCTCATCCACCACCAGCGGTGTGGTTGGGTCCCATTGGAAGATCAGATCATCAGTGGTGTGCGATACTAGAAAAATAGTAGGCGGGTTATGAGGGGACTTATATTTAAAGTGAACGTAGGGAATCCTTAATGGATAGATAAATGATCCAGGATCACATTTATTTTAGTATAAAAACATTATTTTATTATTCTGAGTGAATCATAAAGTTGCAGACTTACAGCTCTCCATTTGCAGCTTGCACTCCTGTGTATCATGTGGATAGATGGCAAAGTTCATAATGCAGGAAAGCTTGAGGGTCAGCTTGACCATATAGAGTATGGTCTTATCCTTGTAGAGCCACATGTAGTGATTGGGTATTGTCATCGTTTGGAAGGTAACCGATTTGGCATTCTTGAAGAAAGAGTCGGGTCGCCACATGTTCTTAAGCCAATCCACTTCCAGCAGGCGATACTCTTGCGTCATGTTCTCGGGCAGACGCAAACGATGATCCTTCCAGGTCTGGGCAAAGAACACATCGGCCACATACGTCATCGAGTTCTCATCGATGGAGTCCAGGCCCATGACGGTGACATGAAAATACACAATTGTTGGCTGCCCCTCCTTCTTGGGTGGACGCATTTTATCATAGCGCTTGATATCCTCGGGTAAGATATCGGTTATGGCCAGACTTTGTCTATGAGTTTATGCGTTATAGTACGAGGCAAATTGTAGATAGGGTGCTGGGGCAATACTCACTGAAATTCACCCTTTGCATAGTGCTTGAGGCAAATGCTGCAAATGACGAGCAGTATTATTTGCGCGACCATGACTGTAAGCAGAGGGATTCACTCTGCAAAGGTGACAAAAAACACGCGTTGAGTATTTAAACCGATGTCTAGATTGATATGCGACCGTGACACAACCTTGCAGCCGGATCACAGCAAAACTCTCGAACGGTGTCACTGGCATTGACAATGCATCGAGAGTTGTGTCAATTGACGAAAATAGCAACAATTATGCTGCTTAACGGTGTAAATAAAATGTGAATGGTTAGAACAATGGCGGGGACAGTTAGCGCACTTCCTGCACAATAGCCTCGGCATTGCCAACCCTACTTGCCTCTCTCTTTCCCTCTTGCGCTTTCTGTCTCTATTGCACGTTCTCTCTGACTTACTCTGTCTACACATGGAGGCCACAATACCGACTTAATTCACAATTAAAGCCACTCGAAGCGACCGCGTGGGCGGATTCAAATAGGGGCGTAGGAGAGCAGCAGCAGCAGCAGGAGCAGGAGCAGGATCGGGGGCAGAAGGGCGCTGCAGCTTTAAGTGGTCCGTGCGCCTTTTGTGCAATGCCGATGCCGCACAAAATGTGCCCCATTGAGCGCGACACGGCGACGGATTGTGCAGGCAGCAGAGGCAACGGATGCAATAGACAAGGACAATTCGCATGGTAGATGGATGTACACATGTATGTGTGTGTACATAGCTATGTATGTGGATATGTATGTAGTACTCGTCTACAAGACGTCATTGCCTTATTAGGCCAACATGCCTGATTAAATTTCACTTTTCATTTAACTGATTTTGCGTAAGAGAAATTTATAGATTTGGTTGTAATTCAAATATGTAAAAATACTTTTTTTTTGTTAATGTTTGATTATGGGAGATGAGAGCTTGAAAGTAATCTAGGCTTAGTATAAAAATATTAAAATGATCTACAATTGTCTTCAAATATTTTAATAATTTTATATTAATATATTTTTTTTAGTATCCCCTTTTTTGTTATTTCAAATATATAGAAAACCAAAAGTTGTTAGTTTATAAGTTAGTCGAAAAAATCGTTAACAATTTATTCAATCTAAAGTTTACTGCATTTTTTATTAAATCTTACTCCTAAAGGTAAAAGTACTGCTTGAATTAAAAATTGCTTACTTTAGGACTGATGAATTGTTAATGGATTTTACTCCAGATTCTGTAATTTGATATTTAAGCATTATACGCCAAAGTAGAATATGGTTTAAAAAATAGAATCCTTAGACTCTAGAATTACGATTTAAATGAGTTTGTTTAAATAGAAATTAAAATATTGAATAAAGAAAGAAAAAGTTATTAAAGTTAAGTTTTAGACTTCTTTAAAACTGTGTTGAATATGAATTTTCAAACTTAGTCCGTTAAATAAATACGCTTTTATTTGATTTACTTTTTGTGTGGTTAAAAACTGCCACAGATTGGCAATTAATGCGCGTTATAGATTTTGAAATCCTCACAACGATTATATAACATCAGCTGGACGCTACGCTGCACATTTTGCAGATCATTAAAATACTATTAATTTCACCAAAATATAAATAATTTATTTATATCGTTTAGTTTTGGAATTCGTTGACTTTAAGATTTATTTATTGTAAATATTTGAAACACTTTAAATTGAAGTTGAATATTTGAATGGATTGGTTTATGTTTTGCCGATTTGAACGTCTTCGCAGTTCGAACAGTCGCTGACAACTGACGGTTGGAGCCGAGCAATTTGAATTTAAAACGTTGCCAGGCGAGTGCAGGAAAATGCTCACCAACGAAGGCGCAGGATGCAGGATACCAGATGCACTGACTGATGCCATCTATAGTTGTGCATGTGTGTGCGTGCGCGTGCCTGTGTGTGTGTGTGTGTGTGTGCTATTGAGACAATGTGGTTGAGTCGCTAAAAACCTTTGAGTGCTCGAAAAGTGAAAGCTCTGAGAAACTAGGGAAAAGTCTTTAATGCAGACTGTTCTAAGGCAAGTACATATATGAGTGTGTATGTGTGATATATAGACATATATATATATAAATATATATATATATATATATATATACATCTACTATATATGTATATAGTATGTTATTGTTTAGTGCTGCCGTCGTCTGTGTGCTTCGCTTTGCCATAGTCACTTAACATAATTTCGTCAAGTACTTTGGCATTGCCTTTCCACATAATCTGCTCGGGCCTCTGTCGTCATCGCCATTGTACTGATGAGCCCTGGTAGCACCCACTGCTCCCCTCTTCCTTTCGCACCTCCACCCCCTCTGGCGCCATTCAGCCAGATTTCTGTGCGTTTAGCTGCACTGCCTCATATTGATTGCCTTGGACCCCCAAGTGATCGAATTTCGGTGCGGGCAAATAGAAAAATGTAAGCGTGAAAAACTGTCCCCAAGCATTATGCGAAAGTGTTTCTTTAGTTTTCCAATCAATTGGCTTGTTAGTCGCACACGAAACAAGCCAACAACTTCTCAAGTGGCTCCCAAGTGCCATTTTTTTGTCGCAACAGCAACAACAATGACAGATTATTTTTGTTTTTGTTCTTTTTGTTGTTGCATCCGCCTACTGCAGAGGAGAAGGTTAAGCGCAGTTGCCAAATGGCTGCTAATGGAATGCAATCTCCCGATAATCCAATGAACCCACTGACGTCAAGCAGAACAAAGTCAAAATGAAAATACTGTAGAATTTGAGCCAAGTTCATGAATCAACAAAATCGAACGAAATTTGTGGCAATCCGGTCTTAAAAACTATTCTTTAAAGCGGCTTGAGTTTCCTCAGTTTTTTGTAAAACATTTTCAATAAATTTATTATTATTTGACTTGTGTCTAAAATAATATAAATAATTAAATTAAAATAATATTTATTTTTCTATTGTTATATTCGAAAGATTTACTTATAAAACTAAAATATAAGCTAAAAATTCGAATTCGAAGTGAAAACTGATAAAAATGGAAAATAAGCCTATTGCCGAAAAGAAAAAATCAATATTTATAAGAATCGCAAATAAATTCAGTTACCATATTATATTATTAGCATAAATATTGGATGTGTCAGGTGTTTATTACGAGCCATAATTAAAACGAAGACGGAATGTAACCTTGAAGCAAACTTGTGTCCCCATGCACACATCTCAGAGTCCGTGTGTGTGTGTTACTTGTGTGTGTGTACATAGTACGTATACTTATATTCGATTTCTATTGCTACATGCCCCATGCCACGCCCACAGGCCAAGCACTCAACGCCTTGCCGCAGACACTTGAGCAACACATCCTTTTGGCCTTCCGTTGCCGCAACAGCAACAGCAACAACAACTGCAACAACAGCTACGCCATCAGCGTCGTTATTAAATTATCTCTGATGAGATAATAACACACTTAAGTTACTTGCCGTAGATGAACCTCAGATTTGCCCCACCCCACCCCACATTCCTCGTCGACAGTTATGCTATAAAAAGCCGCTGATTTTTCTATAGTTTATTCGAATGCGTTCGAGCTTGACGCTGCTTTTGGACCTGACCTAAGTACTTGGCTGCCTGTCGAGTTGCAATGCACGCTTTTGAACAGAACACCACCCGCACCACCAGAGCAATGCCTAAGTGGTGCTCTTAAGTTTCTGCTGATGGCAGCAGCCGGAGCCGCACTAAGCCGGGGATTGCGGGGCAACCGTAAAGGTTTTTGGCGCGCTTTTAACTTGAATAGTCGTAATTTTTACAGCTATTTGCTGCTGCTGCAGTTGTTGTTGTTGTTGTTAGGCTTTTTGACAAGCAATACGTCATTGAAAATATGTAAAAATAAATTAAGATATGAGTCCAAGGATAAAACTTTCCTGTTATACGAAAGTTGTGTCTTGCCAGTAAACGAAGGTCGAGAGAAAGAGGAGCTCTTTAAGTCATGGATTATGCGGACCTATTTCAGGTGAGTTCGCAAGCAATTTGTGGAATCTGCATGGGATCTATTCAAAAATTAATAAGTCATGCGACAAAATAAAAAATTGCATTTTCCTGTCAACTTGCTTAGTTCTTGTGACCCACATAGCCTCCATATGCGGAAGAGCTTTGTTGAATGGAATGAAACTCCCAACCCCCAAAACACAACCCCAACGCCACCAAGTGGAAAGTAAACGACGCTTCATTCATGAAAGCAAGGCCATTGAACTGCCTTCGAAATGTTTAATAAGGGAGTTCTGCTCCAACCACAACTTGCTTAAGGGTTGAGTTAGGGACGGGGGAAGAGGGGTTGGCCCGCCGTTAGGGGTTGCAGGCGACGCAACAGTTGCCCAGGTGGAGACGACCGAGTGCGTCATTGTCGCAGTTGTTGATAAACAAACCTGTAGCCGCCATTGTTCCAACACGTGTGCGGTTAACTGCTGTTGATTCCAGGGGGGTGGTTTTTCACTCAAGGGCGCATGCGCCGATCCATCTGCCAGCTGAGCGTTGCGTCGCGTCGTGACGTCGCTATCGATTTTTACACGGCCAGAAGACACGCATCGCTGAAGTGCATTTCATTTCGCGAAACACACACACGCACACGCGCACACACACGCACAAAAGAAAATGCACTAAAAATTGTGCTGTGAACGGAAGTTAAAAATAAAAAGAAATAAAAAAAGAAAAAGACATTAACTAGATATATATATATATAATAATATTTGTAGGACAAGGCGCTGGGCGCTGCAAACGAGGCAGCTTGGCCCAAAATGATCAAACTGCGACCGTATGTGCCCTCTAAGCGCATCGCCATACGGGAGTCATCCATCGATGAGGACATCAGCGACGATGTCGACGACGAGGTGTTCATCAAGGATGCCCGTTCCGCCAAGGTGAGCCACATTATTCATCTAAAGAACTATTTCAATCATTTTATCTAAATCATTGTGAAAAATGACAAAACAACAATTTGTGAAGTGGTCGACAAGTTGGGGTTGAAATAGTCGCTGCTCTTCGCTCTCTGCTGCTTCAAATACAAATAAGTCGCAAATCATTGTATAAATGATCGCTGACCTCTTTTTATGGTTGGAATATGTTTTCTGCTGGCTGCAGGTGAAGTGTTTTTTTATGTTTAATCAATTCAAGGCAGCAAAAAACATAATTTGAACATTTTTTAACTTTTAGCATCAATTTCGAGTATTTTTTGATGCAGCAGCAATTAGTTTGATTGAAAATTATTACAGTTCGGAACGGGAATTCATAACTACTTTTAATATATATATTTAAAATTAATATTCAACTACAGCGCAGCGAAGAGCAGGGCCTGAAGCGTCCGCTGATGGCGCCGCGTCGGAAGCACAGTTCCGGCTCGGGAAGCGGCTCCACACCCATCATGAAGCAGCACAAGCGTCGTCGCTGCTGCCGCTGCTGTGAGCCCTTCTGCTACATTTTGGCGGCGCTCACCGTGCTCTGTGCCGTGCTCAGTTTGGCGGCACTGATGCTGACGCTGTTTCCACTGCCGATGCAGCGCATCCATCATTGGTGGACCGAGGATGCACAGCTAGCGACAATATCCGTTGAGAGCGCCAGCTATGGCAGCAGCCTGGGCAGTGAGTTTGTGCCGTGCACACAGATCCGCGTGCAGCATCTGTGGACACGCAGCCTGGCGCGCATGAACAGCGAGAGTCCGTTGCGTGCCGCTGATCTGAATGGGGATGCCATCAAGGATGTGATCTTTGGCTATGGCGTCGACGACAACATACACTACGAGGGCATTCCACTGCCGCGCTGCAAGTCGGCCCAAGGCGGCGAGGATGTGCCCTGCGAGGGTGGCGTCGTCGCTCTCAATGGTCGCGATGGCTCCATTTTGTGGCAAACGTGGAGCGTGGCAAATGTATTCTCGCTCCACTGCAACGCGGACATCGATCGCGATGGCGGCATCGACTGTTTGGCGGCCGGAAGACTGGGCGTAAGTCAAGAGGATTAGTTATAGACATACAGTTATTAGTTACATATACGTCTCAGAAAACAAAAGATATAATTTAGAGATATTGGAAAAAAATCGGACGTGCTATATAATATGAGACAGATCATAAAACTATATGCTTTATTTATTGAACTCTTTTTTTTTTATTTTGAATTTCTATTCAATCCCTGCAGATGATCTTTGCCATCAATGGACGTACTGGTCAGGTCATCTGGACCTTTCATGAGCTCGAGGTGGAGACGAACTCACCCATTGTGATGGATCTCTATACGATCAATGTGCTGCGCGACTTGGATGGCGATGAGGTGCCCGATCTGATAGCCGCACATCTCGAGGAGCGCGAGGAATCCAAGGCGGGCCACGTTAAACTGATCTCAGGCAAGACGGGCAAGGTGCTGCGCAGCATTCCGACGCCACATCGCGAGGAGATGTTTGTGCCCATACAGCTGCTGACGCGCGCTGACGGCACCGAGCTGCTGCTGATGCTGACTGGCGGCCAGAATACGCCCGGTGGCATTTATAGTCTGCGCTTGTTGTCGCTGATGGCGCACACCAGCGAGAAGCATTTCACACCGCTTCATCAGCAGCTGGGATCGGGTTTGATGGTGCCGGCAGTGCTCAGCGATCTCAATGGCGATGGCATCTCTGATGTCGTCGTGGCTGCATTCAATAGCAGCGTCTATGCATTTGATGGTCACAACTACAGCACGCTGTGGAACTATTCATTCCCGGTCAGCGAGTGCGTCAGCGCCATTGTGCCGGGTCACTTCAATCGCGACAATGTCACCGATTTTATGGTCAAGTATAACACTGGTCCCGGCTTTCCCGTCTACTACTATTCGCAGACAACGATCCTGGACGGACGCACTGGTCAGCCGCTGCTGAATGCCATGATGACGGATGCTGGCGGTGCGAGCAGTCTTCTCGGCGGTGTTTCTATTTCGCAGAGCTTCGGAGGCGACTTCTTTCTGCACTGGCAGCTGCAGTGCCGCAACAAGCAAAATGCCCGGGATGCCTACGAGTTTGTGCCGGACAGCGACATCATTTTGCAGGCACGCGCCGATACCTGCCGTCTGCGCTACAATGAGTCTACGGTGCTCAAGCTCTATGCGATTGCGCGGCACCTTGAGCCGCCGGGTGCGGTGCTCTTCAGCACGGATGACATCGAGGTGCACCTGAATCGCACACAGCGACCAGCTGCAGCTGGCAAACAGTCACCGCTGAAGCATCCAAAGTTGCTCAAGAAACTGCTGGCGAGCCGAGAGCAGCTGCTCAGACAGGCGGCCGTAGTGGATGCAGTGGAGGAGCAATTGACCGACCCAGTCAAGCACACCAAGCATCGTAAGCATCCGCTGCCTGCGGAGCTGCTGCCCGAATCGGAGACGGACAACGAGCTGCCCAGCTTTGGCGGCGGCTACATCAAGGAGCCCTACAAGGAATTTGTGAGTTTGATTTCAAATAAATATGATCGTTCTTATTATAAACCACCTCATGTCCAAATAGAAGGACTATGATCCGCTGGCGCTGCCTGCGGAGAATCCGAATACGATGCGTCAGCCGGAGGAATACGAACTGGTGTACAATGATGAGCTGCCGCAGCAGTTGCCTGAGCAGAACGAGCGTCCTATTCGCATGCGCAGCAAGTATCCCAGTGGCAGTAATCGAGATGTGCGCAGCGGCACACTCGAGTCAAGCACGACTAGCACACCCAGCTTCACCACCACAAGTCAGCCACTTTCCGCACAATCGCCGCTCAGTCTATGGGATTTAGAACTGGACAATGAGGCGGTCGATCAGGCAGCGGATGCAGCTGCAGCTGCTGCAGCAGTCACCAGTTCCAACAGACAGTCGCAGTATCGCAGGCGCAAGCGCGAGGCGGCGAACTCTAGCAGTGCCAGCAGCAGCAGTGGCAGTGCCTCTACAACAAATCGCAATAATGCTGGCGAAGATGCGACGCCAGCGGGGCCAGAGGATGTCCAGCCAGAGGATTGGTATTTGGCATCCATTTCGTCAACGGGTGTGCTGCTCAAGGCGCTGAACAATGCCACCTCATCTGTGGACTTTGCCTTTGTGCTCAACATACGCGAATCGGAGGCGTATCCACCGTTGTTCTCGCCGCAGGATCTCAACTGCGTTGAGGAGAAGATTAGCGCCTATAAAAGTGGGTAGTAGGGAAGTTTAAAATCGGCAAGTTAATATTAATTAATACCTATCGCCCTTGCAGGCTACACCGCCGACAATTTGCGCGTGCTGCGCAAGCAATTCCTCAAGCAGTGCCTGAGCGAGCGTCTCGTGGACGCAGATCCCGCGTTGCCCAAATACGAATCTCAGTTGATAATCACGAGAATTGGGATAACATGCACCTGCCGCTCTTTGCAACCGGGCGAGGTGTGCTCCGAATTGGATCCGATTGAGGCACAGCGCTGGACTGAGTTTATGGGCAACGAGGGCAACGGCTTTTATGCCAACTAAATATCTAAGTCTATCCTATAAATCTTTCTCTACTCCAACTATTGTAATTAATCCATTGTCATTTATGTGTGTGGCTGTTTCTTGTAATTGTATTAGTGTTTACATGTGTATTTGTGTATATTTTATGATTCTTTTTAACATTAAACTTAACTAAATAAACTCATCGAGTGCTGAAACATGCAAACTTTTCCACTTCAGCTACCAGATTTAAATAATAAATGAAAGGTGGCAACGCCTAAGTATGCGAGCCAAATCATGTGGAAAATATCGCAAGGAAGTATCGATATGTCGATAGAATCGTGGGATTATAATAAGGACAATTTGCGATCAACTAAAATTAAATCAAGCAATTTAAGTTCAGTTAAAATTAAAATTTTATATTTGCATCCCTCCATTTAGTGAGTTCAGCTACGCTTTCCTTGCACTTCCTTCATTCAAACTATCGAATAGCATAATCGATATATTTTTGCATCCCTAGCTTGACACTTTGAAACAACAACAAGTAAGCCGCAGTTGCCTAAATATTGTTATTGACTTAATGCTACGCCCAGGACACACGAGAACATCAGCATGGGCATTCTAGAGAAGATTGCGGAGATCGAGCGCGAAATTGCGCGCACCCAAAAGAATAAAGGTGAGCAGTGAAAACCGGCGTAGCTAACGCGGCGTCCGAATTCGCAGTGCTGGCAATGGCAATGGCGATGGCGTTGCCAATGTATCGGAATTTAGGGTTAGAATTCATTTCACATTTGCCATTTCAATGCAATTGCAGCCACTGAGTACCATTTGGGCCTGCTAAAGGCCAAGCTAGCCAAGTACCGCTCCCAGCTGCTCGAACCTTCAAAGAAGGGCGAAAAGGGCGAAGGATTCGATGTGCTGAAGAGCGGCGATGCGCGTGTCGCTCTTATTGGATTTCCCAGTGTGGGCAAGTCCACAATGTTGTCCACACTGACCAAAACCGAATCGGAAGCGGGTGAGTTGCCAGCAATGACTGCGCTGATCATATTCCAAATAACAACACTATTTTGTGACCAGATCATGAAAATCTAATATTGATATTATTAGAGTCAAATCAACAATTTTGAAAAGTAGTTGCGTCCTGATCTGAATACAAAACTTTGTTGCATATCACTTTCATAGTGTAATTAACATCCATTTCGCAGCGAACTATGAGTTCACCACGCTGACCTGCATACCCGGAGTGATTGAATACCAGGGTGCGAATATACAACTGCTTGATTTGCCGGGTATCATTGAGGGAGCTGCGCAGGGCAAGGGACGTGGTCGCCAGGTGATTGCTGTAGCGCGCACTGCGGATCTAGTGCTGATGATGCTGGACGCCACCAAGCCGAATGTGCATCGCGAACTGCTGGAGCGGGAGCTGGAATCGGTGGGCATACGCCTGAACAAGCGCAAGCCAAACATTTACTTCAAACAGAAAAAGGGCGGCGGCCTCAGCTTTAATTCCACCTGCTCCCTGACGCGGTGCAGTGAGAAAATGGTCCAAATGATTCTACACTCGTTCAAGATCTTCAATGCGGAGGTGCTGTTCCGCGAGGACTGCACAGAGGATGAGTTCATCGATGTGGTGACTGCCAATCGCGTCTATCTGCCCTGTTTGTATGTGTATAATAAGATTGATCAGATCTCCATTGAGGAGGTGGATCGACTGGCGCGAGAGCCCAACTCTATTGTGGTCAGCTGCAACATGAAGCTCAATCTGGACTACATGCTGGAGGCGCTCTGGGAGGCACTCCAGCTAATTCGGGTGTACACCAAGAAGCCCGGTGCGCCGCCAGATTTCGATGATGGCCTGATTCTGAGAAAGGCAAGTAAAAAAACTGATGAATAGAATTTTTTTATTCAATTTGTAATTGTGTCTTTGGTCCACAGGGCGTCAGCGTGGAGCATGTGTGCCATGCCATTCATCGAACGCTGGCCGCACAATTCAAGTACGGACTGGTGTGGGGCACATCAACGAAATACTCGCCACAGCGCGTGGGCATCGCCCATGTCATGGCCGACGAGGATGTTATTCAGGTGGTCAAGAAATGAATCGCTAGCAACGCAGCTGCATTTGTTCATCTGCTTGTTGTTGTCTGTTGTTGGCATCAATTGCGTTGAAAAATATATATTCTATTCTACATATATAAATTGATTGATTCTGATGCATCATCTGGAAAGGATTATGTCATTTAGGAAGGAATTATATCTTTTGTTTCAGTTTTAGGTTTTTACGCAGTGCTTCGATAATTAGGGTGAATTATTAATAACCAAGATCAATCAAGACCTGCTCGAGAAATCTAAAACTGTGAACTATCAAATCTAAGGTTCAAACTAGTCTTGGAAAAGCAAAACTTATGCTTTTAATAGCCAGCAAATAGCTTAGATATATACCAACATATTCCTGCAGGTTTAGTAAGGACATTGTTGGAATCACAAGTATAATTGAAATTACAGATTAGAGGAATCACTTGGACAAGTTCCAAACTAGGGCAAAATCCTTGTTAACTTGGAAACTACCAGAGCAATTTAGCTGCGGCTAAAAAATATCAGTGTGCTTAAGAGATCTTTGTACTTCTGCATGCAATATTGGATATGGCAGATCTATTTTTAGACATCCGCAGTTCTTAGATGGTCAAGTGCAAGCCGGTTTTACAATTTTTTCCGACCTAGTTCCTGTACAAGTTTTGCATTTTCTAAAAATCGTGGAATGCAGATCGATAGCATACAAATGTAATCTTTTCGAAATCCATAAGGATGTGGACGTGAGGTCTCTGGCCTCTGTTTTGGTGATAATTTAGTGTGTTTGATAATAAGTTTATTGATCGTTTGATTCCAAGATAACAACTAAAAACTAAATCCGATAATGCTCGCTGTATAACCCATTGGCTGCGTATCATTTCGATGCAGCAGCAGCGCTGGCTGTGGCCGCCGAGGCGGCTGCAAGGCTCCTGTTCAGCGTGCTTATCGCCGAGATGCTGGAGAAGGGCGTCGGTCCGCTGCTGATACGCTGCGGCTCCACCAGCTGCTCGGGCGGATTGTCGAGCTTGTCAAAGACATTGGTGGCATCGCGCAGACGATAGCGACGTAAATTTAAATATTGCTCCTTTTGCTCCTCGACACGCTGATGCAGCTCATGCAGGCGTCCGGACAGCGACACGAAGGATTCGTTGATCTGGTGAAAGCCACGCTTGAGATCACTCGGCGATACGCTCTGCGGATTGGCCAACGCATGCATGTGGCTTTCGGTGAGCTTGATTTGCTGCCGGAACCCAACCAGCTCCTCCTCGTATCTGGTTACCAGGCACTGAAAGTACTGAAATGGTGCCGTGTTCTCAAATTGAAGTCCTGCCGGCGTGTCCTGTGTCCGCTGCACCATCTCCAGTGATTGAATGGATTTGGCCGTTTCGCTGCGCAGCTGCTTGATGCGCCGATTGTTGGCATCTACCGAATTGGCCATGTTCTGCAGTACCCAGCATTGATTTGTGATCTCATGGCTCACATTGCTCCGCTTGGACGTCGAGGTGCGTCCAATATCTGAGGCGATGGTCTTCTGCTGCTTAATGTACGCCTTGAGTGCATCCACTGTCTTGACTATCTCCTCCGGCACCTGGGTCTCCTTAATCTGCAAGAGTAATCAACTTTTCTTTAGCTGTTTTGCTTTGGGATTATTTGTACCCACCTTGATGCCATCCTGCTTGTTGTCGCCCACCTTGGGCTGCATAGCGCCCACATCGATGCCGCCGAGGCCAACGAAGACCGGCGGTGCTGATGCTGCCGGTGCTCCAATTGTCAACGGCTTTCCAAAGATACCGCCACTGGGATTGGGGCCCGCGTTCATGCTTCCGCCCAGAAGCAGGTTCGTATTGAAAGGCTGCGCGGTAGCCGTCGTTGTGGTTGTGTTGAAGTTCAAACTGGCAGCCATCGGTGCCTGCTGCTTCATGAAGGAGAATGCGCCTACGCCGGCGCCCAATGTGGCGGGCATCGCCGTGGAGCCGAAGGCGGGCGGCGCTGTTGTCGGTGCGCTCGTCGTCGGCGCCGAAAAGCTGAACGTTGGCGCCACTGTGGCAGTCGCTGCACCAAAGGCTGGGGCTGATCCCGGCGTACCAAAGGCGGGTGCAGCTGCTGTCGGTGCACCGAATGCAGGCGCTGCAGCTGCAGAGCCAAAAGCGGGCGTCGCTGTTGGTGTACCAAAGGGGGGTCCCGATCCGGGTGCGCCAAAGGCAGGTGCTGCTGCGTGTGCACCAAATGCAGACGTTACTGTGGGCGCAAATGCAGGCGCCGCTGTCGTCGATCCGAAAGCGGGTAGCATCATGCCCGCTGCGTTTGGAGCCACTGCAGCCGGCGAGCCAAAGCCAAGCGTTGGCGCCGCACTGACAGCGGTGGAGCCAAAATTAAAGTTGGGTGCCGCTGCGCCTATGGCAGCATTCGCAGCTCCGGCCAGACTCATGGTGGCCGTTGCAGCACCAAAGGCGGGGGGCGGGGCGCTTGTTGCAGGTCGCGCGCCAAAACTGAAGTTGCCTGTTGCGGGGACGACGCCGCCTGCACCCAGACCGGGGTTCGTTGTGGGTGTGCCGAAGAAGGACATCGTTTATCGCTTGTTTTTTTCTCTCTATTAACTTAATTAATTTTGCTGTTTGCCACGAACGCGTTGTTTGGATTTGTGTTACACGATTTCACAAAATTTTACAATTCTGAACGCACACGACCAATTTATCGATATATATCGTTGTACTCAATCTTAATATTGACGACTGCAGGAGTTCACTTATCGATATATATATTTGTACTTTAGCTCAGTATTGACAACTGGTTCATAAGAGTTCATGAGCGCACTTTTTAAATGATATATATAATATAAATGTATAAATGGGAGAATGCGTTATTTCAAATTAGTTCTTCATGAATCGTTCATTCTATCGTTTCATCAATATATATATTATGTATTGCAACTTATATATATTAAAATTGTATTTAAGCTGAGCGATAGTTCTCCTGGATTCATGTTGTTATGAGCTAGCTCTGCTTCGCACTTCCAACACTGTTCTGTTAGCGAATGCTGCTACCAACTTTTGTAGTACCACATCCAAACACTAGGAGCGCCACTTCATATGAGAACAATTACAGTTATTTTCACGATCATGTGATTGTAGTTTCCTCGAAATATTTCAGCGCGCGTTTCACAAATTGCCTTCGATACTTGCAAAAAAAATAATGGATCAAGAGGAGGAGTATACAAATTATCTGAATGAGCACGGCGTATTGGCGCACTTGCTCTACATATTGCGTGAATTGGTGGAGCTCGATCCGCCGCCCGAAGATCCACTGATGGAAATTCTGCTTATGCTCGACTGCCCCCTGATACCCCAGGATCAGATGCTGGCGCTGGAACGAAAGGTGGCCCGCGCCCACGAGGAGCTGCGGTTCCTGCGCTGCTTTCTCACCGAGCTGGGCGGCCAGGAGGATGTGTACGACAGCGACTCGGAGTATGAATTTGTGGGACATATTGGGGATATGAGCTCTGGATTGACCCACTCCCCCCAAGATTCGAGCACCTACGAGGAGGGTTCCTCTTACACGTCCACGCCCACTTCATCCTCATCGCCATCTCTATTAGCCCAGCAGCAGCAGCAGTACGTTGTGCAGGCATCACTGGCCATCCAGGAGGAACCTCTGTCGCCGGAGCAGCAGCAGCCGTGCTGTAGCCACTCTGCTCCTCCGAGCAATGCGCAGCAGTTTTAATCCTCAATTTATGTATTGATTACATATGTAGCACGTGCATATTTATAATTTTTCAAAATTTTGTCTAATGAATGCATCTTAAAGATATTGAAACTCAACGCCAGATCGTTGCAGATCATTTATAATCCCATATATATTAATCGTTATATACATTGAATGAAATCAAGAATCGATCTTGACATATTATTAACTGAGAAAAAAACCTGAACAGATACGAATTAATCCCTTTTTATTTTTAAATGAATGCCCTATTTTGCAAGTTGCATTGAAGCAAAATAAAATCAACGTTAAATTGTTGCACGTTGTCAAAAACTATGTATTTATTTTTTATTGTTTGGTTTAATCTGCTGCAATTTATATGCAAGCAGATGGTCAGGATATGTTAATTCAGTTTCATTACATATCACCGAGATCGAGAAACAATTGGTCGAAAAATGAATTCATGTGTACAAAACTTTCTTTTGTTTATTAACTTACCTAACTAAAACTTGTGCAATATGCGAAATGAATTAACAACAAATTTGAGCCAACGAGGTAACTCGAACTTGGAACATGAATATATGTATATATTTATATATATGTATATATATATTTGTGCATACATGCTTGATGATTGACTGGGGAAATGAGTAGGCCATTAACCCGTATTGTGTCCGCACAGTTGTTTCTGTTGCCATCCGAAACAATGCAACATCAATTCAATTAACCCGAAATATGTCAGCCATGTCGACAATCATTCAGTTTCCGCTGCTGTTAAAGCCAACTGCGAAATTTGTTTACAACTCACTTGAATTGCAAGACGAAGCCGTGTTGGCGTATTTAGCAGTTTATTACCCATATATGTTAATACAATATAATTAACCGTTTTTAACCGTTCACTCGTCTGGAGGCACAGCTCTCACAGCCTATTTACAAAAAGGCCGAACTGCAACTTCCCCTTCCCCTCCTCGCCGATTTTCTGCTTTGAGCAAATTCGCCGTCTTGCGAATTCGCTCTCGTCGTTGTTTTTTTGCTCGTCGTTGTCTTTCTTGTGCTTCTTCATGTGCGTCGTTGTTGTTGGAATTGGCCTTAGAAACCAAGCCACAACAATCGTTCGACAGCTCACTTCTGAGTTGTGTGCTCAAGTTAGGCGTAGAAATAATAAATACTTAAATGTGGAAAATTCAGTTTACAGCCAGTCGGGAAACAGAGCACATATAAATTAAATGTGTTGATAAGTACAATAATATTTCGATCTCTGGACTGCAATTAAGATCAGTTAATCAGAGTCAGCCACTTATCTCCGGTCTCCAAGAATTTAATGAACATATTCAATATTCAGTGATATATATGATTTGGTATGCAATATTTATTTCACACAACTAAACAGATACATATATTCATAATTCAGTAAATATGTATTTTTTAATTATTTTAGGACCTCTAATTGATCTTTTTGTATAGCTTTCGGTTTTCAGTTAAGTTCTTGTATGAGCATCAAATTAATTAAATTTGAATTGGTTTTCATGAGCAGAAAACAAATGTTATAATAAATAATACATGTTCTGCATGTATTACAATATATGTTGTGTGTTCTACACTCAAAGCGGCTTAGCTTTCGAAAAACTAAACCCAGTTTACACAATTTATTTGCCCGTGCGCGACAAATCCGTTTAATCTCCGGCGTGGGGGGGAGGCGTGACACGGCTCGATGGCTGCCCGTCACTTTGACAGATAAACTGCAGTTGGAGTTGATGTACATAAATGTTTGCAATAAAAATAAAAACAAATTCGAGTGTGAGTACTCCTAAACAAACAGCTTCAACAGAAAATGGGCGTGGCAGTTGAATGTATTTAATTGCGCTCGTCGGAATTCGTTGTTTTATATTTGTTTTGCTGCTGTTGTTTTTTTTTTTGTTGTTTTTGCTGCGATTTGACTTTGAATAATCGCTGCGCAAATTGCCATTCAACAGCGATTTTGTGGCTAAACAGCAGCGAAAGCAAACTGCGCTAATTGATTGCAACAAAATGCAGTCGCATTGGTTAGCAACGTTTCTTTTTTATTTCTGCCCTGATTTTATGTTATTTTTATATTTTTGTTTGCCTGTAATTTTTGCGCTTAATCTGGGCGCGTGGCAAAATCAGCTTTGCTTTGCCAACCCCCTCGGCTTCCCGTTGCCTGCCACCTGCCCCCTGCTCTGTCAGTCTGGCGTAGTGCAAAACTTTAACCACGTAAAATACGAGCTCCCCGGGCAGCAGCCGCAACACAATCAACCAAAAATGCAAAAAATGTAAAAAGAATCGGCAAAGAAAAACGAAAGAAAGAATCAAAAAAAAAAATAAAAAATTCGCGAACGATAGTCGAATTGCATATAAAAACCATCGTCATGGCCATGGCGTTGCCAGACCGATACGAATTCCAGATGAGCTATACGAATGTATAGTGGAGCCCGCCAAAATGGGGCCTTTAATTGATTTTCCACATCATTTTTGGGTTTTCAATTTGCCAAGTTCAACGAAATTTATTTATTATTTTTTATTTTTTTTTATTTGGCCAAAATTTAAGTGAAATAATAACAGTTATAAATAGATGTACTTAAGATATATATAAATATGAGTAAAATTCTTTTAAAAATTGCAGTTGCAAGATATCAAGTAATAAAAAGGGCTTATCTTGTATTAAAATATTCACTGGATGATTTGAGTTTCCTTTTATTACTCAATATGCAACTCAGAATGCGGTGCAGCGCCATTGAGTGCAACATTGAAATGCTCGCTTTCAACCACCCACTCTACCCCGCGCACGGAAGGCGGATATGGCAAAGAAAGTGCAGCAAAAAAGTAACCAAACTGAAAAAAAATGAAAGCTGACTCCAAACAGTGCTGAGCTGAGCTGGGGCAGAGCTCTGTGGAGAGCTTCAATTTCATGTCGAGTAAATTTTAATTTACAGCTCTTTTGTGACCGCAGGTTTTGCCAACATGCGAGCCAAAAGCGTGAGTTTTTTTTTTTTTTGGTTTGTTGTTTTCCATTTTTGTTGTGGCTGTTTTTATTCACATGGCTTTTTGGGTATTTGGCCTGTTTGGCTTGTTGGTCAAATGAGATATCCGGGCTCCGCCCCACCCACCTCCATTAGTTGTAATGACCGCTCGGGGAGTGAGCTGGTGGGTGGTAGGGTTGTAACGTGGGCAGTTGCACAAGTGGCGCCGCTAGGCTAATTACTGCCCGCTGCCAAACTCTAAACTATGCTTCATTAGCGCCCTAATGAAAACTCTATTAGCCAAATGAGGCGGCGCGCCAAAAAAAAAAAGAAAAAATTAATGAAAACGCGTAAAACTTTTACCCAAAAAGCATCCGAAAAACGTGCGGCGACTAAATAATGAACACCAATTTATTGGCCAACACAGAACAGCAATTAAAATGCAATTAAAATACATAATTCACACAGCCAAAGTGGGTGTGGCAACAAATAAAAAAAAAAAAATAGAACAAATAAAATATAATATAAGCAGCGAGGCTCGCAGACAGCTGGGAACCGAAAATATTTGCTTATTATTTATTTGCACAGTTTGACCCCAAATACATCAATGTCTGCCACACACAGACACAAACACACACATGTTGGGGCACTAAGCGCATTTTATCATCTATTGTCATTTTTCATGATGCCGGAACAAGAACAACAACGACAAGGAAAAAAGGGTTAACAATTTTTATGTGTCAACAAGAATAATTTGTGTCACGAAAACGAAACAATGGCAACGCAACAACTTGACTAAGATGACAAAACAAAAAGTTGCAAAGTGTCGTAAACAAAAGCAGACAGCGTATTAATAATGAAAACAGGACGGAGAAATACACACACACACACACACACACACACATACGAACTGGCAACTATCACAGATGCAAAGAGACAGAAAAATAGAAACACTGCCAGAAACACGTTCAAGACAGCAACCAGGCAACAAAAGTGTTCTGAGGAATCAACAAGCTGCTAGAATATAATACCAACACACACACACACATATATATATATATATATATATGTATATGTATAATAAAATAACAAACGCCCGTCAGCTACGTGCAACGCCGACAGCCGCGTGTGTGCTACGTGCACGTGTCATAATCCTTTTGCCGTGCAACATTTTTCGCTTTGTTCAACACAATTCTTCTTCTTTTTTGTTGGCACTACGCGTCACGCCTGAAAACACGAATTTCCTCCATTTGATAATATTCAGAATTGCCCGAGTGTCCGTGAAAATAAATCTCTATCTCAATCAATGTAATATTTATGCAAATTTCGCTAGTAAGAATTATTTATGAGGATCAGTTGAGCAGTTGCTGCTGCAAATGGAAACAACACGTTTTTATACCCTGTTCCCATTGAAAAGAAGGGCAGAATGTTTCGTGCAACAGTATGTAGCAGGCAGAATGGAGCATCTCAGACCACATAAGCCATATATAAATTATTGATCAGTATCAAATGCCGAGTCGATCTACTAATAAATTATCTCTGAGATTATTTTAGAAACTTCAAATTTGGAATAAATGTTTTTGGATAGCACAGTTTATTTTATTTTATCGATAGCTTCACCTGATTCGCAAATATTGATATAAATCGATTCTCTATTTGTTTTTTTTTTTAAATATTATGTTTAAACAGTTGAAATATAAAAATAAACAAAATTCCCATATATTTCCAGCAATCCGGTACATCTATGATTCCTATACGAGGTCTGCCCAATAAGTAATGAGATTAAGTCCATAAAATACGTATATTTAAAAATTAAGGTACATTGATGTGATCCCCTTCAAAGTACTCCCCTCCCGCAACTACACACTGGTTCCAACGTTTCTTCCAGCTTTCGTAACATTTCTGGAAGGCTTCGACTGTAATGTCCTTTAGTACCCTCGTCACGGCGGTCTGGATGTCAGTTATGGACTCAAAATGCGTTCCTTTCACGGCCAATTTTGTTTGGGGGAACAAGAAGAAGTCACAGGGTGACATATCCGGCGAATAGGGCGCTTGCAGCAACACTGCGATGTTTTTAGAGGTCAAAAACTGCAACAAAAAAAATTTTTAATTTTTTTTTTTTTTTTTTAATTTTTAATTTTTTTTTTTTTTTAAATTTTTCTGACGGTTTCTCGTTTCAAATTAAGTTCATCAGCCAACATTCGAATGGTTAGCCGCCGATCTTGAACATTGTTGTCAGTTCGACCTTCAACCGGCCTCCCACTTCGCGGTTCATCCCCGACGCTCTCACGACCATTTTTAAAATCTTTATGCCATCGAAACACCTGAGCACGACTCAGGGCTTCATCACCGAACACTTTGACCAATTTACCGTACGTTTCCGTAACAGAATCGCCGAGTTTAACGCAAAATTTAATCGCGTCGTTCCATATTCGTGACACGCCTTGCAAACACGTTGTCGAAAACACAACACAGCTGGAGAACTATCGAACGTACGAAAGTCGCGAGCACATGTATCGATAGAGGAGGGATGGGAGATTAACCGACCGAAGTTTCAGGTTCGTAGTGTTACCACAAGCGCGGCTAAAAAATCAGTCCCATTACTTATTGGGCAGACCTCGTATATAACATCGACTGAAATAATACACTGGAAATGTTAATTCTGTCAGAAACGCGAAATTTAACGAATGTTAATTATGATTGCCGATGGTAATTATTAATTTGGACACCCAAGTGATTGATATAAGGTAATTTTAATTTACATTTGCCTTGAATATTCCCATTTTTGTCGATTAATGTGGTAACCAAGCTATTAGAGTGTCGCAACAAATCCTTGCGCTCAATGTGGCACCACCACAAGTTGCTGAGCAACATTTACTATTATGCTCATTAATTTCAATAAACAGCGCTTTGAGGCTATTTAAGCCAAGTTATTAATAGCAAGAATTCTCACAGAGATGCTTGCTGGGCTTTAGTTAAGAACTGATTAATTTTTAAGAAATAAAGTGTGTAAATTTAATGTAGTAATTAGGGAATAAATTTATAAATTAATTGTCATTTTAATAATTCAAAATATGTAAGCGACTTGTCTGCTTACAGATCTATATTTTAGGATAAGCTGTTTTTTTTTTTGAGTGTAGCTTAAGTAAGAAACTATATTCAGGTAAAATGCGCATTCATTGTTGCCAAATTACGCATACGCCATATTGCCACGTATTGCATAGCTGAGGAAATTGCTTAATGATGACAACGCCAATTTCTGAGAGACAGAGAGAGAAAAAGTTTTTAATTGCAAACTGGACACAGCTAATACACGGGTCCGGCATTGGATTGAAGCAGGGGCAGACAGCAGCTGATGTTGCAAATAGCTCGAACAATCCCCAGGGGCATTTGCGACACAGGCCTCTAATTATTTTGTAAACGCGGCCGCCCGCAACGCTGCGCTTCATTAAAAATAAGCAGAAGCAGAAGCAGAACCAGACAGAAAGTGGCACAGTTTTTACAGCTGCCGCTGCTGCTGCTACTGCTGCCGCTGCTGCTGCTGCTTCTGCTGGCTCTGATGGATGAGTTAATCACCCAGAAAAGCGGCATACAAATCAACAAGCAAACAACTCGCCGCCGCCAAAGCGCTTGTCAGAGCAGCTTAAATAAACGTCCAATGACCGCAGCAGCTCCACGCTTGCCACGCTTGCCAAAGGACCCTCGAAAAACCCACGAAATTAATGGAGCAAATCAAACGACCAAAAACCAGACGCAGCCCAGTTACAGTTACAATTCCAACTCCAACTCCAACTTCATCTGCGATTCCACTACCATTTCCACTTTGTAGCCTGCTTTTGGCTTAATAATGACAAGATTTGTGTGCGTCGCATACGAAATTAGCCGGAGACCAGTGTCCGGCGTTGCCAGACTGTGACATTTTCTATTTTTTCTTTGTCTTCGGTTGACGCTCATTAATTTTGCACTGCAACAACGCGCCTGCCCCATTCTCATCCTTATACAAATTTTTCTAAGTAAAGCCCAAGCGCGAATTACAAAAATATAAACTTGCGGCGCAAGCCTGTCCAGAAGATACACTGTGGGAAATATGAAGGTGTCTATGGTAATAATTAGTAATATTATTATAAAAGACGGATAACTTTACTAAACTATCCTTTTCGAGTACTATATATAGTACATATATATATATAATTTTCGCTTTCATTTGTGATATTAAATATTTATTAAATATTTTCAATTTTTGGGCTGACTGAGCTGATCCACATTGATGTGATCCCCTTCAAAGTACTCCCCTCCCGCAACTACACACTGGTTCCAACGTTTCTTCCAGCTTTCGTAACATTTCTGGAAGGCTTCGACTGAAATGTCCTTTAGTACCCTCGTCACGGCGGTCTGGATGTCAGTTATGGACTCAAAATGCGTTCCTTTCACGGCCAATTTTGTTTGGGGGAACAAGAAGAAGTCACAGGGTGACATATCCGGCGAATAGGGCGCTTGCAGCAACACTGCGATGTTTTTAGAGGTCAAAAACTGCGACACACTGAAGGCACGATGGCATGGAGCATTGTCATGATGAAGGATCCACGTTTTGGCAATCTCTGGACGGACTCTAATGACTCGTTTTCACAGCCGATCGAGTACTTTCAGGTAGAAATGTTGGTTGACGGTCTGCCCAGGTGGTACAAACTCTTTGTGCACGATTCCTTTGCCAGTTCGAGCTTCAGCCGGCCTCCCACTTCGCGGATCATCCCCGACACTCTCACGACCATTTTTAAAACCTTTATGCCATCGAAACACCTGAGCACGACTCAGGGCTTCATCACCGAACACTTTGACCAATTTACCGTACGTTTCCGTAACAGAATCGCCGAGTTTAACGCAAAATTTAATCGCGTACCGCTGTTCAATATTGCGTCGTTCCATATTCGTGACACGCCTTACAAGCACGTTGTCGAAAACACAACACAGCTGGAGAACTATCGAACGTACGAAAGTCGCGAGCACATGTATCGATAGAGGAGGGATGGGAGATTAACCGACCGAAGTTTCAGGTTCGCAGTGTTACCACAAGCGCGGC
This sequence comes from Drosophila nr. medialis 2 BK-2023a, assembly GCA_035044325.1. Lineage (NCBI taxonomy): Eukaryota > Metazoa > Arthropoda > Insecta > Diptera > Drosophilidae > Drosophila > Drosophila nr. medialis 2 BK-2023a. Next base: position 385,263 of record JAWNMH010000038.1, read on the forward strand.
TAAAAAATCAGTCTCATTACTTATTGGTCAGACCTCGTAGTTGAAACCCTGTAACGAGGTTCAACATATTTATTTATTGAACATACATTTAAAATAAGTATTAATAAGTTGATAGTTAACAATTAATTATTATGCTTTCATCTTGCCTAGCTGATATACTTCTCAACCATTAACATTTACAGGGTATTTGAAATTCGCGTTGGTTTCTGTAGAGCACACTTTAGTGCTTTGAAAATATGCGCCTTTTTTTTACGTGCTTGCGGCTTTAATTAAGCAAACGGCGTTGTGGAAATTACTTAACCGAGTGCCGGCAGTCGAGGCCAAAAAGATATAGACACACTGACGGAGACTATCATATGCAAAGCATGCAATTTTGGAGTTACCCCCCGCCAACTTTTGTTACCCCGTTGGCCACTACACACACACAGAACTCGTTGAATTCGCATAAACTGTAGTAATAATTTCACACAGCGGGGTTAGTGGGGTTTTTCGCTCAAAAGTTGCTGTAACGGAAACAGCTGTTTCCGCACCATGTAGTCTAACCCCCGCCTTCGAACACCCACACACACACACACACCACTGCACACTCGCTGCCTGCTGGCGGTACAGCAATCTACTATTCATTTGAATTTTGGCTGCCGACTTTTGTGTTGTTTGCCACCGCAGCGACCATAAAATGCAAAAGATTATGAAAGGTGGTGCAACAGTGGCTGCCACAGCACACAACCACTTCCTTGCATGCATCCGCATATAAAAACGTACTCATGCATTTAGTTGTACCGCACAATAATAATAATAATAATAATAATAATGCAACGACCTCATTCTGGGAATACACTTAGTGCTTTAGCAAGCATTTGGAATTACAGGCAACCCCATCGTAAATATGTTGCAAGCAGCAGCTGCAACTAATTTACCAGACTTATGCCTTTTCTATTAGTGTTGTTAAGCAACTAAACAACGATCAGTATTTACTCTATTACAATCTGAATAAATCTGTAAAATCCTCACCAGACAGTTATTCCTTACTTTTATTACTCATTATTTCTGATAGCTGAAGATGCATTCTTACATTTAAGTATTATATATAGTATATATACATGTATATATAATTCAATTTAAAGTCAGCAGAGTCATATGCTTATCCTCAACTAAGTTGATATTGATTATAGCTGGAAAACACTTGTTAGACACTTTTTTTTTGTTTTTGTAAAATACACACTGGAAATCTGAAGCCGTATCTCACTCACTCGAAACACTACAACTACTTATGCAGCTGATCCAAGGGATTTGGTTTAAGGTACTTGATCCATGTGCATGTATTTGTGAATGCCAGCTGCCAAGTAAAACTATAAGTTGGCACCGTTCTCTGCTTAGTATTTCGATTCTACGTATGTATGTGTTCTTGAGCTGTTGTGTGCATTACTTTAAAGAACATGTATAACATATATAAATAAATTATAAGTGGCAAAGTTTGCTCGTTGCAAGCTCAAAAACATCCTTTTCAACTTCAGCTCCAGCGTGCAACTTGCACGACAAATAGATAGAGAGAGAGAGAGAGAGAGAGTGGGTTGCCTCTGGAGGTGGCATAAGTACGACTCGACGAAGTTTGAAGTCACGTGTATGCCATAACATATCAAATTACGCATTACGTTCGACTAATGGGAATTAAGAAACTCTAACGAGTGTAACAAATGCAAATGAAGGCAACCCTGGCTGGCAACGCAGCCGTTTGCAGCCGACTTGACGGTCTCGGCTCAGTTAGTTGGCTGTCTTATCGGCAATGCAATAAACATCAATTTGTAATCAATGTGCCATAAATCAGTTTGCAGCGTTAAGTTTTGCCAAATGGTGCACACACATGACATTTATCAAGTATTTATAAGCCTTTAAATTGTGGCATGAACTTCACTCCCAAACGGACGAGCTGAAATTTAAAAATTGCCATCAATTTTCTTATATTTGTCTTTTGTTTTATTTTTGAATTTATTTATTTTATTTGTCTGTAGTTGAAAACATCATTCATCAAGCAGGAGCTTATGTGGAATTTAATTTTTTTGATTGCCATCCGAATTCTGTCTTAATTTAAAACTCATCCAACTAAAGACTTCAACAACATTTGTTTGTGCTGCAAGACTGGATGTTCGATTTGCAATTTACACGAATTTATTGTGGCAACACTTTTAAATTGGTTATTCCCAATTTTTCAACTTGACACATTTTAATTTGGCGTTAGGGTCTCTGCACCCACTTACCTTATGGGGGCCAAGCAACTATTGAACTTTTGTGCCAGGCCGCAAATTATTTTTGCAGTACCGCAAACTCCACGAGGCTTGTGCAACTTTCCACATGCAAATTTTTTTGGGGGCCTGCTTCTGCTTCTTGTCTGCCTCTAGCGGTTGCCACGCCAGTTGCAAGTCCTGGAAATTACATTTTCCACATTAATAAAAGAAAATGAAATGAACCAAATAAAAACTATGCAAATGCGCTGCGTGCAGCGCACCCGATAAAACCAAAGCAGGAGACACATGTGTGTGCGTCATGTTTTTTATGTTTTTTTTTTTGTGAGTGTTTCGGTAGCTTTGGTGCTCTGGTGCTGCCAGGCTGGCTTAGGTTTTGCCAGAACTATATATATATATATATGTATAGTCAAACATAACGTGCGGCAGCTGTTGCTGTCAGTGGCAAAAGTCACAATAAATTTTTGCATTAGTTCGCAGTGCAGTTGGCTCTTCGCAGCCACAAAAAAATAAAGTAAAAAACGACAAAAAATGAAATCATGAATAAATTAATGGCGAATCGTGTACACAAAATATTGTGTGCGCAATTAAAGGCAAAAGTTAAGTTTTTGACTCAAAGCAGTCGGCACTTTAAACAGTCTGTGAACGAAAATTAGCCGGAGGTAATTTAGGCTGTTTTAATAAGAGAATTAATTAGATCTCAATTTTTGCTGGCTGTGTACACGAAGAAGTACAAGCTTGGACAGCTGCCGCAGAAATTATAAAACAACTACACCAGCGACTTGTAAATTTAGGGCTTTGAGGTAACTTTTTGTTCTTTGTTGTTGTTTTTAACAAGTGCGTGAGCGAACTGGCAGAGAAACGAAACCAATTGAAGCAGCAAAGAAACAACATTTAATTAAATACATTTTGAAAGACAATCCTTAAAAATAGGCAAACTTTTTTTATTTTGAAACATAAATGATAAAACACAATTGACAAAGATAGTATAGGAAAATTGTAAATATCTATTTTTACTATATGCCATTCTTAATATAAATTTGAAAAAATTCAATTTATTTTTGGCTAGATTTCAGCTAGTGCAAGTCCCTCAGCTGTACTTCCTGTTAATGTAAACAACTCCTGTAGAGGGCAGATGATTATGTCTGTGACTCCTTGCGTACTTGCAGATGTTTCCCAAATGTAGCCATAGCTCTTTTATCAGTCCATGCAATGACTTCCTATCCCGCAGGGTTTTAAGTTTTATGCCAGCTTCGGGAGCTGGCAACATTTCGTTGTGGTTGTTGCTGTTACTGTAGTTACTCAAGGTTTTTATTGTTGTTTCAAGTGGTTGCCATTGTTGATGCCGTTGTTGTTGTTGGCCGGGAGATAACTACGTGCTAAGAAATGTGTAACAAACTACACACACTGAGATACAGGCACGAATAAAGATACAGATACAAATACAGATACACCAACAGATGCAGATACTGAGCCAGAACCGCAGCCAGAACCGAAGCACACAATGGCAATGGCGCACCACGTCTCCATGGACACATTCTAATAAAAAGGAAGCATTGAGAACGCCATTTTGTGTTGCCATTTTTGTTCTGCTGCTTCCTGCCTGCCAAGCCTGCCTGCCAGTGATGCGAAATGCTTGCGAAAGTGTTGCGAAATGCTTGCAAACGTGTGTGGCGAACACATTCAATGGCTTCTGTGGCTTGAAGGAAGAGTTTATTTTATGGTCCCACGTCCAGTCATTTATTACTCGTCACTGATACATACTGTCTTGCTATGAAGCATTGCTCAGCACTGATTTTCGATCTCCTACTGCCAGTTACACAGTTACACAGTTACTATTATTTTCTTTTTTTTAAGGCATTTTAGTTATAAATGCCGCACTACTTGAATGAATCTCGTGGGCGTAATAGTTTTTAAATGGCTTTTATCTAGCTGCATCTCTCGTTTTGTGTGTGTGTGTGTGTGTGTGTGTGTTATCGCACACACAAATGTGTTCTCCTCTCTTCTCTTCTGCCATCTACACAAATTCTTCAACTGGGGCAGCAACAAATTGTCATTATATGCAATTTGTGGAACAAACCAGAAAACACGCGCATCTCGCATTGAGCAAGGGTTTCGGAAGATGCTCTTCAGAAGCGAATACATTCAACGCCATTTCTCGCGCGACTTCAGTTTCGCTCGCTGAAAGGCAGCACAGCTGCAGCCAGTCAGGTGTCAATTACACTATCGAACAAATTTAAAATCAAAAGAAACTTAATAGATGTGTTGGATGTGATATATTTTGTAAGGTTGAAGATGGGATATATGATTATGATGATAAAGCAAAATCGTTAGACTTATATATGTGAAAATTGTTTATTAAATGGTATAATTATTTCTGTGTAAAATTAAATTAATTTAAAAACTGGAAACACAATTTTCATTAAATTTCTCTTCACAGCTTGAAATTGTGTGCAGCTTAGTGCAGAGGTTGAGTCCGGTTGAAGGCACTGGGGAGCTGAGTTTTAGATGCAGTGATTCGTGAATGTTGTAAAATGCTCGCAATTTAATTGCAGCAAACTTAACTAAGATGAAATCATGCCACTAGCCAGTGAACAGGAATGCGTTCACTAACTAAGACACAGTTAGTGGCGAGTATTCTGCTTAATTGATGCATGCACATGCCACACAATGTTAATTACTTACGCGGCAACATGACGTATGCGTAATCAGAAATGATGATAGCTAGTTTTGGCATTGGCCCGCATTAGTATTGTCTTTTATCGCGTCTGCTTAAATTAAGCATATTTAATTTGGATTAATGTGCTGACTGTCTCGACATTTTTGCCCCTAAATCGATTTGGTCTGCAGCTCAATACTAAGCTCTGCATATTTTTTATGGCAAATGCCAATCAAGTCGTGAGCCTGGAAAATAGATTTATTACGCTGACTCCTGAACTGTGCCACTGTGGCACTTCTCTTGTCCCTACCACTGTAAATTGATGACACTGCTCACAGTGAACTAATCAATTTCTTTTTTTTCTCTTTTGCATTTGCTTTTCCGGTCAATTAGCGCCATAAAAAATACATGCAACTAATCAGTGCGACAAAATGGGGAAGTGGGGGCGACAGAAAAGAAACCTAATTCAATCAAATTCCTTTGAATACTTAATGATTTAAGTCTCGAGTTCTTAAGTGGAGAGTATTATAAATGTGTTGAAGAGAGCCTATCTGAACTTAGTGGTTCGTGGTTATCTGAACTTAGTGGTTCAATATTGTTCAAAGATAGCATGTATATTAAGTTATATATACATATTCAATTATTTTTAATAAATTTCGTAAAATAAGAGCAGCAAGAAACTTACCAAAAATTGAATCAGACATGAATTACCGACTTCCTATATAGGTATATATCTTAATGAAAAATCCTTTTTCAAATCAGATGATGTGTTGCATCTCAAACTTTACTTAGTTAGCTGCCCTTTTTTAATTCTGTCGTGACTTTAATGTGCTTTAACTCGCACAGCTTGCCAAGCCACGCCTCCCACCCGCATTGTTGCCACTGCCGCCCATTTATTTCCCCGCCAACGCAATTTAATTTGTGTGCTAATGCTGTGCTTTAGAAAATCCGTACGTATGAAATCTTTCTGATGATATTTTTATATTTCCGACATTTCCTGCGCTGCAATATAAATGAGTGTAACACTGAGCGTATTAGCAATTTTAATGCACTTGCCCTTATGGCTCATGCTGTCTCTCATTCTCTTAATCGCTTTCTCTTTCTTTCGCATTAAATGCTAATTTCGCATACGGCGCACGGCACACGGCCGTGGCCAAGCAGAAGTAGGACGCAGCAATGCCATACACACACACACTCTTACACACACAAACAAACACACACGCGCCCACACACACACACACACAAACAGACACACACTCGCTACATGACATTTTACAGGTTATTATTATGCAAAGGACACGCGTTGCCAGCGACTCATGCTGTTATCCTGTTGCAAAATCTGCGACGGTGTTGGTAAATTTGCATTTATTCATGGCATAAATAAAGCATAGAGCAAAATTCGCTGCCGCCCACTCAAAAAACACAATATAAAATATAGGAAAAAAAGGCTGAACTACAGTCCCTACCAGAGCAGAGCAAAACCTGCGGTGCTTTAGGCGGCTTTTGGGCGATTCTGATGTTAGCAGCTTGTAGTTTCTCGCCATGCATTTAATTTGTACATTATTTGACCCGTTCAACGCATGCCGCAAATGTTGTTTATACAAAACTCGCGCAAATACACGTTATATTTAACATATAGCATCAGCTGTTTGCGGTTGCAGCCCCACATTTCTGTTAGGCGTCAGTTGATTTGAATGTTGAGTGGTTTTTGGCCGTGTGTGGCTCTATTTCCGACTTGCACACAATGCCCAAGTGTAAAATACAAAATGTGTAATGGACGCAACGCATAGTTGATTACCAACCAAATAAATATATAATTGTGGTTTGTTTAGTTCCGAAATTAGATTACAAATGAAGGAAAATATATTAAAATGAAATACAGAGAGGGAAAAAAAGTGTTCTTTTTTTTGGACACAAAATGACATTGTTAAAATACATATTTAAGTCCAAAATTTAAAGCTAGTATAAAAAATCATCCTTTATTTTCTTGTATAATTTGTTATTAGTTTTACTTAATTAACTAATAAGACTCTCGCCACAGCTTTTGGACACGAGTTACACATAAATTTCACCCCAATCTAAGCTGAACTAAATATTTTAAGCTATTCAAAGTTAAATTAAATTCATAAGTTTATTAAGCACTTAATTAATGCAGTGCTCACAGGCTAAGCTCATATTAAAAATAAATCTGACTTCAAACGGTTGAGAATCCGAACTCAAAATTTCAAATACTTGCTGGCAATAAGCTAAAGCCTAATCTGCCCGATTCCAAAATTGCTGGAAAGCCAAAGCGCACAACTTGGCTACATAATGACGCAACTATGTTGAAGGCTGTGCGTGCCGAAAACTTCAAAACGCAACGGGCAACATAACGCAAATAACACGCCAGACAAAAAGATAATCTAACCGCAGGCATAATACCGCATAATATTGAATTAGAAATGCGTAAAATTAGCCCCAAATACTTAGCCGAGCCAACACACGAGTAACGGCCACCAAACGGCTCCCAGAGGCCAGGGTTGGCTTCATCACCCCCCCCTCTCATGGAACTGTCATAATTTTATGCAACAGAGGCCAGTGTTAACCTTTGCGACAAATAATAAAATAAATTAAAGTTAAACAGCGCAAAGCATATATGAAAATTGCTTCAAATTTCCCTCGAGTCGATGTACGCGATAAAACCCAGCGCAACTTTAAGCCCGAAAACAGTTTTTGAATGTGTGTGAGGGTGTGTGTGTGTGGTGTGTGCGCAATCTTTTGTAGTGCCACACCCAGCACACAGTCGCAGTCACACAGATACGCGCTGAGACACCTGGCCGCACTCAGATATGCATATAAAACACATATGCCACAAGGATGTGGCGCCATGTGTGTGGCATAAGCTAAGACTAACGGTAAACAAGCGACAAGTAGTTTTTTTGCATTTATTTTTATACACTGATAACGAAGACAAACGCGTATATTGGTTTTATGGTTTAATTTTCAGGTTCGATACTAAAGTGAGTTATGTTTGGTTCCGACAAAAAATTAGATTGCGCTGTAACGCATATTAATTCCTATATGTTTGCCAGAGTATCTGCCAGTCGTTCTTGCACACATTTTTCTTGATACAAGCATAAGCAAACAAAGATGCTCGCTGAGTTGTTGCTGCTGCTGCAGATATTGTTTTCCTTGCTATTTATTTGGCTGTAGTTTAAGTATTTCTGCTCAATGTCTGTCCGTCACAGCACGGCAAGCAATTTGTTTATAAGCCGTGTTCTCAGTTTCATTTTCGCGAAATGTGTGCTCAATTTCACTTTCGCGAAGTCAAATTGACTAAAAACGGTTGGCATTTCAAATCTGTGCTTAGTAGTAGTAGTAGCAGCTTCTCAATTTCGAAATAATCTTAAAGATATTTTTAAAAAGAAATTCATAAATAGTTGGCAAGTTGAAACTAGAAGCGGAGTTCAGAATACAGCAATGAAAATGTTTTTAATTAGATGCGAAGCTCAGAAATAGGTTGTTTATTAACCGTCGACTTCTTCTACCCTTTTTTGCCACTTTCTCTTTCCTTTGACTTCTGGTAGTCCTTCTGCTTGTGAATTGGCCGTGAGCTTATTCAACCCGACTCGCTTGCATTGTGTATTCCATTTCCATTAGCACTTTAATATTTAATGACTGCTGTTTATCGCACATAATTGAATTCAGTTTCTTCGCCTTTTTGCTCATTATATGATTATCTTTTGTTCTGTAATATCCGCAATATGGTTAAGCTACCAACAGTTTGCTTGGCAATTTTTATGCGGCTTAATTATTTGGCTTGCTGCGACTTTCGTCTTGTTAGGCGGGTTGGCTTGATAAATAATGCAAGCATTGCCTTTGGTTTCATCTCACGCTCGTCTTTAATGGGCAGAGCTTTCTCCAGTTCTTTGCTCTCCCCCCCACGCTCTCCATACATAATTCTCAATCAAATGTCGGGACTACTCACTCACATATACACACACATACACAAATAAACATACAGACATACATATCCCGCAACTGAAAGCGCTTGTAATGTGCGGGCACGAAACATGATTTTCTTTATGCCTCCCTTTTTTCGCTTTCTTCTTGGGGTGCCGTAAATAAGAGTTACGTATTTTTGGTTTGCCTTTTGAAACCGAAATTTAATTAATGCGTTTCCTTCGTGTTTTCGCATATTCATGTTACCAGCATCGCTTGGCCAGGGCCAAAAATCGTTGCCAGCGCGTACGTGTATGCCTGTATGTGGCACGTTTTGATCATTAGCCAACGGTAGGTGTTATAAATATGCGTTAAACTGCGCTAATATGCATGGCGATGAACGACAGCCCTACCACAAGCACAAACACAAACATACACACACACACAACCCTACAACCCTACAACCCTACGCCTAGCTATATGTATACATAAAGGGTATTATGTAGATGTTGCACACAATTTATGACTGGCACATGAGACACGACAATTACTTGGTCATGGTCAAGTGCAAGAAGGGACTCAAGGCCCACTGCGCAGCTGCCTTTCTGGAGCTTTGAGTTCTTTTTGAGCTCTTTTATAGCTGTTTGTAGTTCTTTTTGAGCAATTTTCTAGCTAGAACTTTCAATTATGAGCGTTCTCCTTAAATTTGAAACACATTTTTTACCTTTCAGTCTGCATAAATTATGGTAAAAAAGTATCAACAATTATTTATAATGTCCCGAATTTCGTGTTGAAAGGTTGTCGGCCGCCAGCAGTAGCCAAGAAAAAGGTTTAAAACGTAAACAAGAAGCCGCTGGTAATAATTCAAATAAATTTATACATTTTGCTTGTATTCCGAAAAAAAGGAGGGCAAAGGAAAAGGAAAAGCAAAAGAAACGAAACAAAAACCACAAACGACCCGTTTAACTTGGCCTTCAAGCATCATTTGTCAAGGCGTATATTTCATGGCTCTTTAAACCGAGATCAAGCTAAATTTCACTCTCAAGTGTTTATACCCACCGCCTATCATATGCGGACCACAGTGTGGTTTTGCTTATTAGCGTATTTCTAACACATGTGCAGCCCTGGTAAATCCATCAGCCATCAACTGAGCTGTCAACTGACGCAATCTGACGGAAACTGCCGGCGACTGACATTGATTGTTCCATGAGCAGGAGCAATCCAAGCCAATTCTTGCTAGAATGGATGCGCTTTGTGTCTGGCAAATTGTTCAGAGTTTATCATACTTTGTTTTGTTAAAGGGGCTTATGATATTGTCATTAGTTATGTAACGTCCTGATCAAAACTCTACAAGGATCATTAGCTATGTATCCACACATATCTATATTTAGTTGAAAAACGAGCTGAGCTTCTCAGTTCATTCAAATAATTGAAGCTCTATATTTATTTGGCAGCTAGTCAATCGATTTTTTAGATACGTTTTTTATCAAAATCAAATCATATCACATAAGTAAGTGCTTTTAAGGACATCCACAGTTCGGCTGTGCAGAATCTTGGCCTTCTTCTTCTTCCTGTCGTTTTGCGGTTGACAGTTGGACATTTGGTGTCTGCCTCTTGTTGTGGCTGCCGCTTTCATTGTCCGAGTCGTTGTGATTTCATTTGACAGTCGACGGCACTGCGGCTTAGGCGTCGTATGTGTAATCTGGCTGCCCTCAAATGTATGCTACAATTTTCGCTTTCGCTTTTGTGATAGGTGTCGACTTAATCAAAAGGCCAGCTACTGCACGTTGCATAGATTTCGCTTTAGTTTTTCGTTGGCCATAAAGCGCACACGTCTACAGACTGAGCGCAAGTGAGATGGCAACACAGATAATAACATAGAGAGATATAGATAGCAACCAACAGATAGAGAACACAGTCAACTTGAAGTGAACTTCGCAGTGCTTTAGCATTTTCTAACAATTTGCATAAATTTGCAGTTTACCCAATTCCCCAATTCGCATTTTCTTGTTTCCACTTTTCTGCATGAAAATGGTATTCACGACACATTGCAACACACTAGAAGTGCAATTAATGGATATCCTCTTAAAGCATTTCGACTGCATTCGACTTTTCCCTCTTATGGCTTTTAATGAATTTATGCAACTTCTTTGCCAGCTGACATCTCAATTTATGAGCTTCGACTGCACTCAGGGGCATTTGCCATAGCGTTACCGCAGTACTTTCCTTCTGTCCCCGACTCCGACCCCCTTTCCGTGGCAAGACCACCCTCTGGCTAGCCAGCCAGCCAGATGGCACCATAAATAAGCAGAGGCCATGCAATTATGCGCTTGAGCTGTCATTGCCCGTTGCCCGCTGGTGTGAAAATTGCATATTGGCATAAATTAATCAGCTTGCTGAAGCGCCAGCTGTATTTTACCTGATTGGCCCAATTGGGTCAACTATTCAATTGATTCACACCCGGCGACGCCTCGCTGTGTGTGAGTGAATATAAGAAATTGCCAAGCGAATAATGCAATTGCTGTCTGATTGCCAGCTCTTGATTAAAGCTGACTCAATTTAAACGCATTCAACTTGTTTCAATTTATTACTTGAAGTTGCTTTTTTAATAATGGTGTTTTTTTATTTTGGTTTGTTTAAGAAAAGTTTTTATTTTATTTATTCAAATTTATTTAATTCCTAAGCACATAAGTAATATTGTGGGCAGGACTCGCTAGTAACTCCTTCTGTGCACATAAGATAAATAAACTGTAGAGCGAAGAGCACTTAAGTCGCATTGTTGACTAAAAGCCACAGTTGGATGAGTTGCTGCCACTGGCCTTTGCCGCCTTGCGTTTACTTGTGTGTTCAGTTTAATTGATTTGCTTTAAGGCTCAACCAATCTTGACGCAATGGCCTAACAACAAAGAAGGAAAGCAAAAAATTCACTTTTGCCGAGCGGCAAAGGCAAAAGGAAACTGCAGACAATTAAGCAAACGTAGCAGGCAGCGCACAGAGTCTGAGGCTGCCACAGTAGTGGTGCCTGTGTAGCAAGTGGCAAGTGGCAGTGAGAATTGCAATGAGAACTGTAGCAATTACTTACTCGAAATCTGATGGCTGGGCCTCGTCTTGGCGGAGAGACTTAGCAAAGTCTCGACTCTTGCGGCAGCAGCTGCAGCTGCGGCGTGAAAGTGAAATACTTTCCCATGGATTTCCATTGTTGCGGTTCAAGCCTCGGATGTTTGCGCAAAAGATTGCAAAAGGCAGCAGGGCAAAAAGCGAAAAGAATTGTGTCAAGCATTTCGTTCGTGTTTTGATTTGGTTTTTTAATGGTCTGCAAGTGAAAAGCGATTCAACATTATTTCCTTTCCGCACGTATATTTAATCGATTAGTTTAATTAATTAGACACATTTAACTTGTTCAATTAAGCTCTAATTATTTATTTATTTTTTATTTTATCAATGAATGCAACAGAATGGAAATAGTCGGAAGCCAGCGGTTGCAACTGCAACACAAGTCACTTAAAACAGTGTGAGAAATTAATTGCAATTGCGACCAAATTGGATAACCGCAAATAAATTCGTGTAATGGCCAACATTTTTGTGGTGCCAGAGGCATATCAAGCAAGGAACACGAATGCGTTACGTAGGCGATTTAAAACGAGCTGTTTACGTGACATGCACAACAAGTGGCAAGTGGAAAGGAGAAAGCCAATCTTAGAGTGTGGGTAAGGCGGGGGAAGGGCATTGGCAGGGATAATGAGAAATGGAAAAATGAAATAAGGATAAAGAAGATGATGAGAAAAAGAAAGTAGATAGAGGCCAAAATCGAACAGAGGCAATGAATACAACCAAAGATACGGGGGGAAAGAGATGGACAAATCGAGATGGATACAGACCGAAAAAAAGAAGAAATGACAATTCTAATTTTTACTTAAAACTTAAAGCTTTAAAAAAATATATATTTATTTAAAAATTTTCTCATTTGTTTAAGCAATTATAAAATCAATAACAAAAATTAAATGAAAAAAAGGATAAAATAAATATTTACAATATAATTGAAAATTAAAAGCAAAATGGTTACTAAATTATTTATTTATTAACTTATTCCCATAACATTTATAAGAATATATTTATATTATATTTATTTGCCATGATGCTGAAATTGTTAGCTGGTTGTAAGCGGATCGCTAAACATTTATAAAACTCTTTATGTAAACGACGTAGCAGCAATTTTCAGATTTAAATGGTTGCATGCTTTGCCAAGCTGAGTTGCGCTCAGGTTGTAGTCGCGTTGCGTCGCGTCAGCTTCCTGTGCTGTTGAGATGCCCCGACGAGGCAATCACTCAAAGTTGTCCGCATTTGCATAAACACTTCTAATCCTAATGCCCAACAGACTGCAGCGAGTACTCCTAGCTACTTACACTCAATTGACCACCCTGCCCACCCTACGTGCTCACACATCCGCTCCTGCATCCCTTGCTCATTCTCTCTGGAAACAAAGCCCCGACACCATTTGACAGACGCAGCAGCAGCCGTCGCCATCGAGTTCATGTTGCTTGGGTGTTGCGATTGCTTGTCAGCCTGGCTTGAGCTTTTCCTGTGCCGTTGGCAATTCTCTTTTCCTTTAGCACTACTCGGCTACGAGTACATTGACACACGTTTGGACAGCGGCTCTTTGATGTGCCACGTTGCCACAGCTCCAACAACTGCACCACAAGCCACCGCTTAAGCCGTCTGTCAAAGTGTCCTTTGTGTGCCGTTCAATTTATATTCACTTAGCCATTGATCTAATAGGATTGGGGAGTAGTAGAACGTTTTTAAATTTACTGCAATCGAAATTATTGAGTGAATAAAAAAATTGCCATTCATCCTGTTGTGTGTCAATATTCTGCATCATTCTGATTAATAACTTGCAAATCGAAAGTTTACAAATAATAATCAGAAGCCACCCATAATATATACTATATATACACTCAGTCAATCTGATTAAGTCAATCACATATCTTGGTTTCATCTGCAAACATATGTTGTTTAGTTTTGACCACAAATTATTGCAGTATTTTCAGGTTTTTCATCCATTTGTTAAGTTTTAACTGCCATTATTTGTGACAGGTTTTTCAGCCATTTGTTAAGTTTTAACTGCCATTATTTGTGACAAGCGGATTGCCTTATTTCCCTGCCTGGCGTACTACAACACTCAACCACCAACCCCCAACTATTCAACCCATTAAAAGTTCTGATTAAGTTTGGAAAACTGCAAGCGTTGTAAAGTGCTTGTGCATAATTGAGATTGAGTCGCATTGGATTGGGGTATATAACGTGTGAAAACAAAATACATAACTTATCACTCAAATATAAATATATTCAAAAACTTATTTTTTATAACTTAATATTTAATATTTATATTCCACTGTGCGCACAAAAAACTTGTATTAAAGAACCCAAAATCAAAAATAAATAAATAAAAAAATGGTATAAAAATAGAAGAAAAAAAAAATCTTTCTTCTAAAGTTTACTTTAGCGTATAACAATTAAAAATTATTTTATTTAAAGTTTTTTTTTCTTTATAGTGTATTAAAGCAGCGAAATTTTGTTTTAATTTTATTTTGTTGCTGGTTTATAATTTGCTTAAAGTTTGCTGCACAATTTCAGATAGTGCTCCAGAATTTGCGCAGCTCTATCCAAATTACAATCCACTTGGAGCGCTTAGGGGGCTGTTTCCCCAACTGGATGCTGCATTCACTCTGCTTCTAAAAACTGGCGCACTTTACATAAATTTGAGCTTGAAGCATTGCACTTGCTTGACACATTTTGTTTGGCTGACGATGCCAGCGTGTCCCCCTTGAGTGCAAACCGTTTTACTTGCAATCCCCTTCGCCAACTTTTTATTGTTGCTGTTCATTTGCAAAAGGAAAACGAAGAACAAAAAGAAAGAGAGAGAGTGAGAGAGTGAGTGCAAGAAGTAGAAGTAACAAAGTTTTGTCTCTGGCGCAACAATTTACCGTTAAAAGCTCAACATTGTAACACTGGTTTTTCACTTTTCACTAAGTACCAGGTTTGTGTAACACATAAAAACGCAGCCACAGTTCATGGATGCCCCCAATCGAGGGGTTACACGGAGGGTTGAAGGGGTTGAAGCAATCTGCACAACTTTTGCCGCTGTCTTTTGTGCAACGTGCGAAGTTTGTCACTCTGTCAAAGAAATGTTAACTCTGTGTCGTTGTGTCGCTGTGTCTCGGTGTCTGTGCAATGCATTCGCCATGTAATCCACTGCCAGCCAGGTGAACAAGATGTTGCAGGGGGTAGTGTGGATGCGGGGGGTGGGGTTCGCTGTGGCACCTAGATGTCGTGTCAACACAAGTTTTGCATTTTGCAATGTGTTTTCTTTTGTCTTCACTCTCTGCGCCTTGCACGTCCTTTAAGTACTTAAATTAGTTTTCATAGTTTGGCGCCATTTGGAGCAACCAGCCACAACCCTTCGCCCTATGTGTCTATCCTTCGTGCTCGTTGCAAATTAATTCTTTTTTCGCCTTTTGTTTATAAACTCGCCACTGGGACGCTTTTGGTGCACCAAACTTTTGGCATTTTATGTTGGCTGATTTTATTCAAAATTTACAGGCACACATACTTACAATTCAACAAAGTTCCAAAACAAGGGCAGAAGTAACGCGAAGCTAGAGCCACGTCTATGTTAACAGCTGAAAGTGTTCTGGGGAAGGCACAGCTGTAGGTTCTGTCTAGTAAGGGGTCTTAAAAATTAGCTTTACTGGCTGTAAATAAAATATGCATTGCATAATCACATTTAAATGTTTGACAAATATGTTTTAAATGAATGGCAGCTGTTGCAAATCAGGTGGCTTTTATGTTTGGAATAATTAATGACTTTAAAAAACAAACGTTTGTTAAGCGCATAAGCTTCCCTTGTGCCTGGCAAAGGCTTTTCCTTGGCCAAAATAAAATCGATTTTATGCAGAATGAAATTTGGCCGGCATTTGCTTACTAACTTTCTGTTGCACATAAATCACAGAGACACCCAAAAAAGTTGAGTTGGTGCATTCCCTACTTTGATTTGCTCCAGATATTCCTTAAAGTATATTAAGCTATAGCTTTAGATATCTATTGCAAAGTGTTTAGAATAGCAATAAAAGCTGTGCAGTTTTAAACAATAATCAGATGCAAAGCAGTTATTCATATTCAACGCAATAAAGCACAAGCAAACACAAATAAATGCCAGACAATACACATAGAGACAGAGACAGAGACAGAGACAGAGAGAGAGAGAGAGAGAGAGAGAGAGGGGAACAGAGAGCGCGTCGTGAACAGCAGTTGCAATTGCATTTGCGCATTTCCGGTCAGCGCACGGATGTTCCGGTGATCAATTTTCAAATACGCTGTGTCAGTCCACTGGCTGGTCAGCAACTCTGTTGTTCTGTTTGGTTACGCTGACAGCAGTAGCAGGAGGAGCACGAGGAGGGATGGTGGGGAATGCCGTAATCGACCTGCCACCCGCTCATCCTTTTGGCAACATTTTGCAGCCCTTTGCCAAATTTAATACAAATTCACAGTTTTTGCATATTTGGTTACAGTTCACTCTGCAGCTTTTCCTTAACACACACACTCACACCCACATACACACACACACACACATAGACACACACAGAAATACATTCTGTTTGTATTCTATTTTTGTGCATTTTAAGCTCAATTTTGCAGTTGGTGTGTTTTTTCTTCAGTTCCCTTTTACCTTGCCGTCTTTTAGCTGCAATTTGTAAGCTCTCTGGATAACAATTTTGGCTTAGCAATTTGTAGCTCGAACTTATTTGTTTTTGGGCTGTTTCGGTCATTTTGATTTGTTTGTCACAAAAACCAAACCGCAGAGATTAGCGCTGCGTCAGCTCGATAAACTGTTTGCATCAGCATTTGTGTTAGTTCAAAAAATGAACCGAAATAATAAATAAATAAATGCACACAGCTCGGAAGAGGGGGTATAACTAATGCCAATTACATGCAGGATGTTCGGGCAGGATGTTCTTGTTGTCTGCCTGTCTGTAGCTTTAAGCAGCCAATTTCTGACAATTTCCGCTTGCAGCTGTCGTCAGTTTTTGCAAACTAGACTTTGAGTCGTCTCAATTAATGAGATTAATTAGTAGCTAATCAAATTTGCAACTACAACTTGCCGACTACCATTGATGTGTGATGCCTCAAGCATTCTTCTTCTTCGCCGTTCGCCGTTCACCACTCCCCCACACCCACCTCCAGCGCAAAAGTTAGCCACGTCAAGCAAATTCCTTGTCGCCTGTCGGCCTGTCTGTGAAGGCTGCCATTCAACCTCCTGATGCCTGAATGTTGCCTGACGCAATCTAATTAGCTTCATTCGGTTAGCTACTTTTAGTTGCTTTCAGCTGGTTTTTAGCCAAAAATTGAGATCCTTCTCCTTGCGCCGCAACTGTGCAGCACAGCAGATACTCTTAAATTTGAAATTAATTTTCATATACGTGAATATATTCTGGTAATTATTGGCATTTACTGCGAAAACTTCGCAAGGCGAGTTCTGTTTTCCATATTGGCTTAACATTCTTTTTTTAATCAATTTTTCAGCAACTTTTTTGCAGAATACATGTTACTAACTATCGAATACCAATATAAACTACAACTATTATTTTTTTATATTATTGATTTTTCATGCAAATATCATAAAAATATTACATAAATATTTTATGCAATCTGAAATGCTTTTCCCAAAAGCTTAGTTAGTTTTGCGTAGTTAGTTTAGTGAGCTTTTGATTGACTTCTGATGGTCAAATGATTTTGTGCTTGACCAAATCAGTCTATAAAATATTGCGTATCCGCACCGTTGACTGGTACAATTAGTGGTGCATAATGATCGAGTTAACAGTGCCGTTTTCATTCAAACAAACTTAATTGACAGCATACCCATATTGAGAAATTTCGCTTTTGCTATTTGACTGGATACGCTTTCCAATTTACTGAGCACAAATTGCAATTTGCCAGCGAAGTGACGTCTTTGCAATGTGGCTGATTAGTTGCGGCGCCTGTGGCTGCCACTTGCCACTGCAGCTTGGCTGTGAGTTGGCCAACAGAGTCATAGCCTTAGCTAGTCAGTGCTTACTAAGTTATTTATAGCCACAGCAAACAGACAACATCTGAAGTCCGGCAACAATTCTCTCAAATGCTCAACCAGCACGCATCTGATGTTTGCCTTATCTCTATAATGGAAAATAATGTCGTAAGCAGCGTGGCAAACTTGTGCAACTTTGGCTTATGCTGTCCTCATCTTCAATTTATCTTAGCCCAATGCGCTCTATCTCTTCATTTTCTTTTTTGGCTCTGTTTTTCAAATGTTTTTTATTATTTATTTTTTCTTTTATGAGAAAAATGAGCATCATCCTTGTCGATTTGTCGATTTTGAGTATATAGCATGTGACAGTTGCACTTGAGCATCGAAATCGGTTTTACCGGAAATTTAAAATTTCACTCTGTAGTTATTTCTTTTAATGTTGTCGCCGTTGCTCAATTGAGTCAACGTTATGCGAACTGACAGTTGACAGCAGCAGCGCAGTGTGGAAATATTCATTAATTATTTTGCTTCAAGTGTCGAAAATTAATTGCCACTCAATGCGCTTCAGCAGACAATTATGTCCAAATATTTCGCATGAAACTCATGCCTTATGTGTCCACAAGAGAAAATCCATTTTACTCAATTTGTATATAACATAAGTACTTTATAATAAAGCAATAAAATAAACCGCGGTGAAATTTCGATTCAATTGGATATTTCATTACCATTCATTAGCTACTCTTCAAGCTCTTGATATACTTGATTGGGAGTGATGACAATTTCAGAGGTAACATTAATAATGGTTAAGGTTGATGAAAACGTATTAGCTTAACAATGTTCTCATGCCCCAATTGACTTAGTTACAGCACTAAATAATAATGAATTGATAGGGTCAGTTCCCACTTCTCACTCAACAATTAAGTTTTATTTTCATTTCACTTCAAAATTCAGCGTTTGAGTTTTGAGCTAAGTTCTGCGAGTTCAACTCCACAATTCTTTTTCGAGAAAAAACGCAGGAAATTAAACGAAATATTCGAAATATTTTTTTCTTTTCTTTTAACTTTTAATTGGAGCGCTTTAAATTGTTGCGTGACATCAGAACGAGCCAACATTTTATGACATCATTTTCAGTGTAAAACGCTGACAATTCAATTGAAATGCATCAAAAGTCAGAAAAAAAATGTGAGCTGCAATTTTGCAGAGTTGTCATCGAAAAATGCCCAAACGATGCACCTTATCCATTGCCAAACCAACAGAATGAAAAAAGACAAAAACAAAATTAAAACAAGCGACGGCACTTGAATACGATTTGGTGGCGAGGGGCGTGGCTGCTGTCGGTAAAAAACAGAAAACAGAAAACAGAAAAAATGCAAATACTTCAGTGTATGCCAATGTACAACAGAAGCTGCAGCCCAGCAACCAAACTCATCATCATCATCCTGTTTCGTGTGCTCCACTGCAAAGAGACAATAAAATGCCATAAATAAAATAGAAAGGGTAAAAAATAGAACTGCGCAGCAAAATGGAAGAGCTGTGGCAGAGCAAAGTGGCAATGCTCTGCAGTTGTGGCAGCCCGCGAAGATAATGTCATAAAAAATGAGAAGCTAACGACACCAAGTGCTGACAAGCCGGATTAGCTGAGAATATATAAAAGAATAGTTTTAGTTGCGCCAAAAAGAAATTTCTTAAAACATTTAGTCCATAGATAAATTAATGAATCCAATTTGGTATACGAATTTATCTTAAATTCCTTTTTAGAAATTTTTAAAAATATGTTTCATTTTCTTAACCAATTCTGAAAGTATTTTAAACAAATATTGAAAGCAAATGCTTTGATTTTTTAGAAATAGTGAAGTGCCTAAGGACTAAGTGTTTTTCAATGGATCTGATCATTTAACCGAATTCTTTGTTATTTATCGAGCGATGCGGATTGTTGTATATATGTATGTATATTAATTCAGCATGAGATCTAGAAAATACATATTATGGATACATTTTGAGAAAATTGGGCTATAAGCTTTTACATAATAGTTAAAATTGCTATTCCCAGATCTTTGTCAAAAGTAATCCGATCTGCAAATTATATATATATTAAATGCACCGCAAACACAAATGATAAATAAGTTTTTGGCTATCAGATAACGATTCTTTTCTTTCCATCGTATTAAATCTGTGTGCAGCTGTTTGTGTATAGGAATATATATGTTTATTTATATATATGTAACGAACTGCTCATAGTGTAAAAAAAAGCCAGGGCAGCCAATAAAATATTGACGCACAGCACGTGATGCGAGGAGAGTTGTGTTTACATTGCCAGAGCCGCCACAAACACGGTGCGTATGGGTGATATTTTGAGTGCGGCTTTTAAGCTGCACGCCTTGCTCAAATATAAACGCTTTTAATGGTGCAGTGCAACTGAAGGTTGATGAAAGCAAACACCAGAAAAAAATGACAAACTTATCCAAGTTTAATTAAACGCTGCCGATAAGCATTGATCCCAACCCTGACAAACAGCTGTTGCTGCAACGGACTGTTGCCCTTGTCAGTTTGTGCAGCATTTCGTGTACTTGAAGGTCTATCAAAATGTACAGTAATATTTTTCCAGCACAATGTTCAGCAAAGATTTGTGTCATTGAGCGCATTTATTACTTTAAAGAGGAAATCAGAAAACTTGCCCCAGTAGCTGCAATTTTTCTCTTGGCAGCTGATGCGAGCTGATAGCCACACACCTGCGGCGTAATTTTCCACACTTTGGCGTATTTACTTTCTTTCCCTCTGCGCTGTCTGTTGGCCTCACCCAGGCACCTTATCATTTATCAGACTTTCACAAAGATCAAAAGCAGTGCCAGAAAGCCATCAAAACCAAAGCACGGCCAACGAGAGACAGAGAGAGTGAGAGAGGGGCGAAATTGAATAGAGAGAGGGAGAAGGAAACAGCTGACTGAAGCGCACAGAGCAGTTTGTTATGTGGGCTGACTATTTGACTGGGTGGGGTTTTTAGACTGTCATGCCATTTGCTGGAAATGAAACTAATTCTGTTGATTGTGACGGCAAGGCATTGCACAAGCATCGACAGTTGATATATGGGCTCAATTCAATGCTGGTCTTATATCTCCGTATGTCACAAGACAATTGCTTCTTTAAAGGCGCTTGAAATATAACGAAAAAAAGAAGAGCTATCTGATATAATGGACAAACACTGAGCGAAACTTAAGAGCTAGCACTCTAAGTAAAAATAGAGAAAGCGTTTAAGATGTACAGCTATAAATAAATTATTTAATCTGATTAAATTATGTTTAATTTTTAAATATTTTGAAATTATTTTCTTGTTGAATTTGTTTCCTGTTCCCTCCGACTGTCTCTCCTGCATTTTTCAAGTGTACAACAGATCTAAAACCATCTGTACTTAAAACTTTTAGTCTTTGCAAAACTTTAGCCAGCCATTCTCCCCTACACTCCTGAAACCAATCAGCCAGCCATGCCTCCCCCTCACTTCCTGCCCCCTGTCACACATTTCCCGCATAACTTGTCTGACGGCCAGTCGCAATGCTCTTTCCCTTTATGACATTTTATTATACCAATTAGACGTGGCGCCTTGGGCACGGCATTGTTCTCATTCCCTGACTTTTTGTGCGCTTTGGGTTATTTTTTATTTTTTGGCTTTCTATTTCACACCTATTCTACCTGCTGACTGCTCGGAATTTACGTCTCTCGATTGTATTTGAACTTTATTCATACTCAGAGCAAGGGGCAGAAGCAGCTGCAGCTACAGCTTGGTTCCACTGGGTTTCACTGGGTTCTCTGGTTGCTTTGGGTTTCTCTAGTTTTTGCTGCCAGCACTTCACTCGTAGCACATTTTTCAAATGTGCAACACTTGCAGGCAGTTGTTGTAGTTTCTGTTGTTGTCGCCATGATGTTAATGCTGCTTGGCACACAAATGACATTTACATTTTGAGCACATAATGCTGTTGTTGTTGCCTGTGCCACTGCTGCTCCTGCAGTATAGCTCTCTGGCTCTAGGTGATAATTGCACACGGCGTCGAGTACACAACAACAGCAACAACAGCAACAACGACAACAAGTGCAACAACCATTGTGACAACAAGTGAAACACTTCAGTGAAAACTGAATGTTGTTGCCGTTGTGAATTTTACCAACTAACGACTTCCTGTCCTACTCTCGACAAAGAATTGCATTTTATGGCTTTAATTTTGTGGCAGTAATCGGACAAAGGCAAATGAAAGTTAAGCAAAAAGAACAAAACAGTAGAGCACCCAAGGACTTTAAGCCGTTTATCAATAGAACTGACCGCTGGCCGCTCCCATTTTAGCAATTGGCTTCGGCTGGCAATAAATTAAACACCAGAATGGGGCTGAACAAAAGGGGAGGAAAACGATGTTTCACAATACATGAACGGAGACTGTGGCAAAGCTTACTTCAAAGGTGAATCTGGTAGACAGTAAATCTGTTAAATACTATACGAAGCCATGGCTTATCGAAGGCCCTTACCAAGAAAAGGTCAATCAAAACTAAAGCGCCTTATGCACACTCAATGGTGATGATGATGATGGTGGCGATGATGATCAAGGCAAACTGGCAACCTTCTCTGCATATCAACTTTCTTAACAGGATATTAAAGTGACTCAGCGAAAATCTGCACAAGGTGAGCGCATCAAAAGGGATAAACTTCTGATGAGGCATTCAAAATAAAGTTGGGCATGGTCTGAGTAGAGAGCAATAATTTTGTAAAAAAAAACACATTTTATTTATAGCAAACAAATTATGTAATGGGAAATATTTAGATATTTTTTGTATTCATGGCAGTAGCTTTGTTAATCTTGAAAATTTAATAGAATAAAAAATGGACTTAAAAGCAAAAATATTTTATATATTTATATATACATATATATATTATAAATAATAAGCAATGCATCCAGTCGCGAAACTGACTGATAAACAAACTAATAAATGGTATCTAAGATGACTTCAGAAAACAACTTGTTAAACTTGTTATCATAACTGAAACCAATTAATGAGAAATAGGCTTAAACAACTAACTCAATATTAGAAGGTGTTGGTGAGCAGCAGCAACTTACACAAAATTAGGAGGAGCATAGTTTCCGGATAGTTTCCGGGAAATCGTTAGAGGTTGTTTTTCAGCGACGCTAATTATGATAAATGAGGTGCTTGTCAGTTACCAAGTGGCATCAGATAAATATGTTTTGTGTAAAAGACTTTATAAGAATTGATTCGAAATGTATACTGGATGATGGAATATGTTCCAATTTAGATAATGAAGTATCAATGGGTTATGAAATGCAAGATTCGAAACAGTTTCTGAAGGAGACGATAGGTAAATAAATTGGATTAGTTGTTATTATTATTCAGAGTATTCTGAAGAGACAGAGTCGAATGAGGAGACAGGAAAATAACTTTTTTTGAGTTGTTTTCTGTATAAACTAAAAGGATTATGTTTTTACTACGTACAGCTGTGAATTGGTGTCTGCTAACAGTGCCTCAATGCTGCATTGCTAATTGCTTTGTCTTAACCCAGTATCATTGTATTAGTCAGAACAAAAGCAAAGTTAACTGCAGTTTGTAGTCATTGTTGTTATGTTTTTGTGTTGTTTCGGCTTTTGTGTTGATTTTCCAGTTAGTCGCACTCTGGTCTTTGTGGAATTCAAGTTATGAAAAACCGTTTTGTCTCGATCCATTCAGTTTCACACTGCTTAACTAGTGAAACGGGGAGTATAACGAAACTAATGCTGACTTTGCAATTATTGGCAACTCGGACTGATATTGATTAAATACCTAAATAAATATCAATAAAGTTTACTTGACTTGAAGTATAAAGGGGAATATTTAAAGGCTTTTTGTAATATTGAATATCAAAAATTATAGAAAGATAAGAAATAAGGCTTATGCAATAAAATTGAAAATAAAATACAAATACAAGTGAAGAATCAAATAAATAAATTTTTTTTAAGGTTATAAGATTGAGGTTAAAGGAATAATAGTGGAAATAAAATATATACACAAAAGGAAAATTATTTTTGAGTAGTGGAAATGAGTAGCTGAAGAGAGAGAAAATTGACGACGAATCGCTAAAAAGTTAATAAATTGATAAGAGTATTGATATAATATTATAAATTTGGTATCAACTTGTGATATTTTGGCCTAGTGTAGACAAAAATTAGTAATTGGAGACTGATCACTTGCATTTTCTACAATTGATGTGGATGCAACTCGGTCATATTTTGGCCTTGGTAAGGGTATGCAAAGCTTGTCTGGTATTTTCCTTGAATTTTGGTTTTGTAGTTGCTTTGTTGGGACTTCCTTGTGTTTGTTGTTGTTTCGTGGTGTTGTTGCATTGTTTTGCATTGCATGCATTTCACATTCGCCGGCACCAATTTCTCATTTCCATTTCTCGCTTTCCATTTGGTTTATTGCGAATTTTATTGTTTTGCGGTGGTTTATAGCACAACCAACGTACTGTGTAAATATTTACACAGCTACCACCTCGAGGCCAGCAGGCAAATTCACACAGTGGTCTTTAAATATGCAGAAAAGTGCAATATTTGCTTGGCTATTTCAATCAGTGCCATTGCAGATGATGATGATGATGATATTGTTGATGCTCCAAATATCAATTAAAAACTTTAGCTGCATCCATTGTCGGTGAATGGCAGTGAGCCAGTGATTTGCTAGATGGCAAGCTTAAATTTTATTAGTTTTAAACAAAACTTAATTACCCAACACAAGCTGCGACTGGCCTATTAAGCGAATAGGGCTAATCTGAAACTTTCCACGGACAACAAAAGTGGGCTGGATGGCAAACAAAGCGAACTGCTCCAAACAAAGCGTGTATAATGTGCTGAATGAACGGCGCTCCGATCTGGGAGGCGTTGAGCTGTGGGCGTTTTTCAGCAAATACAAATAAAATTAACTAAACTCAAAACAAATACCCCACGAATGTGCTCGTTGTCCAGTTTGAAAAGCGTTCGGATGAAATAAAAATAAAAAAATTCTGCAAAATAATTAAAAACTAATTAAATGGTCTGGCTGAGGGCCGGAGGGGAGAAGTTTATTGGGTAGAGCGCTTGTCGAGCTGATGTAAAACTTAATTAACTAAATGCCTGACAACACTGAAACTAAAACAAAAACAATAACTTCACAGAAAGTTCACAGTCCACTGAACGCTCGTTTGCACGCCACGCCCATGGGTCGTATGAGTAATTTAATCATCTTGTTGGCATGACCAAAGCTTTTGTTGTCATCCACAAATGCAATTTGTGTCATAAGCAAACAATAAACTAACATGACCGAAAGGACTGTCTCACAAAGTCAAGAAAACTTCGAGCATTCTGTGGGCGTGTGTGTGTGTATGTGTGTGTGTTTGCCCGCCTGGTATCTGGATTTAAGAATAAGTCAACAGCGCAGAAATTGAACAAACTAATTTAGATGTTTGCCTCTGGGAGTTAGCTAATTAATTATAATAAGAATTGTAAATACATTTGACACTTCATTATTTTGTTCTTTATTTGAGCTGCAAATTGCATTTGCTTCATTATAATTATTTTTGTGATTCACTTGTACTTTTAGGAGTGTATAAAAAAACATGTTTATTATTTCACTATGATAAGTTACTGAATTTCATCCAAAAATCTTGTACTTAATTAAATTTATTTTGTAGCCATACATTAATCGGCTGGTTACAAAATGTAAGACATACACTTAAATTTAGTATTGGGGAAACATAGAAGCGTTTCCGTTTCCGTTTAATTTAACACATGAGAAGTCAAGCAGCTGCCGCTTGTTTTTGCTGATTCTGATTCTGTTGAGCACTCAATTGTATAATGCTGCAAATTAATGAAAGATATGAATTGGATCGAAAGTGATGAGCTAATTGAAATATAGCTCCAGGAAAATCCACTATGCAACGAATGGCTGGCTGCTTTAAACAAAAGCCATAAATTAAGAGTGGAAACATATTTTGAGTTTGGATAGTCGTGAAATGATAATAAAATGCCTGTTATGATTAAGTATTAAATGTAACTATTAGAACTAAAAATAAGTTGATAATTCATTCCACTTCTTCTTTCTGTTTTTATTTATAGCTCGACTCCGGGCTTCAACTTATTCAGCCGTTGACTTACTTACCTCCGATGACTTACCTTGCCCTGGCACTTCAGTCAACACACTTCACTCTTGTATCCTGTATCCTGGCAATTGGTTGCTTTGAAATGCCTGCTGCCTGTCCTCAAAGAGTTAAAAGCCCTTGAGGTTGAAGGCATTGAAAGGTGTAGCAAGACTTTAGTCTTCGAGTATGCTGCAAGGCATGCTTAATATTTACCTGTTATTTCCACAGGTTGCCACTCACTCAGATACACGTGTTTGATCGTCTGTTTCGTCTTTTTTCCAACTGCTGGCATTTAAACGGAATTCTAAATTGCTTTAAGACTCGTTTGAAAAAGGCGGCCTTGTCTGTTAATGTTGACTTGTTGTTTTCGACTTTTTTAAATATAATTGTTAACGCATTTCGTGGAAAAATTTAAATACTCTCTGCTCTTGTTGGCTTAACTTTGCGAAGCTGCGTTGCATTTAATCAAAATTGACAGCTGTGCTGTGCGGTAAATGGCAGATTAACAAATGTGCCAACAACTGGACCAAATGCACATGCCCCAGAACAATGATTGCCTTAAAATGTTCATATCAAAGGCTGCCTCAACGATGCACCCACTTTCTGTGTTCTTGCCTGCCTTCCTGCTCTATATTTCATTTCCGGTTGCATTCAGAAAGATACACAAAATGTGCGACAAGAACGCATATTAAAAACGGTTTGGCAACTCCAGTGGCATTATTTTGCTTGTGCAACTGGGCAGCCAGAGCCACTGGACACAACTGACAATGAGTGAACCGGAATTATAAGGGGCGGACTGGCACAGCCCACCCAATTGTTACCGAGTGCCGCATTGTGTTGCAAACGCTGCTTTCAAATTCTTAATTGAAATCGGCACTGAGTGCAGTCCAGCAACGATTTCCACAACTGCTGCAAGAGAGAAGGAACACTGAGCATTATACCAATATTCGAAACTGCTTGGGCAATCGGAATCAATTTTGGAAACTGCTTCTGGCTGTTTATCAAACGTGGCAAGCTCTCTTTTATTTCTTGTTTAAGTACTCTGGGCATAGAAATCGGGGATGCCTTTGTCAAAATGCGTAAGAAATGGCGTGTAGATAAATATATTCAATAAAGAAACCGTCTAAGCAATTGAAGTCTATATAAGGACATCTATTCAAGAACGTTTTTGTGTTCATTTATGTTCACTTTGATTGAATGAAGAACATGCAAACTTAATACAGAGTATCTCATGGTCAATACCTACCAATTAGATTACTCTTACTTGTTTTAATTAAATTTACAATTATATTTCTTTATTTTTTTAAACCAGCCAAAGGTCATCTGAATTGGTCATTACAGATTTAATTAAGAACATTAGCATTTTGGCGTTGTAGTTTTTGCAGATTTTCGTTTTGGAGCTCATTACGTGCCGCCATTTGTGGCAAAGCATTCTTAGCTGTTGTTGCTGGCAAGCCAAGTTGCACAATTCACATCATTTCTGACCACAAATGCCTTTTGGCCTCCGCTTTTACTTGGATTTCAGGTTTGGCTGACATACAATTCAAACAACTCAAATTGGGTTGTGCTGTAATCACCAAACTCCTAATTGAAACTGCAGGCAATGAGAACTCCTACCTGCAACTGCACTTACTTAATCCCCCCTGATCTCAATGTGTACATATACCATCAGTATCTGGTGCTGCCCCAAAGCATTTGTCAGCAAATCTCAGCACTGCTTATAAAGGGTTCTTGGTTTGGGTGTAGAGAGATGCGACCAGGCCATAATCGGGCCGTAATCAGACAACACGACAACCACGCCCCATAACAACCAGGATAAACAAACAAATACCACTCTCAGAAAGCAACAACAAATAGCTCTCGTTGAATTCATCTGCTCATTTGCATACTTATTACATCGATATTCTGGCACACAACTGAGATTTCTAACTTTGAAATTTATGTATTCATGTGTCACACAAATAAATATCTGAAAATTATTTTTAAATAATTGTTTGCCAAATTTGAAGTAACCTACACTATTTAAATTTTGCCATCATGGACTTTGATGAAGATTTTGCTACACCGCCGCAAGAGGTGCGCCTCATACGTCAGCATACGCTAAGTCCGGAGCTGGAACAGGATCTAACTGTGGCATTTTCATTGTTTGATACAGCCAATACTGGTGTTATACCGATGAAGCGACTAAAGGATATATTGCGAGCCGTTGCACACACGCCGCCTGATTATGAGCTGCAGGACTATTATGCTGAATACGATCCCGACAGTTTGGACGAGTTGCATCTGAGCGATTTTCTGCACATAATGTCCTTGCGGTACGAAGATCAAACGGCCGAGGATGAGGTAATACTGGCATTCAGGGTATTCGACAAGGATGACAATGGCTGGATAAACGAGAAGGAGTTTCGCAATATAATGGCCACAATGGGCGATCCTATGAACGATGACGATCTCGATCAAATCGTACTAGATGGCGATTCGAACACTGAGGGCAATATAGTTTATAGGAATTTTGTGGCAATGATGTCGGAGCGGTAGAAAGTAGGCGGGCGACAAACTCGACAACAAAAATCTGTTTGTAATATTTAAACATACATTCGGTAAGAACGAGTTCAACAACAAACACGGAATTACGAAAATTATTCGACAATGGCTAACAACGTTGAAATCAGTGAGGAGCAACTTGCCGAGTACAAGGAAGCCTTTATGCTGTTCGATAAGAACCAGTCGGGTAGGATCAGCACCCGAGAGCTGGGCAATCTGATGCGTTCGCTTGGCGAGAATCCCACAGAGGTCGAGCTCAGGGATCTGATTAATGAAGTCGACACCAGTGGCGATGGCGAGATTGATTTTGACGAATTCTGCGTCTTGATGTCCAAACAGTCGCACGAGAATGACTCCGAGGAGGAGCTGATTGAGGCATTCAAAATATTTGACAAGGACGAGGATGGCTTTATCTCGCCAGCTGAGCTGCGCCTCGTTATGTTCAATATCGGTGAGAAGCTAACCGATGAGGAGATCGACGATATGATACGCGAAGCAGACTTTGATGGCGATGGCAAAATCAACTACGAGGAGTTTGTCTACATGATAACACAAAAGTAATCATTTCTCTTTTCTTTCTTTTCCTGACTACTTTCATCCAACTTTGCAATAGTTCAAATTAAAGCTGTAAAAACGAACTTAATGTTGTTAAATTCTTTTGTGGTTCCTTTACGTTTCGAAGATCAAAGTTTTAGCCACAAACTCATCTTCAGCTTATGTCTTTCTCTCTCTCACCTTCGATTTTTGTCTCGTATATGCATAAATTTCATGCGTCGGTTTTTGTGGTCCGCTGCTTTGAGAAATTAATTCCGGAGACTCAAAAGCTCTGCTGCTCCGTTTACTGTGGGCGGCGCGGTGGCATGTGTGGGCGTGTCAGCTAGGTGCTCAGGCACCTTTTGTGGTATCCTTGCAATTTTCCTGTTGCTTAAATTCAATTTACTGCATTGGAAATTGAATTTCACTCTGCTCTCGACTTCAGCTTCTGTGTTGGAGCTCAACTTATTTGCCAGTTCAGACAATATTGTTATACAAAAATGGCAACTTTGCTTAATTGAAAGTTCACAAAATATGAAAAACGAAATCGATACATTTCAACTGTAAGCGATCCAAGCGGGTGAAACTCCACAAAAAAAAATAGCATTGAAAAAAAATCCAGATTTCAATTTCAGATGCAACATCAATAAGCACTTCTGCAAGGGTATAAATATTATATGCACACAGAGACTGTCTGACAGGGGAGGGGATGTGGGGTCGATCATAGAGGCAGCAGTTAGTGCATGTGACTATATTCGGGCTGGCATTGGTTCTGGAGCTCAGCATGATGGTACGAGTATATGCCATTTGGGGGGGTCTAACAACTACGAAAGGAAATTGAATTTGTGTGTCTGTATGTAAGTGTATGTGTGTATCTGCGTGTGTGTGTGTTTTTGATTATAGCTCAGGCTTTGTTGTTGCTGCTGTTGATGTCTTCGGCAGTGCAATGCCATGGTATGTAAAGGTTGACAACTCTAACATGGGGCTATTCTACTTTAACGTTATTAAGATGCACAGGAAATTAACAAATGCGATGCAATTTATCTAATATTCTCTTGCAAGCATTAGAATAAGTTGAAATTGTTCAATATGAACGGCAATCAATCAGATTTTTCTTGGGATCCGCATCATGGTCTAAAGAACTGCTGGAATATGAATAAGATGCTAATTTTATTTAATTTTTGTATTTTATCTAAGATTTATCCCATCCAAAAAAAATGCTTTGTGGCTTTTATAATTCAATGATTTTTCTGATTTTTCCAGAGAATTTTTTGTTCGACTCCGTTGTTTCCTGTTAGAAGTTTTTAGGTGCATTTGCCGAAATTTTTATGCGCATCGATTTCATGTACGTTTTTTGCGGTTTTCTGGCACACCCCAGCACCGATGTCATCGCCCACACGAAGTGTCATTTGGGGCACTTCTGCACAAGTACTTGGCCACGCAAAAAGGCGCATGTAAGTGACATGAGCGACGACGAGGACGAGCACAAGGACAACGCTCGATAAATGTGCAAATGCCATAGAATCAGCAACAGAAGCAGCAACAGCAACAGAAGCAGCAACAAGAAGAGAGAAGCAACCAAATGATTTTTCGGTGCAAGGACAAGTGAGGATTGGGACAGTTGTGGCTCTTGTCGAGTGTCCATTTGCAGTAACTCAACTCCACTTAAATATATATCCAACTATTCCAGAAGCCCTGTTAATTGGTAGTAAAATTTTCTAGCCCTAAAGCCTTTAAGCCCAAATCCTGTTGCTGCCTAGTGTCCTTAAAGTCGTCTCTAGTGAAACCATAACGTCCAATATAAACGTAAACCTTGAGCTTTTTTTATGACCAGTAAAAAACCGAAGAGCCGTCGTTCAATCATATGGAACAGCTAAGATTGCGACCGGCACGGTGGTTACCCTTTTCGGATTAACAGATCAACGCACGAAAGGACTCGCAAGCAGTGTCTGGGGACTTGGCAAAGCAAACAACTTGGCCATTTCGATAAGGCTGATAACTTATCAGGCCAAAAGGACACCAATAACAGTCGATGGCAACCAAACCCATCGTTGTTTTGATGGCCCAATTAATTTGACAACAAGAGAACAACAAACTATTTGAGCCAAATACACAGTAAACTATAGTGTTATTTATTGACTCAGTGACAGCTCTGGTCACTCTGGGAATTGAAGAAAACCGAATACAATCAACTCCAAATTGAGATACAATTTTATGTACTGAAAAATGCAGAGTAAACACTTACAATTTTCGATTAAATTGTCGACTCAAGTTACATTTACCAGAAGTAATTTATTCTTCTATGTAAAAAATAGAATATCAGCATTTCTTTTTATAAAGTGAAGAATAAGTTAACAACTGCCAACTGGTCACACTGGGAATTGCAGAGCAAGCGGCTTGTAACGAAATGCAAATTGAGATAGAAATTTAAAAATTAAAACATTTATGGAAAATACTTACTATATTGGCATTAACTATAGACTCACTTGAAAATATAACTTATTGTTCGTAATAAGCAGAAAACATTGAAAACAAGGAATTGGAAATTATTTATTTATTTAATTGAGATACTAGTAAAATACAATAAAAACTAAAAAATATATAAATACTTAATGTCTTGGCTCGAGCTTTGGACACAATATGACTTAAATTGAAAATGAATTAGAAAATATATTCAAAGGCATCTGATTTCACCATAATACGCCTGAAGTGTGTAACTGCTGCCGCTGTTGTATTTGTTGTTGTATACGCCGTTTTATCCGGTCCTTCTCAGTGGCTGCCCGGCGATCTCGGGCCTTCTTGCTGGCCTCTGCAGCCGCACAAACCGCTTTATAGGCGGATTTTTTTATACTCTGCATCTCTCTGCGGGCTTCGCCGAGGCGCTTTTTGAGCCCATCGATGCGACACTGCGACTGCTCAAACAGTTGCGTCTTTGTCTCGAGCTCATGTTGGGTACCGGCGGCAACAGCCTTGGCATGAGCCAGATTTTCCTGAGCTAAATTGATGTCCTTTTTCAGGGATTGGGACAGCTGCTGAGCATCCTTGACCGTCATGCTGGCAACGTTAAGATTGTCTTGCGTACCAGTAATGGAGTCTGCCTGCTGCTGCAGAGCCGCCTCTGCCTCGCCTATCTCCTGCTCCATCTGCTCCACATTCTGCTGCTTGCCAGAGAGTGCCGCCTCCGCTGCTTTGGCAGCTGCATATGCCCGATCCGCCAGCTGCTTCTTGACCATGCGGGCGACCTCTGCGGCGGCAGTCTGTTGCGTTCCATACGCCTGCTCTGCGTCGGAGGCGGCCTTCTGTGCAATGTTTGTGGCCGTCTGTCTGGGATTGCATGGACGCAACATGCCTCCCCTGTCCCCATATTTGGAGTTATTAATATTATCACCTGGGCTGTTGCAACCGCTGCCCCCCTCATCGTCCAAATCATCCATTCGATTCGAGTCGTCACTCGAACCCATCTGATGCAGCCGGGTCGGCCTTACCATTGAAGAGGAGACTGCTATGTGCTGGAAGACCACCAGTGCGAGGAGGAGTGGCTGTAGTGCCTCGGACAGCTGTGCGATGCGCATAATTATGTGAGTTTTCAAAGTTGCTGTCAGTTTGCCTTTCCAGTTGCCACTCAAACATATTTACATTTCAAGTAGTTTGCTAAGTCAACTCTCAGAGTGAAAAATATAAATTAAGTACTCCATGCAAGTAGGCGTACGCACAAAACGGGGGAGTGACGAGCACGTGGATGCGCAACGATGAGGCACAACGCATAACTTTTCCACACAATTTAACGCAATGGCTTAAAGAGCACCTGAAACTCTCCCTTCTTTTTGTGAAACAAATACCGTGTTATACCCAAAGCACAGAAGTTTATCCACACGAGCTTAAGAAAATCCTTGTTTTTGTATTCCCCTTATTTAAACAGCAGATGGAAATTATATAAAGCCTTTTCTAAAATACTAAAAAAATCGTAAATTGTAAAAAATCAATAAATGGTTGTCATTATTTTCATTGATAATGAATTCAGTTCTGTTTAAATCCACCCTTTTGCATTTTCATAACATTCTTGTGTTTAAATCCTTTTGGCGTTGGACTCCATAGTAACATTATTGTGTGTGAAGAGCTGAATCGAAATGAAATTGCTTACAGTTGCCGTACCTGCGATGGCATCCGTGGCAGACATATATTCTTATATATTGACATACACGAATGTCATGTAAATTCACATATTTTAAGCCCACAATATGGTAATTCAATACAAAATGCACTCCATCCCATATTCTGTACAGAAAACAGAAAAAAGGAACTCAGTTGCTGTGGTAATCGAAAAGCCCGGACGGAAATCCTTTGAGAGATTTTAGCGTCAAACAATGTGCCATCGCCAGCAGGCAGCCGGAGAAGGAGAAGCCGAGCGAGGGATAAGGGACATAAAAGGACAATAAAACAATTTGACCAAAGCTATTTCGTTATAAGTTTTGACTGACTTTTTGTCAGCTTACTGCCCTTGTTGGCTGGTAATGCGATTGGGCGAATGGGCGCGGCTCAAAAGTTGGCTTTTTGGCTACGT
Organism: Drosophila nr. medialis 2 BK-2023a; assembly: GCA_035044325.1. Lineage (NCBI taxonomy): Eukaryota > Metazoa > Arthropoda > Insecta > Diptera > Drosophilidae > Drosophila > Drosophila nr. medialis 2 BK-2023a. The sequence continues at coordinate 418,923 of JAWNMH010000038.1, forward strand.
TTTCAATAATGATTAGTTGCGAATGAGTTTGGGTTAACAACTTGGCCAACTGCTGAGTATTTTTTATTTATAATGAGCACTGGGAAATAAATAAAAAAATCGATGTTTGTATATGTTAGAAAAGCTTGAAATATACAAGTTTTACACAAAAGTTGGTAATAAATAAATGTTGGAGAGCCATTAATTGGGTCATCAAGTGCAAAGTCTTGAATAAGTTGCCGTCCCAAAAGTTCTCGAGGAGCAGGAGCAGCAGCAGCAGCAGGAGCAGCAGCAGGAGCAGCACTTAAAGCCAAACCGTTGCTTGGCGTTGGGTTCATTCGAGCCGCTGATCTGTTAATCCCCGGCAGACATGCCCAAAGCGAAAAAGGGTTGCTCAGATTTGGACATTTGATTGAGCGGCAAGTTTTGTTTTGGGCTCTTGTTGGTATCTTAACGCTTGGCACATTAAGCCGCATGCGGCCTAAATCGCCCACATTCTGCACATGGCCCAAAAACTATACATAAAAAAATATATATATATAAATATATATGTTTGCTGACACTTTAATGCCAGCACAAGCTGCCAAGTGTTGATCGCTCAATCGCTAACAGCAGCAGCAGCAGACTAGCAGCAAATACTACTAAAAGCCAAAATGGTAAGGGGTTATTTATTTGTGGAGATGGATTCTTTGGGTTTGCTTCTAGTTTTCGTCAACATAAACCGCAACGCCTTCCTGTCAACGCCCCAACTCAACGCAATGCTTGAATCTCAACCATTTGACCGAAATGTATTCATTTCAGACACAACAACACACTCAAACAGTGTGCGTGTGTGAGTGTTTGGTCTCGTATCCAATTTGCGTATTTTCGGAAACAAATCAAAACAAATGAAATCAATTCGATGAAGCAAATCTAATTTCATGCGTATTTCCTTGCTTTTTGCTGGACAATAAACATTTGGTGCCCCTAAAATGAAACCCAAAACCGTAACTGAAACTCTATTATTGTCGTTGTTCTTGCTGCTGCTGTTGACTCAAATAGAGCCTAAAAAGCAAAATACATACTTATTTACGAGTTGCTGGATAGAAATTCAAGCAAACTGGCGCCAATTGTTAGAGTGTTCTGGGCGGGACAGCCGACTCATAAAATTCGATGAAAGGAATCACATCTTTAGCTGCTTACAAGCAAATCGCATAACTCAAGTGTTTTACGGATTGTGGCGAAAGATTGCGAATGCTTGCGTCTTTTCCCCTATTATTATTTTTTGTTCGTTATATTTACTCGAATTCAGCACACAGGAGGTAATTTTTCGAGTGAATTTCTTCTCAAATTTCAATATAATTTCCTTGAAGATACACATTGTAAAATCAAATTGTGCCATTTGTGCCTCGTGTAGAGATCGTATCGGAAACGTGACTGCCACAATGACGCGCTGCCCACAATGACGTATGCGCTGACGCGTGTGTTGGCGTGCGTGATTCGCGCGCTGCCCACAATGATGAGGATCAGAAGGGGGCATAATAGACCTTATACGAGGTCTGACCAATAAGTAATGAGACTGATTTTTTAGCCGCGCTTGTGGTAACACTACGAACCTGAAACTTCGGTCGGTTAATCTCCCATCCCTCCTCTATCGATACATGTGCTCGCGACTTACGTTCGATAGTTCTCCAGCTGTGTTGTGTTTTCGACAACGTGTTTGTAAAGCGTGTCACGAATATGGAACGACGTAATATTGAACAGCGGTACGCGATTAAATTTTGCGTTAAACTCGGCGATTCTGTTACGGAAACGTACGGTAAATTGGTCAAAGTGTTCGGTGATGAAGCCCTGAGTCGTGCTCAGGTGTTTCGATGGCATAAAGATTTTAAAAATGGTCGTGAGAGCGTCGGGGATGAACCGCGAAGTGGGAGGCCGGTTGAAGCTCGAACTGACAACAATGTTCAGCGTGTGCGCACTCTCGTGCATCAAGATCGGCGGCTAACCATTCGAATGTTGGCTGATGAACTTAATTTGAAACGAGAAACCGTCAGAAAAATTTTAACTGCCGCCTTACCGCCCTGCCGCTTTGCCGCCCTGCAGCCTTACCACCTTACCGCCCTGCCACCTTACCGCCCTGCCGCCTTACCGCCCTGCCGCTTTGCCACCCTGCCGCCTGACCGCCCTGCCGCTTTGCCGCCCTGCCACCTCACCACCCTGCCGCTTTGCCGCCCTGCAGCCAAAATTTAATCGCGTACCGCTGTTCAATATTACGTCGTTCCATATTCGATACGCCTTACAAACACGTTGTCGAAAACACAACACAGCTGGAGAACTATCGAACGTACGAAAGTCGCGAGCACATGTATCGATAGAGGAGGGATGGGAGATTAACCGACCGAAGTTTCAGGTTCGTACCACAAGCGCGGCTAAAAAATCAGTCTCATTACTTATTGGTCAGACCTCGTAGGTCGCAGTGCCCTTTTGATCCACATTGAATGGCGTCAGAGCACAAAAAGCATCAGTTGAAGAGAGTATTAAATACAACTCACCAAGTGCGTCTATTGATATTAAGTAGACGCCTCAACGTGCTGCATGAATAGAATCGGCAAATATGGACGCGTACAGTCATAAATGAACTGAGTGTGGGGCTTATGTCATTAACATTTCACCTGGCGCATAAATGCGTGCGGGATTCATTTCTCAACGATGTCGATGATGTTTGCACATTAATTCCATATCATTAAACATTTGGCCCGGCAATATTGTTTGCAAGGTACAATTCCCACGGCTGCTGCGGATTGCAACATTTCGCTGTCGGCCCAACATTTAATTGGAAGCGCAACCACAAACACTCACACAGAGGTGAGAAAGTGGATGGGGTTTTGGTTATGTAAGCCCTTCGTCAAACTGAAATTTATGCGCAACGGCAACACAAGCAGATGTCCAACGGCAAATGGCGAACGGCGAATGGAGAATTCTGTTTGCTCAGTTTAATGGTGGTTATTACATTACCACTAGATTAATTAATGCTGATGTTATCGCTCCAGCTATTGTTGTTCAAAATGTTAATAATACTGATGTTGTGTGAAACCAATCTGCTATTAGTTTAATTAAAGATTGATCATATGCATATACAAGCAAAATAATAAAGCGTATACAATCACAATTAATTCACAATATATATTTTGGTTAGCGCTAATGAAGAACATTTAAACATTTGTACTTCACATGTGATCTAAGGCAAAGTTCTCTATTCACATGACTCGAGATGTTGTCAAAGCATATAAATCAGGATGCATTTATCATGGATGTGTTTGCTTTTCGGGCACTGGGGCGCTGTCAAAGTTGCAACACAATATTCCAGACAATTGTTTAATTATGCATCACAAACATTGAGCAACTGTTGCCTCTGAGAATTCCTCCCATAACGAGAATCGCACACAGCACACAGAGAAAGAGGTAGAGAGAAGCGAGAAGCGAGAGATAACTTTAGCTTAAACTTTTCATGATGCATGCCCCAAGGCACTCGCTGCTGCCTTGGCAAGCAAAAAGAAATGGTAAATTACACTTGGACCAGTCACTTGCGCCTTGGCACCTGCTGGCGAGACATAGCTTGCTCCATGCCCCATGTTGCTCTCCACAAGGACTGCCGCCGCTTGGCAAAGTTTGCATCAGCGAATTACCTCAGATTTCAATTTCAATGCACCGCTTTCGCCATAGGTGCCATGCAACAACCAAGACTTTGAGCCAAGATAAACGCTTAGCGAGAGCAGTTCACGCAACCTCTTAGCCAACAAGAACAATAATTCAAAACTATGTCAGTTAGTTGCAGTCTTAGCTCAGCGCAAAGAAAAACTTTCTGAAACTAAAAAGTGTGGCAGGCATGAAGGGAGGAAGGGCAGCAGAATTTCTCTTATTTTGCCCGAACAGTGGCATACACTCTGCAAAAAATAAATATAGTACAAGGATTATTTACCGAAACAAATAAATTCACTTGTGTCTCTTTGCTGCTGCTGCTGGGATGTGTGCCTGCCACAAATACTGAGATTCAGTAATACACTCAAAAATAAAAATGTATAGTTGAAATTGAAGATACAGCATTGATGTCAACGAGATAACAAACGGGCTAGAAAAGTACAAATAAACAAACAGGAAGTGGTCAAAGCAGTCTGGCAACGTTGATGCCCGCTGCACCGATACTATCGAGAGCAAGTAATCGAGTCAGTAACTATATCAGTAGAATATCGATATCTGATCAGCGTCGATTCAGTTCGCTTTCAACCAGCAGTTAATAGAAGGACGCATGAAGCGCAATTCAGCATAAGTATAACTTCATTATCAATAACCCATCCATTTTAATATATATATATATATTTATCATTATAACTACAGTTATGTTCTCATTGCTTGAACATCTGCGATTTTTGTTTGAGTGTACGCAGCACGCTCTTCCTTGGTTCTTAGTTGCATGCAAAATGACAACATTTTGTAGCTGCCCTATTAATTATGCTATTTGTCAGCTGACTCACATGCGCTCATACGCTCCCCCCTTCCCCCTTCTATTTCCGACCCCTTGCACACAGTTTTTGTTTGTGTTGCAAACTGCACGCGCTACTTGTCAAAAGAATCGACTTACAATCATGCAGCTGTCAACAATTGGCAGCCCTCATTTGTCTCCGTTGCACTCAGCAGTAATTTCTATCAAAATGCCATTAGCTGCATGTATTATCCGCATTTGTGTGCTGTTGCAGTTGCAGTTGCAGTCGTAGTTGTTGATGTTGTGTGTGTTTGTCTAGTGTGTGTGTGCCATTGTAAAGTCCTTTTCCATTCGGTAAACAGTTGCGCCGAAACACATTTTTGTAATTAGTTTACCTGCGCTCTTATTGCTTAAGCACACACTCACACAAACACACGCCTACCCCTAAACACGTACACACACACACAGCACCAAAAACACTCGTAATTTGCCCCTAATTACAGTTACTTCAATTGAAATACAGCCTTGACTCGTTAGCTGGCTACCAAATTGAATTTCACATACTTTTCTCCATCTTTGTTCTTGTTGTTGCTACTTTTGTTGTAACCCTTTTATCTTAACCCATCTTGGCCAGAGAGTAATTAATCCTTAATTATTTATTAGTATCACGAAAGGTGTGTTGTCCCGACTGGTCTCGAATTGGAGTAACAATAAAGAACACCTACTCTGGAGCCAGAGAAATATTTTTTCATTTTAAATAATATCTTTCTACAATTGCAAATAAAACGAAAGAGATTCGGAAAATAAACATGTTGACTAAGCAAACTAAAGTCATTTAAATAAAATTGATTGGATAGTGTACAACTTAGAAATGGCATATATATTTTTTCCACAAATCCACCCTAGCAGAAAATCACATAATCTCTGTTCATTAAGCACTTTCAAACCCAGTTGCCTGACACAATTATATTGAACAAGAATAAATATGTATATGTAATTAGGTTGACAGCTGCAGAGTGCATGTTGTATTCGCGCAAGTGTCTGATATATCATTCGATTATAAATGATACGAAAATAGCGCACTCAACAATTCATCTCTTCTGCGAGTAGATGGGGCAGCTAGCTGGGAGCCAGGAGCTGGGAGCTAGGAGATAGGAGCTAGCAGCTAGGAGCTGGAAGTTGTGAGTTTGGCAGCCATTTGGCATTGCATTGCTAGGCTGACAAGTGCTGTGAAATGACGAAGATGCATGGCTGGCAGTTCGGTTGAAAAAGAGATGGAGATGGAGGCATGTTGCTGTGACAACAAGCCGGCAAAAGCTGCAGCTGAAAGACAGACAGACAACCACATACACACATACACACAAGCTCACACTCACAACAAGACATGTACTGTTTCGCAGCTCATCCTGAATGCCAGAGTGGCATCTGTGTCCTTGTATCCATGCATTCTGGGCAGCTGAAGCTGCTTGTTTTGGATTTTCACATGCGCTTGTTACACTGCGCCCGACGTTGATGTGACATGCAACACATTAGTCTAATGAAATTTCTGTTTTCCTTTTTTCCATTTTTTCCCATCAACCTGCGAGGTGTGTTTGCATAGAATGCCAATCATTGCGGTTATCCTCCCGTGTATTGTCGTCGGCGAGTATATTGCCAACGCTAATTTTATCAATTTAATAGGCATTTTATGATCTTACCATTATCTCACCCATTTTAATTATATTTGTCTTGTCTACCGAATGGCTCATGAAATTGTGTTGCCTTCTTTTTCGGTGGCCCAAAAGAACATTCAACTTTAATTGCAGCCATAAATATTTTGAATACCCTATCTTAAGTAAAGTGAGGCTTTGGCATTTCAATTGTACTTGGTAATCTTAAATTTATCAATGAAAAATACTTTGATTTGTTTAAGGAGGTACTTAAAAAAGTACTTTAGAAAAAGAATTTGTATAAGTAAATATATGCATATATATTTGCTCGAGCTACTTTTTAATTGGCCAAGAAAAATGTAGACCTTAACTGAATTTCGTTATTTTTTATCGACACCCCTTAAATTTGGGCTTAGTAGCGCTAAGTAGAGTATTAGGTATTCAATATAAGAAAAGTGTTTGTTTTACTTTTTACGTTTGTGTAGGTTCGGCTGGCAACCACGTGCCGACAACAGCTTGTGAGCTTAGCTGGCCACCTATTGCGCTCCGGTGAGAATTAATTTTGTTTTTGAATGGCTTTTGTAATTAAAATGCGGACAGCGAATGGTCCAAAGCGGAAAAGGCAAGTGGTGGCAGACTTGAGGGGGGTGGGTGGGAGGTTATGGCCTTTACGATGTAATTCAGTACTTTGAAGATTTACTTGTGATACTTCTTGAAGTTTTCTTTTCAAGCAGCTTCAATGGACTAACTGTCACACTGACTGCCTAAGTGACTGACGGCCGGACTGACTGATGAACTGCAACTGTCATAGAGATGGAGCAAGTTCTAAGGATTCGTTTTGCGTTCTTTGAATTTCAAACTTCAAAACAACTTAAGTGTTCTCCCTGCCCACTCTCCACCCTCCACTCCTTTGCCCACTTTCGCCATTGCGGCTGCTGTCAATTGCTGTCGCCCCGAGCAGCATCTCCAGAGAATCGCTCGGCTCGAGCAATTTGGTTTTGTATTATGCAAAGGCAATACTGTCACTGGAATGGCCTTACCCACCTGACGTTGCCATCGCTGTTGTTACTGTTGCTTTTGTTGTTGCTGTTGCTGTTGCCCTTACCATACCCTTGGCCCATAAATCAACTCAAGTGCCTACGCCCCAGCTGATTTATTTTAACTCTGGCAAGTCGTTCGTTACTGTTGTGGGGGGTGGGAGCAGTGATAGTAGGATGCGGAACAGGCATTTGCCTAAAATATTTAACCGGCATTTGTGCACAACAATTCCTGCTTCGATTCGTTTGTGTCTGTCTGTGCCTACTTTGTATTTTCATTTTCTCTTTCTTATTTCTTATTTTTTATTTGTATTTTTATTAAATTCTCAAGTGGCATTCGAAGGCGAATTTCCACTGTGCGCTGGCCTCCTTTATTTTGTGTGTTCGTTTTCTTGGCCATTTTCCAGCCAAAAAGTTTCTTTGTCAATTTCCCGTATAATGCACAATAATAATATGAAAAAGTTAAAGAAACGGCAGCTCTTTGGTTAAACTTGAATTCAGGGGGCAACGACAACAGCTACAACAATTTGCGGCAAGTGATTACCTTAGGCATTTTGTGGCTCGCAAATTGCGCAGAGCTCATGGGGATGCCACAACCTCTCGCATGTTTCTATTGTTTTGGTTTTTGTTGTTGTTGTTATTTTGTATTTGCTTTAGTTAAGCGTCAGGCCCATGCAAACGTGCTAGCAGATCAGCATCAGCGTCAGCATCAGCATCAGCAGTTCCCACAGGCGAAAAGAAAATTTTAATTTTTAATTTCGTTGCGCATAATAAAAATGCCGTTACAGAGACAAGCGTGGCAAGCGCGAGAGGCAGCTACAGCTGCACGTGTTTTCTGTCCTGCGGAATGGACATTTAACAGCCATTTATTTGAATATAAATTTCTAGCTTACAGCGTTTTCAACGTAAATTCTTTCAAATCAAATAATGAAATCAAACAAATGTTGTGAGTGCATTTAAACCTTCAAATACATTGATGAATATTCAAATATGAACATATATTTACCCCATTCCAATTCAAAAATATGAAATCGAATCTCTCCATTTGAGCTAGCATTTGAATTCATTTAAACTTTTTGGCATATCCAACTCTACAGCGATTTGTAATATATACTACACACGCATGAAAGTGGGCAAATCCAATTTGATTCTAACCTGCTGGCGGTAAGGAAAACCAACCAATTGCAGAACCAAAACAGAACTGACCGCAATAACCGCCGCTACCAGCGCTAGTGTTGCCATAACAACAACAACAACAATTGTGAAGCATGTGGCATAAGGGGGTGCCCTCTTGTAGCACGTGCACATGTATCTGGTCGTTGGTGGCCCTTGGCCAGAGCTTCAATTGAAGCTGCTGTTCGCTGGCTGGGAAATTCATGGCCACTTAAATACCATAAAATAGACCAAACACTCGGCACTAAAATCAAAAAGTTGCGCCATCCTGCAAAACTTTAGCCTAGCCTTAGTCGGTTCTGGTTGCTTCTCGTGTCTTTTAGGGGCACACACACACACACACACACACACACACTCATACAGCTTTACTCGTACCTTGTACGCTTTTATGGTTCATCATTTTTTTTTGGGTCAGTCATAAAAAGCATCAAAGTTGAGAGTTGCACGTTTTTTCATTTTTTAGCAAGCCGTAAATCACTTTTATTATGCATAAATTAAAAATGTTCAATTAAAAAGGTTACCGTGCACAGAGGGGTGAAGCAATTGGGGCAGTTTGGAAAAACACTTTTTTTTTGTAGCTTAATTTTGTGTTGTTTCGCGCAATGTATTTTTAATTTAGGAAATTGAATATGCCATCGCTTGGAACAAAATATTTAGATTGGCTTACATGGCGTATGAGTAATTTAATGGCACCAGCAGGTTTGAATAGACATGTTTTTGTTTGTTTTTTTGATACGATAAACTATGAAAAAGTCAAATTAATTAAGTAGTTCTGGCTTGGCGCATGTGGCGTATGTGTGATATATGAAATATAGCTGCATCGACAGATACAAATGCTCCTGGCATCATTAATGCATTGCTGCCATATTAATGAATAATTATTATCAATGCTTGATGCAAAAAGAATCAAATAAAAAAAACAACAGCGATGCGGTTAAGCTTGGCGTTGATTCGATTTTGACACCCTGCAGCCCGCTTCAAATGTATGATCCTCGAAAATTCAAAAAGGAATCACAAATTAATATTGCTACTTGTGTATCGATAATATCAGCATAAGAGATGCTTAACTACTTCAGAACTGTCTACAGGGTATCATTTTGTCAAGTATCCTCAACTCGGAGAGTGCTCATTTTTTTCGTTTTTGTTTTAAGTGCTTATGAACAGCCATTGAGTGCAACAATTGAAACATACTTATGCAACAAATACATTATTAATTTGTGGGTGTCGCCCAGCAGCAGTAAATTATTGTCAGTTTTGATATTATTCGCAGTTTTTTGTTGCTTTTTTAGTGATTGGTTTTTGTATTTATTAAATGGCAAAATGTGTGAAATATTGAGGCTATTTATTTATTAACAAGCGCGTTAACTGAAACACTGAACAGGATCTGTGCTTTATTAATTTCCAGCCACGATGATACAACATGCCCATCAATTGTCAACAGATTGCCGCAATTGAGCAGCAGCGCAACAAGCAAAAGCAAAGCTGATAAAATAAATGCTTTATAAATAAACAATTGTGCAAGTAAACTGCAATTAAAGTGCTCCTCGAATCCCAAGCCATATTTTTAAAGTGTTGCCAGAATATTAATGTTCCAAGTTAGAGTTAAATTACAAAAAATGTTTTACTGTAAAAATGTGAACTTATTTATTTTTATGTTTGCGTAACTTAAATAATTTATTTTGCCAGCACAACTATTTTATTGTATTTCTTAGACAAGTGGGTACCAAAAATTGTGACGACGACAAAAACATAAGTCAAAGGCGAAATGAAAAAATAGCGCACGTCACTCGAAAGCATCTCCCAAGGCGATAAAAATCAATTTCCACATCCAGACACGCAAACAGGAGCAATGAGAACGGCGACGGGAAGTCAGGGCATGCTGCCAGTTGGATGAGGGATGCTTCTGAAAATATTAAGAGACACATGCCAAGCGACGACTGCGACATGACAGGAGCTGAAGGACCAGCTGCAGCTGCAGCTGGAGCTCAAGTGCAGCACCCGGAATGCAATGCAAATAGCTTTAAATGCATTTGACGATGCCGTGATTTGATTCCAATATCATTGCGCCTCGCCCCCACTCCGATGTTGACTTTCAATTTCTGTTTGCGAACAGTTTTCTGATTATAATTCCAAAGTTGTCAACGCTCGTTTTGTTGCTGTTCTTGCTGCTGTTATTGGCGTTAGCGAACACTTCGAGCGGCACACACATTTTTTGATTTCATTTCTTTTGCTTTGCACAACTTTCCATTGGGAGTTGGCTCAAAATTCTTCACCTCAGCCTGCTTAAAACGAGTGTTATTTTAAATAAGTTGGTCACTTGATCAGAAATGAATGAATTAATTTAAATTTGACAGTCAATATTAGCTCGAGCAGCGAACAGCTCAATCCACACAACATTTTACTTGCCGCACGAATTAACTCACTGCAGAATGCAGAGGAGTTGAGTAGAAAAATGCAACTGCTGCAACTTATGTAGCAGCACGTTGTTGCCATGCAGTAAGAAGTGCAACTGATCTAAAAAACATCTCAATGAATATTTTTTTGTCAGCCACGAGCTGTGCCACAGCAAACACTGTGTGTGGCAGGTACAAAGGTAGGAAAAAAGAGAGCCTTGTTAATTTTCAACAGTGCACGCAATAAAGCAATGCAGGCAGCGACACGTGCGCATTTAAGTTGCAACTTGCAATGGCAACGTGCGGCTCAGACGCACACACACATAGACATTGACTCGCACACACAGCTAGTTAGCGCATGTCAGCGTAAATTTAACACACAACGAAACCTGACGCTGCATACAAACTAAGCGTTGAGTAGGAGACACGCCTCCAGACAGAGAGACAGAGACAGAGCTAATAAAGCGCTGCTCGCTCTCACGTCCAGCTCATTTCGTGGTTTATTTTTGCGCGCGACTGCAATAAAAAGATAGACCGGGGCATAAAGAGGAAGTTGAGCCAAATTTTTGGCACCAGAGGCATAACAGGCTGTGGCAGCGAGTGCTCGCATCGAGCAGCGCTGCATAATCAGCGACGGGACGCCGGCAACGACAATGAGAACGACACCTAAGCCACCATCCATTACACCATCCACTCCACCATCACCACCACCACCACATACAACAACAACACCGACAATATTTATCAAATGAAATGCACGTAGCAAGCGTTTGCCAGCGTTGTTTCCGTGACTGTCTGCCCGATAAGTTAGCCAGAGAAGCGTTACTAGATCCCAGCACTTACTTGTATATACATACATATGTACATAACAGCACAAAGTACGTAATACGTGGGTGGTTTCTTGTATTGCTATATTATGCCACAATTTATTAGATTCAAATAGTTACTTTTGTTTTTTGCGCTGAAGTACTCAACTCTTCCACAATGAACCAAGTGCGAACCCAGCCAAAATGCGATCCGCCTCGCAGATAATTAGGCAAATAATATAAGAAAAAGTTTTAATAGATAAAATTGAATAATCGAAACTGTAAATCTAAATTTGATTAGTATTTCAGTTAAGAAAACGAAGTGCAAATAGCAGAAATTGTTTTGTGCAGCTTATACTTTATGCTGATGAAAATTGTAATTGAGATCCATATTCAACATAAGGATCTTTAATAACGTAAGGATAGTACAAAATTGGATTAAGCATGTTAATATTAATTTATAGTTATAATGCGTTCTCATTGCCTGGTCGTTCTTCTCTTACCACCCTCGCATAGCTGCAGAACTATGTGTGTCAAATGTGGCGGAGAGTCATATGCATAGTGGCACTTGCTGCTGCATAGTTAGGATGTGCGAAGCTGATGCCTAATGTTCGTATTTCAATGAATTAAACAGAGAGCAAAATATTGCAGGATATGTTTAGTTAAGGCAATGAAAACTGGATAGATACAAGCATAATTCGTATACGAACCTATGCATATATATATGCACAATAAGGTTCTTAAGCTGCTGGGCAGAGTTCGTTCCCCTACTGTTGCCTGGCCATTGTTTTTGACTTATTGCACAGTTGCACACACACGTACAATTGGTGGCAACAACAGGCGGTGGCAAGTAAATGCTGCATAAACTTTGGCTCTCACGCAAATTGCATTCTGCTGTCATTGAAGTTTCTGCACCTTCCTAACCAAATGCCAGCTAGATTGTTGTGTTGTTGCTATTTTTGCTTGCTGCATTTGTTGTTTGAGCTGCTTAAGTGCCATGCATTGAGTTGTTTTCCCAGCACCCACAGCAATCCACATTCTGCCAACCACTCTACAGCTTTGTACACTTGAGAAAATCGATGGCTTGGGCGCATTGTTTTTGCAGCCGCACTTCAACTTGAGAATGTTTTGATAGACTTGCTGGCTATGCAAAGTACCCAATACTGTAAAAAAAAATAGCTCGAAAATAAACTAAAAGTAAAGTAAACCCAAGGCGAACTTTAAGCCAAAAGCCAGTCAGCTACAACCAGCTCAACAACAATGCAACATTTGCAACGAACAGTTGTCAAAATAGTTAAGTAACAAAAGCAAAAAATACTAAAACGAAAAGTGGAGAAATAATTTTATATATTTCTGGCAGAATTCTGAACACCCTTAGTTGTCTGGCATATATTCGGATCTTAACAAATACTAAATTGTGGTTAACTTAATCAACTTTGTTTGTCGTTGTCTTGTTTTCGGCTTAAAGAATGAATTCTGAATTAGTCATTATGCTCTCAATTTAGTTTAAGTTTCAGAACGAATAAACTCAATCTAATTTTATTTTAATTACTCTTTTGTTGCTTATAAGATCTACATTAAGCTAAAAGGAAAATTTAATTATTAGAAAAAAAATAATAATAATCAAAAGCCAATTTACATAGTCATCTGAATCTGCCAAGATTCGAATAAATACTCCTTTTTCTTTATGTTACGCATCTGATCAAAAAAAAAGTATGCTGGGCAAAGTCACAGAGAAGCTGCATTGAGAAAATTGTAGCACTTGTGAGGCAAGAACGGCAAACAAGTACTATGAAATGGCTAAAACAATTGTCAATGCGTCAGTTAAAATTCGTTTAGTTTGGATAGTGAAAACAACAAACAAATAAAATCAGGAAGAAAAAGCAGCAGAAAGTGTCGAAACTTGCTCAAAAAGAGCTGCAGAAACTTTGCTAAAAACAAAAGTAGTCCTTGGAATAATCGGGCAACATTTACGAGTACTCAAAAACTGATCTAGAAAACTATTTTCATAGAAAGCAGAACTAGAGCTTAGGCTTACGATGAAGCTGCTACTTTGCATTTGGGGGTTGAGCAGCTCTTTAGGTGAGTGCTGTGCAGGAGGCCAATGATGGCAATGCCAGTTCAGCTCAATGCGGTTTCTGTTCCGCAGCTCTTTTGCATATGAACGGACACTGCCTTAGTGTGAAGTCCCCATTGCAACACGGGGGAGCAGCTATTGAAGCAGAGGCTATGCACCACATGTGGCAGCCATTGCGGCCAGCCACTGCCTGGCAGCCCGATACAAGCAGTTGCAATGGACCAACAATTTTGCTGCCGCCAGCTGACAGACAAGTTGCTGCAGGCGACGCCACCGAAACGCCCTCCGTGTGCCTGGCCAATTATATCTATCAATGTGCCACCAAGCGTGCGGCAAGTCCATTGAATGATTTTGCCCCCAGTCCGATGCCTCGCTTCAAATAGCAGCAGCTTGGAACAGCAGCAACTGTTGACATTGTCAGCAATTGTTTTGAACTGGGTCAAGACTCGGTCACTTAACCAACGACAACTGCTTATGGAACTATATTTTATGGAAACTTATATTTATATTTAATCAACTTTGTTTGTTCATCTGAATTACAGCTAAAAGTAAAATGTTATTGATAACAGTCTGAAAGTTCAACATCGAATGATTATCTATTATTAACTATTAAATTTGCAAGTACAATCCTGATATTTTCAGAAATTTCCTGAAATTTGGTTGAATTCTTTTAATTAGCTTTTTTTTATAGTCTGATAAGCTATAAGGTAACTCCTCTTAAAGATCGATAAAACATTTATGATCACGACCATTCCCGCCTTCATACATGGCGCAAGTCGATGCAGAGTTACAAAAATCTATATTGCTAGAAACGTCATTTTCAGTAAATTTAGCAGGTAGATTAAAAGGTAGATTACTGGTAAGCACCTCTTAAGATTGACATGAATAATTCTTGGAGATGCCAACACCGTCCCCATAAATAATAAAGAAGAACCTGGAAGGTATAATTGTAAGAACCGCTTCATAAGATTAGTAAGACTTCGTGGCCACACCCACCTCGCGCCCAATACTTGCGAAAAACTAAATCTCCCCAAATTTAAAAGATTGCTTTTCCAGATTTCAATAATTTGACGATTGTCAATGTTTTGTCTATAGCAGAGTACTTTACTTTAAATGTGTGTGTAGTTGACTTATGTCCTGCCTGACTGGAACACTAAATTTACACACACTCACACACACAGACATACACACACACACACATAAATGCGTTGACTGCAAACGAGGACAGCGTAAACAAAGCTGACAGACATTATAATGTGACTGGCTGGCATTGTTTTTGCCACGAAACACTTTTGCCGCATTGGTGGTTTGCGAGGAGTAAGGAGTAAGGGCGAGGCTAGGCACAGCTGATTCACACACACACACGCAAACTCAGACACCGTGGCAGGCAACGCAGACAGACATCAACTGGCTGCCAATGGCATGCATTAGGCTTACTTGCGAATTTGCAAACTATTATGACTGCAGTCATACTATCTCTCTTGTCTGACTCATTCCCTCTATAAACATATATATATATATATATATATATATATATATATATAAAATTTCAGGTGCACTTGCAATTGAAATATGTATGCGCCGCTTAGGCTAATGTCGTTGCGACTTTTCAGCTGCAATTTCAAAGGAAAATGGGAAATGGAAGAAACAGCAACAACAACTCCACGTTCAGCAATTTTGTAAATTTTCCGACTGCTTTGCTCGCATTTCGCGCACACTCAAAGTTTTAATTAAGCTAAAGCCAAAAGACCGTCAGAGTGTGTGCACAACACACACACACATTCAGCAGGAAACGCGTCAGCAATTTTCGCTATTCAGGCCTTAATGCCGAGCTGCCAAGTTGCCTTTTCATTCATTCAAAATGCCAAACACAATTAAAAAAATGTGTTACTATTTGAATTGCTCTCTCTCTCGCGCTCTCTCTCTGTCACTTGCCAGCTGCCTCTATTGCTTTTTCTTTCGCACCCCGTTAGCTGCCTCAAAAGGCTAAATGTGTTGCGCTTTTGTTTGGGGCCACGTTGAATGTGTTGCGGAATATTTTTGCACCAAGCTCTTTGCGTATTCGCTCTTTATAATTCTCAACTGCGCGTTTGCGGCTGTGGCTGCGACTAATGCTGATGCTGATGCTGATGCTGATGCTGATGCTGCTGCGGTTAACTGTCTGTCTGTGTGTGTGTGTGTGTGTCTGTGTGTAAATGCCCAGCGGCCTGGCATCTTTTATGTTTTATTAGCCACCTCTAATTGAAGTATGCACAACATAATGTGTGTGTGCGTGTGTGGAAAACCCTTCTCAAACTCTCAAAACTCAACTCCATTAGAAGCTCATTTAAATAAATAAGCATAAATAAGTCTTCACAAAATATTTTTGATGTCTGTTACTGGAAAAACGTAGCTCTAAAATGAGCTGAATTTTCTCGCTTTTTTGGTATGCTGAAATATTTGGGATCCCTTTTATTGTATGCTGCTGCCTCTGGGTTTAAGCTGTGAGAAATTTACATATTTACTGTACACATGACTTGTATATAAAAAAAAACACATATACATATAATATATATAGTCGTGCAATTATGTATATACTATATACATATGTATTTACCTTAACCGTTCATTTATATTTATTTATAAATTTTGTGCAACATTTTTTCACCTTTCATCGCTTCACCTGCAAGTGCATATTTTTCTTTATATGATTTTTTTTAGAAATTCCATAAATTTTATTTTGAAATAAATTGTTCAAATACATCAAGTTGTAGTAATCATAAGGAAAGCGCCGACTAGTAGATGCCCTGGAATCAGGGCATCAGAACGAATCAGAACGAAAGATATGCCTGTCTGTATAATATATATTTTTATGATGACTCTAGATCCACTTGAATGATCATCTACATATATACCTCATTTACAGAGTTACAGGGTATTTTAGAAACTACTGCAATGCAAATGGCTTTTTTGTGATATTTTACTGCATCAACAGTATAAATTCTGACTTAAACATATCCTTATTTCACAAAAAGGCAAGAGATGATTTTGATAACCAATCAATTTACAGTATTTTACAATATATTTTGGTTGTTTGTTAGCTTGTTTTCAATTAAAACTGCATATTGAACAACTTTTCAGTGTGTTTGCCATAACTGCAGCTTGAAAAACCACAAAAGTATTTACCAGATGCAATTTGATGAAAATTTATTTTGTGATGGCTAAAAGTGAAGCCAAGAAAAAAAAAGAAGCAAAATATATATGTATATAAATTAAAAAAGTTCTGCTTAGGGGTCGAGTCGCATGAGCAAGATTTATTTTCTTAATCCAAATAATGTCAAAAAGCCACAAAACAAGCGACAGCAGCATAAAACAACTTAGCAAATGAGCACACACCCAAAGCAAAAACCAAAGAAAAATGTTATTTATTGTTATTACGAAAATAAATAAGCAGCCAGGGCAGCAGCCAGGGCAGCAGCAAGCCACGGCAGCCAGGGCAGCAGCCAGGGCAGCAGCAAGCCACGCCTCCCCTGCAAATGCAGCACAAAAATGTGGCAAAATAAAAGCGAAGAAATTAAACAACTGGACTCACATACTCACGCACACACACAAACACGCAAATAAACCAGATATACACACACACACACACACACACAAGCAAAGAAAATGGTAGCCATTTTATATGCCATTACAGTGTAAATAAAGTATTGTTTATGTGTGCATGTCTGTGTGCCTGTGCATGTGTATGTGGCAATCTGTGTGCCACTTACATTTACTTAATAACCTGTATCAAAGTTGTACTTTTTATAGGTCAGCCCTCAGCAGGCGGCAGGCTGCAGGCAGCAACAGCCGGTGGGTGGTGGTTACGAGGGGGGAGGATGGGAGGAGTCGAGCAAATGACATTACGATTACTGTGCCAACTTCGAACTAAGGATGGGCGTACTCTCAGCTACATTATACACTGTATCAATGCTCGTAAAACTGTCCACAAATAATTTATAGACTTCATTTGGTAGCTATAGGTAGGTCTCCATTGAAATCTACCATTGGAAACTAACAAAAACTAATTAGCAATTACGTAGAGTAACCAGCCAGATTGCTAACAAGGTTTTTTCAGCTGCTCAACGCATTTTAATCAGCTGGCAAATCATCGGCTTAGTTAACTATAATTGATCTATATTTATGCCTTAAAACACATTTTTGTACTCAAATTCAGAGTTGAATAAATTTATTCATTTGATATCGCTTTTTGCAGCAGTTTAATTGGAAAAGGCAGCTGTCAAATGTATTTCAACTTTAATTAAAAAAATTTAAACATAAAATCAATTTCTATAGCATATACATATATATTTAATAACTATATATTTTTAACTTATACACTAAAAAATGATGCCTTCCGATCTGAGAGTAGTAGATTAATCGTATAATAATGCTGGAATTTATGAAAGATTTGAATATTTGAGAGATTTCCATAAGTAAACATGTGCTTTCTCATGGTTTTCCAAAGAAGTAGTTTATTCCTTAACTTCAACCGAGATTTTATAATTAGATATTTCCGTTTCTGTCAAAAATGATCACTTGGGATTAAATAAACTTAATTTCTGACAAAGCTACATTCAAATTTCAGTTGTCAGGTTAGATGGGCATAGGAACAGGTTAAAGAACAATTGCAACATAATTTAATCATTATTTATTTATTCACTTTTCGTTAGGTATCTTTGAATATTAAAAACGCGGCGCCGAAATGCATTTCCTCAGTGCGGAGAGCTAGAAGAGTGACTTGTGGTGCTGCGCTTGATTGGCAGCAAAACAACAAAGATTGTGCCGCAAGCTCATCTGCCCCCACAAACCTTGCCCATTCGAGTCGAGGCCTCGAATCGAGTCAAGTGTTACTAATTTCTGGCAGTTAGACAACTGGAAACCTGAACTCAAGCGCCTGTGGTCCCAGTGCATCTATGAAATTTCCATGAGCGTAGTGGATACATGCCATCGCAACGTTTTAAAAATAACCGTCATAAGGGTTTTCATTTTTGCGTTTTCCTTGTTGCTGTTGTTGCTTGTTGTTTTTTTTTTTTTTTGCCATTTTGCTGTTTTGCTTGCTGTTCAACGGCGCAGCTGAGTGGCAACTGGGAAGCTGCCTTTGGCTCTAGTCGAGGTCAGCTACAGTTGACTAAACATTTTCATTTCGGTTAAGTGTGCGCCTGTGTGAGTGCGCATCTATGTGTGTGTACGTGTGTTTGTGTGCATGTGTGTTTGGCCAAAAGTCAATGAGTTTTGCCACATGGCGTTTACTTGATGTTGGCTAAGCTAGTTGCGTGCTTGCCCCTAAGTTTGTACAATGATTTCATCAAGTGAGTTTGTACAACTAGCTTAACAATCGATCAGAATGCCACATCACCACACACACGCACACTTTACACACCTAATTAGCATTTGACACCCCAAATGGGCTTATATGAAACGAATTTATAATGGATATTCGCAAAGTTAATTAATGCCACTTGCCGCAGCTGACCTGTCAAAAAGTTACTGCTGAGAATTTTTGACATACGACATACCCAAAAAAAAATAAATCTTGCACTTCCATTACTTGGAAAATTATTTATGTTTAATTTAAAATTGAGTTCAGTTTAATTTAAAATTGAGTTCAGTTTTATTTAAAATGGAGTTCAATTTAATTAAAAATTGAGTTCAGTTTAATTTAAAATTGAGTTCAACTTAATTTAAAACACGCCTTGTTGGTTTTCACTTTTGGGACTGTCATGTAAACCACAAGATTCGAGTCATTTTATAAAAAACAGTTGTTTCATGTGTATGTACTGTAAAAAAATGCAGTGACAGACAGAAAAACAAGAGAGGCAACCAAACAAGACAAAAAGTCTCAAGTGAGGGGATGGGTGGTGCTGGTATAGGGGGGTAGTTTGGGGCGATTGGGGTGGGGTCAAGTTTTCAGCGCGCTGACAACTAATGAAAAGCAAACAAAGCATTCTTTTAGGCGCTCTGCAGCTCTTCAGCTCGCTGAGTGTGTGTTGAACAGAGTGTGTGTGAGTGTGTGTGTGTGTGTGTGTGTGTTTCTAATAAGCTGCTGACATCGTAGAGTGCCCTAATGTGTGTATGAACTTACGTGCAACAGCTGCAAAGTTCAAAGAACACGGCACAGATTATATCAGATTGGACTAGGGGAAATAAGGATAGCAGGGCAGAGAGAGGGGGAAAGGGGCAGCGATGGGGAGCAGACATGACCCAAAGGGTGAAAGGGTAGGCTGAGATTGCTCGAAGTGTGTTCGACTGAGGTCGTCAGCCTGCCGTGAAATTAACAATAGTTCAAATCAATTCATTATACACCTATGACGAAACTACACACATGAATTTATATATATATATATATATATACATATACATATATATTGCTGCCATTTAATCAGTTCAATAATAAATTGAAATCCCACTCAAGTTAGTTACTTAAGTCAATTACATTTGAGTAATATCAAAATGCCAATTATTTGGCAACTTTTCTCGACCGCACGCTGAGGCAACAACACCAAATATTGAGGCAAAGAATAAACAAAGGATTTTGATATAACGAGAAATTCAATTTGAAATTTGAAATTTGAAGCAAGTTTTAATTATTTTGTGCATGCCATGATTTATTTGTGTGCTTATATAATTGACATGTTTCTTGGAAGCCAATCAGAAGAAGATTTAAGAGCAATGAAGTGAACTAAAAGGTTAAATTTCATTGATGATTATAGAATTTATTCGATCGATGAGCGGCTAATATTAAGAAAATAAAGTGAACCGTTTAAGCCACAAAATACAGATTGTAAATGTCAATTAAATCTGATTAAATAAGTGTTAAGATATTTATATATATTTATTTATTTTATTTTATTAGAATAGTTGCATTCCGATTATAAGTGATGAATTTAATATATAAATTAACTTTAAACCTTAAAGTTCACACTTTGTGAATAAATTCATTAGAATAGTTGAATTCCGGCTATAATTCAGCACGTAAATTATCTTATATATTTTATATCAATAAAGATTTCATTCTTGCACATTCTTTCTTAATAGAATTTTAAGTTTGTACTTAGTGAATAACTAAAAAGGAATATCCCAATGTTGACTGCCTACGCTCATATATGTAAATTTGTAAGCCCCTTACAATGCATGAAAAAATCAGTATGATTGCTTAACTTGCAACAAATTGCGCAAATTCGAGAGCAATTACTTATTTGATTAAGCAAAGGGCTCAAAGGAAGCAGCCGCGCTTAAGAGAGCAATACTAGCAAAAGAGCAAACAAGCCTTACGCTCTCTGCAGCAGCCCGGCTGCTACGCTCTGAGCAGATGCACAGAAAGCTTTTTGCCTCGAGCTTTCACGCTCAGTGCGCTCTAAAGGGATGCCAATGAGTGTTTTACTCTTTTAGACTCAATGAAAGGGATGCTGTGCTGCTTTGAGCGCTTTTTGAGTTTGTTCTCTCTCTCGCTCTCTCTCTCTCTCTCTCTCGCTAACTTTAACTCTGACGCTCTCTCAGCTTTTTTTGAGCTGCTGATGAAGTTTGTCGCATTGAGTGGCCATTGAGTCAAGTGTTCGCACTTGATTTTACCGTTGCCTTTGCCTTTGCCTTTGACGTTGCCTTTGCTTTTGCAAGTACTTAAAGCAGCTCATTGTATATTTCATCACTTGTTATTGTTGTTGTTGCTGTTGTTCTTGGGGCATCCTGTGCACTTGGAGGCACATCCCACATCCATAATATTAGCTGGCAACATTATCTTTTTCCTCTTTTTGCTTGTTTTCATTGCGCCCACACACTTTCCATTTTTGCTTTGTTTTTTTCTTTTGCTTAACTGCGCCGTTTGCCTTTTCTTTTTCTTTTTATTGAACAGCATTTTCATTGTTTGATTTTTGTCAACGCGTCTTCCGTTGGTTTTCTATCTCGCTCCGTCTCGTTTCTTCCGTTACTTCTTTATTTTTTTTTTTTCGACTTTTTGGTCTCTAGTGCTTTCCCCTTTGTTGTTCTTTGTTTAGCTGGTCGCTTCATCTTTTACTCACATAAGTGGCTTATTGGACAAGGACACACAAAGAGAGACAGAGAGAAAGAGAGAGATAGAAGTGCTGAAGGAGCGAAAGCTTCGGCATTTGTTTTATCATTTTGCGTGTTTGATTTTTATTTGGCCTTGTTCATTTTTCGGTTAGTTGGTCTTTTAATCGACTTTTGCTTTGTTGCTGCTGCTTTGTCTTCGCGCTCGGTTTCAATTAGTTTGAGCATTGCTTAAGTGACACTTAAGCGCTTTGTAGTCACAGATCTATCGGATATCCATTTAATTGACATTTTGAAATCGCAACTCCTTCTGCAGATGCTTGTCTGCATTTGTGTCCCTGTCAGTGTTTGTGCCACAATGTATCACTTGTTACAGTTGTTCATTAGACGCGATTACATCTTCTCCCTTGTGTTTAGTTCCCACTAACTTAATCGAAGCAGTAGTGGTAAATCGAAGCTAACTGAAGTATTTTTGTGACCTTTTCGCTGGCTTTTGCGACTAACCATTTTTAAATGCTTTTTATATGCCAAAAGTAAAAAATTAAAAAAGGCTTACAAATTTTCTTTGCTAGTCGCTTTTTTCAAAATCTTTTCATAATACTCTTTAATGCGCTTGTCATGGATTTAATTTTCCACAACAAGCTCGCTTCTTGTTTGGATTTAATTTTTGTTGTTTTAACTTGCCAACTAATCCTTATTGTGAAAATATATATTTATATTATTCTCTGCAGCATTTTGTGTTTATTAAGTTTACAACAAATTGATGTGGTTTTTTTCCCCAAAAAATCACAATAGAAAGAAGCTTTCGCTGGGCTTCTCAAATCCTATTACCATCTGGAGAAGCAAATCATCTTTTCACAACGAGCAATTCGAAGCATTAAAAAGAATTGCGAGCCATTGAGAGAAGCACGTTCAATGAAATGAATGAACGGTCAGAAAGGCAAAAGTGATTGGAGCAAATGTTGGCTCTTTATTAATTGCAATTCTTGGCAACATGCCATTGGCAACCACTAGTTGTATAAATTGAATGTGCACAACATGAGCTACTATAAATATTTGTAAAGCTAATCTAGCTAATTCAGCGTCATCTATCCCAAACACAGCACAGCTTGTGCGCCTTTTGATCAAACGGTATTGATACGCTAATTGGTTGCGATAATTTGTCAAATGAGCACACACCTGCACACATACAAACACACCTGCACATACACAGACACACGCACACCTCCACACACCTGCACACACACACACACTTACATCTGCACACGTGTTGACAGCCATTAAAAATTCTGCTGCAGTATCAAAAATTGCTTCTTAATTACACTACATTCGCATCCGCTGCCTCTACTTCTCTCTCTCCCTCTCTCTCTAGCTGTCAGTCTCTTTCTCTAGCTATTGGCATTTTCATTCGCATGGCATCACCTCGGGAATGTCACAAGTGTTGCAGTATAGCAGGTTTCATTACCCCTTCACCGCCTCGGGCAACTTCACAATTAACTACTAATTGCTCATACGCCACGTTGGCTGTGCGACACTAAAACAAAGTCAGGTGGGTAAACCATGCCCCTCTGTCAGCCCCTATCTCCTCTGTCGTTTTCTTCGAGCTGACAAGTCTTCTTGGCTTTGGCTTTTGCTATTGCTTTTCCACTAATTATCCGCGCTGTCAGCCACCTGCTGGCACTGCCATTGTCCTTGCCGTCTACTTACTGAATTAAGTTTTAAATTTTTGTTAAATACTCTCACTCCTTCTCACATTCTCTCTCTCTCTTTGTCGCTCTCTCTTGCTCTGCTACTGCTGCTAATGTGGAGGCAAGTGTAATTAGTTTTTAATTGCTTTTTTGCCGGCAACTGTGCAATAGTTGTAAATAGTTAGTTGGGTTGCCTTTGTGCACCTCCGCTAGTAATTTTCCGTGTGCAAATTTAACTTTTTGGCATTTACTATTTACTATTTATTTTTATTTAAATTTGTATTTTTTTTTTTTTGATTAAGCTGTGTACATTGGTCACCACATCTGCGCCATGTCAACCAAGTCAATCAGCTATTCGGCAACGTCAGCAGCATGTTAAATATGCCCGGGACCATTGCCACAAAAAGTAATCAGAAAACTTTGGCAATAAATCTATGAATAAATGTAATGAAAACCCATAACGAAGCGATGGCGCTTGTGGATTTGTGCCACGCCCACAGTGCTGCTCATACGCCCCAAACAATTTCAATTTTGCATACACCGACATTCAAAAGGCAGCTTGTATATAGTATATACATATATACACAGAAATGGCAAATAGTGCGACATTCAAATTCAGCAGAAGATCTACTGAAAATAAAAAAAAGCACATACAAAATCAAGAGTTATTGGCAAATGTATACAA
Organism: Drosophila nr. medialis 2 BK-2023a; assembly: GCA_035044325.1. NCBI lineage: Eukaryota > Metazoa > Arthropoda > Insecta > Diptera > Drosophilidae > Drosophila > Drosophila nr. medialis 2 BK-2023a. The sequence continues at coordinate 442,894 of JAWNMH010000038.1, forward strand.
ACTGGACTATTAGATACGCTATAGCATGTCTGAAAATTAAGTGGATGAATTCATTTTGATTCGTTATCCAGTTTTCCAATAGCAACTAAAATATGTAATCTAAAACCTGACTCAAAGATATTGCTCATTCTCAATTTCAAAACCAATACGCCCACCTGTGAATCGGAAAACATACTTTTCATCTCAGGGTATCAATCAATTGCAGTCCCCGCCCCCCAAACACCCTCCTTAACCATACCTGCGAGCCATTCTCTGGCGAAAACACTTCAGTCGCTTGTGCAAATGTCAAACACATGTCGAAAGGCGCAAAACATTGACAAACAAAATGAAAGAATTTATGAAAAAACAAAATGGAAATATGTAAAAGCGGAAATATGCCACGAAACAAGAAAAATATGTCGCAAGCTCCATACAGAAAAGGCAGAACGAAGCAAAAGCAGCAAAGGTGTGAGGAGTGGCAGCGTTCCAAGTCATTTGCACAAATGGCGATCAATTTTGTGTGCCAACTGGCAAATATTTTAATGCCCCACATATTTTTGGCTGTTACGCGTTTCAACACAGAAGGTTGTGGAGCAGCAGCAGCAGCAGAAACAGCAGCAGCAGCTGCGCAAATTGGGAAATCGCTCATTCGCAATGTTGACGCTGCCTCCAATTGCCGTTTTGATGGTTCATTAAAATACCTCCTTTATTGACCAATCGGACCACACCGAGCTCACTAAATCGAGCCCAGGTGGCGACGCATTGAAATAAATGTTCGCAGCAGCTGCTGTTGTCTACTAGCTGCTCCTAGCTCAGCGCGGCCCTTTGCAGTTTAAAGTCTGACACCGGCTTAGATAAATGGCAATATAAATTAAGTTATAATAGGTTTTAAGCTTCTGCTTTAATTTTTCATGCGCTCTAATTTCAAACATTTTGTGTGGCTTAACCTTTAAATACAGTAAAAACAGTAATAGCAGAATGGGGACAGACGGTCGAAGACACGTGTTTTGAGCAGCTGGAAAAAATGTGTGCCTATACCCTGCAATCGAGCAAATATATAGGCGAGCCTTATCAATTTATGTTACAATCTGTTGGCAGTCTGTACAAGCCCTGTGCTAATTTGGTAAAAGCCCACGCATTTGGTTAGTTCAAAGTTTTTATTTTCCCGCCTCTTTCGTACGTACATCGCATGAGAAAAACAGAGATTCTACTTTAAAGTTTTGTTGGTTTAAGTATAATTTATGATCCTAAATGAAATTCTTAATGTTTACAGTACCGCCAACTGGTAAGCACGAAACTTTTCTCAGCGTTCGCCAGAGAAAGGGGACTGTTAAGTATTGCTTTTGTATTATCCTGCGTATACGTAATATGCATCATTGAGGGTTGTATAATAGTTAAAACTACAGAATCGATCTACGTTTATCTTAAACTACGTACTTAATTGTTGGTACTCTTTCCAGGGTATTAGCTAGATTAGCACTCTCGACTTTACATTCTTGCTTGTTTTCTTATTAATTTATATTCCGCGCACACAACGAAGGCGCCTGTTCCTTATAAATATATACATATATATTTATATATATATATATATATACATTTTTTTTTGTTTGACATCATCTAATTTAAACATTTTTCTTCCCAAAACTCAATTACATGGGGAGCTGTAGGACCGCCGGCTGCAACAGGCGCCAGGTAATTGCCAGAAAATTAAAGAACACATTGTGGGCAGAGTTGAGAGCAGAACTGTTTCCTAAAGTAAAAACTTTTAGCTTCGACATGCTTGCGTCTCACATTACAGTAGCATAATGAAATGAGAGAAAAAAAGGGCAGCGTTTAGCAAAAACTTCCAGGAGCCGCAGCGAGCACTGCAATTATGCAAGAATTTCGTCCAAAACTCAAGTTTGAGTGAATGTTAATGACTGGAAGTGGCGCACAAAGTCAACTCAAAAGAATGTTTAACAAAGCAATGCCACAGGTTGACAAACATTGCGCCCAGTTTGCGACTTTCAACTCAAATTAGAGTGGCAGCTACACAGAAATAAATGTCTTTGGCCATGTTGAAACATTCTCTTTTCCTAAAAATACCATAGTTTCTGGAAAAAAAAATTAAAAATGTATTAAAGCAAATAATTTTTACAATAGCTTGAATAAAAGTTGCTTAATTCACTCCCAATATATTCGAAATTAAACCAGATATTGAGTATTGCTAGTTTACTGTCTTTTGAGGACCTAATTTCATTTCGCGCCCAGTTTTCGTTACGCTGAATTTTTCTTTCTTTGAATTCGGCCAACCTCAAGAACTTATTTGCTTTCGCTTGCAGCACCTACCGATAGCTGTCATAATCATGCTAGAAGAAGGTTTGAAAAAAATATTATTTTACAAATTGTGAAATTTTCGAGTTATTAAAAAGTATACTGAAATTGATCTCAGCTGGAAGAAAATATATTGTCTGTTGAAAACGCCTAAAAAATTGGAGATGCACAGAAAGTATTGGGGAACTTTCAAGCAAAAAAGTGCTAAAATAAATGAAGAGCGATCGATCGTGGACACATATTTGTTGCAGTGTACAGCCTCTAACGGTGCTCTTCCACTGCTTTGACTGTCGGATACGGCGTAAGAGCGCAGCGCAACTGGCGCCAGCTAAAACGACTGTTTGTTTGCTTCTGGTGTGTGCAAACAACTCAAACACATTACTCATCAAGTGGGCAACACTGCGAACTTCTCTCCAACTCCACATTCCCATTCCTATTCCCCATAGCTGTGTTTACCTTATGCAAGAGCAGCGCTTGGCTTTTGGCAGCAGGTGAATGCCACATTCAAGCAAAAATGATTTAGCCGGGCAGGTTGGGAGGCAGTAGGCACCGCAAATTCAAATGCCAAACCGCGTGCTCAACGAGTGCTACGCATTTGGAATGCGTAGTTCATCTTAATAATTCATCAAAATTTATGCGAAATAGACAAAATTTGTTTCGGTGTCTGTTTCTGTTTCGGTTTCATGCTTTCAGTGGCTGTGTCCCCATCTCGTTGCCAGTTTATTCCGACATTCACATTGTCTGCCCCAGCATCTGTTTCTGTTTGTTTAAAAGCCAGTGACACGCTGCATATTTTAGCTTACCCTGAAGCACACAAAAAGTAGGGTATGACAAGTTCGATATAGCATAATATCATCAATCATCTGTTCATATTTCGTCTATTTAAGAGCTTAACAAATTTAAGATGTATTTATTTCCATAGAGACGCCAATGTGGCATATAAAGCTATGTACAGAAAACTCGTCATTATTATTCAGAATAATTCTTAAAGTAATTACTGAAACTTTGCTTTCGTATTACTAGAAAGTTTCTTAGTATATGTTGTATAATATGTAATTAATAAATTAAAAAAATCCATAAACATACTATCGTTATAATTTTTGCACATTTGAAGCTTAAGCAAATATTTGTTATGAACAAAAAGTTATTAAAAAAAAAACATATATAAATTCGAGATCTAGGGGCAGCTCCTAGTCGAGCACTCTCAGTCCCTGGATTTTTACTACAGATTACTTTGCCCATTTCGGAAAAGTGAAAAATAGTGTATTTTGAATACTCGTACAAGAAACATGCAGCTGTCATTTTCATCCAACACATCATACAACAATTGTGGTTCATTCTATTATTATGTGCAGCTCTCGTGTATTTTTGCATTTCTATGGGAATTGTTTTTTGTGGCACATGCAATGATATATCCAACCAGAATTTGGGAGCAGTCTTAAATTATATTAGAAGTCTTACACACACAAATTGTCATCCATTTATAACAAAACTTTAACATATTCAGCATGAATGAATAAATCTGCATACTATATACAAAGCTTGTATTATTATTATTCTGTTCAATTTTGTTTTCGGGTGTGCTTTCAGAATTTAATACTTTTTTTATCTAAAATATATATTTTATAGAAAAAGAGAATCGAGTTTTTTATATATATTTATATATTGATCACATTTCAGAGAGTAGAAACAATTAATGAAAATCAGCTGCAAAATGAAAATATTCAATTAAAAAAGAAATTATTATATATTTAATTGCTTTTCAAAATATCCCCTCATTCGCTCCAATGTCTACACAATTGATGAAGTAATTTTATGAGTAAGCAGCTTATCATTTCCAAATGAAGGAACCGCAATTCCATTTGCATTAGTTCCCCATTTGACTGACGTGATTAACAAATTCAAAAACAACCCCAAGCGTGATCATTCAAATCACATTAATTTTCAAATTCTCTGAAACTTAATTTCAAAGTTGAACAACCCGCCTTTAGTATTCCGCATCGAATCAATGGTCTAATTTGTCGTTGGACTCAAGAGAATGGTGCATCCAGCTGTAATTCGATTGGAGATGTTCTTAAGCCAACATCGTGCACTTATTGTTCAGATAATGCATCTTCTATCCGCGGCACTATTGTTGAACTCAATTGCATTCTTTTTCAAATCCGTGGATGCCTCGGGCTGCGCCCTCAAGCTCAGCTGGCTGCTGCTTTTGTATCTGCTGCACAATGTACTAGGCAATATATTGTGCTGCTGGAGAAGGGATACGAGCTTTGTGGCATTGAGAAAGGAACGACAACAGCCTTTGGCGAGTGAGGCACATTTGTGGCACTTGTGCAACCACTGCAAGCTGCTGGTGCCGCCAAGAACATTTCACTACCGCGTCTGCAAGTGCTGCATACTCAAGCGCGGTCATCACTGCAATTTCTTGGCCAACCGCATTGGCCATGTCAATCAACGGTATTTTGTTGCACTGCTGCTGCACCTAACCCTTGGCTGTGTCATCGCCCTCATTTACAATGTCCGCTACCTGTGGCATCAGACAAGCGCCGTGTTTAGCAATCCCAATGAATTTGTGGGCGTTTGCGTGGGTTTCAATCCAATGCATCAATCCATGAGCAGAAAGGCCTTGTTCAACAACGAATTAAACTGGCTCAGGTTCAATTGCTGCGTGCTTAAGCTAAATGCGATCGCTCTGATGCTGCCCGGAGACCTTCTGGTCACTCAACTCTTTGTGATTAGTCGAGCGAGCTGTATGTTTGCCATTCGGGATCGCAGCTACGATTTGGGCTTCTGGCTCAATATGCGCCAGGTGCTGGGCAACCGAATCCTCTGGACTATGCTCTCTCCGATGATGCACACTCAACTGTCACAAGACGGTACGCGGTGGCAGCAGCCGCTGGGCAACTAGGCCAAGAAGCCCGCATGAATCGATTTCCCTTCACCATTCTCCGAATATCTGCAAAATATATTTATTTTTGTAATGCGATTATCTTATGCATTGACCAAAATCGTGTTTAACACCTCATTTAATCAGGCAATTTGTGTGCTTATTGCCTCGGCTAATTACCAAGCCACGCTTGGGTGGTTGGGTGGTGTTGTGGTTGTGGCTGCCTGATAAGGCACGCGGTGCAGCCACGTGACACAGTTTTATCTGGCAACTGTACTGACAAGTCTATTTTCTATGCTCTATCCTAGTCATACTTTTGAGGTCGATAATTATTCTGTCGATATTTACGATATTATGGAAATGTTTTTTGTATACGTTCACAATTTATTGATCTATATATTTTATATATAAACACAATTCTATTAGTAAAAGTTCTAGTGTAATCTAATATATAATAAGTAAGTAAGAAATTGTCATTCACTTATAAGATATATAGAAAATAAATATAGTATAAGGCAACGCGAAGGCATGAAATATAATAAATACAATTGAGGCTAAGCTTAGGTAAAGAAGTCTTAAAGCTTTTCAGTTAAAAACGATTGCCATTGAAAGCAATTATTAGATCATGTTCTATATATATATATATATGTATATGTAAAAATATATAAACTATATAACAAAAATGCTTTTAAAAATCCACAGAATAGTGTATATTAGCTACGACATGCTGTCATCAAATGTTCAATGTCTTAAACGCCTCCATCTGCATAAAGTTTGCTACATTGGTCTCGGAAGGAAGAAGACAGATTGGAAAAGGACATTTTGCCAGATATTGCTGTCACAGTCCAAAAGCTGACTGCACCTTTTGGCACCTTTGTGCGCAGTCAGAAACACTTGTCAAATGTCAAAAAATCCCAAAAACAGTTGAAAAATGACAACGCCAGTTGAGGGTCGGTTATCGTTATGGGCGGGAGGCGGTCAAGGGGGCTTGAACAGAATTAATGATACTGCATGTCACCGACAAGCCTCGAAACACAATCCCATGAAGTCCATTTTCGAAGGGAGGCTATGGCGGGAACGGGGACGGGGATGGGGAGGGAGGCGTGTGCTCGTTGAATGAAAAATGTTCGAGGTGTGAAATCCGTGCACAGCTCTAAACAACATAATTGCCAAATAAAAAAGTCGCCGACGGCTGCATTGACGACGCCGCCTTTGAGCTTGACCATTAATCAAATCACGGCCAACTGCCAGCGGGAAATGTGCCCGCAAAAAATGTGAAAAACATCAGCAGCAGCAGCAGCCCGACTCGACTCCAAACTGCGCTGAGAAATGCGACGTCAACACTTTTCGGCCAATCAGCAGAACGCTCCGGGGACTGGGGCATTTACCCAGCTACCACTGGATTGGTTCAAACTTCGTTTAAACCTCCAATTACTCCATCAAATGTCTGATGGACTCCCGAAATGCCAAGCGCTGATTGCAGCGTTCTCAATTCTCAATTGTCAACTTCCGGTCGCCGTTCAATGCCGTCGCTTCCGCTTGCTCGCTCTGCTGGCGTCAGCTATTGCCGGGTCTGCCTGGACAGCATTTCTTTCCTAAACTTTAAACAAGCTGCTCATGCACCTAAGGAGTAAGCAGCAGCAGCAGCAGCAGAAGGGTTCACCATAAACCGACTGAGAACTGCCCTCACATTTGCAACCAAACAATCATACGCCGCATTGTTCAACACATTCCTCACATTCCTCAGGATGAGTGGAGGAGGCGAGGAGTGAAGGCATCTGTTGTATATATTTCAGTGTGTTCAGGTTCAAAAATGAAAAATGTTGCATATCACAAATGAGAATAACTGGGACGAGGAGGCGAACTTTAAACTGCGGGCCTTTTTCTGTTGGCCCACAGTGGATCAGAGTGCGTCCCAGTGACAGTTCCTGCCTGGAACAGATAGAAGTATAGGAATGAGTTGGGGCAGGATGGAGGCCAGGTTGAATGGATGACTGCTTGCCTGGTTTGTTGATTGTTTGCTTCTGCTTCTGGTTCTGCTCCTGCTTTGCATCAGCATCAGCATCAGCTTCTGCTCTTTGGTTTCGTTTCGTTTCGTTTGCAGTGCTAAATTTACCGCTAAGCATTTGCCAACAGCAGCGACGACGACTGCACAAAGGACAAAGGACAAGAGACTGCTGTGATGCTGGCCAGGATCATGGGGGTCATTGTAATCATAACGGTAATGTTGAAGTTGAGTTGTATGTGGTGTGTGTTGTGTGTGTATCTTCCATCTGTGGGAATGAGTGTGGCGCAACGCATTTCAAAAACCAAAAACTAAATACCAAAAAAAAATGCAGGATGCTCGCCAAATTACTAAAACCATGTTAGGGGCACAAACAGGGTGCCTCTGCTGTGGCTCCTTGGGCTTGCTAAGGGTATTGTCCATAATTTGTCTCTTGCCTGAATTCTGCCCAGCAGTTTTGGCAGTCGAATAAAAGCAATTGACTGAAGTTGTCTTTTCGGCTAAGTTGACTGCGACGTCAGCTGCACTGGCAGCTTCGCTGCCTCTGCTGCTGCCGGCGCCATCGGAAAACTCTGAGAAACTCAGCCGCAAAGTGAGCAACTCGCGACAGTTTTTATGATATTTCGCTTGTGCCGTGCTGCTGTTTGCTTTGCAATTATTTCCCCTGCTATGTGTGGCTCTGTGTGTAAGTGTACGTGTGTGTGTGTTTCGTGTGGATTGTATTATTAACAGTAACAGCTTGAACAATATGTTGTGTGCTTTTTGCTGCTGCTGTTAAGTGAAAGCCAGGCCGAAAGCACTTCACAAACATTTGGCATTCGCTCAATTGTCGCTTTTATTTTTGATTGCTTTCGCACAAATTATTTTGCAGTTTTTGCTTTGAAATTCAATACATTTTCTGCACATTTGCATATCTTTTTGGGCATGTGAGTGAGCTGTGAGTGGCTTAACTTGAGTAACAGGCAGCTGCGGCCGGGATGTGACTCTGGGCACCCCAAGGGGCTTCAAAAGCAGCAAAGTAAATTGGCTCATGTTTTTATAATACACGCGCACAGGGAATTCATATTATGTCACAAATCGTGTGACTTATTAAAGCAGACAACTGCAAGCAGATGTATGTATGTATATATATATATATGTATATATACATACACATATGTACACATATTGTGGCAGCCGAAACTAAATTGACTTCTTTCTTTAACTTGTCTGCTCACTTTTCTCTATTCACAATGACTAAGTCTGCTTCTTCTTTTTGTTGGTAATCACACAATTGATATCGATCAAGATCGATCGACATCGATATCAATCTTAAGTTCATGTTAGCTTACAGATGTTATGTGACAGTCTTAGTACTACATCACTATCTATATATCGATAATATATGTATATATATATATATATGTATATATATACATATATACATATCGATAATAAAACCAAGTCCGTCTCGTTAATAGTTGAAGTTGTACGCAAGCAGTTGGACTCCACTTCTCTAGCTTGTTTTATTTACGTTTACAAATGTGTTGTGTTTCTCAGTGTGTGTGTGTGTGTGTGTGTGTGTGTGTGTGTGTGTGTGTGTGTGTGTGTGTGTGTGTGTGAAACACCCCTAAAGTGCCTGACAGCGCCAGCAGTTTTATTTGCATGGCACTCTTTGCACCCCGCCGCACTTAGCCAACTCCCCGTTTTGCTTGTCTTTTGCGGTCATTTAACTGATGTTTCCATTAAGGCGAGGTCCTGCGTCCGAGTCCTCTCTGTGTGTGTGTTTGTGTGTGTGTGCTTTTGTGTGTCCCTGCGGCAAATGTTGAAATCGTGCGAAAAAATTAAATAAATGACCGGCTCAATGCCTCCGTTTACGCTGCTTGCAGCATTTACCATTTGATTTGCCTTTTTGCATATTTTCCTTGCTTCTTCTTTTTTTTTTTGGTTTTTTTCTTTGTTTTGCCTGTTTGCTTTTGATTCGCCTCTTTTTATTTTGCCTTTAGCGCGCTATAATTTTAACATTGATTTTTGCCACGTTTCTTTTGAGTTTTCCCGATATTTGCAGCTGGCGGGTTTCGTTTGTACGTTCCCAAAAATTTGCCCGCTGACTGTCCTGACGTCCATTCCATTCGCAATTTCCGTGGCAATTAAGGAATTGGCCGGATTGAGGGCATTTTGCATGCGCGACACGCACACAGTTACCCCTTGTTGGGTTGTGGGTGTTGTGGATGCTGCCCATTGTTCATCATAAATAAATACTGTTAATTTTTCAATTGTCCGCTGAGCGCTTAACGGCCTTGCCGCATGCCCGAAGGGCCCCGCGTGCAACGTGCTGTGCTGCGGGCAACGGGGGGTGGTTGGGAAAGTGTTCATGGTCAACAAGAGTCGCGTTAGCGCCGTACGCCAAATTGATTGACACCGGATTGGGAAATGGATGCACGTACTCCATATGGCAAGTAGGAGCATAAAAAGGAGGAAAAAAACACGGAAAAATCATTAACTCGATGCTGAATTTTAAATACTCTGTGCAGCTATGTAATTGATGAACTTACTTATTTTTAGTTAGCTATCTTTAATAAAATGCATTTAAATTTGGACAAACGGTTCACTGTTAATTGTTTGGTGAAGTCTTGTTGCTGTTTTTTGTTGTGGTTTTATTTATGTTTTACGTACACCGATATTGTCTTCAGGCGGTTTCCAGCTTTAGTTAGCTGTTGCAGTTTGAAACGGTTCAACATATAACACTAAAATTTGTATATAGCCACTTACAGTTTGTGCAACGTAGTTGAACTACCCGTTGGTAGGGTATAAAAAATATGTTGTTCCGAAACTTTTTGAGGCAAAGACTGACAGGCGACTGGGCAAGAGCCACAGAACCAGCAGCAGCAGGAACAGCCAGCAGATGGGCCAATAAAGTTGACAGCATTTGGAGTAGAGAACGTGACAGTTGCGTGTCTGGAACTGGGTGCCGAGTTCGCAATCTGCCACAGAGGAGGCACGTTTCGTCGCCGATGTCTCGTCGACAAACTTGGTACCGGCGTCACACCGGATATCAAGCTGTAGGCAGCGCCTAATATACAAATACAAATACAAATACAAATGCGAAGGCAAATGCGAATACACAAAAGGGGGGCTGGCGAACGCGAGCTTGCCACATGCCACAGCAACAGCTGCTGCTGTCGGTCTGAGTCTGTGGCGGAACTTGATGAGCGGCAGCCATTTTAATTTTTGGGCTGACTTCTATAAATCTGTCAAGCGTGACAGAGTCGAATTGACACACTCTCTCTATCTGTCTCTCTCTCTCCCTCTATCCCACTCTCTATCTCTATCTCTCTCTGCCCACGAGCACACTTGCAATTGGAATTTCTAATCGAAGCAAATTGAATCACATGTCCCTTTGACGCCGCACGTCGCAGCGGGTAGCAACAAACAATGACAAAAGGAGCAGTAGCCGGAGCCGAAGCCGGAGCAGGAGCAGGAGCATCTTTTGGCAGCAGGATATCGTCTGGAAAAGGCTGTGTTGTTGTGCGTGGTAAGGCAGCATATGAAAATCAGGCAGCCAGCGAGGCATAAATCAACTTTTGGCAAAGTGGCTGCCTAAAAGGACTCATGTTGGCTAAGAAACGGCGCAAATGGAAAAGATAAACGATTTCCGTGCCCAAAACAGACATACAATACATAAACATTGTACATACATATATTCGTGTATATTCACCAAACGCTTAGCCTGATATGAGTTAAAGGCTTCCCCACTTGACTTTCCACAAATTTATTGTAAACAAAATATAAAAACTTTGATGGTTATAAATTGTGGCGCCTTTAAAAATCAAACGCCCGAAATATGAAATATTCGTGAGTAAGCAAATTAATTTTCGCCTAAATTTATTTCGGTTTTTAACTGTTTTACATACAAAAAAATATATATATATATATATTTATTGTTATTTATTTGAGGATTAGTTTAATCCTTTCCAGGTCTAGTAAGCTCTATTCGAATATAATCAATTACTTTATTGCACATTAATGCAATGTACAAATGCAAATTGGTTGTGGCCAAATATTAATGCACAACAAAGCCGAAGGTGTGCCAAATTTATGTTAAGCAGAACACACAAAATTATATAATCAATTTTAATTAGAAATTAAGTCCGGTTTTAATATGCGGCGATTGCCATTTTCCAATTTCAGTTGTCGTTATGAAATTGTCGTAATTAATGAAAAGGCCGCGTTGAAATTCCAAAAGTCAAAAGCACATTGTAAAGCTGACTTTTGGCCTTGGTATGTGGGTGGGTGTGCGGCTGAGGCTGTGGGTGGTGTTGCCACCACCCTTTTGTGTCTTGAGCAAACAAGCAGTCAGTCTGCGCCCTCCTTCTTGTAATTTGTTTCTTGTGTTGTGTTTTTGGGCGAGTGAAATTAATTTACGAGGTGAAACTTGTTTGCGCTGAGAACCCTTTTGCGCTCCGCCTGGCTGTGAGTCCATTGAAGCGTTTAAATTGCTGTCAACAAAAGGCAAACAAATAAATAAGAGCCAAAAGCAGGGGTTGAGGACACTCTGGACTCTACGGTGTGTGTATGTCTGTGTGTGTGTGTGTGTGTGTGTGTGTGAGGCAGGAGTTTTGGCCATCAAATGACCCATAGAAACCAGAACGACACGTGCGCCACGGCCAAATGATTAACACGTTCGTTTACTGGCTGGAAAAACTCAAGATATGTGACTCGAAAATATGCATGAGGCGACGGCAGCACTTTAATTAACATCGTTTGCCAGGGAGCAAGGGGAGATTGGAAGGTCCGCCAATCAGATAGAAATCTTCAGGTGAAGGCACGCGCCACACGATGCTGCTGCTGTTGATGCTGACGATGACGTGGCAGGCACACAAATGGCTCACAATGTTGCCTGACAAATGCACAAAATAGAAAAATAAATGAAATAAAAACAGGCAGCCACATAAAAGTGGCTAGCCCGGTAACCAGTTGAGTTGAAAAGAAAACTGGGTCAATAAGATAAACGGAGACCAAATGGAACAACCAAAATACGAGAAATTTAGTTAAATGTCAACGGGCAAAGTAAAGTCTGGCAACAACCGCATGCAGATGTGTGTAGCGATTTCAAAATGCCATCTTGTGAATAAATGAGAACATTGAATGGCTTCATAATGGAACTGTTGAGATTTATAGATTCAAATCTTGTGTACATAAAACTAATAAGCAATCCAATTGAGGATATCTCTTGACCAAGCAGAGGAAATGCAACCCTTTTGATGGAGCTCGAAGTTGTCGCATCATGAAGTCGGTTATCTCTGGACACTTCCAAAGGACTGCTCAACATCGACTAAAAGTGATATTCGTGGGCAGACAAAGCCAGAATCATTTTAAATAAATGTTTAGTTTAACCTCATAAAATACAATTCATAATTTTTATTGAATTAATATTTATTTCAGTATTTTTTTCGTTATACAAAAATTGTTTTCTTTTTTTTTAGTCTTTTTTTGTTTTTTAATTACTATTTTCAAATGCTCGTAAATTGTTTCTTTTTTTACTTTAAATGGAATTATTAATTGAAAAACTAAAAATTGTTTTCGTTTTCAACTTAATGCGCGAAAATTGCATTTTAGCTGCATAACTCTTTGTTCTGACCAACTTTTTCTATAATTTGCTTACATTTTTCAGCATTGTGGTCAATTTATTACATTCGAATACACATTTTTTGCAAGTGTCCGTGTTGACCATGGCTATAAATAGCTCAGCTCAGGCAGCTATGCATGTGAATGGCCAATAAAACAAGTGGCGGCCAGTTTTTGCCAGTCATCATTTATAATGCAGTCAAAAGCCGCAGGTAGAAAAACCAAATCGAGTTACGCCCACATTCTGCATTCCATGGATACAGATACAGATACATCTATTGCTGCTGATATGGCAGCTAATCCGTCAGCACTTTGCTGCTGGTGCAGACTTTAGGTGGGCAATTGAGTGCCAGCAGGACATAATCGCTTGTTGATCCTTTATAAATGCTTGAAAGCGAAAGGCAAAGGCTGAAATTCTTTTCGGGCCAACAGCAGCAGCAGCAGCAGCTGGTGCCTGGCAAATGGTCTAGCTTGGTTTGGTCACACGGGGTGACATAATCAAATCAATAATTTATGAGTTCACTTTGCTTTAAGCGGATTTACATGACCTGCACTTCAGCAGCAGAGGGCAGCAGAAGGCAGGGGGCAGGCAGAAGGGAAAGTTTTTGCAACTGAAACTGGAACTGATATCAATTAGGTGGAAAGTGATAAGTTGCCGCCTGGGACTGTCAGTTGTTTGTCTAACTTGCAACTGTCAAAACTGCCAAGGGATTAACAGTCAAAGGGAAGGGGCTAGGTGGAGCGGGGGTGGGGTTGGGGGGTGTTGTTGTGAAGGGGATTGTCAGTATTAACGATGCGCACACTCCACACGCTGTGGAAGCCGTTCGGCATTGTGGATGATAATGCTCGCAACTAATGCGACTCAGCGAAGCGTGCAATGTGTCTGGTTGCCAGCGTTGAGCGGAGGAGAGGGAGGGGGTTTCTGTGACAGCACTCAGTTAACAGCAACCCTCAGAATAGCGACAACAGCGAAAAAACTGCTGCTGTCGTCTGTTAAAGTCCACAGGGGAAACAATTGCAAAGCAAACAGAAGCAAAACACAAGCGAAATATCATAAAAACTGTCGCGGGCTGCTTAGTTGCCCACTTTGCGGCCAACAGCGCAGCAGCAGCGACGGCAGCGGCAGGGACGCTGGCAGCGCAGCAGACGTCGCAGTTTCTTCGTTCACAAATAGAAAGCAGCCACAACAACAATAGAAAGCAGCAAACGGCGGCAACTTCAGTCAATTGCTTTTATTCGACTGCCAAAATTGCTGGGCAGAATTCAGGCAAGAGACAAATTATGGACAATTCCCTTAGCAAGCCCAAGGAGCCACAGCAGAGGCACCCTGTTTGTGCCCCTAACATGGTTTTGGTAATTTGGCGAGCATCCTGCATTTCTTTTTGGTATTTAGTTTTTGGTTTTTGAAATGCGTTGCGCCACACTCATTCCCACAGATGGAAGATACACACACAACACACACCACATACAACTCAACTTCAACATTACCGTTATGATTACAATGACCCCCATGATCCTGGCCAGCATCACAGCAGTCTCTTGTCCTTTGTCCTTTGTGCAGTCGTCGTCGCTGCTGTTGGCAAATGCTTAGCGGTAAATTTGCAAACTGCAAACGAAACGAAACGAAACCAAAGAGCAGAAGCTGATGCTGATGCTGATGCAAAGCAGGAACAGAACCAGAAGCAGAAGCAAACAATCAACAAACCAGGCAAGCAGTCATCCATTCAACCAGGCCTCCATCCTGCCCCAACTCATTCTTATACTTCTATCTGCTCCAGGCAGGAACTGTCACTGGGACGCACTCTGATCCACTGTGGGCCAACAGAAAAAGGCCCGCAGTTTAAAGTTCGCCTCCTCGTCCCAGTTATTCTCATTTGTGATATGCAACATTTTTCATTTTTGAACCTGAACACACTCAAATATATACAACAGATGCCTTCACTCCTCGCCTCCTCCACTCATCCTGAGGAATGTGAGGAATGTGTTGAACAATGCGGCGTATGATTGTTTGGTTGCAAATGTGAGGGCAGTTCTCAGTCGGTTTATGGTGAACCCTTCTGCTGCTGCTGCTGCTGCTGCTGCTTACTCCTTAGGTGCATGAACAGCTTGTTTAAAGCTTAGGAAAGAAATGCTGTCCAGGCAGACCAGGCAGTAGTAGCTGACGCCAGCAGAGCGAGCAAGCGGAAGCGACGGCATTGAACGGCGACCGGAAGTTGACAATTGAGAATTGAGAACGCTGCAATCAGCACTTGCTATTTCGGGAGTCCATTAGGAGCAGTGGGAGGATTAGGTGTAAGCCGGCAATGGAAGTTAAATACTGACAGCCTTCCCTGGAAAGGGGTAGAGGGGGGATCTGTTATCATTGGCCCAAAAGTGTTGACGCCGCATTTCTCGGAGGGCGGAAAAATAATAGCGGAGACAGATACTTAAGTGGGCGTGTGGCGGCAGCTGTTCCGTGTTTCAATATTTCATGCCTTGGCCTTAGGGCGCATTCAGAATGCGTTGATTAATGGCCCGTCCTTAAGCCGTCGGCGTATTTTGTTTATTGTGTGTTGACAAAAGCTAATTCACCATTTATTATAAAACACTTGCTAAGGTACTTAATATTGACACAAACTTCAGCAGGCAGGCAAGTGGAAGTGCACGACTTGCGCACACCCTTTTCGTGTGTGGGCGGGAATACAATTTGCACAATCTTCCATCTTTAGTTCGGCCTTTAAATTTGTTTTTCTAATTGCTTTTCCAATTGCAGACTGTAAACAAATATTTGCAATTGTTATTAGAACAGCAAACAGAAAGTGTGAATGGAGATAAAATACTAGAATTAAAAATAAATAAACTAATAAATAAGTCAGTTATTTTTCAAATATAAATAAAACTGCACATTTCGATATCAAACATAATCTTAATTGGATCACAACTTTGGCTGCTTCAACTCCAAATTTAGCATCCTTTATTTTATACGTATTGAAGCAAAATCAATTCAGCTGAATTAACTCGCCAACACACACACGCACACACACACACACAGTCACACATACACAAGCAGACACACAGCCTAAAGGAAAATCTCAGCACGAAACCGTTGAACTAAAGGCAGACCTTTGGCAAAAATTCATCATACGCCGCATTGGCCGCAGTCGACGGCACTGCCCATTGGCGGCCACTGGCGGCGCGGCATGCGTGGCATGTGGCTGCGGTATGTGGACCACTTGGGGGCATGCTGTGTGTGTGTTTGCAACAAACGACAGTTGAGTTACAGTGTTTGTTGTGCAAGTTTATTGTTGTAATACTCTGTACGCAATTAAAATGTCGAAAAAATAGGTATCATTAAGTTGTGCAAATTGTGTACAACTGAAGAAATGCAGCATCTACTAATAAATAATATAATTTAATATTTTGATTTGCTCCATAAGATCATAAGATATTGATAATTCCTTATACAATAAAAAAAAATAGCTGTGAATTGTAGCAAATAAAAATATAAAGTTTTTCTTGTTTTAAGGAATATTTATTAATTACAAAAGAAAAATTGGATTTTTCGTTAGGGTTAGAAAAGTAATATATAATAGAGTTAGTCACTTTCCTTAAGATGGCAAAAGTCTTTCGTTTAACTATATAATCAACTAATCAAATATTGTTTAGGTAATTTCGAAATTTTCAGAGTGGAATAACTAAATTCCACGAACTAAAAATATTTGATAAGTATTTTTTCAGATCAAGCATATTTCACTGAATGAAAAAGTTTATTTTCTGCAAAGGCATTGTCAATGCTTGTGTGTGTGTGTTTATACAGGGTATCGCCTAGCTGAGCACTCTCGTCCCGAGAGCTCAGACTTCTTTGGATTATTGCAGTTGTTGTTGTTGTTGATGGTAATGGTGCTGGCCCTACTTTTTTGCGCACAATTGGCGTTACATTTCGAGCGATTTATTGTAGAAAATATTTGGTTTGCTGCTTATTGAAATGCATGCAAGGCGGGCCGCAACCCCTTTTGGGTTTGTGCCACACCCCAAAGCACAGCAGCAGCAGCGGGGCAAAACAAATACCAGCACTTGAATCAACTACATCTTGCAACCCTCTCTGCCTTTGCCCTCCCCCGCCAGCACCACTCTGTGTAGACTGTATTCAACGCCTGGTTTTGTTGCCCTGCAGCGACCGCAGCAACGACTCATGCCGCACTCTTTGGCTGCCACACTATAAATATAACATTAATTTTTATGTTTTCATATTTAGCAACGCTTCAGTAAACACACACATACTAACACAAACACATACACACCAAGGAACACAGTCGCCTTATTGCTGTAGTTTCAGATAGAGCCATTGAATGACGTTTATGAGCGATATCGCTAACGCTGACGCTGACGCCGCCGTCGACGTTGACGTTGACGTCGCAACGTTGTTGCTTTGGTGCGCAGAATTCTCTGTTATGGCTATTAACAGCGCTGTTAACGTGGCAGCATCCACAACTGTTAGGGCGCTGCGGCTGCGACGCCAGCTTCGGCTGCGTTTTGTCGTGGGGCCTTCTATTGTCATTTTGGCACATGTGAAAATTTACCGTTACTTCTTGGCCGGCGCTTCCATTCATTCATTCGCTGTTTACATTCCGCTTTGTGTCCGTGCACATTTTTGTGTGGGTCTAACGGTTCTCCAATGTACCGACTGCATTTTTAATTGGAATTACTTTATAATGGGATCACATTCTGAGGGTGTTGGTGTTGTTGTTGTTGTTGCTGTTGTTGTTGTGGTTGTTGTTGAAGTTGGAAAATGGAATATTTACAGGGTGCTGAAAATGGAAAATGTTAAATAGAATAATAATTTAACTAGTGAATAAAATTGATAAACATGTGTGTGCTTTCTTTAATAAACTTGTGGATAAAATTAAAGCAAAATCCCAAAAATCGGAAATAATTACAAATTAATCATTTGAAATATGTTTCCAAAGTGAGGATCAGTATAACATAATCAATATATAATACAAAAATATCCCAAAACTATTGCTGAATAATTAGAGTAACAATCACAAGTTAATTTATTAATGAATTTCTTATTATTTATCTCAAAGATCTGTTGGAAAGTGAGCTAGTCAAATTAGCTAAAAAATATGTCTAACTTAAGTAAACTAAATCAATAACTTAAATTATTACGAAAATGTTATCAAAAAATAACAATAAAGTGCAAAATAATCGAAAGGCTTCGTAAGCATGTAAACAAGATTTCAGCTGCACTGTAAATGCAATCTCTTCAACCCAATTTAAACTTTCTTATGGAATTTTCTAAATGTCAATGTCAGATAAGTATGGAGATAATGAACGGAACACTTGGCTGATGGCTAACCATATTATAGATTACTTTCACACTCAAGCAGCTGCATTTCAAACATTTTAAGAGTTGAATAACACATTTCTATAACTCAGCAGACACCCTATCTAGGCACTCAACTAATAAAAATGGTACACTCAGAAAAAATTCGGTGCGAATTTTGAAAATATGGCCTGAATGAAAATCGCTCTTATAAAAAAAGAATTTATCTTGTTTTTAGAAATGGTTTCTAAATGTACGAACAACATTTTTTTAAAAATAACAAAAAATACAACAATTAGGAAATTAGGCAAGTTTTCGCCACAAAACTGTACCCTGGATCTTAGAAAAGTAATACCCTAATTTTAAGAAAGATACAACATTCCGTTTTAGAAGTGTACTTTCTGAATAATTGGGGAGTCAAAAGTTAGTTGATTTTCTAAAATTCAGAGATATTTGTTTTGCTGAGTGTATTGGTAAAATCCCATATGAGCTAACTTCCGTTCATGCCTACACGGAAAGCGTTGACTGCAAGTGCGTTATATATAGAGACAATTTACAGGTTCAGTTTCTATATCTCTGTCTCGCTCCTTCACTATCTCTCTGGCTGGGCATAGTTAGATGTCATATGGATTGCAGCGATAAACCTCAATGGCTGCCACAAAGCCCATTCAAAAGCCGGGGCCACTCGAGCAACGGTGAATCTAATGGGGTGGCGGGAGACAAACTTGAACACACGCCCGCAGCTATAAACTGCAGTTAAGTGCTTCATTAATATTGTTGAACGCGATTTGCCAGCGATTTTTAACGCCTGCAATTAGAAACGCCAGCAAATTGAAAACTAAACAGTGACAGGGATGGATGGAGCAAGAGGGGGGATGTGGATGGCGATGGGGATGGGAATGAGGATGAGGATGGGGATGGGCATCTGTCAACGGCAAACACGAATCTCTGCTTGCGAGTGCTTCACAAATGATTTACACACGTAAATCATAAATTATGCACTTCAAGTGCTTGACAAATGCAGATGATGGCAATGACGATGACAACGATGACGATGTCGACGCTGCCAACGATGACAACGATGACGATGACAATGCGCCGGACCGATGACGATAATCATTATAATAATCGTTGGTAATCCTTTTGTCTGCATTTCAACTGCTCAAACTGAGGCACTCAACGCTTATCAGTCAGACTGTGTCACATTTGATTTTGTAGTTTTAAGTTTTCTTTCAATGGGTCGGTGAAATGCAAATAATTTCCAGGCAATGCTTTCAGTTCGCGTCGGTCGTTGTTGGGCATCGCACCTGCAATTGCTCAATCGGGAATTCACGTTAATAGCTGCTACTATATCTTAGTTACAAATTTATCAGATTGACGACGTCTTTCGGTTTTTGCCAATTAATTAAAATATTATTTTTGCGAATTCGATAAAAGGCGGTTAGAAACGCGTTTGATAAATTTCCATATATCTATTTATAGTATTCTGTTAGCGACGGTCTTTTGATATTTGTTGGCTTATCGTTTACAATGCATTTAAGTGATTTTAACGTGATGAAATTAATTTTTGTAGTGCTTTGTTTTGGCTCGTGGCGCTCTCAAGGTTGGTAAAAAGGCAATTATTGACTTGTAGTCCTTGAAACAAGGGGATATTGCGCAATATAAACAATGGAATAATAGCTGCCCACACTTATAGACAAAAAGAACATTTTTAATAAGGGTCTCAAGTAGATTAAAAGATCAATCGTATATATATACATTACAGATATTTAAATCACTTAAATAAAATGCGTTCCTTGAATGAAAATTACCTTAAAATAATAATTTTGTTTATTTTCTCTTTAGTTTAACGTATATCAATGTATAATTTTATATAAGTAAAATACTTATACTAAACTACATATATTCTTGATATAATCTTAAATTAGATTTGTGGACTCTTTTTAACAAGTGAATCAAAAGAGAAATCTCTTTCAGATTGAACTCTATATGATGCCCAAATTCCAGCCTATGTTGAATTTATAGTAAATATCGAAATTTCGTCTCTGTTAATTTATTTGAAGATTAGTTTAAGTTACGTTAAGTTTAAGTTTTCCATTAATTGAAAGGTTTACAGCATTTAAGTTATTCATTCCACCCACTTTCAATATACTATCGGCACTTCATTCATAAGATGATAAGGCACCAGCTGCTTTCGGAAATAAAGTCTTATTGATTACCCGTTGGGTTATAAAAATAGCAGATTATTTTGGGAAGACTCAAAATTAAAATTCTTTTGATTAAATTGTGATGATAGTCAAATGTGTTTTTTTTTAATTCTCCCATTTGGTTATTCCCACGCTCGCTGCTGAGGTTATCAGCAATTGCTGTGAACCAATTCTAAAGCATTTTTTTTTAATTAACCAACAAGTTTGGTGCTGCGTCGAATTCACCTCTGCCACAAAACTCACCGCACTTAAGAGCTGCGCAGATCGAAATGATCTTCGAAGAGCAAACGAAAGCATCGCCAAAGAGACAGAGACAGAGAGGGAGAGAAAGAGAGAGAGGGAGAGAGAGAGAGAGAGAGATAGAGAGAGAGAGAGAGAAGGAAAGAGAGAGAGAGAGAGTTAATTAGCGTACGTTTAGAAAAATTCAAAACACCTTTTGTTCATTTGAGGTGAGTTTGTTTTCGCTGTGATAAGCCGATCTGAAGGTATCGCAAATATGTATATATTTACATATATATTATAAAATTGAGCAACTTTTAAGCGCGCTCACAATCAGATAGACTGGTCGATCGAGGGGGTGCTCGCCGTTGGTTGGCTTCAAGGCAGTTTGGGTGACAATTCGCTTAAATGTGCCGGCGAATTCTCAAAACGAAATCAGTTGAAAAAGGCGCGTTGCTCGAGTCAGCAGCGTTCTTGTGGCCAAAACCAAAAGCTGAAAACAATTTATCGAAATAGAACATATACATAACAAAGTGTAAATATAGCAACAACAACAATAACAACAAATATCTCACGTGCTAAAGAAAATTCTGCGACAAAGTTTTTGTTTTATTTTTGTAATTTGTTGTTGATAAGCCCAGCGTTGCGGTTTTTATCAGTTGGTGGTCTTAAAACGTGTGCCAACAAATTGTACAAATTCTTTTTAATTAATTAAAATGAGATAGATATGAAAATCTCCGCTTGTCGTTCGCATAACAATTTTGAATTTGATAGTTTGCTACGTCAACAGATAGCATTTTGTGTTTTTTTGTTTTCACCTTCTCTTCTGTTGTTTCAATTTACGTTGTGCCTGAGCCTGAGCACTTGGCAGCCTTTGCGAGCAACCGACCTGTTGTGTGTGGTGTGTGTGCATAGCTGTGTGTGTGTGCCGGATCGTACGATTTGTTTAACCAGTTTGCGTTTAATGTTTTTGTTGCATTTCAGACGATTGTCGTCGTTTGGCTTTTCGGCTCTTCTCACACGTTTATAGTATCTCGCTTTTGTCTGGGTGTGTGTGTCTGTGTCTGTGTGTGTGTTGTATTTATTTTGGCAACAATTTCCAATGTAGACGCGGTTTTGCGTTTTATTTGAAAAAGACGCTGTCTGAGTGATTAGATAATGTCAGCAGATCCATTGCTTCCTGCTATTTTATTAATATTTATATTGACTTTATAGACAGAGCCCTTTAGCATATTGAGAACCCATTGAAATTCAATCAAAGTGCAAGCTAAAAGGCAAAAACTGAATACTTGAAAAAACTAAAGCACCAAGCATTATACGAAAACCAAACAAAAATAAAAAATAGACACACAGACAACGTGCAACGTGCAATAGAAAAAAAAGTGCAGAACTTGACAAAGTTCATATCATGGCCATAGAGTTACGCTCTACGAGCACTCTAAGTGATAGCACAACAACAACAACAACAACAACTGCAACAGAAGCAACATCAACAGCAAGCACGACAACAACAACTGGCTTCAACAACATCAACTCCCAGCGACGCGCTCAACAGCTGTTCAGTTGCATTTGCGCCAATGCGAATCTTCTGCTGCTGACATTGATGCTAACACTGAGTAAATGTTGCATGGCCACGCCCACAATAGCGCTGCCCAGTTTAACGGATAATCAACACCAGCTGATAGCGGCAGGTGGCGCAACATTGAACAAACATATCGAAGGCAAAGGCATCCTAAACCTGGGCTTCAAGTTCCTCAACGTATCCGGCAAGATCGGCACGCCGCTGGGCATAGGTAAGAAAAACAGGCTAAAAGCAAATCAACTCAGCTTGCAGCTGGCTGGGAGAGCAGGTGATGTTAGGGTGTGGAAGTGTCTCAGGAGGCAATGCAGTGTGTCTTTAACTAGACTCTGCTCATTTTAGATCGCATTCAGCTTCATTCAGTTGCAACAAGCCCAGCTGAACTAACTTACGTCTATAAGATTATTAATAAAATTATATAGCTGGCCAAATTTAACTATTAGTTTGAAAAACATTATAATAAATAATATAAAAAAACAAATTCGTTGCTGTTGAGTTTTTTAAATAAAATGAAGATAAAAACACACATCTCTTAGGAGTTTGTACCGAATATATTGGCAAATATGAATACGTTCTGCATCCGATAACTCATTTAACATAAATATTTATATCTTCATTAACATATATATGCAAACAATTTATTTATTTTTTAGTGACCTCCTTTTTAATAATTTAAATATGTTTTTCGGTCGCTCCACGCTGCGTGTTTTTTTTTTATGCTCTTCGTTATATTTGAAATCTCGCCATTTCTCGTCTTCAGAATATGTTAAAAATAAAAATAAAAACACTTCACCAAAAAATACATCTAAAATACATAAATATATATATATATATATAACTGGCTAACTACTTAAAATTCCAAACCTTTACCGAATTTACATTTATAATACATTATATATAAATGCTAAGCACATACATATATAGTTTAAGACTGCCTCACAACTTCAAAATCAAGATTATTCACTCAACATTTGACACGTTACTCAAAATATCATTGAGAACTTTTCTTTGTCCAATCTTTGGGCGAATTTGCATTGCGTTTGATTTGTTCGTGGACTGCGTATTTGTCTGTGATTGATAAGATTGATAAGATTGATTGGCGTCGCGTTAAGTCGTGTCTTTATGACATTGGCTACTACCTTGGGGATATTTCTGGTCATAAATTTCTTTTAAATCAAACCACCTGATGTCGAGTGGATTTTCTATAGTCAGATTATCTTATCGATGTCGCCAATTTTATTATTTGATTTTATTACGTTTTACGCATGCCATTCGTTCTGTAGAAGGTAGTTAGAATAACTTAGTTATACTTTGTTATTTCGGTAAGCGGTATCCAGCTGTAGATACAATTTTCCAAAATAAAATTGTTAAGTTGTCAAGTATTTTATTGGTGGATTATTTGAGTTGACGTACTCGAAAAGAATTTGTTTTCTTTGCGTCAATTTCATTTTTAAACACGCAAAAAAACCAGCGCATTTTATTTTTAGCTTAAAAATATAACAGAAAAAAAGGATATTTAAATTTTGTACTTTGCCACTGAAATTTGGACTTTGTTCAATCGCTCGTAGCTCACAAATAAGATGCTAACCAAATGGCGCATCTGAGAGATGTCTTCTTATATTGAACGTCAGCAGATATGTGTCAGGTATATACCCATCGCAAAATGGGTCACACAATGTCTTCGAACTCAATTCTTGCAGTGTATTCTCAGTCTTAAACATAACTAGAAAGACTTGGAGCGAGTTATGCTCAGACGAGCCCCTCAATTTATTTTTATCTCGCTTTGCTTTTCCTTCTTTTTGTGAATTATACTCACACGCTGATTTATTGCTTATTCGCTTTGTGTACAGTTTCTGTTAGATGGCTGTCGCATAAATGAACATGTGCAAGGTCGCCATAGAATATATGTACATATATGTATACATATAGTCGACATATATACCTTTTTATTTTTCTCTCTTTGATATACTACATGAGCACGTTTATTTTTTTCAATTTGTTAGCTCATTTGTTTTTTTCATGCCATTTCACGTCGGTCTTAATTTATGCACAGTGCCAGAAGATTTTGTAGTATATTCAACTAGTTTTGCAGTCAACAACAACATTTATGAATAGTGGGCGTGCTCGCCGCCCTGTTGTTGACGTCTTATATAATTGAGGAACATGACGCTGCCCCTTTTAATTGTTTTGTTTTTGTGTGCAACAACTGGGAAAACAACAAACTTTCTCAATTAATCTGCTCTGATTGCCTGGGTTCTCTGGGCATCTGATAATTGCAATCAGAGCCCACTTCAGTTGATTGATTTCGAACTATATATATATATATATTTCCAACTAAATTGTGCATCCAAAAATCGCTTAAGCTTGATTGACTTTGAACTTGAAATGTAGAAGGTGACAGCGATAAGCAGCTAATTAGCATAATTTAATTTCAATTAGCAGTCCAAGCAGCGCCGCTGATCACAATCAATTTTCCCAGCCCCTTACGCACGACCTACTATCGATATCACATTTCCTGTTAAGCAATTGCCAGCTATTTGTCTACATATATACATATATATATATTCATATATTTACTTAACATTGCTAGCCGTATAAATTACTTATTGCTCTTTATCTTGAGCCGTCTGGCGTGGTCGTGCGACTGCTGATAAGCATAGGCGCCTATTTGCGCCTAGAAGCCATATCTGAAAATATATGTTATAATAAAAATAAGTTGAGTTTCTTATCATACGTAGAGCCCATGAAGAATCTGTAATAAGATATAATGGTTTCGTGCAAAAGTATGTAACAGGCAGAGGGAAGCACCTCCGACCCCATAAGGCATATATATTCTTGAGTCGTCTGTATGAGATTGCGGATATCAGAGCCTCTATAAGATTCTTTCAATTTTATGTATAAGTCTGCTTCCGTTGGGCCAATATCCATAAATATCGATATCCGATAACAATAAAAGGCACAAAACTTAAAGGCAAAAGGGATTTAGAAGCCATGACATGTGTCATACATCGATCAACTGAATTTCATCAAGTTCGGAATTGAAACATCCAAGTTATGGTCCAAAGACCTGCTTACGGTTGAGTAAATATTTGAAGGGAAATTTGCCTATAAAAATAAAGTATATATAACAGCTGGTTTGAGGCTATATCGATGTCGAGCTAACTCGACTACTGCATTCTTATTTGTCTTGTTTTTTGTGTGGCTAATTAAGTTCATCAAGTAAATTTTTCGACTAAGTAAATCAGTTTTTTTGCTTTAATCATTCTTGTTGTAATTAATTCGAACTTCATTTTACGTAAAAGACTGATTTTATGAAAAGTGTTAGGCTGATCGAATCAATACTTAAACTAAGTAAACCAGTTTCAATAGAAAACATTGCACAAAATAGTTTCTGAATTAATTCGTGTTTTATTTTTGCAGACAGGTCTGATTGTATTCAAATTGTTCGACTTTCAAAGACCGTTCAAAGTGTATTTATGTAAATAAACCCATCGTAAATTGACTATTTAATGGGAAGAATAGAAAACCGCAGCAAAGAGACCACAAGATAGTTTAATACAAAAGTTGGCTAAAATGGAATTTATCGCATAGCGATAGAATTTTCGTAAACAAATTTAAAATGTTTTTTTGTTAGAACCTCCTTTTTATCAGCAATAATAATATAAATAAAAATAATTAATGCATTTATATAACTTTCATCGACGAAATAGAAATATTTAATTAACATTATCAGCTGTTATCTTTTATGCTCATAATAATAATAATTTATTGGCTTAGATAATTTTCATTATTAAATTAGTAATATTAGATTCAAATTTATGCCAAATATTTAAGACTTACACATTTAAATGAAATGATCTGTTTTTTTTTCATCTTTTATTTATCATCATTCATCATTGAAAACAATTCACGCGCAGCAATTGATTTGACCTTATTGATTGATGGCACTTGCTAAAATGTTTTTGTTGTCTGGCATGGCCTAAAGTTGCTGTTGTTGTGAATGAAATTGCAACAAATTGTGCTTGTTAAATAATGTATGCATAAGTTTTGATTAAATCGAATAATTATCATTGGGTTGCAAGCAATGGGAAATAGCTGTCAACAGCAGCAACAATGCTGACCAGAAAACCCTTATCAAAGTCAATAAGGAACCAATGCTGAGTGTGTGTGTCTCTGTGTGTGTGTGTGTGTGTGTATGGGCTGCTGTTTACATAGGACATTGGCAATCCATAACTTTTTTGCGCTTGTCACATTTTCTATTATGTATCAAGAGCTGTTGACAGTTTTGGGCTGTTGTTTCATTGCTATTATAATATGTATGCCTGTGTGTGTGTGTGTGTGTTTGTGTGTGTGTGTTTGTGTGTGTGTGTTTGTGTGTGCCAGCTAGAAGAAACCACATGTTGTTGCCAAAGATGGAAAATTGTCAAGCTGCAAAAGTTTTGCGCCACTTTTTTGTTGTTGTTGTTTTTATTGTTGCTGGCATTTTTGTTGATTAAAAAGCCCATGACTGACTGAGCTGCCACACACACTGCCTATGTATCTGTGTCGGTGCGTGTGTGTGTGTGTGTGGTTGTGTGTGTATGCAAATGATTTGAACAAGCTCGCGTGTCTGCTCTTGATTGTTTTGAAGTTTTAAGCCCTAATCAATTTGGGCTTTCGTGCCACATCCAAAAAAGGCACTTTGTCTGTGTTGTTTATTTTTATTTTTCGGATCGGTTTGTTCTCATTTTCATTTTCATTTTCATTTTCCATTTTTTTTCTTAATGAGAAAACTTTTAGCAGTTTAAGCTGAAAATTCACGAAACTGCAAAAAGCATAATTAGCTTTAATCATTTGTTTACACTTTCCAAATGTGCTCACACATTTTCCCATCTGTCTCTCTTTTCAGCTCAATCCCTGTATGCCAAGTGCGATGAGAAGCAATTTCAGTGTCAGAACGACGATTGTATTCCAATTCGATTTGTTTGCGATGGCGAGGCAGATTGCAAGGATCACAGCGATGAGCAGGTCGAGGAGTGCAAATTTCGCGGTAAGTTTGCCCCTAAATTTCGTGTTGCATGCTTTTTGGCGCATCGCTAAAATGACCGCGACACTGGTGTCCGTCAGCATGAGTGAAGCTCGCGCTTTGGATATCAATCAGTGAGCGAAACTAGTTTGCAACATTTAGGACGGATTGCTGGGGGGTGGTGGTGTGGGGAGGAGAGGGGAGGGTTTGCTGCTGACCATATCTCTGCCAAGGCGCTCATTAAGTCGCTCAACATTGGCGCTTAGCAGTAATTGCAACGCAATTTTGCTGACTGTGGCATGCAACTTTGTTGCATCAGCTTAAAATTTATCAATGCGCAAATTCGTCGCACGAGACTCTTTTGCGTCGCCGTTCGACATAAAAGGAAACTGTGTGAGGTCGTCTGCTCTATTTTATCTCACAATATTTGTGCCAGCCACCAAAAACACATACAACAAAGTAAAGTAAAACGGGCGGGAAAATGGGAAAGAACAATAAAAAGCGAGCGAAAATGCGCACAATGCAGTTGTTTTTTTCTATATATATATATATATATATATATACATGTATATTGTTGTCGTTGCTGCTGATGAGCATAATGTAATTTTTATGCAATCTTTGCTGAAGGGCACATTTCCAGCGGTGAAATTGATAATGAGCCCCGGGAGGGAACAAAAAACCAGCAGCTCAACTTTTTCTTTAAAATGAATTGCTGTGGCAACAAAAAGAAGAAATTCCTGAAATAGGAATAAGACATTACTTAAGGCAAAACTAGTGATGACGTGAACTTAAAATCCTTTGTCTTCTCAGCCTTGCTGTTACATTTTTATCCCCACTAAGATGCAATCAAGGAATCTCATGTAGTAGTCGAAAAAAAATTGTATTATCAATCAAAAAAAAAAAAACTTAAGTTTTCCAATGACCTTAAAAATAATTATTGAGATATTCAAATTTAAAAAGTTGCAATGAAATCTTTAAATAAATTTTAATCAAATAAATAATTAATATTAAAGACATATTTAAGAAGAATAAATTTTAATAATACTATTAATTAAAAAAATAGAATTAATGTGCTTTTAATACTCTAAAGAGATTGTAAATAAAAAATGATATAGCATAATACAATATTTATGTGAACCATTAATTTTGATTTTGGTGTATTTGATAATGCACAGTGAAACCATCTTCGACAATGTATGCCAGCCCATTCTAATTAATATTTTGAAACTCAGCCTGAAATGTTAATGCTTTTGTATTCGTAATGAGCATAAGTCCTTAAGCTCTTTTGGCTCAATCGTTTTCGGATCATTACCAAATTAGTCTTCAACCAAACACAGGCGCTCCACAACATTATCATAGACGCTCAAAAAAACCCAAAGCCTCCAAACCAACTTGGCTCAACTTTGGCACTCACAACAAAGCTTAGCAGCTCAGGAATGAGGCAAAGATAAAACTCAGTTGAATTTGAGCACATTTTGCACTCGACTCGCGCGGCGCCAGCAGCTGGCCATTTTTGAGTGAAAGCTTCAGAGATGCTGCAGAGCAACTCTTGGCACTTGTTTTTAAGGATTGGCACTCCGCAGCTGTCCACTCAGTTGGCGGCGAACTTTTCAAGCAATCGGACGGTGCGAGCTGAAAAACCACCCCAAAATACGCGTTGAGTGTTCAAATCGAATATTACATATAGAAAATTGAAGGCGAGCAGAACTAGAAACAAAACCGAAACAGTGCAAAACGTAAGAGGAAGTGTAATATGAAAAAAGTGTGCCAAGTGGAAGAGTTTTCACAGGACGAATGAAAAGTTCGCATTCATAAATTGCCTGAAATAAAAAAGAAAATCATATTAATATGTCCTCGAAATGCGCTACTGGAGCACAGATGACAGTTGCGTGTCCTGGCTGTCCTTTGAAGTTATGCAAAGTGTTTTTGACAAAATGCCAGCACCAGCACCAGCACCAAGCCACCCCGAAAGCTTACCCCAAAGATATGCTATTGAAATTTCTGTGTTTTGTGTGTTCTTTTCAAATTTTTCCTTTTTATGTCCTTTTTTTGGTTTTTTTTTTTTTTTTTTGGTTTGTGGGCAGGTTTTGTCAGTGAAGTTGCCGTTGTCAGGAGTAATCGGCAATGTCCATCTGTGTCATTTTGTGGGCCTGGCTACTTTGGAATTCAGACTTGCCGTCTGATTTGGCCGTTTTGCACTTATCATTTATCATTTAGTTTTGCCCATATTAAATGTGTTTCCTCAATTTCCTACAGAAATTGCTAAACGTTGTCGGCGGCGTTTGCCTGCCAGTCATTTATCTAACCACTCACTCACACTTCCAGCGTCCTGCCTACCCAGCCTATCCCCCCATAGATATTCATTTCGTTGACTTTTGACAGTTGTTTGTTATTGTGTGGTTGTTGATTGTCCTTAATGCTGTTGACCATAATGAACTTGAAAATTATGCCTGGCACTTTTGGCCGCAGCGGAAATTATGCAATCAATTTGTGCAACTTGGCTGCTCCGCTACAATCGAGCGGACATCATGGAAATTGACTTCACTCGCATTTCGAGGACATATCTAAGTGACAAGTGAAAATAATAACAAGCAAAAAATAAAAGAATAAATAATCGAAATTAATAATTTGTTTACTCAAACAAAGCACTTACAGCTTTCGGACAATTTAATTCAATATGGGACACATTTGGTGTTTATTATTTGTGACCAGTTTGCTGCACACACAAAGCCACAGTTTGGGCGCATTGGTTACTGAACACGGTATGCTTGGAATATATTTCAAATATTTAACAGAAATTCTTATAAATGAAATATCTTATTATTTATAGTTAATATTTTCAATAAAATGTTCAAATGTTAGTTATTTAAATCGAAAACACTTTCTTATTTATTAAGTTACCATCAACCGCATTTTATTTTCTCTTTGACGTTTATTATTCTGTAACTCCTCAACTGCTTACGATAGAAGCACACTCACTTAAGTTATCATTGTGGCTGCTTCTCAACAAGTTGAAAACAATTTGCAGCTCAACTTGTTTATGCAACCGAGAAAACCTGCCAATGACACCTTTAAGCTCGAATCCAGCAAGCCCAAAATGCCAATCCTGATGTACTTATACAGCACACATAAATCACATGCCTCACTCTGCTGTGTCTGCTGTCTACTGTCTACTGTCTTCTGGCTTGCTTGTGCCGCGTTGCATGCAACAGAATATTTTGCACACGTTTATTTGCCTGACATTTGCATACAAATTGCCAGGACTCTGTCACTAAAGGCCAAAGTTTTTTAATCAACTGAAAAGCCGTTTAAACATAGTTATCAAACGAAAAGAGAAAACAAAAACGTTGGGAAATATATACAAATTATGCAGAAATACAGTTGGCAATTTGCCACACACTTTAATCAATTGCAACATGTGTAAATGCAATCAATGACGCCACTTGATTCTCTTAACTGTCTCATTCGCCAAACAGCAGCAACTTTAATTTAATTTTTAATTGCGTCCCAATGTGAAATCCAATTTAATGAAAACCCCAAAAAGTCGACCGGGCAGAGTGGGCATGTACTCTGTGTCCGTAAACCAATTCATACAAATAAATACACACACACGCAATGTATCTGTGGCACATAATAGCAACAACAAAATGTCAAATACGAGCCACATAAAAAGAAATCGAATCGAGCAGCAGCCATTGCCAAAAATGTTTTGTATAACCAAAAAAATAATATAAAATAAATAAACAAATAAAATCAGTAAAAAAAACCTAATTTGGGTCCTGATAATGTTGCAACACCCTAGCACTATAAAATAAAATACTTATATACATTTATGGAATTCGCCTGCGTATCGAATTTAATAAAATTAATTTTATAGACACAAAATATTTGCTTACATATTTTTGGAGTGTTATTACTTTAAGTGTAATTCCCACCGAGAATAGACCCGAAAGCATTACACCATAATTCTGAGAACTGAAATGCCCATAACAATATTATAAAATGGAGCATTTGAAAGTGTTTGCTGTGTTGCATATGTGACCATTTTTTACTGTTCAACGGTTGAAAGCTCGTGTTTATATTTGTTTTTTTTTATATATTTTTATTGTTTTCTACAAATATTGGCGCACATTGGTTTTTTGTTCATTCATTTGCCACAACAAGATTCATGTAAAACACAAGTTTTTGTGCTTTTCTGTTTTTTCATGGTACATTTCATTCGACTGCGCACTGAGCCAGTGAGGCAGTTAGGCAGTGAAGCATCGGACCGGAGACTTGTGCTACACATAAAAAGTTTAGAAAAGTAATCATATAAAATGTTATTGATATGGCAACTTGCGACTGCCAACCCTCCAACTCGCCCAAAATGTTCTATATCCCATTAAAACTGATTAAAATTAATGTGATTCATTCGTTGAGGAAGCAGCGTTTATCGAATGGGCTTAGCCAAAAGTTTCATTATAAGCGGAAATTTAAAAAAAGCGCCCCCCAGCACTTTGGCAAATCCATAGCAAACAGGTGGCGCCTCCTAGAATTAAGGATCTGCTTAAGATGTACTTGGAGTATAGAATACAATTTTATTTTTGTACCTTTTATCATGCATTCACATAAAGTTGTCAGCTTATTGTTTGTTGTGGCTTAAGCCCCATACAACACGTGGCTAAAGTTAATATTTAATACACATAACCAGCGTAGCAAACTAAGTTGTTAAAAGCAAACATTTGTTGGCCCTGCGAGCAGGCATTGAAAAGCCATTGGTAATTCAGCGCTCGCCGCGTGTGCAACGATTTATTTATGCTTATACACATTTTTGTTGTGTGGCATAGTATTTTCTTTGCACAGCACGTGCTCAAGTGCGTGTAAATAAATACACACACCCGCACATACACACACACACACACCCGCACACACATCCACTTGTAAATACAACTGAAAAAGTAACAACAACAACAAAAAGCCGATCTGGCTGGTTTTGTTATTTGATACGGGCTCAGAGGCCAGGATGAAGGGCGGACACAAAAAAACACGCCAAATATGATGTTGTACAGCTGACGGAACTCTTGTTTTATTATGGATTTTTGTGTGACTTTTATGACTCTATATATGTCCATTTCACTATTTTTTACAGAGGCCACTTGCTCAACGGACCACTTTCGATGCACCAACGGCAACTGCATACCGAACAAATGGCGCTGCGATCAGGAGAACGACTGCTCCGATGGCTCCGATGAGGCCAGTGCACTGTGCAGTAAGTGGAAATGCTAATCACGACTATAGCTAAACTATATATATATATATATATAATATATAAATATGCCATATTGATATATAGTGAATGCCTGTCCCAACAATGAGTTCAAATGCCAGACCGTCGATCAGTGTATACCCCGCAATTGGCTCTGCGATGGCAGCAACGACTGTCGCGACAAGTCCGATGAGGCGCAATGCAGTAAGAATAAACGAGACAACAAGACTACAATATCAACAATAACGCATATAACTCACCGCTGTCTGTCTCTCTCTCTCTCTCTCTCGCTTAACATTTAATAAAGTGTTGCGCATAATTTCAAAAGCAATTTGTGTGTGTTTGCCACCCATTTGCAGTTTAATCAAGTCGTTTGAGCATCGTTGCATTCGAGTGTATTCATAAACACATGACCCTCGCACACACACACACACACACACACACACACAAACACACACACACACACACACACACAAACACACAACAGAATTAACACACAAACGACGCGTTGGCAACAGCGCATAAAGTGCTTAACCCATAACACGCGCATTCACACACCCATTTACACACGCCCACTTCACACACACACTCACACTAGCACCCATCCTTGGCCTTGGCTTTCTCTGTGGCATTATGTAATAGCTTGCTGGCCACACACAATGAAAAGCAAAAGGGGCCATCTGCTCCTTCAGCTGAAAATAAATGTATTTAATATGGCCCCAACTGGAAATTTATTAGCTGCAGTTAGAAATCCCTCACTCAAACCCAAAACTCTCTCTATCTCTCTCTCTCCCTGTCTCCATCTCACTCTCCTTCTCTATAATGTCCTTCAACCAAATCTTAGAGGCACGCACCTGTTCGCCGGATGAGTACAGCTGCAAGAGTGGCGAAGGCGAGTGCGTCCCCTTAGCCTGGATGTGTGATCAGAGCAAGGACTGCAGCGATGGCTCCGATGAGCACAATTGCAGTAAGCAACTCTTCAGTTGTAGTTCAACTTCAATTTTAGTTCAATTAGCAATTATCCAAGATTTCATTCTAAACCAAGTTAAACATATTATTTTCTTTGTAGTAGTAACTTTTACCTCTCTTTTTACACTAGTTTCTTTCTTGTGGCACATATTTATTTCTTTCAAAAATATTCCTTGTTATATCACATCCTTCATATGCAATATACATATATCAATTAAATTGTCTATTTTGCATTTAGCTGCAAAAGCCAAACAAATATGATAAATGTTTGACTTTTGGCTTTATTTTATGAATACTGCATTTCAGCTAGGCAAACAAAATATTTTATGCTTTATTTTAAAGATATGAGCAAATATGCAGCAAATTGCGGAGAATTTCATGGAAAACTGGTTTCCGATTAAATTATCGAAGGATTGATTGTCTTTTGATATTCCGCCATCAACTATTAGTTTTGGGTTACAATTTTGATTTTAATAAATACATATATATAAATATATAATACTTATACTCATCCAAAACAGAGCTTATGTTCCCGTTAGCCTGTTGCAGTAGAGAGTTGAGTTTTAAATTGTTTTAGCGTCTTTTTCGGTTCATTCCGCCCAATTTTTTTTTTACAAAATTAAATTCTGTTATTTATTAAAATCTTGCTTTAATATTTTTTTTGTTAAGCCACAACTGCATTTGCATTTTATCAGTTTAAGCCGCAGACCCTCCATTAGTGTACCCATTATTTCCCGTTGCTAACTTACTTGCCCCATTCATTCATCAACTGCCTGCGCTTAATACTTCATTTCCCTTTGGTTCATGTCGCTCTTTTGGAGCTGGGCCATTGTTGACAGTTGTTTTTGTTGTTGCATTATTATGGACTGGCACTCGTTAATCCATTGTCCTGCACTCCGTTCCACAGACCAAACATGCCGCTCCGATGAGTTCACCTGTGGCAACGGACGCTGCATCCAGCGGCGCTGGGTCTGCGATCACGACGACGACTGCGGCGATGGCAGCGATGAGCGCGACTGCCCCGTGCTGCCCTGCGACCCCGTCGCCGAGCACACTTGCACCAACGGCGCCTGCATCGCCAAGCGATGGGTCTGCGATGGCGATCCGGACTGTCCGGATGCATCCGACGAGCGGGTAAGTAGCCACAATGTAGCCGGGGGGGCCAAACCGAAAAGCTTGTCCCATAAATTAACATTTTGGGTGTGTGTGAAAATGTTTGCACTCTAACTTTGTGTACCCTGCAAGCATTTAATCAGAGTGGGTATAACAATGAGACCGAAAAGATACATCTTGTTGATCTAGGGAAAAATAATGCAGCTTAACTATCAATTGTGTTTTAGATAATGAAATGCAATCTATAAACTAGTTCTTAAAATATATATTTCGCACTTCAATTTGAACAGCAATTAATTTATATTTGGGCAAAAGAGTAACTGCTAGTCGGACATCCTCAGATAGGCGCAGACTCACATTTTGTGGGAGTGTGTGCGTGTAGGCAAAAATACGGCTGACACATAAATTACCGCCAAGTTGCACATAACTCAACGTTGCCGGCTTTGGAAGCTTTTGTTGTCAACGCATAGTACGCATAAAATTGCATTTTGGTCGTAAGGGACTTCAGGATGTTGAGCGAAGGGTGGAGTGGGTTACGCAGACGGTGGGCGGGGCATGCACATAATTTTGTGTGTAACTAAAAGTAAGCAACTAAAAGTATGCAACTAAAAGTATGCAACTAAAAGTATGCAACGAAAACTTTGAGCGCTAACTTCTAACAAGCAACGTCGAGAAACTTTGAACCTTTAAACTTCTTTCTCCCTCATTAAACGGACTCTGCTGCAGTCCTGCGCAAATGCCACAAAGCTGGTAACACCCTGCCTGGCGCATGAGTATCAGTGCAAGGATCGCATCACCTGCCTGCACCACAGCTGGCTCTGCGACGGAGACCGCGACTGCCCCGACGGCGACGATGAGCATACCTCGACCTGCAAAAACATCACCTGCAGACCGGATCAGTTCCAGTGTGGCGATCGCAGCTGCATTGCCGGCCACCTCACCTGCAACGGACAGTCGGACTGTGCGGACAGCAGCGATGAGCGGGATTGCCAGTTATCAGCCCAGCCCACGGGCTGCAATGCCACTAGCCAATTTGATTGTGGAGGCGGTCAGTGTATTCCACTTTCAAAGGTCTGCGATAAGCGCAAGGATTGCCCCGATGGCGAGGATGAGCCGGCTGGCAAATGTGGCCACAATGAGTGCGCCATCAAAAATGGCAACTGCATGCATCGATGTGTGGACCATCTGGTGGGCTACCGCTGCGACTGCCACCAGGGCTACAAACTATCAGGTGATAATCGCACCTGCATCGATGTCAATGAGTGCGAACAGCCAGGTGTCTGCTCCCAGATCTGTGTGAATGAAGTAGGCGGCTTCAAGTGCGAGTGTGAGGCGGGCTACATGCGAGATCCTCGCAATCACACACGCTGCAAGGCAACCGAAGGACACGCCTCGTTGCTCCTGGCACGTCGTCATGATATACGCAAGATTGCGCTGGATCATATGGAGATGACATCGATTGTGAATAACACAAAATCAGCGACGGCGCTGGACTTTGTGTTCCGCACGGGCATGATCTTCTGGAGCGATGTGACCACGCAGAGTATCTACAAGGCGCCCATCGATGAGGGCAACGAGAAGACCGTGGTGCTGAAGCAATCCTCTGTTACGTCGGATGGCCTCGCAGTCGACTGGATCTACAACCATGTCTACTACACGGACACGCACAAGTGCACCATCGAGCTGACCAACTTCGATGGCAATATGGGCAAAGTGCTGATCGAGGATGCACTGGACATACCACGCTCCATTGCCCTGGATCCCATTGAGGGGTGGATGTACTGGTCGGACTGGGGAGCGTCCCCACGCATTGAGCGCGCCGGCATGGATGGCTCCCATCGCACCACAATTATCAACTATGATGTCAAGTGGCCCAATGGCATAACTCTAGATCTGGTGAGGAAGCGCATCTACTGGGTGGATGGCAAGCTGAATGTCATCTCTTCGGCCAACTACGATGGCTCACAGCGCAGACAAATATTGTACTCCACGGAGTACTTGCGACATCCCTTCTCGATAAGCACCTTTGAGGACTACATCTACTGGTCCGACTGGGACAAGCAGACGGTCTTCAAGGCCAACAAGTTTACTGGGGAAGATGTTGATCCCATTACAGCTGTGCATATGGTAAGCAATGATTGGATGATCCCTTACTATATAATATATACATATTTTTTACTCGCTCACAGCTCCAACATCCCATGGTCATTCATGTGTATCATCCGTATCGCCAGCCCGATGGCATTAATCACTGCCAATCGGTTAATGGTCACTGCTCACATCTTTGCCTGCCGGCGCCGCGCATCAATGAGCGCAGTCCTCGCATCTCCTGCGCCTGTCCCACGGGCCTCAAGCTCATGGCCGATGGCCTCATGTGCGTCGAAGATCGTGAGTAGTTTCGATTTATAGTCTAATCCTACTTCTACTTTGCTTTGCATGTTATTCTTATTAACACTTTTATTTCACCTTTATTAACCGGGCATCTTATCGAATGCAGCCACTTTTAGGGCTGTTACCAAGCCGCCGCGTGCCCACAGATTTAAGACCAAACCGAAACCGCAACGAGTTGTCACCCCAAATATACTAACCGAAACTAATCAGGCAATTCCCATGCACCCCAAGTTGCCACAGACGCATGAAGATTTGGGTATACCGATTTCTGACTCTCTTTGTGTTCATGTCCCCATTTGTTTGTCCATCTGTGTATGTGTTAGTTCTTAAGGTGCACCAAAATAGTTTTCCTTAAGAACTTAAAGTCAACTTTATTATGCTAAAAAACGAACTGACTATGAGTATGAATATTTGTGTGAATATTTGGCAATCGTAAAGAAATGTGACCAGCTTGCTTCATTCCATTTGAACATCATTAATCAGCAGTTGGATTCAGTTGATTTTGCTTTGACTGGCATTGTTGCATTTTGACTGAGAAATGTATGCAGCTATCATTAGTTAGTATTAGGATCAAAAGCCACAGCTCAAAGCGAATAAAATTAATCACATGAATTTGAAGCCAATGCACTGGGCTGTTGCCACAGCTCGGCAGCTCGGCAGCTCGCCAGCTCGGCAGCCCGGCTGCGTCGCAATTCCCATGATGATGATGGGTTGCATGTGTATTTCATATTTGGTATTTTGTAGCCAAGCACTTCATTTGCCAGACCGGGATAACATTTGCTTTGTCATGGCACACATTAATCATCATCAAAAGGCAGCCTCCTCAGCGCCAGCCAGGCTTGACAGTTTCATAAACGCCATCGAGAGCCACTTGCAACACACACAGCCAACCGCAAGTAGCCAGCGCAAGAATGGTGGGTGTGGGGGGGTTGCCAACGTTGCAACCGATACGAGTGCTACAGTTGAGACAAGACACCCTTTAAGCCACCCAACCGCACCACCCGCACCACTCACACCAAGCCAAGCCAACCGCAAAGTATGAGGTTAATATGGCGTCGTGTCGACTGTGGCGCTGTCAGCTGTGGTGCTTGCTGCTTGCGCTCTTTAAAGTGAAATTCGAGCTGTTTTGACTTGATTTAAGATGCGCAGCAAAACTCAACGTGAATCTGTATCCAAATCCGTATCAAAAGCCGAATCCATTAAACGGCGCGCGTTAACGATGTCATTACGCATCCTACGCCATTTAAGTTACCCGCTGTGTCACGTCTTGCTCCCCATCCCCAATCCCCAATCCCATCCATCCCATCCTTCCTCCCATGATTCCATTCAGATCTCCATCCCTCATCCCTGTTTGGCATAAAAGTTTAGCCATCAAAGGCGCGAGCGCGTTTAAGTGTTTATTTGCGCCTAAATGCGCACTTTGAACGATTTGATTGAAAATTCTTTGGGAAGATTCAACTGAAGATTTTTGGTTGGTTGTGGCCCAAGTGCACCTCATTCCCGCAGAAAACCAAACAAAAAAAATAAATGAAACTCCGTACATTACACACAATTTTTTATATATTTTCTTTTCAGCTTTTGCATTCGGTTTTTTCTTATTCCATTTGCGCGTTTTTTATTGTTGTGCTTTTTATGTCTGTCGCATCTGGCGCTTTTGTCCATTTGTCTGCTGTTTTCTTATGTGATTTACATGAATTCTACTTAATGCCATTCCGCTTGCATTCCTCAATCCACAGTTGCCGAACGGCGTCCAGTAAAGAACCAAACCCACATCGATCAAACCACAGCGCCCAGCCCTCAGCCGGACTCTGGCTTCATAGCGCTGGTCGTAATTGCCAGTCTCAGCGGATTTGCGGTGCTTCTATCGGTGGTAAGTAATCAGATTCTCAGCCATTATTTAAATGTGAGTTACAAAATCCATGGTTGAACCGCATAAGAAACTAAATTGGTCAAATCAGTAAAAGCCGTGCTCAATTCTAAGAGATAAGAGTTGCTATAATTTAAAAGTAAATCAAATAATTGAAAAATAATCTCAATAGT
This sequence comes from Drosophila nr. medialis 2 BK-2023a, assembly GCA_035044325.1. Lineage (NCBI taxonomy): Eukaryota > Metazoa > Arthropoda > Insecta > Diptera > Drosophilidae > Drosophila > Drosophila nr. medialis 2 BK-2023a. The sequence goes on from JAWNMH010000038.1 coordinate 481,758, forward strand.
CAATAGAATTTAAAAAAAACTTAGACAATTATATGAGAAAGAAATTTGTAGCCTTTAATTTTAAATTTGATTTGTGATTCTTATTTTCTGTAAATTTATTTGACTTAGTAGTCTCTGCTTTTTTATAGTTTTTTTATTTTTTATTTTTTATTAATTTGTTTTTAATAATTATCCCAAATATTGGCTATCTACCTTGAGAAACAATAACTTTCAAGAACTTTATTTTCGATGAATAATTAAATAATAATAATTGGCTTAATCTGGTCAAAATTATAGTCAAAGAGTACAGATATTTGCAGCCTACTTCGAGAACTGCTTTTGTTTACAACAATAATTATTTTCCCCTTAGCTGCTGCTCATTGGCTATCGCTACTGTAGCAAGCGACGCATCAATTCCATGAACTTTGAGAATCCGATTTATCGCAAGACAACAACTGAGGATCATTTTAGCCTACGCAAGAATCTACCCGCACGCATCTACGATCACACCAGCGTCATGGATGAGGAGGTAACCATCACAATTCCAAACTAAATGTATTCCAAAACAAAAAAAACTTTTCTCTTCTTCGCCGTAGTACTCACCCGTCATAGGCATATCGTCGTATTAGAGCTACTTGGGTTTCTGTATCTGATCTATGAGCTCTAGCAGAGAAAGCAATCCCGCAGCAGACACGCCTAAAGACTGAGCAACTCGTATGTGTAAATTATTTTAAAGTTATTTTAACAGCGGGTCATTTTGAAGGAAGGAAAAAAGGAGAAAGAGAATCCTTAAAGGATGTTGTACAAAATACGTCGCAGAGTTCTAACTTAAAACTAAATTAAAGTAAACTAAACTAACTAAATGAAACTCTAAAGATAATTTACATAGTTCCAAACTGTATATATCTGTAAGTGTGCATTACTTAATTTTAAAAACAGCAAAGAAATTATAATATTATCCTTAATAATTAGCGAAACGAAAAAAAAGAAGAAAAACCGTTGAAACTCTATTTCTGTTTAAAGTGCAGATAGTTTATTATTATCAATATTATTACATACTATTGTTAAGTGTACATATGTTTCCAAGTAAAGATGATTAAATAAATACATATATATATAAACTAAAAATTGTCTTATTATACAAATATCATTCTGAGTATAGTTCAGAATTTTCCCAAGGTTTCCCTGGTTCTCCACCGTATGTTTCTTTGATTTATTCAACTATCAAGCTGAAATCGAACATGTCTAGAATTACTTATTCTGGGGGTTCGTTGGGTGCTAAATTAGATTTGCAAAATATGTCAAAGAGCCAGCAAGTGCAATTGAAAGGAAATCACATTCAAATTAAATTGAATTATTCAGATGCATCGCTGAAATAGATAGTTTATCACAGCTAAGCATATGCGATAACTAGATGTATACAAATTTTATATATCAGTAAGTATTACAGCACACTGACTTCGTGTTTATTTCAAAAACCTAGCTTCAATCGCCAATTCAATTAACATATGCATGTCATGGCTTTGACCTATGCCAAGAACCAATTTCAGCAAGCAGCTCGACAACAAAAATTCATTGCTAACGGTCAGCGCCGGAACCAAGCAACCACAACTAGCGCCCAATCCAAGTTCAAGCCTCCAAAATGTGTGTACAACATTTAAGAGCATCGTGCAGAGAGCCCACACAGTATTCACAACCACCTGCTTACACCGTGTAACTCTTAACTACTCGCCAGTACGCGCTCTTGCTATCTCGCTTTGTACTTTGATGCCAAAGTTATCATAGTATATCTCATACTTGTTCTCATTGATGCAGATGTTCCACCGGTTGGCTCTCCAAGCAGTGGAGGAGTTAGCAAGGAAGACAGTATCATCTGCATATGTGGCAAGATGTGTACAATGTGTACAGGGCAGGTCCAAGGACGCTACCCTGCGGTACACCCGCTCCGATGTTTGCGGATGTTTGCCAAAGCCGATTTATGGGAAGTGTAAATCGATAAGTCCGCATATCTCCCACAATTTTAAAGATAGAATCACCATGCTCACACCCGCCGCCCTCAGGAACTTCGGCCCTCGAAATCTGAAATGCGCATATCTTCGACAATTTGTATGCTAGAGTCACCAAATTTAGAAAGATATCTATAATACAAATTGGAAAAAATCCGCCTCTCCCAATCGCTGCACCTCTTTGTGTAAATCGATCAAATAATATATCTCTCACAATTAAAAAGCTATATTGCTAGTAAGACCCTTCAAAAATTGGGAACAATTTTGGACCACTTCCGCTCTCGCGAGAGCTACAATTGCCAAACTTGAAAGGAAGATTAGTAGGAAGCCCTTCCCAAATTTTTTGTCAGCGTATGGCTACCGCACCTTTCAAGGCAAACTTGGACGGTAGATTAAAAAAAGCTCCTTCAAAGATCGATAGTTCTTCCAAACACCCAAAGTGCTCTGCATCAAAGTATTTCACAGTCGGTTGCGACCAACTGCACTGTTCTCTCTTATTTTTTTTATGTGATGACGATAAAAACTTTTCGTAAAAACTTGGTGTATTCGTGGCGATCGTTGATTCAATGCTTCGTGTTGCGGTTGCCAGCACATTGGTCGTTTAGTCGTTGAGCGTCGTGCGTTGTGCGCAGTCGTGTTGTTTGTTACCGTCTTCTGTTTAACGGGCCGTTACGTGGAAAACATACATTTTTGTAACCAAAAACGAAAGAGGGTGAAAGAGGTAGTACACCAAATGGTCACAACACACAGAAAAGTGTTAATTACAAGCGTATGCAAATGTTTGGCTGAATTGCGTGAAACTCTTATGCTCTGGTCTATGCCACATAAATACATAAATAAATTCATACGGAACACGTGCAGTTCGAGGCCGCTCACATTACGCGCTGAGTTTGCCAAAAATAAAAATAAAAACAAAATTGTTGCTTATCTTTTTTTTTTTAATTTGTAAATTAAATAAGAACTTTCGAACATTGAGCATATTTATTTGGTGCAGATGATAGATTGAGCAATGCCAATTTGTCAATATTATCGGCGCGTTATTTGAAGAGCTTATCCCCGTGATAACAAATAGATAATAATTCAAGACAAAATATTCTGATTCATTTTTTAGAGCACCAACGAATGCGACCTATTAATGCCGCAATATCATCATGACAAGCCCACAAAAGTTGCATGTTCTTTATTTGCTGTTTGCCTTTTGGGGTTTACCTTGTGAGCATATTATTCACACACCGTTCAAGCTGACCGCCGCCGGACGCTTGCGCAAAGTCGATGCCCTTAAAGTTTTTTTTTTTTTAGTGTTCTGAATACCCCGCTTTTATTTTAAGACTCATGAAAGCAGAGAATTTGCATTGCCAAAATGCATGAAAAGTTTTAAGCAGACAATTTTCAAATGAATTACCGTTACGTTTTCAAAATTGCATTAAAAACTTTGAATTCGCAGAATGAGATTAATTATTTTATAGGGTTTCTTCGGATACATCATGCTCCGATGCTAAGATCTTGCATGTTTTCTTTATGGTGTCTTTCTGCAACATCGTATGATATTTCTTCTTCATCTGGTTTCATTTTAAGTTTTTTCTTTTTTTTTGGCTGTTCCGCACGTTTTTTTTGCTCTTAAACACTCTTCGTTTTATTTTGCGGTTCATATTCATTGCGAACAAATCGCCAAAAATATTTCTGCCATTCTCTCTCTCTTCTTATTATATTTTGGCAACAGTTCATTTTTTGTTGGTAGAGTTGAAATATTTCTCTTGAGAAAACAGCTGACGCTGTCGTTGACTTCGCTGCCCGGGACAGACATCAGACACACTATTATTTAATACTGAACACCATAGAGGAATGGAGCAAAGAAAATTGCGTGAAAAGTGTTTTGAAGCTAAAGTGAATTTCCTTTCTCTTTTACAGTGTAAAATTCAAATAAATTCATAGTTCAATCATAATTCACAATAGTGTCAACTCCATAAAATGGATGAGCCGCTAGCCCATGCAACAGCAGCAACAACAAACTCATCATCACCCACATCAACAGCAACAACAATAGATACCAGTAACAGGCCCAGCAACAGCAACAGCAACAACAACTGCGTCCAGGAATCAACGCAGGTGCCCAAAGTGAGCATCTTCTTTAGCAGCAGCTCAAACTATCAGAGTCGGGTGCAGCAGCTGATCAGCTTCAGTTTCACATCGTCTTTCCATCTGATCTCCATCACATGCATATTGAGCATCAGTAAATTTTGCAATGCCGCTGCGATGAATGCGGCTCAGGTGACGGGTGCTGCCCCCATCGGATCGGCGCTGCTGGAGAAGCTCACGAAGACGACAACGCAACTGGATAAACTGAAAAGTTTTGCACCGTCAGCAGCAGCAAATAGCATTAGTCCCACCAGTAGCAATTCCATTGGTTCTACCTTCTTCAATAAAATGAGCATGGATTTCATGTCCCTCAACGTGTCGGGCAAGGCCAATACGTCGTTGGATATAAGTAAGTAAATCAGACGCATTGCATAATATATATATTAATAATGCCCAATAAGAAAGCATCATCAATAATTCTTACTGGAATTATTCAGTTTTGCACTTCAGTTAGGCCGTCTGTGCGTAGTGCAATATTTGTGTTGAGGTTCGAATTACTCATCGATATGCTCAGCCAGCATACTCAATTCTTAGCATTAAACATATTGCTAATCACATTTCCAACATACAAATTTCTGAGGGTCTGGTTTGATAAACCGTCATCGCTACGTCGCACTTTTGTCATACTTTTCCTTTCCTAAGCGGCGCTCTCAATCGCATCTCTTTCGGTTGCTCTGCTTCTTCTACCGGCCGGCATCGGCTGCTGAGAGAGAGAGAGAGCGCGTAGAAGAGTCGAATGGAGAGCAACAAGTGTTTCGGTTTCTTTTATGCTTTGCCTTCTTTTCTTATTTTTTTGTGTGAAGTTGTTACTCTCCGCGTGTTCACACTGGGATGCACAGTGGTGCACGTGGAGCACAATCCAAAGAAGAAACAAGAGCAATGCATGCCAACGAAATTCGAACCTGTTTCAACGTATAAATATTTATACCGACCAACAGCTGAATAAACAGTCAAGTGAATCAGTTGTAAGTTGAGAAGTGCGTCAAGTTCATATTCGCAGAAGGCTTAGATTTAATTTCAAGCCAATCGGCGAATAAACAAACATTTTTATAACATGCGATCCAAAGCAACAAGTTATAAACAAAAACCAGGTGTAAAAACTAAAGTCAAATGAAAAAAAAAAATGGTATATAAACTATGAGACTAGAAGTTATTAAAGAAACGGCAGTCAATTTGATTTGAAGGTTAAGACTTAACTCATTTAGTGTTTCTCATTTCATGTCCATAATCATGTCCATCCTTAGACACATTACAAGTAAGAGGTTGCACATTGAATATATTCATAAGCACTGTTAAATATAAAAAGTCAAGTCTATTGAAAAATCAACGTAAGCTTATCAGCTTAAAATCCAAATAACTATTTGAAACTGACAGTTGTTATTGAAAACCGTTAAAACTAATGAAGCATTTGACCTTAACGCACTCAATCGTTGGCTTTGCGCGATTTCGCAAAACCCCCCAAAAACAAAACAAAAATAAACAAAACCTTCAACTTGCCAAAAACAAAAACCTTTAACAAAAAAAAAAACAAAAAGAAATTCGGTTAAAACGCAGCAAAAAAACCGCTTCAAAATATGAAATGTTTAGTTAACAGCAATGCAAAAGGTTAAAAACAATAGTGGGTCAAAAGTAGGGACTAAGTCAATTTTAAAAAAGTTTTCTGTCATTTGCACAACAATAAATAATTTCCACCGAAATGCAATTTCGAAACTACCATTAGCAGTAAATGTCAGGCTAAGGCCAGGTCAAATGGCAATTAAGCCAACCCGCCGCATCAGAAGCAGTAACCTGTATATAGAAAAGATGTTTATACAATATCATTCTCAGTTGTACCATATTGACAAATAGGGTTTCATTGTTTTTTTTTTTTCAATGTTCCATATCTTGACCAAACACATTCTTAGCATCAGCTGAAAGTGTCGCAAAACTAGTAGTTGGCAATGGAAAATTGTCATCATCTATTTTAGGTGGCACTCAAATTGCGACCGCAAAAGCAATCGAACTTCTCGGCACGTGCATGACAGTCTAATGAATTCATAACTAAAATAAACATGCAGACAAGATGCCACAAGCAGGAGTTGCGCAGTGCGAGAAGAATTTATTTTAAAATCGAAACTAAACAAGTTTTTGGCCGTGGAGTACCACAAAATCAGTCGTGACAGGCAGGACCAGAAGCAGGAGCACAACTTGTTAAATGGGGTAGATGCCACAGTAGTAGACTCGTCGTCCTCGTCCAGAGTTTTGTAATTAACTTGGCTAATTATGCTCAAAAATGTGCACGTGCTGTGGCACACTGATTTCAACTGGACGAGTGCAGCCCGTGGCAAGTCGTCGTCGGTTGCATTCATTTCCGTTTTGACTTAGGGCTTAATTACAAAACGCATTTTACCTGATGTACATACACAGCACACACACACACACACTTATATAATTATGAGCACATAAACTGGTTATAACCTAAAAACAACTTTCAGATGATGAAGCCAAAAAAGTGTAACAACAACGTGCAATTGTGTGAGCATTACAGCCACAGTTATTCATACACACAGCCAGACTTAGCTGCTTAACAACTCAACTCAGTCATTCACAACTGGCAGCACCTGAAAAACAATACAATAACAAAATAATTCAGTTGTATTAGCGACTTTACTCAAAGATTTCAATGTTAATCGCCTCGTAACAAAGTTTTGTGCATCTAAATTTTAACTTGTGACATGCGACTTATTGGCATTAACTATGAATTCGGGCTAAGGAAACCAAATTCAGGGCTTAAGTGCCTAAAAAGGGCTTGTGAGCTCAAAGCTTACATTTTACTTAATAATTTGTTTGTATTGTAAACTGAAAATTGATAAGCTTAAGCTTAGTTTACCATTAGGTTATCCCTAGAAAACTGACTCAAATTCACAACAATAAAGTCAAATTTTTCTCATTTTGGGGCAATTAATCATGGATTTGTGTCTTAAACTAAAAATTGGTAATCTTAGGTATAGTTTTGGTATTCGGTTTTCACTGATAAACTGATATTAAGTTTACTAATCAAATATCTTGAGTATGGCTTCGTATTTAAAGAAAAAACAAAACTTATGACGAATACCAAATAAACAACTTTTGCTTTAGTTTTTTTCCCCACTCAAAAGAGATAAAAAATGTTGTTGGACTAGCTGATGTTCACATGATTATCTCTTCGTATCATCTAAAACAAACTAATGGCATAATAGCTCTAATCTTATCCAAAGACTAATTTTACTATGAAACATTTTGGAATTGGACGAAACTGTGATTTTGATTGCCAATTGTAGTCGAAATATGTTAAAGACAATTTTATTCATTCATTAGTTGGAAATCTGAAATTCTAATTACGTTTCCACACACAAATTACGCATACGCCGTGCGCGTCACGAAAATGGGTTACGCAAAAATTGAAAAGTGTGGCGTGATCTTTTTTGGCAAGTGTTTTTAGACATTCGCATGACTTGGCAACATCGCAATACATTGTGTGTTCTACCACTAATTGTATATTTAATTAGAATGCAAACGAAAGAGAGAGAGAGAGAGAGAGAGAGAGAGAGAGAGAGTGAGAGAGAGAGGCACTCGCTTGTGACGTGTTTCAATTCCATTGATTTAATTGCCTAAAGCAGCAACATTTGCGATCATCATTCACAATGGGAAAAGTGAATAATGTGATTCATTCATTACCGGCCCAAAATTGACGCTTATTTGTCGTTGTATATTGTTGACAGTTGTTTTGCTTGTTTTTTTTTAAATTACTGTTGTGTTGCATGACGTCACAGATCACGCCACCTTTTCCCAATAACAACAACAACCACAAAAGCCAAATATCGGATACATATCGCGAGAGCGAGAGCGAGAGCGAGAGAGGGAGGGAACCTAAGAGCGGCTTAAAATACTCAACGTAAAATAACTGAAACTCTCTTAAAAAGCGCAACTCACCTTATAATTAGTGGGTCTGTAATTACAGTTTAGCAGATTCACAAACCGCGTATTTTCGTACGACTGCATATGTAACTATGAAAAAAAAACTCAAGCTTATCGTAATTGCGAACAAAGTTTTATCAAATCACAAAATTACAGTAATTAACTGATAAGTAATAACACGTGGAAAAATATATTTGAAATATTTGAAAATGCTGCAGTGGACTTTCAGCTGCAAATTGTGTGAACATCATTAATGTCATAACTTTATTATTTTATTGTGTGAACATCATTAATGTCATAACTTTATTATTTTCATTAGTTAAGTTATCATCAGCTACATATTCATTACTAATTGTTGTTTTTTCAAAATGTTTTACAAAGTCATTTGGACAATGTATCCACTTAATATAGTTGAAAAAATTCCATTAGAAAGTAATGATAATTAAAATATGACGACTATCTAACAATTAAAAAATATTTTAAATTCTTTTATTCTTATAAATCTTAAATTATTTATTATAAGAAAACACTAAAATATTTCCATGTTTTAAAAAAAAAAAAACAAAAAAAAGTTTGTCGCTTCCTCAGCTTAATTTCAAGACTTTTACTAATTAAATATTTTACTACTAATTTTAATACTTGAAACTTAAGCTTAAAGATATTTTTTATATTTGAATTCGGTTTTATTTTTTTTGCCAATATAAAATCAATTTAGAGGACAAACAATCTTCAAAAATGTGTTCCGCAACAAGTTTTAGCAAAGTTATTGCAGTAGGAACAGTTTTGAAAACAGAAGTAAGCTCAAATATTTATTCAGCAATTAAGTGGGGTGAAAAACTAATCAGTAATAATGCGAATTCGATAACAATTATCAACTTGACCTTGTTATGCTGCTACGAATTTTTCATGTCACTCACATGTTACTGATAGTTTCAGCTATCTTCGATTCGATTCAATATTGTCTATGACCACAACATATATCGCAAACAATCAAAATACGGACTTATAAGCGAGCAACATTATTGGCAGGTTATCACTGTTTTGAGCTGGTGATTGGTACATAGTTCGCAGTAGTTTCGATTTATCGATATCATAACTAATATAAACTGATATATCAGCGTAATTGTGCACATTTGCGATAACTTGCGACGAATATATGTTGGAATACGTCTATTAATAAGGCATTTATGTATATTGATGTGACCATTGACTGACTTTCACGCTGATTTCTGTTTATTATTATGCCCTTTTTCCCACCGCTAACCTGCCAAGTTATTGGCCCGACCCTTTGCCCTGCCCCCAATGTTGTCAAATTAATGGTGCGAATTTTCATGAGAATTGTTTGTGAGACCCCATCTGTTTCCCTTTGGATTCCAATGATTGATTTCTGGTCTTGGTGAGGCGGCAAAACTGTTCAATGAACCTGGCAACACGCATTTAATTGCCGCCTCAATCTGATGGTCTGCCTCACAAACTCTGTCAATCAAATTGATTTGACTTCTACTTCGCTCTCCAGCTTCTGCTCTTTTTTGTGTGTGTGTTGCTTGATGTAAGTTGTGCTAAATGATTGGCCGAGTAAATTTATTTATTCAACTGTGAGCGGTGCTTGTGGCGGGGTGTGTCAAACGCATTGAAACGTTAAATGAAAACTATTCAGATTTCAAGGCCAGGAAATTGGAAATCAAATGGCATTTTCAATCTGCAACCATCAATCTTCATTTAATAATTTGTGGCATTTTCTTGATTTGTTTAAATACACAAAACTACTGCTTGTATTCATGACTTTCAGCTGTTTGGCAATACAATGTTGTCCACTCAGTGGCAGAATTCACAACATTTATATAACAAAGAATATTATTCAATACACAATTTTTAAATAGACTTGAACATTAACATTTATAAATTATTGTCAGCAGTATAGAACAAAAGCATTTGAAATTCAGTTATAAATAAATATTAATAAAGCCAGTGTCAGAATAAATTCTTCTCTGTCAATTAAACCTCTTATCATTAAACCGAATTAAATAAACATAAATTATTATAATTGCAAACACATTCAAAAAACAATTACACACATTAATTGTTTAAAACTCCCAGGGATTCCATTCCAATCCATTGCTATTCAGTTCAAATGCTTGAATTCATTTTAAGGTCATGAAATATTTCGTTACATTGCACAAAGTTATAAATAATCCCACCCAGCAATTTTGCCACTTATCTATATTAACCTAATTTAGTTCAGTTATAAATACATCCTTGGAATGCGTTTCAGACGGTGACACAAATTTCGAAATCATATTTATCACGATATTGCTGCGCGATTTCAATTATGCATCTAACGACTCACTTTAAATGCAAATTGCGTGCCATTCACAAAGAAAGAGAGAGATGGAGGGAGAGGGAGAGAGTGGGTGGGACAGAGAATGTGCCACAATAAGTGCAACATTTGCGCATAAATTCCAATTCACATAATAGGATAAAAAAAACTCTTTTCATATCAAATTAAACCGCATTTGCAATGCACCCAATCAGAAGGAAAATAAATTGAGAAGCTCGCAATGCGACTTTGTGCAATGCAATTTGCTGAAAAATATTAATTTATTAATTTTCATCCAAAAGTGTTCTAAAGCCATTGTAGGCATTTTCAATTCGAGCTTGACAAAAATAGAAATAAACATTTTCTAGCTCAGCAAATGTTTGTCAACTTTTTCCTTAATTATTTTTGTGCAAATGTCAGAAATGTAAGCCTCACACGGATCAACATCTGAAGCGAATCGCAATTAGAATTGTGCTGACTTAGTGAGCAAGAAACCCAGAACCAAATTGAGACTTTCATTCAAACTCAAATTATACCTTAACCACTAAGCACACTCAAAACCCTTTAGTACCAATTAGCCAAACAACCGCTTGTTAGACAACTCACTTCAGCCTCACCAACTTAATCCGTTTATTTTAAATAACAATAATTGAAATGCTTCAATTTTGAAGTATTCCACTTTGCATTTCACCCAAAGGCCAGCACGACCCAGAAGCGATTTTTCATTAAATGACCGCTATAATTTTATTTTCATCATAAAGAAAAAAACAAATCAAATCTAAAAGTTAATTTTGCAAACAGACAAGAAACAAAACAAATGCAACAAAAGCCAAGAATTTAAATAAAGCAAATTCCTTTGTGCATGTTCCGAATTTCTCACAATAATGAAGTGCGCCCTTGTGTGTGTTTCTCTCTGTGTGTGTGTGTGTGTGTGTGTGTGTGTGTATGGGCCTGAGGGTGATCGTAGTGCCTGCCATGTCTGCAATTGTAATTAAATGTTTGTGTGCGTGTATAATGAACTCGTGCGTGTCTTGAGAGCAGCCTAAGCAATTGTCAATTTGTGTTAAATGCGCACAATTAAACGTCAAATGGCACATGGATTTGAAGCATTCGCAACAGTTTCAGTCTAATCGCAGCATATTAGCACATGTTATTTTAGTAAGCAACAAACACACACACACACACACACACGCACACCCACACGCCCACTCACACGCTCAGCTAATTGAGTAGTCAGCTCACAGAAAGAAATACACCTTAAACTTTCCCCACAATCGGCTTAAACTTCAGCCATTTTATGGCTAAGCGGAAATGCGCCTGCCGCCATTTTGTTTACAAGTAAGATTGTCACTAAGCCCACTGGCAAATGCCATAAGCGATTGATGAGTCCCAGTTGGCAATACACACACACACACATCCATAGACCTTTTGTATTTGCGCTTATTAATTTCCAAAATTTGCGCCCTTTTATTTATAGCGACATATTTTGCGGCTTACCCTGCCACACACACACACACATACAGACACACATACAGGCACACAGGCTCACACACTTTATTATTTACAAGCTTTTGTTTATTGTCAGTTCTTGGCCCTGGCCTTAGAAAGGTCTTAAAGCCTGTCAACGCGACAGCGGCAAACCAAAACCCTTTGCCCAAAATTTAATGCGCCATTGTGCGGTTCGTTTTGGTTTTTGGATCAGTTTGGTTTGGTTTGGTTTGGTATGGTTCGGTTTGGTTTGGTTCGCTGTTAACGAGCAAAAGTTTTCAACTTAAATGTTAGTTATGAATTTTATTAGGCCTCTGTTGTGTTGCTGTTGTTGTGTTCCTTGAATTATATAGTTTTCCAAAATTTCCACTCAATTAATTATTTAATATGTTTTTGATTTCTCACCAGCTCAAAGCCTGCCGCATTACTGCGAGGAGAAACAGTTTCGCTGCAACAGTGGTGAATGCATTCCCATCCGATTTGTCTGCGATGGCGAATCCGAATGCAAGGATCACAGTGATGAGCGACAGGAACAATGCAAATTCGTAGGTAAGTCGACATTATTTTACACACATTATTTATTCGGGTACAAAACAATTGTTCAACAATCCTTTACTAAAAGTTTTCTAAAGCTGAACTTCTAATTGGCTGCTAGACAAATTTCAATTGGTATTTTATTTACTTGCTTTTGTCGACTCTTTTTATGGTATTGTGGTAAGATTGTAGATTGGTGTATATGGGCTCGAATTAATGGGCGCAGCTGCTGTTGGCTGGCTACGTGCAAAGCTCCCACTTTCTGCCCCTTGACTCGCTGTGACCTGTGTTCTTGCCATTCTAAACAGCTGTCATTCATTTTGTAGTTTTTCAATTTCGAAAATGTTACAAAACTGACCATTTACTTAGTTGCAGGCATGTATCCTGTTCATTGTGCATTGCTGTTTGTCTGCCTGTATGTGGGTGTGTGTGTGCGTGTGTGTGCGTGTGTTTGAATGTGCTGTTGTGTGTTTGCGTTTGTATTGGTTTTTGGTGTTTAGCTATTTGTTTGGCTTCGTTGTTGAGTAAGTAACAACTGGCTGTTTATTTAGTGTCATGTTAGGGTGCCCTCTGCTGCCACGACCGAACTTGTTTTCATTTAATTTTTAGTCGCCTACTACGTGTGTGCGTCTGTGTGTGTCCGTGTGTGTGTGTGTGTGTGTGTGAGTGGGTATGTCTGCGTATAGTTTATTAGCCCCATGCATTTAATTTGCAGCAACTTAGCTGGCAGCTTATTTGTGCTTCGTTGGCGAAACTTTGCAATTTGTTATTGCCTACTTTTAGGGCTAACGCTTTAAATAGCTGTACAGTGCGGACAAATAAATTAGTCATGCCTGGATAAAGTTGAACATGTTTTCCACTCGTTCTACAAAAAATAAAAAAAATAAAATATGTAAAACATTTTTAGGAAAATGTAAATAAAATGCTGTATTTGTGTTGCTTATATATTTTACTCGTGTTATTTTGGTTTATTTATGTTAAAATGCCAATTCCAATCACTTTAAATTCACATCTTATGGCGTCAACTTTTAGCCGGGTTCAACAAACTAATTTGTGATTGCAACACAACCAGCAACCTTTAGCCTTGTGTTACACTAAACCAGATCAAAATGCACTCAGCAATCGAGTTCGGCAGAGAGCAGATTCAAGAACAACTAAACACGAGTTAAGTTTCATTTGGCGAGTGTTTAAAACAAGCCAAGTGCAATCTAACTAAACCATTGCATCATGCTTAAAGCGCAGACACAGTTTTTTAAAATGAACAGCAAGCAAAAGCTCATCTTGCTTGAGTGCAGCTAAACAAGAGAATAATCATAAAAACGCTCATACTAAGTAGGGGTTAAGCTTAGAACAGCGATAGTGAGCTGTTTTTCCAAAGCCCCTTAAACTACTAACGCATCAAAACAATAACAACGAGATATTTCCAGTTAAGGTTAGCTGTGCAAATACGTAAGCAAAAGAAACTAAACTCGCTGCTGCTTAAAGCGAGACTCCAAATAGGAATGTTATTTTGTAAGTCAATGGTTAAACCCCCATACGCGACTTACTTGCCACACATTTTGATGTGCTCTTATTTTTTTGTTACGACATAAAATATTATAGACTTATAGCTAATTCCATTATCAACGTTTCTTATTTACCGTTTCCCGTTATCTGCGATTTCTAATCAATTCCATGATTAATATGGCAATTAAAATTTTAATTTCTTATAATCTTTAATTTTGAGAACCGGAAAAATTCGAATTTCTAAAAAGCATTTGAATTTTTAATAATCTTGAAATGTATATATATATATAAATAAGCCATAAAAAAAATGTATTAGTTGAGCCTTCAGAAAGATTTAAATTTCGTTTAAATTATTGTCAGCTGAAACACAGTCATGCAAAATAAATCATGAGGTCATATTAAGTTTTGCTGATATTGAGCAGCAGTAGTGAAATTCCCCATCTTATCTCGCACTGAACAATTGCGACTTAAGAGTTTCGACGAAAACAAAAAGCGGATCAAGCTTGACTCATTTTTAAAACTAATGTTGAAAGAGGATAAGCAGACACATATCAAATGTACATAAATAATTATATATATATATAATTGGCGGCACTGTTTGCAGCAGTTGTTATCATGTCATCGGGCGTTGGTTCCTTATCAAAATGCGACGGATTGCGTTAAATGCGTCTCAGGGTAATTGAGAGGCAACAATCAAAACAACACTACACTTTAATTATTATGAAAATGGTTCGTTTAGTTGTGCAGCTTTTGGGGTCAAAACAAATATATATTTTGTTGTGTGTGTTGGCAAAAAGCAGCTGATTAGAAACAGGCAGTTGTCTGGGCATCAAACGGCTGATAAGCTCAAACGATAAGCGAAACTTTTCCTGAAACTCAAGGGAACTGAGTTAGCTCGCTCAGAATAAAACTCACTCACTCACAGAGAAATTACTCCACTTTGAGCAGAACAACACAGCTCGTGAGTGAGAACTTATCTTATCACTGGTTGAGCGCAAGCTCGAAAAGCGCTCGAAATGCTTTCAGATGCTGCTGGTAGCTGGCTGGCTGGCGTTTTGTATTTTTAAGATACGCCGCGCCGTGCTCAAAACTCAGTTAACACCGAACTTTTAATTTAAACGGACGTGTGCTTGTGCAACAGGACAAAAACCAACTAGCCAAATAACAGCAAAAGACGAAGTCAACTAAACCAAATAACAAAAGTCAAATAAAGTAGGCAAAATATAAAGTGCGCAAAATTAAAAAAAAAAAATATATCGAAAAAATTACAATAATAACAATTTCGAACTGTGCTGTGTGTGTGTGTGTGTGTTGTTGTTGTTGTTGTTGTTGTTGTTGTGCCTGGCGGCGCATTGGCGCCAAGTAAAACCAAGTAGAAAAAAAAACCGGAAGCTTTTACAGCGTCTGCTTTTCCTTTTCCCCCACAGTTGTTCCTAGTTTGCTGTTTATGCTTCTGCGCTTCTCGCTCTGTGATTTTCCTTTGCATTTTCTCTTAGCCGCTGCTCTTAGTTGGAAGCCACAAAATGGCAAGCTCAGCGCATCAATTTGATATAGATTTGATTTGTGCCGCAATTTCTTTCTTGGCGTTTGTTTTGAATTTGTGTTGTTTGCTTCTGGGCTTGATTACACAAGCCCATGAACTTGACACAAATGCACAAGCCTGGCCAATTGCCATTGACGTTTCGCATTTCAGTTTACTCCAGCAATTGTCACAAAGCGGTTTCCAATTCCCATAACGAACAATTGCACATGATAATGACAACAATAATAAGTTTATCAATATGTGAATATATGAAACCAAAGACAATTAAAAGTAAACAAAAGCACACGCAACATTTCAATACACGGATTATGTGCTCAGAACGCACTTCAAAAAATATAAATAATTACCATTTTATGAATTAAAAAAAACACACACACACTCACTGCAACGAGCCGCTTCTGAATTAAAGCGCATAATTTATGCAACGGCAAAAAATAAATAAATATATTTAAAAGCAAAATATGCAATGAAGCCATCTTTCCATTTGATGCAAACGAAAAGAGAAATAAATGAAATTATGCAAATATTTAATGAAATGTGCTTCAAAAATCACCAGTTGCATCTGTGCGAGTGTGCATTATAGTAAACTGATAAACTGCAAGTATGCTCAACTGAGCATATACAAATTGACAAACAAATGATATGAATACAAAGGCAAAGTTCAATTGTTATCAACTATACATAATGTAATCAATTTAATGTAAAATCCTGCTCAACTAAATCACAATTTCAAAAATTGAGCACAAAGCAAATAATGAAATTTTCAACAGCACTGCAACTTTATTGCAATATTAAGACTCAAAAAAAATATGTTTTTTTTTTTTGTAATATTTAAAGCTAAAATATATTAATTGGATTTACAAAATTTAAATATTTGCATATAAAGGTATCAAATTACTGCATAAATTCCACAGCAGTCAATTAAAAAGGGATTTTACACATACATATGTATATGTATATGTGGCCTCAATTAACTATAAATAAAGTGTTGCTTCCTTCAGATTGAAAGTCGTAAAAAACGCAGCCTGCTTTTCAGCAAAAAAGACGAAGAAGACGAAGAACTCTCGACAGTCATTTTAGCTGCCAAAAACCCATTTAAAATAATTATAAAAAATAATTGTGTGACATAAACAGCAGGAGCGGCAACAACAATTTAATTCAATAATTCAAAACACGCACTTAGGCCACGTTATAATCTAATACAATTTAACGCTGAGCCGGAGACAAGGAGCGTGGGGTCTGCAAACAAATTGTGGGCTGGCAAGTTGGCAACATGGGAGTAATACGCAGCTTTCTCGTTTGCCAGCTGCTGCTCATCAGCGGATTATTACAGGAAATTCAACAGCAAGCAGCACTTAAGACATATGCAACTTCCATTGATACGGGTATGAATTTATAATTCTCTAACCATCTAATATTATGCTAAGCATCTAAACACCAAATAGCTGCTGGGGGAGCTCTCTTGTTACGCAGGCCAAAAGCTTTGTCGTGTTCTTGGCCATTTAAATTACACGGCAACTTTTATGTTAGTTTCAAGCTTGTGTTATTAGGAGCACAGGGGAAAGTTCACTGAAACGAACAAATATTGTCAATAGAGTACGCAGGACGAAGGAAACTTGGCTGATTTCTGCATATTACCATTCAACTGGAACCACATTAAAGCCATTTAGATAAGATTCCACATAAAGTAAGTTGTACATGAACTGCCCTTCAAGTGTTGTTCGATTTAGTGTTATTGTCTGCCACAATGCGTTGTGTTGCCTTTTATCTAATATGGCTGGGCGTGGCACCAATAACAGCAGCAACAGCAGCAATAGCAGCAAAACAAAAATAAAATAATGTCAACTGCTACAGCTAGAGTCTGGTTATAAATAAATAACATATAGACAACTAAACGGGGGTTGGCCATTAAGAGCAGCAGCGCACATTGAACATTAGGAGTAAGTTTCTAGCAGCGCTAAGTTGCTTGCCGCGTTGCGCATACGCCGCGTAAACAAGAACAACAACAACAACAACAAGGCAACAACGACATCGAAAAGACGCAGCTCGACTTTTAAGCAGCTTCCACACATCTGCCTTAAGTGGAAAATATACATAAGACTCTACATATACATATCCATATACATATATAGTTACGCTTTCAATATCGAGCGCATAAATATTCATCCAGCACATTTGCAAAAAAATGAAGAAGAAAAATAAGCGACAGCTGATAAGCCCAACAGAGTTAAGAGACAGACAAAATGTGTGTGGAAGCATAAAAATAAAAATATGGAGACGAA
The DNA here is from genome assembly GCA_035044325.1 of Drosophila nr. medialis 2 BK-2023a. Taxonomy (NCBI): domain Eukaryota; kingdom Metazoa; phylum Arthropoda; class Insecta; order Diptera; family Drosophilidae; genus Drosophila; species Drosophila nr. medialis 2 BK-2023a. The sequence goes on from JAWNMH010000038.1 coordinate 499,485, forward strand.
AATCTAAAAAAATATTCATGTTCGTATGTCTGTGCGCCGACTGCAAACCTTAGATAAATTCAGTCACATATCCTTGGCTCGGGCTCCCGCCTTATAAGCCATAAATTATGCATGGCTCACTTTTCAGCAGCCGCCGCAAACAGAGGCAGCGTCGGCCATCGAATTTCTGTGCGAAAGGTTGAACATCAGCAATGGTGGCCAATTTCTTGACATTCTCTTTTCAGATCAGCTTCCTTTCGCAACTCTTAAATAGAAAGATATCAGCACATTTCAAAGGATTTCGCTATATGTCTGGCATTTTACCTTATTCCAGCATTTCAATTCGCTAAGCAGGGTCAATTATAAACTACATTATTAAATAGAAGCTACTGGAAAAATTATGGACTTACGAAATGAAAGCAGGAATGGTTTGGTTTCATAAAAAGTCGACCTTTAAAAAAGAAAGATAGCAAAACATTCTGAAACAACGTTGGCGAAAGCGAATTTGAAAAACACACAAAAAACCCTGCAAATACCGCAGGGCATAAAATAGACAAGCAGCAATAACAACAAAAACGACTTAATTTCACATTTTCCAGGGCTCAATTCAATTTGCTTTTGCTTTTTCCACTTCCGGGCGCAGCTTTACTTAACATATATATTGCCCGACATTTAAAATGCAATTTTAACGGACTGTGTTGCCGATGGCTGCCCATTTGTCCATTCCATTCAACAGATATGCCCCCAACGCCACCCACCACCCATAAAAAGAAAGTCCGGCATATGTAAAAAGTTTGTCTCATTAGGGGCAGCCTCTCAAAGCTCACGCCAAGCGGCTCTTCAAATGATTTATGATGCTTCGTGTGGCGTTCCCTAACCCGCAGTTACCCAAACACAACAAAAAAAAAAACCGAAAAAATCCCTTGTTATTTTTTTTTTTATTGAAATACTTGAAGCAAAAGACAAAGCGCGACGCACAACTCCAATAAAGTGAAAAAGGTGCCATAAATAACCAGCGGGAATGTTCAAACGAGCCTTTTTCCCTCTTCGCTTTGTACTAAACATGTATTTGCCAAGGGGACACCACGCTGTGAGTAAGATGCTACCTACAGAATATAAAAGTAAAAAAAAGACATAAAATCCAACAACAATAGTAACAATTGTAAACAATGAAAAGGAAAAATCTTTCTAACTGCGGCACAAATTTTTCATTTATTTATTGAGACGAGAAGGCGAACCAGAAAGCAAAAGTTGATAAAATACGAAAAGGAAAAGTGAAATTTGTGCACGTTGCTTCCCTTTTCCGTTTTCTAAATGAAACAGACAATTCAATTTATGTTTATCTGACTCCCCAAACAACAACAACAAACAGCAGACAAACTTCATTAGACGAGTGGCAAAGCAAATTTAGTGGCTAAACATTTTTCGTTTAAATACCCTAAAAATAAAAAACAATAACAATAACTTTGATTATTTTGTTTAATTTTGTTTAATTATTAACAACAAATTTAAAACAATTAATAAACTATACAAAATTTGCGTAGTTCTCAAATAATTTGCAACAATATCCACAAAAGTTTTGTTCTTTTTTTCTCTTTTTAGAGTATTACAAAGTCGAACACTTTAAATGTCTATGTGGAGCATTGCCTTTGGGCGGTCATTGAGTATTATATTAAATTTTATACATGTATATGTGAATAGAAATTGCTTTAAATACAATTGTTGTCAGCTTAAAGCCGTAAGGCTGCCACAAAGCGTCGCAAATAGCAAATGGAAAATGGCAAACATCAGGAAAAGTTTTAATGCGCTAAATCGATGAATGACCGCAAAAAAGTTTCGCAGTTGGCTTGTGGACACTTGTGAGACCAAATAACTTTTTTTATTCGCAACAACCAAACGCGCCAAATGAGCGCCTAGAGAAGGATTTACAGAAGAAAAAAAGAGAGAGATAGAGAGAGAGAGACAGATAGAGAGAGAGAGGAAGAGTGGGGAAGGAGATGTGTGGAAGGCAGTTAAGTTGCATTGTGTAGAAAGTTTTGTCAAGGCTTTGGGGCATGTGTGTCGGTTTGCCAGCTTTTTTGTGTCTGCTGAGTTTGCCACCCGTTGCCCCATCCAAAAGTTGTGGCAACCTTGATCCAGCTTCTGCCGTTGCACTGATAGGACACTGCATGTCACAGCCAAATGATAAGACAACAAAGAAATTCACCTCTGAACTCGTTGCCAAAGTGCAATTCATTATTATGCAAAATAGCTGACAGTGAAAAGGCAGCGAGGAGCGCATTAAATGAATTGCATAAAATTCATGAGCATTCGCAGCACTTGTGTGTGCACATTGGCTGTTGTTGCTGTTGTTGCTGTTGTTGTTGTTGTTGTTGCCAGCTCTCTCGCCAGTTTAGAATTAAAAAGTTGCCACCCTTTTCACGCCCCCAGGTTCCCCGAGTCGTTCCCTCAAGTGCCACATAATCCGCGTTGTCGTCGACGCAACGCGTCAGACTGTAAATAATGAAGTTTGCACCTGGGCGCCGCAGTGGCTGTGATTTGCGAGTGGGCGTGCCATGGGGGCGGCAAATACGCGAAGCATGCTCTCAGACGCAGTAAAGCAAAGAGAATATAAATATGCGTTACACAAATACTGCATAAAGCAACGCGAACAAATTTATGAGCCATGTTCAAATAAAAGCAGCGCGACAAACGTAAACAGATATACATAGATACGGGGAAGGAAAGGAGAAACGCTGTTGCCAACAGACATACAAAGCTGACTGCTTTTTTTCCTGTATTGCTCGACACACTGAATGATATTTGGGCTATATTTACATATAAATCTGGCCTCTGCTGTCAACCTATTAACACATCAATAAATAATTATGCAAGGTCTTTGACATAAGCAAACAGAAGTTAATGACAGGTTGACAGTAGAAAAGGAGGTGGAAGGACAGAGACAGAGAGAGAGCGAAAGAGAGAGAGAGAGAGCGAGATGGAAAGAGAGAGGGAGAGATAGTCTATTTCTCAGATAGATGGATAGATGGAGGAGAAAAGCCTTCCAGTTTTTTCTGCTCCACTTAATTTAACAAGTCAAAGCACTTTTATCAACGTCTGGCAAAATTGAATACTTTTGCATTTTAAAAAGAAAATCTCAAATTTGGTGACTTAAAAATAATTTTAAGAAAATCAGCAGCTTAAAAACAAATGCCATTGTTCAAATCTCAAAGTTATACACATAAAAAAATTAAATATTCAAATTAGCAAAGCCAATAAAATAGCTCAAATTCAAAAACATTTCGCAATTGAACACTTTTATTCTGAACTCGTTTATAGCTCACTTTTCAATAAAAGTTTTACACCGAAAACTTTATCGAGAAAATTTCATTAATTTCAAAATATTTTGACCAGCTAAAGCTGCTCTGCCTTGGGCCTGGTCATTAAACCTTGAGGATGTTATCCTGGTTGCTGCTGGCTGGCTGGCTGACTGGCTGACTGGCTGTTGACATCTGACTCAAATCCTTGTTTAATGTCGGCGCTAAATGCCGTTGCTAGGTAAATACGTTTGGAACGTTGCGAGTCCCCAAACGCAGAACGTGATGCGCATTTTTCGCAGTGCGACTGCTCGCTCTGGTGACTGGAGTTAGAGAAACACACACAAAAGTTGCCCCAAAGTTTATGGCTGTAAGAGGGAATTTTGGCTGGTGGCACAAGGGGAATTGGTAACACGCAGCAACTTGCCGCACAGCAGCACCAGCAGCATGAGCAGCCGTCGCCGCTGCAAGTTGACTGACTCCCAGTTGTAGTTGGCATCGGTTGGACTTAAAGACCAACCAAAATTCCAAAATGTCTGTGAAGGGCGCTTCCATTTGAGTTATGGCGTTAAATTGAGTGCAGTTTCAGTTAAAAGGTGCAACATTTTAGCCAGCAATATGCAAATGAAAACCAAATGACACGCATTCATCTCCATCACTCCAGGGAAATGTCCATTTAGTTGTTGGCAAAGGGAAAAAGAAAACACTATCAAAAATTTAGTCGTCGAGCAGAGAAGTTGTTTGTAGCACTCCAAATGGGCAGTTGACTGATTTACGCTGTGGTTCTTAACCCATTTTTCGCAATTAGCGCAACTTTGTTGCAGCCTTAATCGATTTTTATTCAAATATGTTTAAAATTTCAATAATTTATAGTATTTAAAAGAATTAAAGTTGTGAGTTGGAAATTGCAAAATTAATGTTGGTAAATAAGAATCTCAAATATTTCTATGGTTGAAACCAACTTTCAACTGCACATTATTTTTTCCGTTTATATCACAGGGAAATAAATTTAGTAACAAAATTGGCAAAGTGTAAGCTGTCAATGTATGCTGAGGATATTTTGTACTCGAAACATTCTAAACTGAAATATGTAAACTATTGTTAAATTAAGATGAGGAATATCTTGTAATTTTTAAATTGATTACAGCACATTTTTGAACAGTGTTTCAGTTCCCCTCGAATTCTCACATAAATATCAAAGTCAAATTCTTTTGCAAAACCTTTACATTACTTTTTTGCGCTTGTAAAGCCTTCAGACCCATTTGCAGGAAGGTACAATTAGCTGGCCACAGCAAAAATGCAGAAATTCAGCTTCTTTTTTTGTGTTTTGGTTTTGCTTTTAGCATTTTAAAAGCTGAACGCTTTGTAGAAAATTCTCGTTTGCGGGGCGAGCAAAGTAATAAAATAAAATAGCCAAAACTGAACTATTTTACTATGGTTGCATAAAACAAAAGCATAAAGGCTAAAGATGGCAAGGCTTGGAGGAGCAACCCGCATAGCAAGTGGCAAGTTTTTGTTGCCAGTGGCATCAACACAAGCCGCAACATAAAAATCACATTTATTTTTGACACAGATAGCTATTGAAGCATAAAAAGTAGATTTTCACTGCTTTCATTCTTAATATTTTTTTAGTAGCCATTATCAGTGTTTTGATACCCAGTGAATATTAAATAGAGCTGCCAGAGGCTATATTAATGTTGAGACAAGTCGAAGACACAAAATACATTCTGAATCTTATTTTATATTCAATTTATTATCTAATATTATATATCTAAGAGTTCGAGTACTATCCGCAAAGGCCTTCGATTAATCTGCATCAGCTTCTCTTATAGGCTGGCAAGCATTAATTGAAATTTCGAATTGTATGTAAAGCATAACCATTTACAGGGTATCTATGTGTCCACTACTCTAAAACATTTCCACTTCTTTTGCACTACTTTCAATTATAGTACGCTAGCGAAGCAAAATTCAATTTCATATCGAAAGTAAAGATTTGTTATACTTATTAAATGGTTTTTTTTTACGGTTTCTTTAACACAGAGTCGACTTGTGGCGCTGAACAGTTCCGTTGCAACAATGGCTTCTGCATATCCAATAGATGGCGCTGCGATCTTGATTATGACTGTGCCGATGGCTCCGATGAGGCACCAGGGCTTTGCAGTAAGTATTGGCCAAACTAGCATTATATATGGACGATATTGGTTGCTAATGTTTCAGCTTAAATTGTACAGAGAATGTGTGCAACGAATTCAATTACATGTGCCACAATGCGGAGGGGTGCATATCACGCGATTGGATCTGCGACGGCGAACCCGATTGTCGCGATGGCTCCGACGAATTGGATTGTAGTAAGCAAACAGTTATAGCAACATTTGCATATGAATACTAACCCGGAGGATTTACGCTAGCCACTTAAAAATCAAGCATGAAAACCAATTGCAAGTGAAAAAGAGAAGAAGAAGAAGAAAAAACCGCCTCATACATTCGCACACAAATGGGTTTCATAACTTAAAGGCTCATAAGGCTCGCATTTAAAGCATGATATTTATTTCAATGCACGCCGTGTATATTATCCATATTATGTATCTCAAACTTTATGACTCCGGGTGAGCCTAAAACTTGGCATCACTTGTCCATAAATTACCGTCAAAAGACGCCGCACAACATCGCATCAAAAACGCTGCCAGCAGCGGAAATAATTTGTATTTATGCATTAGCAAGCGATTCTTCTAACCCTGACAGCTGTTAAGCGTCCCTCTTCTCCCTTATACCCTGTGCCCATATATATGTCTGCAAGGTGTATGAGTAACTTGGACAAATGTTTGCTTTGGTAAACGAAAAATAAAAGTATAAAGTATATCTATATTCAAGCTCCTTTTTATGTACAAGGATATAGTCATGATATTTGATTGTGATCATTTTATTAAATAATTAAAGTGATAAGAGAGTATTTGCTAGTCGAGTTCTCTCATCTACTCCTCTGCAGCCATTTTGTATAGCATAGCATCATTATTTTGTAGCTATCACACAAATTTGCGCCGCTATTTATGTAGTCTGTGTCGCATTCAACTAACTATGTGCCACATCAAATATCCAAACTTTATTACGTACTGTAATTGAAAAAAAAAGATGATATTTTTATGATGTTATCAACTCGTAACTCATCAGCGGACTCGCTGAAATAAAAACTGGTAATCATAAAAAATTTTAAAAGAAAAAGGCGCGCAAATTGAGCCTGTGGTTTATTTGATGACAGGCGGCGGGCTGTCAGGACACGGCTCAACAAATTTAACATGTACCGAATTCCCTCTGTTGCACCTACTCCTGCTCCGGCCTGCACCGGCTTCTTCTGCCAGCTTCTGCTTCTGCTCCTGTTTCCTGCTGCTGCTCCTGCTCCACGCTTAACTCCAGTCATTGAACACGTGTGACATTTTATGGCTTTTATGTGTCTGGCGCAAAAAAAAAATGAAAGAAGTATATTCAACGATTTTGACATTTTATATCGTTGGCAACGTTGTGAATGTTAATTGAAGTTTAACGTGCCCGAAAAAAGTTGGTTAACAGACAATCGCAAAACTCGACTACGCAGCACAGGTTTGCGTTGACTGCATACTTAAATACATGGAGAAATATTAAGACAGATGTCGAGCCACACACATATCTTATGTTGGAGGCCTTCATCTGTATATAAATAAAATGTGCAATAATCAGAAATAATCATTAATCACCTTAAAATGCCAGCCATAGTCAACCACTTGTATTTGATTGCAATGCAACCATCAACAATTGACTAGAAATAATATTTAATCTTCTTAAGATGCCGCCCACTTCTTCGACTTATTTTAAAAGAAATAAATTATTTAAAATAATTAAATGAACCAAACCTAATCACTTACTTGTAAACCTAATTGGGCACTTCCCTCTACCAGTCTCCGTTCTATTCTTAGACAAAGAAAGTTTATGTTATTGAATTCTATCGCCCCTAACAACTACTATTAGGAAAAAATAGGGAAAAAAGAAAAGGACAATGTTTCTGGGCACAACTTTGATGCGAACACAATGCTGACTAAACTACAATGTAAACAAAACTCAAACAGCTGCACTAAGAGGCATCAAACTTCATTGGCTTTGGTGTCGTTCGTGTGTGTATGTGCGTGTATGTGTGTGTGTGTGCCACTTGGCCAACTACATAGCAGGCACATAAACTAAAAGCATTTTAAATAAAATTAAAGTGAAATTGCAAGTATTCTCGCTTTTGTGACAGGCTCCTCTGCGCTGCAGCCAGCGACAGCAGATAACAAGAAAATGCTATTGGATACAATACAAAAGTTATATACTACTCTATATGTGTCTGAGAGTGTAAAAGGGTGTGTGTGTTGGTGTGCGCACGCTATCGAAGCTGTTCTGAGCCCTTCATTGTAGCCAGTAAATTGATTTTGCCATGCCTTGCACAAGCTGAAACCAAAGCAAGTCCATAGCAGGCTCTGGCAACTGGAACCGAGGTCAGGCGGCATGTCCTGCTGTTGGTCCTCTGGCCACATTTACGACTCCAGCGAAATAGTGGCATTAAAATTGTAAAATATCTATATGTATAGAAAATAGAAGTCATAGTCGCACGCTCGCAAAACTAGCCAGCAATAAAGCCAATTTAATGAAATCATAAAAACGTTGCGTATTGCCCGAAATTAACTTGATTTATTTTGACTTCATTTCGCTTGGATATATACATTTTAATTACACATTTTAAGCCTATTACAATGGTAAAAATGTTTACAACTTTGGTTTGTTTTGCTTGTGTTATGCTGACATGCATTTCTTATGGAGAAATTGCGGCCAATAAAATGTAACAAAATATTGAAACATTAACAATAATATTTCATATAGTAATTTTTGGCTTATAAGACTGCCACTAGATTGGCAAAAAGATTTAAAGTCAATCAATGAGAAGTTAAGTAGAAATTAGTAATAAGAATTACAGCTCTGACAGAGACAGAAACTTATTGACAACTCACTTCTAAAATCTGCAGCTTGAATTTCAAGCGTAAAACACAACTTTAAATTAAACAACATCAATTTTTCAAGCTTAAATTTGATCCGTGATTTTCTGCTTTATCTGTTCGTATATGTTCGTATTATTAACTTTTTCATTACGGAATATGGTTGAAGCTCGTGCAATTCCTCTCAAATTCCACTGCCGAAATAGACGCGCTTGCCCGCTCGATAGCTGCAATAAATTCCAATTTGAGTCATATCACGAACACGACATGTTGTGCATGCAAAATATCAAATGGCAAAGCGTAAAATAATAATAAATTAATTTATTTACAACGATGTTGAAGCTGCCAGCAAAGAGGACAAAAAGAAAAACCAACCATGCGAAAAAAAATGTTGCGCATAGGTAACGCGGCAAATAATGGTGAACAAAACAAACACAACAGTGCCAAAAAGCATATTTAACCAAGTGCGTGTGTGTATGTCATGTGGTGTTATGAACCTTTATTGCCCATGGCGCACTCGCACACACATCAGGAATTACATAATCTTATCAAGCAAAATCAAGCGCAACCGAAGCAAGCACAAAACAAAGGACATTCAGTTCACGCGTCGAGTGGCAGGCAGCAGCAACAAAAGCAAGTGGGAAAAAATAATACGCATTTAGGGTTAAACGCAAGCGTTTTTATGTATACGTATACGTATACGTATGTGTGTGTGTGTATATATGCACGTATGTATGTGTGTGTGTGTGTGTTGTCAGCTGTATTAAATGTCCGTCTGGTGAAACTTCAATGAAAGTTTCAGGCAACAAGGCGGCTTTTATTACAATGCGTGAATCCATCTGTGTGTGTGAGAGTGTGTGGGAGTGTGTGTGTATTTGGCTGTGTGTGATAATTGCTTTAATGTGTACGCATGTGTGCGTTTTAACTTTATGGAGTGTTGGCTGATAATGTCTTAATTACTGCCTAGATAAAATGCCGCCCGCTTAGCCCCAGTTCGAGTTGCTCTATATATTTCTAAACGAGTCTTAGTGTGTGTGCGTGTGTTAGTGTGTGTCTGCATGTGTGTGCTGGCACGACAACTATGTTTATTACTCGCTTGGCATGTGGCAGCCACAATTGGACTTTGACTTCAATTTTTGCTGCTTCTTATAAACTTAATTACTGTGCCAAAGCAACACTCAAGGAAACTCAAGGAGGCATCGCCCTGATAAAAGTCTGTTGCACGCTTAAGGGGCAACACGCCCCTAAATGTGCTAGTGATGCAGTAATCAAAGACTTAACTAAGCAGCACCATTAGGCAGACAGTTAGAAGCCATTCGACATACATGCACATACACATACACATATGTACATACATAAGTAAATACGGAAGCATAGTTTCATCAGCCAGTTACTCTTAAGACACTTTTTTGGTTGACTCAATATTTAAGCCTGGTTATCGTTGGCGATTTTTACAGCAGTTTTGCTGCTCGTTTCAATTTGTGTAACTTTTTTTTTTCGTTTTGGGACATGCCATGAATTTTTGACATTTTTATGTATTTATTCTATCAGGCTTAATTGTAAGCCATGTGAAAAAAAAATTATTTAAATGTGTCGAAATTTGTGCAGAGAAAATATGCATGACATGTTTGAAAATTCAATTAAAATTAAAAATGTTTAAAATTATTATGTTTTCATAACCAATTTAATAAAATTGACAAACTGAGTTATTTGCAGAATCATCTTTAACATACTTAAATGAATCAGAGAACATTTATGAAAATTTAAAAGGAACATTTTTGCTATTTTTCAAGCAACACTTTGTGAACATATACAGCTATAATATTTCTTATCCAACATAAGGGGAAATCCTTTTGCAGCTTCCAGGACACAAAACTCAAATTAAAAGTCTACGTCTCACCATTGGGCACCTGCATCCAAAACTAACACATTTGTTTCCATCATCTATTTGTATATTGCAGAGAGCAAGCCCTGCTCGCAGGATGAGTTCGCCTGCAAGGGCGGCGATGTGGGTTGTATACCGTTGGCCTGGATGTGTGATCAGAGCAAAGATTGCAGCGATGGCTCCGATGAGGCCACGTGTAGTAAGCCATCAAATTTTAATCTGTACTTTAATTGTAACTAAAGCCCTGGTGGTAGTAGTGCTGTAATTCTCTTATGCGTTTAGTTAAGCTTGCCTCTGTGTGTGTGTGTTAGTGTGCACACACTTAATTTTGCTGGGCATAAGTGTTATGCTACACATTGCTGCAAGAATGCCTGTAACAAAGCACAAATATTTACACACACGCACAGTCAAGCGGCAACACACAAACATGTACACACTTTAGTTTGCAATGCTTTTGTTACGTATTCATTGTATTTGTTGTTGTTGTTGCTTTTGTTGTGGCAACAAATCTCTTTGGTTTTTATCCCCTGGCGCGTTGCGTTGGCAATTTTTATAATGGTGTTGGTTTGGTTGAGTTATGTCTCACATATATCAGTCTCTGTTCTTGCTGCTTTTAAGTTTTGGCTTTGGTTGTTGTTTACCCAACTCTCCACAATCGTTAACCACAACTCATACCAGCATATACACTCATTGCCATAAGTACCACTAGGTAATCCTCCTACGTACACAGACACGCTTCCAAGAAACTCTAGTCTTACATGAAGATGATTTCCACAGATACTACCTGCCGCTCCGATGAGTTCACCTGCAGCAATGGCCGTTGCATTCAGAAGCGATGGGTCTGCGACCACGATGATGACTGCGGCGATGGAAGCGATGAGCGCAACTGTCCCAAAATCGAGTGCAGCAGCGACAGTTCCTTCAGCTGCAGCAACGGCGCCTGCATCCCCAAGCTTTGGGCTTGCGACGGCGAACCCGATTGCCAGGATGCCGACGATGAGCGCGTAAGTTTTCATTGTTAATCAAACCAGTTGAAAATAAACTAATAAACACAAATGCGAGAGTTGATCCACAAACTCAACTGACGAAAATTACCAGTTATTCTAATGTATTTGAGCTCTTAATTGTTACAATTTATGACGAGCACATAATTTAAACAGCTTTTGCTTTCATATTCAATGTTATATATTGTGGCCGCTAAAACTTCAATAAGTATTAATCATTTATTATTATGAATCAGCGCAGTCTAAGTTCTTTGCCAAAGTGCTCAAGCAACCCTCACGAAAATATATTTTTATATGCTTACTGCGATGCATAAATTATGCAGCGCTAAAGCATTACTCAAAGCCGGCAACGTCGACGTCAGCGTTTGACGCTGGCAACTGCTTGCATAAGCAGTTATGTGAACGATGCGCAGCTTTTGTTAGTGTTGTCAGTGGCAGCGGTGGCAGCAGGCAGCAAGCACCAAGCAGCACGCAGCACGCAGCAAGGCAATGTCTAAAATTGCTTGTTGAAAGAGAAAAACTATGCGCAAAAGAAAAAGTGAACATTTTTACGAGCAGCCTCCGAAAAGTATGCAACTAAAAATGGAATGCCAGCAATGGAAAACGCCAGCTACAAGCGATGCTCCCTATGCAATAATTATACTGCATGCCTACGCAAAAGGATACATATTTCCATATATATATGTATATATATGTATATATATATGTGTGTGTGTGCTGCTCTTGACTGACAGCATAGTGGCTGATGTGCATATTTCAAGTAAAATTCGCTTTGACAGGCGATGGACAAAATGATTTTTAAAGTCAACTACGCCCCGCAGTCCACCAATTTCATTGTCTGCTCGGCGCACAGGTGTTCAATAAAAGAGGTTTTTTCGAAATGATATTTATATTATCACTAACATTATTTTTTAAAATTTATTTAATTAAATTGGGTGTTTAACACACAGCCTTAATACTCGGCTAATTCGTACTCTCTCTGTCTATCAATTTAATTTTTACAGGACTGCGCCAAGTCTAAGTCAAATGTGACACCCTGCCTGGCGCATGAGTATCAGTGCAAGGATCGCATCACCTGCCTGCACCAGAGGTGGGTCTGTGACGGGGATCGGGACTGCCCTGACGGCGACGATGAGCATGACTCGAACTGCAAGAACATCACCTGCAGACCGGATCAGTTCCAGTGTGGCGATCGCAGCTGCATTTCCGGACATCTCGCCTGCAATGGGCAGACGGACTGTGCGGATAGCAGCGATGAACGCGACTGCAGACTGAAGGCTCCAACCAAGGGCTGCAATGCCACTAGCCAATTTGATTGTGGAGGCGGCCAGTGTATTCCCCTATCGAAAGTCTGCGATAAGCGCAAGGATTGCCCCGATGGTGAGGATGAGCCGGCTGGCAAATGTGAAGTCAATGAATGCGCTTTGAGAAATGGTGGCTGCATGCATCGTTGTGTGGACCATTTGGTGGGCTACAGCTGTGAGTGCAAACCAGGCTACAAATTATCAGGTGATAATCGCACCTGCATCGATATCAATGAGTGCGAACAGCCAGGTGTCTGCTCCCAGATCTGTGTGAATGAAGTAGGCGGCTTCAAGTGCGAATGTGAGGCGGGCTACATGCGAGATCCTCGCAATCACACACGCTGCAAGGCAACCGAAGGACACGCCTCGTTGCTCCTGGCACGTCGTCATGATATACGCAAGATTGCGCTGGATCACATGGAGATGACATCGATTGTGAATAACACAAAGTCAGCGACGGCGCTGGACTTTGTGTTCCGCACGGGCATGATCTTCTGGAGCGATGTGACCACGCAGAGTATCTACAAGGCGCCCATCGATGAGGGCAACGAGAAGACCGTGGTGCTGAAGCAATCCTCTGTAACGTCGGATGGCCTCGCAGTCGACTGGATCTACAACCATGTCTACTACACGGACACGCACAAGTGCACCATCGAGCTGACCAACTTCGATGGCAATATGGGCAAAGTGCTGATCGAGGATGCACTGGACATACCACGCTCCATTGCCCTGGATCCCATTGAGGGGTGGATGTACTGGTCGGACTGGGGAGCGTCCCCACGCATTGAGCGCGCCGGCATGGATGGCTCCCATCGCACCACAATTATCAACTATGATGTCAAGTGGCCCAATGGCATCACTCTAGATCTGGTGAGGAAGCGCATCTACTGGGTGGATGGCAAGCTGAATGTCATCTCTTCGGCCAACTACGATGGCTCACAGCGCAGACAAATATTGTACTCCACGGAGTACTTGCGACATCCCTTCTCGATAAGCACCTTTGAGGACTACATCTACTGGTCTGACTGGGACAAGCAGACAGTCTTCAAGGCCAACAAGTTTACTGGGGAAGATGTTGAGCCCATTACAGCTGTGCATATGGTAAGCATTGATTAGATGATCCCTTACTATATATTATATATATATATTTTTAACTCGCTCACAGGTCGAACATCCCATGGTCATTCATGTGTATCATCCGTATCGCCAGCCCGATGGCATTAATCACTGCCAATCGGTTAATGGTCACTGCTCACATCTTTGCCTGCCGGCGCCGCGCATCAATGAGCGCAGTCCTCGCATCTCCTGCGCCTGTCCCACGGGCCTCAAGCTCATGGCCGATGGTCTGATGTGCATCGAAGATCGTAAGTAGCTTTCCCATTTACTGCTTTTAAGGGGGGAAGGGCGGCTTAAAGTGCACTTTGTAAACGCATTCGATGTATTCGATGCACGCAGCAGGACTAGTAGCAACTGTAATTTTCAGCACGGCCCGCTGCATTCGCGGTTGAATGGCGACGTGTCCTTGTTGTGGTTGCTGCAACCACGACGTGGCAGTTGAGCCTTATTAAGGCCATTAACATGTGCCCTGATGTTATTTCCATTGTAAATGCATTTGGTTATATTTATTTTTTATTTTTTCTTTATTTGAAATTATTTTGTTCAAATTTAATGTTTGTCATATTTGCTTCTGGTTTGATAGAACACATACGCCCCGTGCAACCCACGAGGCGTGTTAGTGCAACAAAAAAATCACACGACAAAGCAACTGCGCCTGCAATAACATCGCCAACGCCAAAATCCGCGAAATTACCGCAAGAAGCTCCCAGTTTAGCGCCGGGTATGAATTTTATTTTCCATCTCTTGTTGCTGTTGCTTCCGGGAATTTGTATTAGTTAGTGTTTTATAAATTCTTTTATTCGTTTATTTTAAAAACCTGCTTTCTATCAAAAATGCTTAAACATATTCTATAGTATGGCTTTCAAATAATATTTATAAGAAGTGAAGAAAAAGTAGTTAAATATTTGTTGTTAAGATTTTTATGAAATTGTAATTTGTTCCACTAACATTTATTCTGGTATTGGTTGTTGGTAGCTATTCTAACGTCTCCGTTTATCATATTAATTATAACCAATTATTTTTGCTTTGCTTACTGATTGTTTTCCCAATATATATGTGTCTCATTATTTATGTGTTTTATACCTGTTTTGCCCCTGCTTTCTTCCTTTATCCACTCATAACTTAATGTCTTATTGTGATACCTACACATTTTTCACACACACACATACATACTCTTCCATGTATGTAAATGCTTCAGGTTCTCTCTTTTAATTTTGTATGCCATTTGTCACGGCAATTTCTTACACATGCATCCAGCGAGGCCAACGCTCACATGTCATCATCATAAATCAACATCAATGATATCGACATAATCACTCAAAATGCACACACACACACACACACACACACACAAAGACAGCCACAACAATGTTGTGCCACGTTAATCATACATAAATATCTGGTAGGGGTAAAACCACCGAAAAGGATGCGCTAGTGACATGTTTAATGGCAACAATGGTTGCCACCGAAACACCCAAATACAAGCAACACCCGCAACAGATGCTAGAAGCTCAAAGTTACGGCCCGCTTAAGCGACAACCCTGCATGCAATTTGTGCGCAACTCTGGCAAAAGCGATGACAATGCGGATGCGAATAAGGATGCGGATGTGGATACCGATGATGAACGGCTGACAGCCACAGAGGCAGCTGACTGGCTGACTGGCAAGCGTTGTCATCGTCGCTCAACAAAGCGCCATGAAAT
This sequence comes from Drosophila nr. medialis 2 BK-2023a, assembly GCA_035044325.1. Taxonomy (NCBI): domain Eukaryota; kingdom Metazoa; phylum Arthropoda; class Insecta; order Diptera; family Drosophilidae; genus Drosophila; species Drosophila nr. medialis 2 BK-2023a. Next base: position 514,769 of record JAWNMH010000038.1, read on the forward strand.
TAAATTGTACACAGTAACGACATGGCCAATCGTAATAGGAGCAAGGGTTGCCAGCCTAAGGTTGGCTGGACTAGGGGTAGCAAATAGTTTAACCAGATATTTATCATCCACATCAGTCACACATTCAGTCACATCCATCAGGATGAAAATTGGCTCTGTCAACACCAACACAGCTGTACATTATTGCCATGTGGAAAACGTGGCGGAAACTTAAGAATAAATTACCACAGTGTCTGCTGAAAATATGCAACACTTGCAGTCAAAATATGCAAGCATAGATATTTCTATCAATGGTTCGTTTACACTTGATTGTCTCGCCGCCAGTTAATGAGGGCAATTGGGAAAGCCAATTGCTTTAGTCATTACTTTTGATCAATTCAAAGCGATAATAGATAAAAGGCGATGCTCGAAAGTTCTGAGAACTGAACTCAATAAGCACAGAGATATGAAAAAAATCAAAAAAGAAATTGAGCAAATAATGTTTGAAATCAAACAACAAAATTGTCAGACAATCGCAATTATATTGCTTTTTTCTGCATGCTAAACTTCAAAGAACATTTATTTTTCGCCATTCAGTTAGAGTTTTTTATTAGCTGCTTTATCAACTTGATCACAATACAACAACATCAAGTTTATTTATTTATTTAAAATCATTTTAAAATGTTACAGTTAACCTAAGTACATTTAACGAAATAGTGATTAACAAAATGCCCAATTAGAGAGAATTTTATGCAAATATGTTTCCGGGCCTGCAGCTGAAAACATATTTTTAATTATTAAACGAGGTCAGCAGACAAACAAATCAAGTCAGTTTTATATTTAAATTAGTGTTTAGCACACTATTAAGTCACTCAAGCGGTAAAGCTTTCACTTCATTTAGTTCACATGTTTAATTAATTCATTCATGAATATCCTTTTTGACCGATAAACCCCTGATAAAAGTGAGCATTTCACATGCTCAACCACATTTCACATGCTCGACCACATGTTAATTTGAATAGCACTTTTGGCATTTTTGACAACAGTATAATTTCAGCAGTGCTTTAAATTAAATATTTGTGTGTTTTGTTCTCCCAATGAAATTATCCTCTTGACCACGATGCCTGTATTAATCTGGGCCAGAAAATATGCTGGTGGTAGAGCCCACTTTGTTGGTTCCTATGCCTACCCAGCTGAGCTACTTCTAGAGCTGAGCATTTTGCTTCCCATACAAAAGCGTCTTATTACGTCAATTTAAAAGAAACAGAATACAAAAAAAAGAAATGAAAAAACTCTAATAAATAAAGCAGAAGAAAATGTTAAGCGGCTCAAGTAAATACCGCTACATTTCCTCAAACCTGGTCTACTGCAAAACAATTCCAAGGAAAATGACGAGAGCAGTTGAGGACTCCAGGACTTAACGCTGGAGTGCTTAGGCAAAAGTTGGCTGAACCCAAAGATGAGAGATGTGGCGAGGGATCAAGTAAATAACTATAAACTAGTTAAGGACTATTTCAATTAGATGGCCAAGCCAAGGCAAGCTGGCCATAACTGCAATTTCAATTAGCGGTTTGCGCTACTTTTTCTATAGCCCGCAGTGTTGAGCAATATTCATGCAACTGTGACTGCCACACTGTGACTGAGAAATATCGTGACACACTGTGACTGCCACGCTGTGACTGAAAAATATCGTGACTACATTTCTAAACTATGTCCAGATACTAAAATGCACAGTTCGATTATAACGAAATTTAATATATATAATATATATTCTAAAAGAGATGCAACTTTTATTTCTATCCAACTTGCAGTTCCCTGAAAAAAATTAAATCAAGCATCCTTTCAGACTGCCTCAAAAAATACACTGATTTAATTTGTGGGATTTAATTTACATAATTAACAACCACTGAGATTGGAAAAGTAATGACTGCACCTGAAAATCATTTACATAATTGAGCATATTAACAGTGACTGATATTGGAAAATAAGAACTGTAACTGAAAAGTAACCATATCGAGCATCTCCCATGGCCTCCCAGGCACCACCCCATTTGATATTGCTTAATTAAGCGCAGGCAAGTTCTGCAAATAAGGCAGGCAAATGACAGATAGACAGATAGACAGACAGAGAGTGCCACGAATCGTCATAAACTCTTGGCAGACGTCGAAAGTAACGACTGTATTTTAATAGCCAACACATAAAGTTGGGGTAACTTTGTGGTTGCTGTGTGGGCCAGCATCTGTTTGCAAATTTTATGAGTTTGCGCTTGCTGCAGTTGGTCAGCAGCCAGTTTGCCAATTGGCCAACGTAACTTTGCAGAGTGGGATTGCTTTAAATAGGCACCAAAATGCCACACGATTTCTCTATCTGCATATTTCCGACAAAAGTTTTTAACTTTGCTTATCTAATCTAGAACTACACGAAAGAACAAAAAGAATAAGGTGACATCCCCAACGGCAACATTTTATGCCCTTTTATTTTATTTGCTAAGAGGGGAACTTAGGCAGAATTTTTATCGCGAATTTTTATGTGAATTTTGTTCGAAACGAGCTCGAAAAAAACACACACACACACACACAGACACACCTGCTAGCATGCGTCTGAGAGTCTCTCAAGCTCTTTAAAAAATAAAAAGCACATAAAACACATGTGCTGGATTCAAAAAAAGAAGAAAAAAAAAGAGCGCTGAAATAAATATGGGGAGCATTACTTTGTTTTGTGCTGCGGAGCAGGCAAATTGCATTTGCTATAGATTAGGGTGGCACAATAATATATGACATTTATGGGAGTACATAAAATATGGCAAACAGAGACGGCAGATGGCCGACTGTCAGTAACAATGTGTGCTGAAAACTGGATACAAGTATTAAAGTACCTACATCAAAAAAGTGCTCAGATTGTACAAAGCAATACTGTCAGACATAGTTTCTCTGAAAACAAATGTATGTGAATTAATAGAAGTAGAACTTCTCGCTTTAATTAGTAATACTTGTCAGGAATTTCATGAAATTCTGCTGAATCGCATCAAAAATTTGTTTTATTTGCATATTTTTATTAAATGTGGCATATTCCACAGCTGTTGGAAACAGAGTATAAATTATAGAAAAGTTGACTGCCCCCTGCCTCGAAATCATTTGAAGTAAGCTTATAATATTATATTAGGACACCCACACACACACACACATGCAAATACACACATACAAATACACACACACAACGTGCAATTAATGTGGCAAATATGCGTAGAGCTTTCCAACTGCTTTTCTTTAGCCACTTTACTGTCTGTTATTGCCTCAAATAAATTGCTAGCACCTACGCAGAGCTCAACCTACAAATATTCATCGTATTTCTTTGGCTTTCCCCGTCCCGCTTGCCACGGACAATTGATGCTGTGCAGCTGTTGCCACGGCCAACTTCTAATGATAATTCCTGCTGCTTGCCTTGCCATATGCGTCACATTCTCGTACTGATCCGGCTCGGCGGGCAGCCAGTTTTCAGTTCATGGAAATTTCGACAAGCTATAGCGAAAAAAAAAAAATAAAATTAATAAAATCAACAAGAAGAACAAAAAGCAGCAAAGATGAACAATAATAAGTCGCAGATGAAGAGGCGACAGTTCGTGCAATGCCGTTAAATGCGGCACATCCTTTGCCAGGCGAACGCGTCCTGCGCCCAGCGTCCTGTCTCCTGTTCTTAACTTTTGAACAAATTCTAAACGGAAAATATGAAAACGAATTATGTTGACAGCGGAAAAATCCTACAACTTCCTGTCGCACAGACAACAACCTTACAAAGGGCAAAAAGCGTGACACAAAAAGTTGACAACTGAAAAAAACACCCGAGCACAAAACGGAAGTGTATTGGTAGAGCTAGAAACACGGCGAAAATGTTCGCCACGGGATGTCGTTGACATTTCCTCGGTGCAGCTCCAAAAAAAAGAAGCAATGTTTTAATTATATTTGGGTTGGACAGGACAGCCAAAAAAGGAAAACAACAGAGGCAAAGGCAAATCAAGTGGGAACCCCTGGCCAATTCCTGGAATTTTATTTTGGCTAATGTTTATTAAGAAATATTAAGGAATTTTTCTAGGAGCACGTGCCGAAAACACTTTTCTCCAAATAATCGCCTTATCTACTAAGTAATTGGATTGTTTTCTTAACTTCATATGCTGAAGAAACATTTTAAGTATCTTATTATTTCATTATTTTTGTGTACTTATTTTGGTTTTGGTTTTCAGCATATTCAAAAATATATTTATAGTTGGAAATGAATAATGCTAACTCTTCTTGTTCTTCTCTTTTGACCTTGTAGACACTAGCAACGCTAAGAACGCGACACACCCGGACAACAGCAGCAGCAGCAGCAGCGACAGCAACAACACTGAGGCGACACAAACAACGCGCCCCGACTCCGGCGAAATAGCCCTATTAGTCATAGGCGTGCTTATTACCGGAGCTGCTATTTTTTGCGTAAGTAGCAGCTATTTGCTCCGTAGCAGCGTAAGCCAGCAGCTAGACAACTAATTTGTATTTCTTTACTCGACAGTTGTTCTACTTCATCAAGAAGTATCCGAAGCCGGGTAATACGATGAACTTTGTGAATCCCTCGTACAATAAGACCACTGAGGATACGTTCAGTCTGGAGAAGAATGCGCCGATTAACCGATATGCCTCGGCCATCGAGGAAGAGGTAAGCGGGTCAATAGTGACGTCAGCGACAAACCCAAATCCAAATCCAAACGACTTTAGCTATGTGAGATTTTAAGCTGGCCGACAGCGAACAGTGTTATACTTAAGCTAGAACTAAATGTTGTACATAGATGGATAAGTATAGTCAATAGGGTTCTAGCCACATCTGCATTCGATCGGGGCGTGTGGCAACTATTTAAGTTTTACTGTTTCGAACTAAGTATAAACTATGCATAAGTAATTAAAGTACAAGTTGAGAGATGTGACATTCCAATATCTGAAATATGTTGTACCATAAATTTATCATATTTCTAAATATTATCTCATAAGTGTGTCTAAAAATAATATAAATGTGCGCTTATGTATTTGTGGGGTCTAGCGAAGTTAATGGGCAATTGCAGTTTAAACAAAACAATGTTTCAATTAAAACAAAAGTAGTTACAAAAAATATAATATCGCAAGAGAGGAGAGTACAGCAACACTTTATGAGTTCTCGATTTTGCATCTTATAAGTTAAAATAATGACCTTAGTAAATTCTGCATTAACAGCGTATCCATTGTAAGTCTCCTGTTGCCCTCGGCTAACTTATGACTTCTTGATTCATAGTCATACTTTTTGTCATACCCGGATCATTCTGTGGCTTTAACGTTTTGATATTTTTATTTTGATAATGCTCAGATTAATGTTACTTCAGCATCCGCACAGGCCGCAGCCTGAACTAATGAGAATAGTAGCGTCAGATTACAGTGTTTATAATGTTATTTTTCCAGTATTTCGGCCACTCTTATGCCCTCCCAGGCATAAGGATAAGGATATGCATACGATCTCTTCTTATGTCAAACGCTTTATACAAGCATACCAGATTTATTGCCTTCTTCAATTGTTGAAAGAAAGCCGTGCATCTATTTCAGTCTCAGGGAATTATTTGCACAATATCAGCTCCCAACAACACGCATAAATAATCCAAGGCTTTCTCTACTTGATTGGCCATCGAGCCACCCTTAGTTTTACCATATTTAACTGCATCGTTTACTAGGTATTAATAGCGTTCGTTCAATACAAGCGATGGATTTATTAGTTGCATCCGGGGGCTTAAGCAAATTAATGGCCTCAAGGTCACCCGCATCGACGACTAAAGAAGGACCTTTTCAAGCTGTTCCAAATCTGACATTTTTAGCTGTCTTTTTACAACATTTTGTTTGCTTAATTTTAATTTTGTTAGCCAACAAATAAAATGAATATTCCAATTATTTTCAACCAAGTTAGACACTTATAGCTAGTTCACTTGAATAAGTTAACTGAGGTTGGTGCTCTAGCATAGCAGATAAAAATATAGATGTGTATTTAATTATCATATATATATTCAATTACTCCTTGATTTTCTGTCCATGTCCAACTATTCCAGCCAGACAAACGCAATTAGTGTCAAAGCTAAGTTGTCGAATATTCATTTAGTCTGATTACATATGTAATCCAGTTCAAAATAGTGTAAAAAATATTGCAGACCAAAATATTTGACTAAATAATAGATTGCTGTGTAATTGATATGCAGTTGAATGTTGTGTTAAATGTTGTATCTGCAATGGTATTCAAACTTCGGCAGCCCGAAGATGCCTTTCCTCCTTTCCTCTCTGGCCACTAAAAGCTATTCACATTTAATTAAGAGAATTATGCATAAATCGTATATGCAAAATCCCGTTGACACACATGACTTCCCCGTATATTCATCCATATCCATATTTATTTATGCACTTTGCACGCTGCGAGCGAACAAAAAATAAATCAAATCATAGCCCCTAGCGAAAGGTATGTAAAGTAAATAAATATCGGTTATAATTTTCATTGGAATTATTTTTTATAATTGCGTTTTTGTTGCTGGATGATTTAATTTATGGCGAATTAATCAATCGACTAAAACCGCATAACACCAGTGTGACCAATTATTTGTTGAAAACTAACTGACACAGCAATTCGCCGCCTCCCTTAGGCCATGCCCCGCAATTGAATGGCGGCCATAATGCAATGCAATCAAAGTTCGCAAATCAATTGGCCAATTTGGCAAAAGAGGCCAGTTTAAATGCCAGCGTCAAAAATGCATTGTGCAGCATTTTCAGATCATTTACTAAAATATTTAAATTAAATTGAATTTTAGATTTTTGGTCACGCCTCTTACCATTTTTAATTAGCACGCCTAATTTTGTTGTTAGTAATGAAAAGCAAATGAATAATTATTAATTAATGCCAAATTAAGCAAAATGCCATTAAACGAGATTTTCCATTGCCACAGACATTTTCATGGAAATCAATGCGAATTAATGTAAAATCGTTTTTTTTTGTAATTAATTTTATATATTTATGTATTTTTCATTTAAATTACTTGATATCAACAGCATAAAATGGTGCTTCCCATTTATTTTTTTATAAATATTAATCGCTCTGTACATATATTAAAAATAAAATAAATTTAAAATTAAAACTAAATTTTTGAGTTTAATATAATAGTTTATTTATTTATTTTAAAATTACTGTTAATAATTATATTTTTAGCCTTTTGGTAATCTCCATTTAGTTTATGTTTAACAATATATTTTTTTTTTACAACTTCTCACTTGTAAAAACTAGAAAAATATTTCTAATAATTTTCTCAATTTTTTGCTTTCCGTCACAGGCACCGTTACGAGTTCAAGGCACAGAATGTGTCTGAAAGACACCATAAGCAGACCACATATATAATGAGACATATCCAAAGCTGACTGCGTTCATCAAGTGCAGCAGCTGCAACATTAACAACAACCACATGAAAACTCCTATTATCAAGTCCTTTAAGTTTAAGGCAACTTACTCAAAGAAACAAAGAGGAAAGCACTTTTGTGTAGTAAGTAAAAAGAAGCATGCCAAAAAAAAAAGACAACAACAACGTAAAGCGACTGCGCAACAGCGCAGAATATTTCAATTACAACAAAAAAAAACTACAACAACTAAATATTATCATGGGAAAAAGAAAATACTCAACAAATTTAATTTGTTGCCTAATTTAAAATTTCAATTTAGCATAGAGCACATAAGACACGCCCACATTAACACTCCCATAACTAATACACAACTATTTCTAGGCGCAACGTTTTGACATCAACTAACAGCGTCAAGAGACACACAGACACACACACGCACACACACACACACACACACACACATATTTGTATGTAAATTCATACGCACACACACACCAATACACACGCACAGGAGCGAGCCAAACACACAGCCCGAAAATCAACATTTTAATTGTAAGTCTTGAAATAAATTGTATAAAGTTGAAAAAGTAGCAAATTTTGGTTTATAAAGTTACAAAAAAGGGAAAAAATACAAAATAAAAGTTAAAAAGAAATCATAATAGTTTAAGTACTTGCAACACTAGAAATGAATATTGTAAAATTTAGATAAATATTTTTATGCTTATAAGAAATATAAGAAAATTAATTACAAAATAAAAACAAATTATTTATCACAAAAGTTGGTTCACATTTAGCAAAATTCTTAAGTCAATTTTTTTATGTAAATACATTTTGGGAAAATAATAAAGAAAATACACAAAATTACCACACTAAGTCTATATATATATGTATATATAGAAAGTAATATTTGAATATTTCACAACACGATTGTTGTTGCCTATATTTCGCTCGTTCTCTTTTGGGTATTCAGAACAATTTGCTGTGATCAGTTTTAACATATTAAAATACTATTTCGCAATTTATTTTTAATTATTTAAGTCCTTGAAAACGCTACTCATTTATTTAGTATGTAATATATTTTAAAAATTCATCAATTTATTTATTTAGCAGAAAAATACAAATTTTCGTTGGTTCCTAAAAACAAAACAAAAAAAATGGAGTAATATTTTAAAATATTTCAAAATATATATGTGTAATGGCTTTTTAAATCGTAAGCAAACAGGAAAAATAAAAATGGTACATGTCAAAAACTAATTAAAATAAAAGAAAACTAAAGAAATATAAAAAAATATTGTAAAATAATGTTTATTCAAAAATAAAGTGAATTTTAAAATAATAAATCAATGTGTTTAAATATTTATTTATTTTAATTGGGGGAAACTAGCACTGCGACCTATAAGGTCTGTTGTGCCCCCTTACTGAGCCTACAGCTCTTCCATCAATACCAACTCCTGCACGAATGCCAGGATCTTTGTTGGGTTGAGGGTTTCTATGTACTTGGGCCTCATGACATGCTGCCCTAGGATGCTGCAACATGCCGCATTCTGCTAGGATGTGCGTTGAGGATTCCTCCTCATTTCCACAAAACCGCATACATCGCTACTATAAATACCTAAATTTGGTTAGGTGACTACTCAGTCTACAATGTCCTGTCAAAAGACCGGTGAGTATTCTGAGTCTATTCTTCCCCATGTATATCATTTGCTTAAATCGCTTTTGATTATAGCCTCCTAGGAGACTTCTGGCTTGTCGAAGTCCTGGTGTCTCTGCCCAGCTCCGTTTATATAATAACTAAATATTTATTTAGTAATTTCAGGCCATGAACAATTTTAAAAGGCCAAATCTCAAAATTGGAAAAGCGCATATAAAGAAAATCGAGCTGACTACACTAAACTCCCTTCCGAGTAGAGAATAGTCAAGGGATATACACATATTAAGGCGTTTTCGCTTTAGCTGTAATTCAGGCAATTGCCAGCAAGCTAACTCATCTGGCAATTCAGTTCACAACTTAATAGTCTTTGCAGCAGCAGAAGCACGGCTGTGCCTTTGGCTCACACACACACACACACACAATCAGAGAGACACCCACACACACACAAATGAATTATTAAACGCCGTTGGACCACAGTGCCAATTATTTCACATGAGGGCGCATCAATACACAATGAAGACGCACGTCATTGAGGAGCCGTGGGAGCCGGGGGAGCCGGGGGAGTTAGTAACAGCTATAAATAGCCAAAGCAAAGTTGGCCAAAAATTAACAGATTGCATGCCATGCAAGTTGTAATGGCCATAACACAGACACACACAAAGCCATTTTGGACATGCCCAAAAATATTCAGCAGTATTTTTTTTTAATTTTACCCGTGTGACCCAAACAGCCAGCCAATCGGAACCAATCGGAATACAATCCCCATCTCTTATGTGTGAGTGTGTGTGTGTGTGTGTGAATACTGGGGGCAGTCCACCAACTTTGGTTAATTTATGTGCGCAAATTATCAGCGAACCTTGGGGGCAAAGTCAAACGCAGCGATTTTGTGCCCAAATGCTATATAAATGCGATTTTTGCTCCACACCCTAGGCACAATCAAATTGGGCCTATGAAACTATATAGAGACAATGTAACACTCAGAAATTTCTAAATATTATTCAAGTTTCATAACAATTGTATTGTACAGATGAAGCCTAAAGCTGCTTATGAACAGTATATTAAAAAGTATTATTCATTTTATATGTGTATATATAGCTTTAAAAAAATGAACACATTCTAGAGACAAGAAACAAACTGACTGCTTACAGGTCATCCACGCATCGATCCCTTACGCCTATTACACTCTTTTATCCTTATTTTTTGTATACCCACATTTCTTTATAGTTATAATTTATGTGCGGGCCTTCAAGGGGGCAGCATTATTTTTGTTTATTGTTTGCCGGGCGACAAGCGCCTGTCATCGAACATGCGTAGCAGTAAGCCGCTTACAGCAAATTCGTATGCAATTATGTCGATGGGGCAAGCGGACCCCGCATTAAGCTGTGATAATTTCATAGGCTGCTTAGCTGCGGTAGGTGTATGCTGTGTGCAGCGATATGGAGCGTACAACCGATGCTAAATCGCTGTGATATATAAGAGGCAAACATACGTGCGCTGGTTACGTCTACAATTCAACCGGATCCGCATGAATTTTGGTCGCAAAGCACACTGTGAAAGCCCTTTTACAGTTGCCAGCCACACGAAACCCAATCGGGCACAACATCTGCTGCTGTGACTGTGGCAAAGAATGTGACAAGGCGGCAAACATGGTCGAGCTTTGTGTGTTGCAACCATGTAACTCTGTGTGACTTATGGTGCAAGCAACGCAAGTGCCTCTGGGGGCAACTGTGGCACACACTGTTTAGTGATGGTCAGTCAACGATAACAAGTTGGCTGAATGCCGCAAAACGAGTCGGGTTCCATAGCAATTTATCAAGTGGCAAACATACGCTTAGCTAGTTGCAAAAGAAAACCTTCTTGTGCATCAAATATCAGTTACCTAAAAACTGTAATTGATTGCAATTTATCTACAAGGAGCAGAAAAATAATCAACTTAACCAACAACATTGCAAAATGAATTTCGTTTGAAATCTTCCAAAAGACTTCCATTGTCCGATTTTTACATTGTTATTGCCACTTTTGGTGGCGGTTGCAGCGAATCTTAATTACAGAATGTCCCCGCCAGTTTTTGTTCCGCATTCCCGTACCATATGCAGCAAGCTAGCCGCAAGCTGTCGAAGCAACTGATTGTGAGCCACCCAACTGCCCCATGCTGTTTCATGCATGTTTGTGCAACCTTTGAATGCGCTCATGTGTATGTTGGGTTGAATGAGGCGAGTTGTTGTTGTCGCTGGAACCCCCGAAGCTAGTTGAATGCCACATGCACACTCGCACACACTCACAAGGTTAGGCAGCAAGTTCATACACCAAATATGCTGAGGCCATGGGATGTCAACTGGCCAAGAGATTTGGAACAGGCCGCTGCTTCTTACACGTAGTACAGGTTGTTGTTGTTGTTCTTGCCGGACGAGTTGTTTGCACCACGTTCTGAATAATGGATATGTATCGGGGGAATATTGAATGTCGTAACTGAGTGGAGTGACATTATACGAGTTTTGGACTGCACCCGCATGCTTGAAATGTTTTCGGAATTGTTAATGTAATTACGCCTGAGAGCCTCCAAAAGCAAAATGTACTAACTGAACACCGTCAACTTATCGGACTAGCCAGGTTAATCAAGTCAAGTCGCTAAGCGTCTGTGTGTGTGTGTGTGTGTGTGTGTAGGTGTAGGTGGCAGAGTGTGAGTGAGTTTAAAACGATTTTGGGGAGTCGTTGGAGAGTTTGGTTTGATAGCTGGGCAATTTGCTTAATTGCTGCTCAAGCCTCCCCCATTCATCGTGAGAGAAAGAGCGAATGTGGCACAGGCAGGAGGAGGCAGTGAGACATGGAAATTTTCTAATCAAGCGACGAGTTTTTCTTCATTTTGACACAGTAGAAAATAACTTTGCAGACAGCAAAGTAGAGCGTGCGGAAAATTCATCAGCCCCGAGGCAACTGAATAAAGTCAACTGAGTGGAGAAGTAGGAGTAGGGATTCGCGAGAGGTGAGGGGGGGGGGGGGAGGGGGTAAAAGCAAAATGTTGGGAATTCGCTGAGCACTTTTTGTGCCGGGTGTATGACATGGAAAAATGGTTACAAAATGGCGGCAGCTGACTCAACAAACAAACATGCAGTCGACTTGATGTGTCTCTGTGTATATGTGTCTGTGTGTGTGTGTGTGTGTGTGTATGTTTGTGTGTTCGTTTGTGTTGGACACACGCTGCCTCTTGGCCTTGGTGCAAACTGAAGCCCGTCTTTCGTGATTTCTCTTATTCCATCCCTCACAGCTCACCCCTCACACCACCAGCAACGTCGCCCTCTCCTTGCTCTTCCTGTAGCTGTGCGTATGTGACTTAAATTCCACTTTTTACATGCTGTGTTAAAAAGTTTGCAATTTTTTATACTCTGCTCAAGGCGACCATAAATATTTTATTAGCTTGGCAGCGTTTGCATAAGCATGCAATACGAAATTATGGTATACAGTTGCATAGATATGACACATGATTTTTCCAAAGTAAGAAATAAATATTTTTGAGTAAAAGCAGCTCGGTTCATATACAATAATAATAAAATGTTTTAAATTTGTTGTGAATTAAATATACAGTTAGTAAATATTCTGATTTTATTATTATTATGATTGGGGAACCAGCACTGCGACCCACAAGGTCTATTGTGCCCCCATCTAAGCCTACAGGTCCTTCATCAACCCCAGCTCCTGCACGAATGCTAGCATCTTTGTTGGGTTACGGGTTTTTATGTCTGATATATTCTGATTTTAGTGATTGAGGATGGAAAATTAGCAATAAGAGTCACTAAACAATATTTGAATATTGCCACATATTTGTGGCATATAAGTTGTTTTTAAGAGAGTATTCACGTTGCGTTGCGCAATTGCTTCAGCACTTTTTTCTCAGTTGTCCTTTGCTGGTGCCAAGTTAACCTCGCAAACACATACATATATATACATAATTCTGTTGCCTCTTTAGGTTTCCTTACAAATTTTCAACTTGAAACGCCAACGCCAGACGGAGAATCAAAACGCAGCGGGTGAATATTCTTTTAGTATCCAGTTGTTGCCGCAAAATAAAAACAACTAGTCAAAAAGTTTACTGCGTTTGGCAGCAGCTTGCAGTTGTGCCTGCTGTGTGTGTGTGTGTGTGTGTGTGTGAGGTCTTGGTTTTCTGGATGTTTCTGAGTGTGTGCGTCACACACTAACATATTAAGAAGAGCGTGACCCGATTTTCAGTAGCTAAGTCAAACAAAAAGACCAGCAACATTTTGTGTGCAACATTTCGAGGAGCATGCAGCATGCAATGCAAACTAATTAAATGCCATTGCTGTACAACTAAGCAAATAAATACACATAACTCGCATGTTAATCAACACATGTGTTTCAGGCGATTAATGAGAAGAACTGAGATAGAAATTAATTACATTTAATCCAGTGCCAGCGGGGAGCGTCAACATTCGTTTGCAAAAGTTATTTGGGCAAAATCTGAAACTACAACAATAATGCTGTGTGTATGTGCGTGTGTGTGTGTGTGTTTGTGTTTGTGTGTGGCAGATGGACAGTCGGCTATTTGTGTGACATGTGGGTGAGTGGAGGAAACAGCAGGTGAATTGGCCGGACAGCACATTTAATACCAAAATTGACATTAAATTGCTTGTGACCTGAGCCCAACAGCGATTTTGCTCCAGCTGCTGCTGCTGATGTTATCGACTTTTACGACAATTCCAATAAAGTATCAGCTCAGACGTTATTCAAGTCTGCCACTGACATCCAATGGCGGCAAGAGCTGGGGTCAGTGCGTGCCCCGAAAATGACAAAACGCCTTTTGTGCAACTTATTGAAAGGTTTCTCTATTGTTGCAAGTCCTAAGTTGATATAGTGAGACAGCTAGCTAAATGCAATAAAATACTTAAATTTAGTCAACAAAAAAGATATATAACCTATTTCGAATTATTCTTATATAACAATAATATTATAATAATTTTATAAATTAATTATTTAATGCTTTTATTCATAAAAAAAAGTCTTGAAAAGGGTTTGGGTTGTCATGTCTTTCTACCAATCTTGACAAGCATAGAACTCAATTATTGACGAAGGTCTCCAAGTAGTATAGATAAACTGACGGCATACAAATAGTATACACAATAGTGAATTATACTAAGTCAATTGGGGAATCAGAAATATGTTATAAATAATATAGAAAATAAAGAACAAAATTCGAGCAAAACATTGAAGCTGGCCACACTGCACTTAAGAATGACTTAGGAGTGACAGGTGGCGAAAGTGTGTGACGCACTTGGCTAATGTTATTTTATTATTACTTTTTGTGACATGGCACAACAATTGTCAACAATTGGTTGAGACACAGCTCAGCTCAGCTCGTCTACCATTAATTTTGGCATTGACGTTGCTTTTTGGCCCAAAATGAAGCTGTTGATGTTGTCAGACACTTGAACACGTGGCCACTTGCCCCAGCGACCCACCCACAAACAAATAGTCTTGTATATTGGCATGTCATCGAGAGTGTTTTCGGGGCCGAATCGAGTGAGTAAGCGTTCTGGGCTCAAGTACGTCCAGTTGAGGGCTGCATGAGATGAATTTCCTTTTGCTTCGCTCCTCTCTCGCAAATATGTTACGTAATTGTCATAACGGCAACACTCGACGTATATTCACTCCCAATTCTCCGCACAAACATCCAACTAACGGCTGACCAAAGCCCCAAAACCCAAAGCTTCAACCGTCAGAAGACAACCCAAAATGAAATAGAAAGAAAAAATAAAAAAAAAAAACGGACAAAATTGTCAAGAAACAAAAACCACAACCAAAAACTAATTTAAAATGACCTTATAGTCGGCACAATAGACATGCCACATAACATGTGCGCTTGTGGCAGTGTTCGCTGCCCACACATACTTAACTTCATTTGTCAATACGAGTGGGACACGAGAAATTCCTCGTTGCTATGCGACCATTTTTAGCCTGATTGGGTTTTTGCTGGGTGCCCAATCTCTAGCAATGAATGGAGGAACATTTGTTATATTAATACCAACAGATTAATTATTTCATTTTTTTTTTTCAATTTTTATTCGACTTTTAATTTGTGTGACACATGACAATTTTGTAATTTAATAATTTTAATTTTAAATTGTAAAAAACACATTATGAATTTGAAGCATAATTTTTCACTCCAAACTGAATTAATCAATAATCCTTTTTACTTATTTTTTAAATTTCCTGCTTCATTCTTATTGCAATTTATTACAAATAAATCCATGCCCGAATTAATGTTAAAAAATACATTTTTAATTATTAAAAGATTGTGTTTTTATTTATTTTTTACTGAAGGAATTTTACATTTTTCATATATTTCTATATCTGTTTTTTCAGCTGAATATATTATTTGAAAACTCTGTTAAGTGACAATAGTATTTAAAAAAAAACTTCTGTTTATATACATATATCAGTATTTATTAATATTTTTATTTGGTATTCCATAATTCTCAAAGAATTTCAAAACTTTTAAATCCACCCACTTGCCTCGACGCGCACTTTCATTGCCTACTTTTGTTCTATATATTCATAGTTCAGACAACCACCCGCAACCCGTATGAACACCTTGGTTAGGTCGTCCAGCGAAGCGACTTTATCTTAGTTCCAGGGCTTCCCCTGCTGACCGCATTGCCTGCTCTTTGGTTTGGGGTCGAGAGTGGTCTAGGTTGGTTGGTTGGATGGTTGGCTGGTTGGTCGACCGCCTCACATTGAAGACCGCCCACATTTAATGCTGCTATTTCATTGCTATAATTTTGCTTACGCTTTGGCTTGTTGTGCCTTACTCAGCTTTGGTCTGCTTCGCTTTGCTTTGCTGGCTTTAGTTATATATTCCTTTTGCTATTCTAGTTTTCTAACCAACAAAACAAATTGAATCACGTTCGCTTGGGAGAGAAACGTGAGTATTTTATTTTTTCCCGTTAAACATTTTCATTTTTCTTGCTTGCCAAAAATAGAAAGAAAAACCATTTCAGCCTTGCAATGCAAGTTGTTTTGTCTGATAATGATGCCGTGGGGCCAACTCCAACTTTTGTTGTTGTTGTCGCTAGTGATCCCAGTGGCTGTTGAGTGTTGGCCACTAGTCCATGCCCAACACAATCATTTGCGTCCTATCATATAGTTGCCATGGTGCGTCTGTCTGTGTGTGTATTTTGTTTATTAAAAAGAGATTGGGGAGGGCAAAAGAGATTTTATCATGACCAAACAGAGATCCCCGTTCAGGACCATTCATCATCATTTCTGGCCTGATGATTTTATTTTGATTTCGGTTGCAAAACGTTCAGGGATTACGAGACTAATGAATTTGTTATAGTTTTCATACCCAACACATTGATTGATGGTCTGCGGATTCACAGCTCGGCTCATTGTCTCATTCAATCAGTCCTCCATTCATTGTCTGGTCGAGTGAGTCGTCATTTAAGTGTTGCTTCATTATATTAAAACCACATTAATGCTGTCCAATGTCATTGCTTCTCTTGACTAATATATGGAAATTCTTTAAATTTGTAATAAAGTGCCTCTCGCTGGGGGAGTGTGTCTAACAATGGCCATAGACCAAAAGCCGAAACGTCAAACAACAGCCAAACAATTTGAGACTAAAAACCAGCGCAGCTCAAGCAAAAGTTTGCTGTGGCGACACTTGGCGATTGTCTCGAGTTATTTGAAAGGAAGAAGGCTGAGATGACAGCCAAATGCGCTGCAGCTGCACACAAGTCAAAAGTTAGCCACGAGAAATGTAGAAAAAGGAAATGTTGCAGACACTTCATATCTGAGATTATTTTTGGATTGTTTAAAATGCTTCCTATTATTAATATTAATTTTATTATTTGGCTGCCCAACTCACATTCACACTCAGTCTAAAGTTGGTCTACATCCAAGAACTTCAGATTTCTCTATTATGCTCGTAACTAACCGAAAATCTTAATATTAATATTATTTATAATATTTCACTGCCAAAGTTCATATCTAATCTAGCTCGGAAGTTGGTCAAATTGCTTTACTATTGATCTGGGATTCTATATACAATATGAAATGCAAACATTGATGGATTTAGTTTGGATATATAACGGACAAACCCAAACACCAACTTTATTGCAGGGCATCGAGGGCTCATAAACTAAAGCAAAGCCCGCAGCATGGTGCCACTTTGACTGACTGCCACGCCCCCAAGACCCCCCGCAAAACTGTAACTCCAGCAACACTTGCTCGCTGCTATTTGCCGCACATAGTCGTAATTACGCGCAACTTTCGACAAGTGTCGCCAGTGAAATCGCCAGCGTTACTGGGTGCTACGTGTCCCTTTGGCGGCTGCAAAGTTTTCTGCTCGGGCGTCTTTTGATGTTGCCACGGGGAAGCGCCACAGAAGCGCACATGGCGACGAACGCAGTTTGCGGTGTAATCTTCTTTTAAATTGTGCCACCCGACCGCGACAACAGAATGCACTCAAAAAAAAAGCTCTTTGTCAATTCATTTGATGTCAAAACATTATTAACCAAATTCTTAAATTAATTTTACACTGCATATTTGAGGTAAATTCACACAACATTTTATAAGCCCAATTTTCGATTTGGGTTGTTACATGAAGAGACCATTAGAATATTAAATGTAAAACAAACATTTTGTTACTGTGTGGGCCAAAAGTTTGCCGCCACTTACACTTGATAAGTTAGAACAAAGGCGAGCTGGCTTTAGCCAGAAGCAGCACGAGCAGAAAGGGGAGCTTGAAATAGTTGGGAATTCTTTGTGGAGAAGTCATTGTTACACTTTTGAGGCACTGCTGTTATTTTTCACTCTAATTAGCCATCATTGGTGTGTGATTTGTGGGCGCGCCCCACAAAACACCTGCTGAAAATTGTGCTGAAAGTTTCTGGCCAAATGCCACACAAACTGCAAACTAGTAATTTGCTGGAGATTTTGATTTACTTTACAGCACAAAAGGACCAGCCTCAAGCACATAAATCTAAGGGCCAATAGTATTCGGTCAGCTGCAGGCTTAACCACTTGACCAATTTCCAGCTTTTCCGTATGCTTCAGTCGTTTGACCCAGTAACAAGAAATACTAGCCACAAATAATTTAAAGCAAATGAGTTTGCCACAATTTATGTGGAACGGAAACCGCATTAACCATTCCATTCAGCACTGCCGACGAGCAAAATAAAGTATTTAATTAAATAAAATCCAAAACAGAAACGGATAGAGAGAGAAGAGATGAAAGACAGGCCAACAGTTTCAGTACGTTTATGGTCAGCCTTTAAAGCTTTCGTAAATCATTTAAGTTCCAGAACAGACCCCAAAACGACAACCAACTAATGGGCAATTGTTAATGTTGCTGCCGCTGCTGCTGCTGCTGCTGATGATGTTGCTGCTGCTGCTGCTGCGGCCTTGGCTCGTGCTCATTGTCCAAACCGATCACGCCTGCCATTTGTGTGGCCACATTAAAATAGACTAAAATGCACAGCAGCCTCTGCCTTTATGGCCACTTAATGTAAAACAGTTAATTAGCAACACACACACACACACACACACACTCACACGCATACGCATTTACATTGAGCGAGCGTAGAAGAGACTTCTCATTTCCGTTCACCATGCAAAATGGCCGACATTTTTACTACCGCTGACACTTTCGCCATCTTAGTTGGCAGGTGGCTGCCCGGCCTTGTGAAGAGCCTGCAAATTACTCTGATTAATGAGGTCCAGTAATGCAAGCAATATACGATCAACAGCGAAACTGCGAATGCACTCACAAATTATTAATTGTTATTGATTAAACATTTACAAAAGTTGCATTAAGGCAATCACACATAACACAAGAATAAAGTTCAATGCAAGATAATTATAATAATAAAAAACGATGCCAAAAACATGTTAAAAGACTGTCTTGGCAGTCTTTCTACAAAGTTCAAGCCTGCAGTATATTTTTCCACTCACGCCCAAATGATAAAATATAAATAAAAAGAGCAGGTTGGAATTTGCAACATAGTGTCAGTTGCAGTAATCTTAAGCCCATTCGAAAAATAATGCCTTAAGTGCAATGACAGGAAAGTTGTTGGCATTTTTAAGTTATTTTTATTCTTTTACTTATTTTTGCTGCACTTAATTTTTAACGCTGATGGATGATGAGAGCGCTTGAGGGGAAGGGGGGAGACCTACTTTCATCAGTCTGACGAGGTCTTTCTTTGACATGTTACTTTTGTCTCCTTGTCCTTGCCGTGATTATGAACATAAAGGGCTACTCCAGGCGTGCTGCCAGCGCAAGTAGCTCCTTCAGTGCGATGCCGTCGATGCCATATTGTGTTAATATTTAATGGATATTGACCAAGCCGACACGCTCAGATTTTTTATTACGCTTATGTACAAGTGTGTTTCCTTTATTAATAATTTTTTCGTGTTATATTTTGCTTTAGTGCTGCTTTATTTCGCGCACAAGTCCATTTACTAATTAAATTATTAATAAAATGAGCAGCGGCTCAATCCCATCTGCACAGATTCTGTGTGCCACAGGCACACAATTCATTAGCTGTGTCTGCGCGGATAATGATAAGGCCAAAGATAAGGTCATGGCCATAGTCGGGCAGCTGCTTCAGTTTATATCAAGCAATAAACTTTAACAGCGGATTCATTTGCATATTCACGGCATCAGTTGATACTTTTGGCGGGTGAGCGCATAATTAAATCTCAACCAATTAAATGGCTGACAAGTACAGTCAACTTGCTGCTGGACGCGTTGTTCCTTAGGCCAGACAGCTCTCATTAATGGACAACAGTTATTAATATGCATGTCTGTCGTCTGTACACCTACCTTTCTTTCGGTTTTACTTTTAAAATATGAATTGCAAAGCAATCACCTAAATAAATAAATATGCAGCAAGGACGTGGAACTTATTTTACAATTCTTTAACCAGCGTCAAAATATGTCTTGTTGACAAAAAAAAAAATTGAGAAATTCACTTTTAAAGTTTTTTTTCTGGCAATAATCCAAAAACGACCTGATATATCTTCGACGAAAATTATCCAATATCCGAATTATTTTCACCGTTATAAAGGTGTTTTTATATATATTAATTCTGCATAAGAACATTTTAAGATATTTTTTTTTTTAATTCAAATTTACAGAGCTATATCATTGCCAAAAATGATGCATTTTTCGAATTACTTTCAACATTATGAATCACTTTTTATATGTCTTATGAAAATACGTAATGCTAAAAAATTGGGGAATTCACGTTTTATTTGATGAGCTGCGTTGTTCTTTCAAGTAAATGACACGTAAAAGCGAAAAATCTTCCAGAAAAAACAATTGGGTTTCATACGTTTTGTATCGCAACGGGCCAACATGAACATAAGCGTTGCCGACCTTGGTCGGCAACCGTTAAACCTTCATACGTTTAAAAATCGATACAAGCTTATTATTTATGTAGCATACTTTTAGGTAGCACTGAATTAAAGAATTTCCCTTATACACAATATGATTTCAATAGCTGATTACTTATTATAAGTTGATAGATATATTTGTAAATAAAAACACCCAAAAAAATATGTTTATTTTTAAAAAACATAAGAAACATTTTAAGAAACATTTAACAATATATAATATTAATATAATAATAATAATATTTCCTTATACGTTTTTTCTCTTTATTTTGGCTTAAGTTTCGATTACACAAACCCGATTCATAAATTAGCTTATTTTTTATTTTTTAATATTTTATATTTAAATGTGTATTTTGCTTGTCGATTGGTTGAAAGTAGATTCGGTATTTTTTCTGGAATTGTGTGGTATTATTGCGGTTTGACGAACTGGTCACACTGTTAGAACACAAGTCAAGCTAACAAGTTGGCTGTCAGGCAGGCTAACGTGGGCATCAACCAACAATTAAATTATATATAATATTAAATTAAAGTAATCGACAACGGCTGCAAAATGAACTCGTCACAAATTGTCCTGATGATCTGTTTAGTTGTTGGCGTCGCACAGACGGCGCTGGCGCTCAAGGAGGACGATTGCGAAGGTGAGCATTGAGCCAGCTGTAAATTGTGTGCCGACAATGGCCACGTAAGTAAAATGTTTGCCGAATAGATTTTCACCCAATGCAATTGCAGTTTGTGTAAAGACTGTGAGACGCTTTGCTGAAACACTGGACGAACCAACGAAAAAGGATTACAAATTAATCGAAGCAGACTTCAAGAAATTCTGCAAGACACAGAAAAATAAGGAGCACAGATTCGTAAGTAGCCCAAGGCCAATTTGCCGGCAAACAGGTTGTGTCTAATCAAACACAACAACAACAAAAATCACCACGTATGTTCATTTATGCATGTGTGTTTGTGTCTATCATGTAGTGCTATTACCTGGGCGGTCTTGAGGAGTCGGCCACAGGCATATTGAACGAGCTGAGCAAGCCTCTGAGCTGGTCTATGCCAGCGGAGAAAGTGTGCGAGAAACTGAAGAAGATGGATTCTCAAATTTGCGACTTGCGTTATGGTATGTCCTTGTTTAAATAATTAATTTAAGTTAATTAATAGCTTAAATAATTTTATTAAACTTTCGTTTTGTAGAGAAACAAATTGATTTGAATAATGTGGATCTTAAGAAACTGAAAGTGCGCGATCTGAAAAAGATCCTAAACGACTGGGACGAGAGCTGCGACGGTTGTCTGGAGAAATCCGATTTTATTAAGCGCATCGAGGAGCTCAAGCCCAAATATGCACGCAATGAACTTTAAACAAACAAACACCTAGCTCTTTACATGAGAAACCACACACCCACTCAATAATAAATCACACCCACATACACTTATATATATATATATCTGAATATATATTTTAGTTAATTTACATTTTTGATAGACTTTGAGAGAAATAAATATATATATATATTTTGAAATAAAAAAACATATTTGTGAGAGAAGTAGCACAATAAACCCACAATGACCTCGTACACACTAAGTTTTTCATATTTGTTTTATTTTTGTACGTGTTAACAACATTATTCTTTCGATACAAAAGTTACAAGCAAATTACAAATTACAACAGACATTATGGACATTGGACAGTGATAGAAATTGAATTGTTAAGTAATTCGATTGCACTTACAACGGGGCCCCATCAAATTCCTTTACTTAAGCTTTAGTATTCGTACATGCCAAACGGGGCGGCATCTGTGGTTTTTTTTTGTTTTTAAATAATTAAATTACAGTTATTAGTTAAACATATGAGCTAATTACGAACATAAGCAGGTTTAGTATTATCAACTAACAGATAAGATGTACATGTAAATGTATGCTATCTAAGCCGTGAAACAATAATGTGTGTAAAACTGGCCATATATATAAATATATATATATATATATATATATACTTGTACTATCAATAAATCAACGACGATAGGGCTGCTTGTTGTAACGTCCACGTTCGCTCTCGTCGGCCAGATTTGCGTACTCGCTGTAGACGACACACCAGCAATATGTGAGTACAGCTGTGAAAAGATAAACAGACATATTAATAAGGTAAAAGATAAGTAAGCTATGAATGAAGAGTTTGAGAACAGCTTGTTTCAGAATTTGTGGGCGTTGTTGACTGCCAATATATTTGCTTGCAAACATTTATAATTCGTTCACTCTACAAGTGCGTTAATAGGCACATAAAATGCCTTTCAACTGGTGTTTCATACTTTTTAAAATATTTAAAAACATGAGTTTATAATTTAAAATGTAGAGACTTAAAACCACAGGCCATTATTATATATACATGAAAAAATGTCATATTTTTCACTCAATTGCGTACAAAATTACTCATTTGTTATAGGCTGAAAAATGTACCAACATTTGCAATGCATTACAAAATATATTGCATACTTTTAGGCATACACAGTAAATTTTTTGCGCTTCATCTAATATATAATGCAAAACATTGGTCCCATGCACAAAAAATGTGTTTGCTTTATAAAATACACAGTTTATTATATTTAATTAATAAAGATAGCTCACCAAACATTAAAGTATATAAAAAATCAATATTTGTGTGTTCTCAAGTCTATTAATAAATAATAAATTTATCAGTTTCTTGAAGCAGTAACCGAACATTAATCAAAAAGTTCAAACGCATACAAGATAATCTACGTAAGTAAAATGAATTGTTATAATACTAAACTTGGCACAAATTATTGCTGTAACTCTGATGATAACTAGATTTCCCAAATGGATAACCAATAACTTTAAAATGGCCAGTATAAGCGTGTTCTTCATATACGGATGACTACTGTCTTGCCGCACATGGCTATTTATTATTTTTGCCATTTGGCAGCCAAACTAATTGCGTGGCAAGCACTTCGCGCCTCATTTGTCCGCAGAGTGAATTGTGCCCCAGCTGCCCCCTTTGCTTTCAGCATGCAGGTAATCGACGCATAATAAATGCGTCAGTAAACTACACACGAGAGGCATAAAACGCCATCCGGTGCTAAAAACCGCACAAGTAGAAGCCACAATTTGCCGTATGAATGCTGAATAAGCACTTACCACAACAGATCAGCCCAAAGATCAGCCAGAGAACGCCCGTCAGCACGAAGCCATCGATGAAGAAGACGACTCCAGTGTAGATTACAGAAATCAACAGGCCAATGGCAATCATAATGCCCAGCACCACCCAAGGAACCATCAGATAATGATTTCGCTATAAATATCAATTTAAATATATGTGTTTAACCGCAGTTGGTGATTATAGCAGAATTATAGTACTACCTTGAGCACACCAACAATCATGAGCAATGATATTAATATCGTCATGCATAGATTTATCACGAGTATGATTTTAACAATATCATTTGGTATAAAGTCAAAGATAATTGTCTTGAAATGCACTCGCGTCGTGAATATCACAACTATCGTGATTATGGATAGTATAATGGCCAAGGCGCCGGATATAACAGATCCATTCCTTGTCGACTGACACAGGCAGCAGGAGCCAACGAGTGGTTTCGGCATTTTGTATGAGATTTATAACTGGAAATAAATGAAGCAATTTATTAATATAATATGTAAAATATAGTATGCAAATTGACAAAGATTTTCAATATAACAATATTATTTTTAGTAGAAAGAGTTTTTGAGAAAAATAAAGGCAGGTTATAAAAAAAAGCAGTCGTAAATTTTTAAAAGTAATCAAATAAACGACAAAGTTCGCCGAACTGTTTGCTGGCATCATATAAATAAATGAAATAGTGTTGCAAGTTTTAGCTGCATTACTAGTACACCATTTGTTGTGGCACTAAGATTATGTAATCTGTGACGTCAGTAGAGCAACTACTGCTTATTTAGCTTTCTAGACTTGTGTTTTGCCTACCTTGACTCCGTTGGCTATGGCAAAAGATAAAGAAAAACGGATTTCTGTGACGTCAACCAACGTTAGCACATTTGGTCAGCGCCAAATTGTTTATAAAACAAATCCAGTTTAAATATAGAAAAAGCAAAATCACAAAGGCAAAATATTCAAATTTGATTTTGCCAAACACACAGTAAATACATACATATATGTATACGTATGGATGTGTGTGTTTATACATCAGATTGTTAAATATAGCTATGAAATAAATCAGCGAATTGAATCATCAACAACAGCTGAGCAGCGCTTACACTGCTTTTTTCCGAGGAAACATGTTCGAAATTGGTTAGTTAAATCAATTGAACAGCGCCAACTTCCCTGCAGGAGTTTCGAAAGCTGATATCATCCACATGAGGCACACACACTCATGTAAGCCATGCCTCATTGCATGCTGCCTACGGGCATTGTCATTAAATTAATCAAACGCTTAACATGCAACACCGACAACGGCGCAGCTCCAATTTAATGTTGGCACATGCAAATTTCAGCCGGTTTGTATCCATCTATCTATCAGATGCATATACAGCTCGATCGTGCTAGCTAACAAGTTTGGACCTGGGGCAATGCAAAGCTGATGAGATAATCACACGCCAAAATGTCTTGTCAAACATGGGAAACACTTTACAACAGTCGCCTTATCCAAAAAATCACATTCAAGAAATTTAACTTCGCTTCTTTCGCAGTTGGATATCTGTAAAAATCACTTTTTATGGCTGGCCGTTAAATGAAACAAAGCAAATTTCCGTTTGCGTTTCAATTTGTTCGCACCTCACAAAAATTAAAATAAAAATCAAAACAAAGCTTAAATTGTACAAATAAAAGCTCAACCAACAAAAGAGGAAGTTGCTCAAAGTTTGTAAACTATTTAATACGCTGCCATGGAAAATTGGTTAAAGAAAACTAAAATGGGCCTTGGCATAGGCATCAAATTGTTAAATTCTATATAAACAAATCGTATATTAACATTGTTGACATTGAAATAAAAATAGCTCAGTTAGAATTGTTGATGCAAGTTATTTCCTTCTCTTTGATACCGTTAATAAACTAACAAAAATTGCACAAAGCGAACAAAGCAAAAAGCGCTTAGCAAAGATGTGAAAATGATCTTGACGGACCAAAAGCAACAAACACACTAAACAAATTACGCAATTAATGCGGTTATTGCGGAGGGGGGAGTGTGGAGTGGTGAGTAGAGAGGTGAGCAAAGGGGTGAAGGCAGCAGTAAAATAGAATAGAATAGGAGAGTAAACTTTTTAGTGAGTACTACTCAAGCAAGTTGTGCTTTAGCTGGGCAAACACACACATACACACACAGATACATGTGCATTTGAAGTGAGATTGGTGAGCGGGCTTTGAATTTAAGCAGACATATGGCGCGTTTTTGACGCGTTTCGCTGGCGTCTTTCAGTTGTTGTGTGTAATATCGTGAATAATTTGAAAACTAGCTGCGCAGTTCGGCCGCAGAACATCTAGGTCTTCCCTCTCCAGTTACAAAAAACGCATAAGTTGTTCATATCTATTGTCATATGATAGGCCGGCCTGTGTGGCAAGAGATTGCTCTGAGTGTGGCAAGTAAGACTGTACAACACTTGAAGCTCTCGATGCGGCCAATTAGCTTTGTCACTGTGAGGCAACCCACATTCACAGCAATAGTGGAATGCCAACTATGCCACGTACACGTATCTACGAGTATGCATGTGTATATCTGTGTGGGTGTCTGCTTGACTAAGTGCCCTCGAATGTGACATGCACACAACGTTTAAAGTTGTTTTCTTGGCCAGTTTCAGCTGAAAGCCATCTGCCAATAGACCATGTAATAACCACATTAATATCTAATGATGACGTTAACTTCCGCTTGCATACAATTACCATGTGCGTTGGTCATAAACAGCTCACAAATAAAAGCGAGAAAAAAAAAGCTCAGAGTCAAGTTCAAGCGAATTCGTTGGCGGACAAAAGAGCGCGCGGTATGAACGCGTCTTGCTAGCGACTAGCGAATGAAGAATTTCCGGCTGACAGCTGCTCTCAGTCAGTCAGTCAGTCAGTCCATGCGATTATTATGTGTGGGCTCCAGTTGGAAAGTGTTTGCGTTTGTCAAGTGCAACTGGTTGCGATTGTCATTGCAGCTTGTTGCATGCATGTGTGTGGGCGCCGCAACGAAAACACCGGTAAATGTCGAAATTTGTGAAAGGTTCGCCAGATAAAAGTGCTTAAAAAGAGTTCAAGTTAACTTGAATTTGGATAAGAGAGAAAAAGGAAATATTTGAGTCTTTTCAGCTTATGCAGCTACCGAAACAATTAAGTTTTTGTGTAAGTAGATGGAAAGATACCGTTATAGCGGCAGCTGTCGTTAATATTCACTTTTAATCTCTAACAACTCAGGCTACGCATTAATAAATTAACATATTCAGCAATTGAGTTGTAAATTTCATTTCTTATGTATATAAGGGACAGCTTAAGTTTTGAATGGCAACAACGATTTCCCAAATAAATTATTTTTAATTGTCAACTTTAATTATGTGTTTTCGAGACCCATCTTGCAATTGAGTGGTTTCATATCAACAAATTTAATTTTGATTAAAAGATTTGTTAACTGTTAAATAATGACTTATAAGATTACCATATACTCAACAAGTTGCTCTTGACAAGATAACCCGATTGGAAGATACCTTGAACCCTAACTGAGCTATTAAAAATAAAACAAGCTTGCTGACATCAGCTTTTACAGTACGAAAATTTGTATTAAGCTGTATTTCTTGTGCGATCTAAATGAAACTCAGTTGCTCAGTAGTATATATAGGAAGGTTATATCTGTGCAATTGCAGCTTCTGTTGTTTTCAGAAATCGATTTATATCGATATTTGCGAAACGTACACAGTTATCGATCAAATTGAATCAGATTGATCTGTGTATGGCAGACCTGAAAATATATTTTCCAAATTTGTCTTACACTCATATGAAAGGACATGGCTATATCAGCTTGGCTGTAGATGCTGATCAAGAAAATATATTTTTTTGAGTCGCAGATTCTTTTTCCTGCTTGTTACATACTTTTGCACAACTTGAATATTTACCCTGTTTTATTGTGCTCAGGGTTTAATGACATGATCTTTCACATGACGCATATCTTAGCCATGATTCAAGACTATTTCAAAATAAAGCTTGAGGATGACTCAATCAACATTTATTTGAGTTAAACATTTCAAACGTTTATTAATGTACAAATTTCTATCTGATTTATTGCTATATATTATAATTATTCTATACAGCATTAATATACATTTCATAACTGTTTCGTTTGTGTTGAGCCGTAATTCAAAGACCAACCAACATGTTGACACTTTCTATAACAATTCATGTAACAATTTATGTTACAAATTATAACAAAAAAATAATAATAATACATAAATTAATGAAATCATGACCTATTTGTTTAACGAATAAACAAAGACTAACCGCAGTCATATTGAAAATATTGTCAGTATAAATCATGTCAACTGATCTGATTTTTGAAATTCAGCGGGCATAGACAAGAAAACCAAAAAAAAAAAACAAAGAAATAAAAACCCAAAATCCAATTGCGAAGGCGTCAAAAGTTGGCCACTTCAACGAGCCAGCCAGCCAGAGGCAGAGACAATTTGCTTGTGCAGCGAGCACGTGTTTAGGTTTTGTATCTTTGAGATACCTGCATTCATGTATCTCACATTTATCATTTCAGCTTTGAGCATTTAGCGTGTGCCGGGCGCCAATTGTTTACAGCTCTCTTTGTTGATTGAACTGAATCTTTTTGCTAAACTCTTGTTTCATACAATTTGTTTGCGCATCGACGCGTAATTAAATTTGACATTTTTTGTGCTACTTTTGGCGCGCCACAAATGTAAAACCACAAAAAGTAGTTTTACAAAAGCTAATTGTCTCTTTTGTTGGAGCTGAAAATTACTCAATCTGTGATCGGTGCGAGCCGTGATCTGATCTGGCTAGTGGGAGCACATGTCTCCATACGCTGAGCCCGGACAAACCGGTCAAAAATCGTTCTGCCAAATTTGACAAGTTTAAAGCACGCGGCTTTTACAAAAACTTGAATTGAGAGTTTTTTGTTTTATTCACTGAACCCATTCACAATGGTTAAAAAGGGTATAATAGTTTTGTGCAAAAGTGTGTAACACGCACAAGGAAGCATCTCCGGTTCTTCGTAAAGGTCAACAGCCTAGCCGATATAGCCATGTATGACTTCAAATTTGGATCAGGTTTATTTCCTTTTATAGGTGGATGCAATGATCGATACATATGATTTTTGATTTAATTTTACATATTAGTGATCAAATGTAAAATGTTCATCAAGATCAGTGAAGAACCAGCCAAGTTAATATCCCAAACGTATTCTCACATCGATCTCATTACTAACATCAGTACCTGTGCTTGCCATAAGAACTGAGAGTACTTCCTCACCTGTTTACAAAGCTTTTTGCTGGGTTGTTGGCATTTCATAGTTGAGCTCTCTCGCCTACAGCATTCTTACCTGTTTACATATACAAGCCAAGAAAAAACTAGAAACCCTTTCCGATACATATTGTTTTTGGTTATATTTATTTTTTTTGCTGACCCAGAAGCTTATTGATGCCTTCGAATCGAAATTGACTATCCATAGAAGGCACAGACCTTTCTAGCTAGAGTATTTTAGTATTTACATAACATTTAGCAACAGTGCTTAAGGTATCTCATAGTCGAACTACCTCACCCACAGCATTCATACTTGTTTTTTTAGCGTCTGGCTTTTGGGAATGATAAAATTTGCTATATACGTTTATTGTTTGTTAGTCTTTCCGCTTGTTGTTGCTGTTGATTTTGCCACGGCTTTCAATCACTTGAGTTGGTAAATGCCACAAGTATAAATCAATTAAAGTTGTTGCAGCTGCAACGCTCAATTGCCGCCTTTGAAGTTGCTGGGTGAATGGACGCCTTTTTCTCACTGAATGCTTTCGCAATTTTCAACTTTTAGCTCAAGCACATGGCGCTATTTATCTATGAGATACTATCTTTTGCTCTATTCTATATTCTATTATAATCTTTTTTATATGATGCTTATCGTCAGAGTCCGCTGTCAACAGCCTGATGGTCATGGATCAGACATTGAACGCGTTCAACAACTAAATCGCATTCAGTTCGCTTGGATTTTCCTTTCGCCAAAGCGAAAGTGAGAAAATAATAAAAAAAAAAAATATATTAAAAAAATTTGCCATCAAAATGATTCATTTGAGCAACAAACAAAACGCACAAATACAAAATTGTTTATAAATAGATGACAAGGTCGCGAGAGTTGTGCTCTCTCAAATCTAGAAATCGAAATATGCTTTTTGTCGGACAGTCAGCTAACTGAGAGGTGTAATTAAAGGGAATTATTTGATACAAGGTGATTTAAGAAATTCTTAAATGTTGTTAACATCAATTTTTACTGTGTCGATAAACAAAACAGCAAAAGAAATTGATGCAAACACTCAAATGTTTTGTCTCCCCTTTATTTAACCCTAATGTGCATCCATCTATGGGATATACTCGTCCCTTACAAGATGTTTGCGTCCCACTGTGCCACATTTAACGCCCACTGTGGCGTACGTAGGTGTGTGTGACTGCCTCATTTATGGGTCTAGAACATTTTTCTAGAAATGTATTCCATTTTGTGTTGTGCTATTTTATCTTATTGCCGACCGCCTGATTGCCTTGTAAATCTTAACCTTCACGTTTTGTTGCTCTTTCTTTTTGGCATTTTGACGATATACTCATTAAATTTAAAGTTCGAATAGGGTGTATTCATACGATATAATCTGGGATATATTTATCATTGAATATATATATGTACATATGCATATATTTTTGTGTGTTATATTTTTTCGCACAAATTCCAAAGAAAATTTGCTTGAAAGAGAAGTGTAAATTTCTTGAGCACTTTTTGAGTATATACACTTAAAAAAAATTACCCTAACAGCTAGAAACATTTTCTATACATTTCTGAATAATAAGCTGAGTCAACTTATCCACACTCGGATCAATTTATTCCCTGAGTGTATATATACATATGTATAGTTTTCTTCTGCGCTCTTGAGTTTAATTTATTGTTCATTTTAATTGCTTTTAATGTCAAAGCGTCATTGAACTCCACTGGGAACTCAATGAGGCGTTTCTATTGCACGAATGTCGATCACATTTATGTATAAATATATATACATATTTGCTTTGTATCCTTAGGAATAGTAATTCAACACATACGAAACAGGTGCTTCAAAAGCATGTTTAATAATTGGCTCAACTTTATTCGCAGCTCGTCCCCTCAGGTTGGGCTTGAACATGATTTTTATTGGGCTTCGCTGACTGGCATGGCTAAAAAGTGGACCGCCGATCGCTTGTTGCTCTTTTGTTCTGTATGTTTTGGCCCACAAAGTTATTACTTTTGCGCATGTTACGTATACGTCATGTCCACGCAGTGAAGTGTGTCAAAATGTTCTACACGAATGAATGCAATTTGTAGATTCCAAAATGTTGTTTAAGCAATTGTTTTATTTGCAATTCGCCTGCCCAAAAAAATGAAAATACAAATTCAACTTTGCAAATTCAATGTCAACAGATGATGAAGCTGACATCATGCCGGTGAATGTGCAATGAAGCAACCAGCTAAGGAATGACTATATATATACATATATTTATATATGCATATCTGTGTGTGCATGTGTAGACATGTCTATATGGAGCGCAATTGCAAAAGCAAAAAATGTAAAAACAAACAAACGGTTTTGTTTTGCTTGTAATTTTTCATCAATGCCGTCAACAAATTGGGTCAGCAGCCGTTGGATATGTGTATGTAAGAAGGCTGTGCGAACATATCCCAAAAAAGGGTAGTCAAAACAAACAGTAGCTGTTATAGTTAATTGTTGGCTCCTCCTTTGGTTTGTTTGGCATATTAATCATAATTGGTTTTAGGCTGTTGCGTTCAGGCGCTCAGAAATTTGCTGAGCTTTGAGACGCAGATGTTGTCGTCAAGTGGTGATGATCATCATTTGAATATTGAAAACGACAGCAACAACAACAAAGACAGCTGAATGAAATTGAATATATTTTGTATAAAAAATAGAAAAAAATAATAATAAAACAACACACGACAGCGACTGCGACTGCGAATTGTGACTGTCAACGGCAGATCGCCTCTGACTTGTAAGGGGTGAGGGGTGAGCTATTGGGGAACTGGGAAGTCGGCTAGCTGCTCCTCTGCCAGCTAAAAAGCTGCACGCCTGTTATTTCAATTTCGCGGCGATCGTTTATCACTCGATTTGCATTTGGCGTTCAATCTCAATCAGTCGATCGACAGGCTGCCCAGACACAGTAAATTCAAATTGCAGTTGCATTCGTTTGTTTGCCAATTTGAATTGTTGATAATGTCAGCAGACTCTTGGCATTTGCATTAGCATTTCTTTCCGTCAATATGTCGGCAGTTAGCCAATTTCACTTACACTTTCTACTTTGACGCACAATTCACCCTTTTTTTTGTTGTTGTTTCTTTTTAACGATAATTGATTGAATGTTTCAGAAAGAATTTTATTACTCGCGACTTTTGGCACGGTTTCGCGGCGCGCGTTTTGCGTTGTGTTTGCGGCGAGTTTCACGTAGCGACTGAAAACGCGCGTCGCACTCGAGAGTCGCTCGCATCGAGAGTCGCGATCGTTGGCAGCAGACAGCAGCGAACGCTCTCAGCTAGCTGCTGCTGGGCTGCTGCGACGCTGACGCTGACGGGGACAGCGACTGCGACTGCGACGGTAACAGCGACAGCGACAGCGACTGCGTTGATTAAGTTTTCTAAAGTTCTAAGACCTAAAAGGTTATTTGTTGTTGCTCAAGCTTTCGTCGCTGAGAAGCTTTCTCTGCTGCGCAAGCTTGTTAATTTAGCAAACCTGTTATTGTTTTTTACTTTTTGCGCGGCACAAACTTATCAAACAAATGAAGTAAACTAACATTGGGGGACCCTTGTTAGCTTTGTGCGATATCAGTTACAACATTTTGCACTAGCAAACCGAGCAAATCATTAAAAGTTGCTCATTACTTGGGCAGCAGCAACTGGTCATCATCGATGTTATTGTTATTGTTGTTGCTGCTGCTGTTGTTGTTGTTGCATTTCCAAGAAGCCTACTCCACTTCAGCTAGCTGCAGTTCCATTACCAGTCTCCGAGTTGGCATTGGCATCCGTATCCATCCCATGGATCCATGCGGCTACGACTAGTCATTTAAGATACGCGCCACAGATATGATGCCACAACACGCTCGCCTGTCGCCCATTTTTGGTTAGTTTGGCCTCTTTGCCAGTTAGTTGTTTATATTTCTCTTTTTTTTTTCTTTTTTGCTTTTGGGCATTTCACCTATGTACGTACAAAATGGTAAATGCTAGATTCAACTTATTGGCAGTTGGGTTCCTTTTGGCTCAGGCGAGAGAGTTTCTGCTTGTGGCCAGTTTGTTGCCACTTTCATAAATACATTTACCGAATTATTTATGTCGCTGTTGATTCCCATTTCTTATAAGTAATTTTTTAATTTTGACAAATTAGTCTGTTTGCATTCCACGATGAATAACATACGAAACTATATACTCGATAAATATATATGTGTAGTCAACTCAAAGTCAACCGTTTTTCTTGTTTTATTTTTCCTACTTTGTTTTCTGACCTACAAATTATCCATTGTATGCAAATTTGTGCTTAGCATTGGGTCGGAAAAGAAAATCGCCTATAAAGTTCAACGAGGAGCATTGATGGTGAATGTCTATCGAATTATACCCCGTACGGGTATAATATGTTGGCTTTCACACAATTAGTTTATAATTGATCAATATAAATAAATAATATATGTAATTTTTCATAAAATGTACTCCTTTCTACGTTGTTTGTTATTTGTGAATGGCAATGCAAAAAGGTCTACATTCTATTATAATATCCAGTATTGAAGTCATATATGTCATATAGGTAAGGTTTCCTTTACTCATAAAAACACTTAATTGAAAATCCTTACTTGTTAAAATTCAGAAATTTTGTATGAGTAACAGGAATATTTTGAAGACCATATGATTTTAATATTAAAGAATAGTATAAATAACTAAAGCAAACACACCGATAGTTGGATAGCAAACTGATCCCCAGTAAACCTTACATATAAAATACAATTTTTGTCTACAGTCTTATAAATCCCAGTCGTAAATTTATCAATCTAATTAGTAACTTTAAAGTCTGATTAAATATTTGAATATCTTATCTGACGAAAAGTGAGGCCCACAACATAAGAGGGTGGCAGATAATTAGAAGGTATACGAAGGTACACATACTCGTAGATCTAGTTAGTTTATTTTTTGAATGCAATTTCAATCCGATTTTCTCTCTCGACCACTTAATATCAATTTAAGAGCTATTGTTTTACTTAGGTACAAAATTACAAAATTACAATACACAATTATTTAGCGATATATATTTTGGTAGTTTTGGCTGTATATTGTTTCATATATGTTTTATTTGAAAATTTATATATTGCACACAGAAAATAATTTAGTCAGGTAAATATAGAAAAATCATATAGAAAACTGTTTACTAGTGTTGCATAACATTTAAGAAAACGAGACTTTATCTGTTGGGATGCCTAGCTATTAATAATCGTTCACTTTTTTTTAGTTGTAGCGCAATTTAACCAATTGATTTACATTGACTAATCCAGGAGTCGACCAATTTGTAGATCGCCGGATTGCGACTGTTGCTTGTGCTGTGATCTTGTTTGCTTTATATATATCTGCCTATGCCTAACGAAACTGTTTGAGTGGCCCTACGACGACTGCACGGATTTGTGTGTACGCTGGCTCTTCTAGCTGATGGATGTCTGTAAACTGGAATTAACCTCTTCTTCTTCCACTTCTCTATTTACTTTTGGCAGCAGCAGCAGCTGCAGCAGCATCTTCCTTTTTCTTTTGCTTCTCCCGCATCACATCAGCGTCCCTGCAAATTGAGTGTGCAATTGAGAAATTGGTTTTTTAATTTTAGTTTTCCATTTTCTATTTACCTGGCTTTACGTTGCTCCACGGTGAGGTCATCGGTTCGCTTACCTCTGGTCTGATCGGCCAGCTTCTTTTGGTTCTTGGCGCGGGCCAGGTCTCGTTGATTGCCGCCTGTCGTGTGGAGTACAAAGAAACTAATTATTTCATTTGCATGCAATTGATATTTAATAATAATAAAATTAAATTATCCTGCATTTGAACTTGCGCCAGTCTAGTTTCATATTGTCCCTAGACTGGCCAAAATCAGCATGTGAAATGTAGGTTAGAAGTAAATACGCCGTCTTGAGTAAACTCAATTGTAGTTGCAGTTGCAGGTAAGGCAACATCCCAAAATATAATTTTTAATTTGCTTTAAATCAATTTAAGTGTTTTTCCTTTGACTTGGATTTTATAGATTTGATGAAGCTGATTCATTACTCATCTCTTACTAAGTGTACAATGAACAAACGAACAACAAAGAAATCCTAAATCGCTCAGTCCGAGTTCTGTTCACTTACGTGTCATTCTGTGTGCTCCTTGTTGGGCAGCTCCTTTGTTTATATAATTTTGATCCAAGTGTTAAATATTGTTTGTCCCTTTCAATAACAATTTTTTTGTTTTATATTTGCTGTCTTACAGCCAAACGTCAGGAGCAGTGTGAGGCAGTTTCGATACTAAGTTCATTTTTCTGGAATTTATCAGTGAAATATCGTTACTGATTGCCTATCGTCCACCTATCGATGTTTATAATAATAAATAATAAATAGTAAATAGATTACACAGTAATATTAAATAGTAATAATAAAAAAATATATAAATGTGAATTCATAAGTAGTTGTTAAAATTTTATTGAAATTCCTCAAATTGCGATATTTATGATTGAAGCCCTGAGTGTTGAGAGATGCGGAATAGAACAAAGGCATTGCCAGCATTAAGCAAAGTCATTTACCGTTCATCTAGTCGCGCGCTGAATTTTTGTAGTAGGCAAAAATTTCATTCTTAGTGTCTTGGATCGTTTCGCTCAGCATGGACGAGTTGACGGACTTTTTCGATCTTTCGAAGGATTTCAATCGCGGCCCTATGCCAAAAGGCTGTATAAGTAGTGACCCCAATGCATACACAACAGCATCTAGCGACTCAAAGCCGGTCAAACGAGAGATAATCGGCAAGGAATATGTCAATGAAATTGTGGAAAAGGAGCGTAAACTCATGGACAAAGTAAGCTACACATACTAATTCTGCTGTAACGGCACATTTGCACTGGTGTGTGCGTGAGTGAGACAGAGAGTTTGTTTGTAATCCGAGATGTGCTTTGATTATATTTTACTAAACAGCTCGGCGATGGGCAAAGCAATTTCGATGGACTGGAGAGCGATGATGATGAAATGGAATTGGATGAAGCGCCCGCTGTGCGCTCAGATGAAGCTTTCTACGAAAAATATCGTTTCGATTTAAATCGCAATCGATCCCTGCCAATTTATGCGCAGCGCGAACAGATAATGAAGACCATCAGAGAGAATCCGGTTGTCATATTAACAGGGGAAACGGGCTGCGGAAAAACGACACAGGTGAGTTTTACAGTTAACATTTCATCTGTATGCAGAAAATTTTATCAGCTGGTTTTATTATGATTATGTTTTAAAATTTAATCTTTATTTAGAGTTTAAAAACTAATCTTAAAATATCAGGTCTCTAATCACGTCCTCTGGCAATTTGCGCTTGAATACTGTCGCCGCGGACATGCGTCGATCGTGTTGTTCAGTCGATGACTTTTCCTCTTCCATTTCCGTGTCCTCATCCTCTTGCTCCGTATCCAGTGTTTCGTTTTCTTTCGTTTTCTTGGCGTCATTCCACATGGCTTTCTGTCGAATGCGCTTTCGCACATTCAGTTGATCCGAGCTGCCACCGGAGGAGGTTGTCGGCTGCTCTAAGTCCGCGAGCTGATCGCATAGCTCGACAAACACGTCGCGCAGCTGGCTGAAGATGTTTGTGGCCGGGAACGAAGCACGATGTGGTTCCATTTGCTTGTTGTATTCCGCCTCCAGCTGGCAAGCGGACTGCGCTTCATGCGCCAATTCCGCAGAGCTGTGCAGCTCCTCAGTGATGCTGACGTCGCACAGTTTCAGTTGGTGCTTTAAAAGCATCGTTTTATGGTTGCTTTTCTGCGATTCTTTAAAGCTACCCAAGCTGTCGTAAGCGGCCAGGGCATCCAATGCCTGACAGTAGTCCAATGCCGTATAGCGAAACGCCTGAACCTGAACCAGTCGCCAGAATACGTAGCTCACCTGCTGCGTATCCTTTCGTTCCGGTTCCACTCGACGCAGCTGCTCTACATAGCCGGTCAGGCACTGCCATGTCTTTTGGGAAACTTCGATTTTGATAAAGTGCTCCGTCGGCTGTTTGTTGTAAATCGCATACAACAGATATATGGCACCAATGCGCTGGGCGCGGGTCGCTTCAAAGGCATCGCCGCTGGTGCGACGGTTGCATGCAATTCGCTTGGCCACATGCAGTGCCGCCATTGTCGTATCGATTACTTCGATGTAGTTCGTTTGCGCCGAATAGATGTGCTGCATTTGCAACGCATGCCACGTTTCGCAGAACAGCTCAAATTTGGCATCCTGGCAGGCGGAGCCGGCTACAGCATTGTCAAATCGCTGCAACAGCTGCCAACAGTCGCCGTAAACAATTGTCTCCATGCTTTATGTGTTCTCTGTGTTTTTCTTTGCTTATCTCCATGCCGCCTGCGATTAAGTGCATATCGATAAATCGGCAACGTTCGGATGGCACCATTCAGTATCGATATTTGCGGCCGCTATTTCCATTCAAGTTAAGTTAAGTTAAGTCCTGTTGCGCATGCAATAAGCTATTTTATTTAAATTGTCAGCATTGAAACGAACTTTCAATTTTTTATATGAAGTTAAAATCAGTTATTGCCATTTCGCATTTGTCTTTGCATTACGCAGCGTTGCCAACTGTATTGAAATGTTGTTCACTTTTTATTCGCCAGGTGCCGCAGTACATTCTGGACGAGGCTTTTAAAAGGCGCGAATTTTGTAATATTGTTGTGACACAGCCACGTCGCATTGCTGCCATTTCGATTGCGAATCGGGTTTGCCAGGAGCGACGATGGGAACCGGGCACCGTGTGCAGCTACCAGGTTGGCCTGCACAAGCAGTCTGATCTGGCTGACACGCGTCTCTTGTACTGTACCACTGGAGTTCTGCTGAACAATCTGATTCGGCTGAAGACGTTGACCCACTATACGCACATTGTGCTGGATGAGGTGCACGATCGGGATCAGGATATGGATTTCCTACTAATTGTGGTGCGACGACTGCTGGCACTCAATTCACGACATGTCAAAGTCATTCTGATGTCGGCGACAATCGATACACGCGAGTTTTGCAAGTATTTCGCCAGCAACAAATCGATCCCACCGGTTGTGACCGGCAACCATGAACGCAAGTTTCCACTTGTCAAGTACTATCGCGATCAACTGAAGTACATCAACTGTAGGAGTGAGCAGCAGCAGCGGGAACCAGGCATAAGCGGTGAGGACTACAACGATGCCGTCAAAATCCTATTGGTCATCGATAATATGGAACGAAAGGCAGTGGGTCAATCCGAACAGTCCTACGAGGAGGCAAAGCGCACGGGCTCCGTGCTCATCTTTCTGCCGGGCGTCAATGAGATCGATACGATGGCCGAGCACATCATCAGCGTCACGGAGGAGACGTAAGTTATTCTCAGATCTTCCCTAAAAGACGTTATCAGATCAATCGATTTTTTCAACCAGTCCCAGCATGAAAATTACGATTGTGCGCTGCCATTCGCTGATGTCCGATTCGCAGAATGATGTCTTTCAGCCGCCGCTGCCTGGCCATCGCAAGGTCATACTGACCACCAATATTGCGGAGAGCTCCATAACTGTGCCAGATGTATCCTATGTAATTGACTTTTGTCTCGCCAAGGTGATGCACGTTGATACGGCCACCAATTTCAGCTGCCTGCGCCTGGAATGGGCATCCAAGGTGAATTGCCGTCAGCGTGCTGGGCGTGTTGGTCGCATACGCAGCGGTCGAGTTTATCGCATGGTTACCAAGGCTTTTTATTTGGAGGAGATGCAAGAGTTTGGCATACCCGAAATGTTGCGTGCGCCACTGCAGAGATCGGTGCTGAAGGCCAAGGAGCTTGACATGGGTGGACCAAGTGAGATTTTAGCACTTGCCATGTCGCCGCCAAATCTCTCGGATATCCATAACTCTGTGTTGCAGCTGAAGGAGGTGGGCGCCCTTTACACAACGGTCAATGGCGTCTACGCGCAGCTGGACGGCGATCTCACCTTTTGGGGCACAATGATGTCACGATTCCCGCTGGACGTGCGCCTCAGTCGCCTTGTCATACTTGGATACATTTTCAATTGCTTGGACGAGGCGATTGTTATTGGTGAGTGACTAGCTTCAAAATATATTGTGGTAAATATAGAAATGTTGAATTTTTAGCTGCTGGCTTGACTGTGCGCTCTTTGTATTTCTCGGGGCACCGTCGGGGCACAAGCGATGGATTTTGGATGCACTACATTTTTGCCGATGGTTCCGGTTCCGATTTGGTTGCCATTTGGCGTCTGTATAAAGTAAGCAGCAGCGGCAGTTGATAGACAAAACGAGCCATTAACTATTGAATTTGCAGCTCTATGTGACCATGTGCCAGAATCGTCCGAAGGTGGAGTCGGACGTGCAGTGGGCACGTCGCTACAATGTCAACTTGCGTTCGCTGAAGGAGATGTATTTGTTGGTTCAGGAGTTGCAAAACCGCTGCGAGTCCCTTAATCTGGTGTCGCTGCCCGTTGGGTCCAGCCAAATGTGGACTGATCGCGAGAAATCGATCGTTTTGAAAGTGATCATTGCTGGCGCCTTCTATCCCAATTATTTTACGCGCAGCGACAAAACGATGCCGGATTATGATCGCAGCGTGTATCAGTCCATTTGTGGCAACGATCCGTGCCGCACCGTCTACTTCACGCAGTTTTCGCCGCGTTACATGGGCGAATTGTATACGCGGCGTGTTAAGGAACTTTTTCTCGAGGCGAGAATTCCACCAGAGAAAATCGATGTCACCTTTCAGCATGGCTCCGAGAAGATATTTGTTACGTTCAAGACCGACGACGATGATAACATGAACACCACAGATATGGAACAGGTTCCGGGTCGCGTCACCACCAATGTCTACAAAGCCATTCTGATGCGTCTCAATAATCCAAATCGTTCGCTGCGCGTCATGGAGTAAGTTTCGACAACATAATCTAAGCACATTCAGAAAAAGTAACTAATATTATTTTTTTTATATTGCAGTCAAAGCTGCGCCCTGAAGTATGTCCAACAGCATAATATCGGTGTGGTCCAGGAGTGCAAATGGGTTCCGCCTTCCAAGCAATGGAATGTGGAGTTGCTCTCGTTGCCATCGGTCTTTGACAAGAAGATCACAGGCATCATCACTTGTGTGAGCATAGTTTTCAAACCTAGAGTTACCAAAAGTAGTTTGTTTTATAATTGCTAATCACAGCTCGAAATTAGGTTTTGATTCTCCCAAATCAGAAAATTAACAAAATAATCAGTTAACAAATCAGTTATTGGGAACAGAGTATTGTGTTTAAATAACCACAATTTTAATAATTTTGTGGTTAATTATTATAGGAGTTTTTTTTTCTGATATTTAGGAGCAGTATTTTAAGTAATACAGTCAACAATGAATCATTCAATCTTTATACACATCAGAATGCATGCATAGAAATCAAGCGAATATTTGAAGTACATAATCTAATATAAAGTCAGGGTTTGGAATTTATTTAATTCTATCATTAATTGTTACAGCAGTTTTTTGTTTTTAAATTTTTTGTGTAATATTGACAGTTTTACAGTTAACAATTAATCATGCTAATTTTCCGTTCCACAGATCGTCAACTGCGGCAAGTTCTACTTCCAGCCACGATTGCTGGCCGAGCGCATTGGAAGCATGACGGAGATATTCAATGCACCGCAGCAGCTTGGCTGCCACCTGCGGAATGCGAGCTCCATAACGAAGGGCCAGATGTTGCTGGCGAAACGTGGACGCATGTTTCAGCGTGCTGTGGTGCTGAAGGTGGAGCCGCAATCGAATTCGTTGCCCCAGTTTTTAGTGCGTTTCATTGATTACGGCGATCGGGCATTGCTGGCCATGGATCAGTTGCGTCTGATGCGGCCCGAACTGAGGCGCGAATTTGAGCAGTTGCCGCCGCGCATGTTTGAGTGCCGATTGGCACTAGTGCAGCCATCGTCGGTGATCAGCTGCAACAACCGCTGGCCCCAAAAGGCCAACGAAATGTTGAGCCAACAGGCCATTTGCGGTCCTCTCGAAATGGAGGTGTACTCGCTGGTGGACAACGTGGCCGCCGTCCTCATCTATACGCGCGACGGAGTGCTCAACGACAAACTGGTAGAGCACCAGTTGGCGCGACGTGCCGACGAGGATTACTTATCACGCAAGGATCACGACTACCGCATACGAAAGCAGGAGGCGAGCCATTATGTGTCAGCCGCTGAGCAACAGCATATCAACGAGGAGTATCTGCGCTTTGGCCAGATGCCACAGGATGTCGATTTAAAGCCACCGCCGCTGGATCAATGCACTACGATCATACGGCTGAGGGGACCATTTAGTCCGCTCGAGCACAACATCGATTCAATGATGCGTGATTGCATGTACAAGTCGGTGACCATTGAGAAG
Source organism: Drosophila nr. medialis 2 BK-2023a (assembly GCA_035044325.1). Taxonomy (NCBI): domain Eukaryota; kingdom Metazoa; phylum Arthropoda; class Insecta; order Diptera; family Drosophilidae; genus Drosophila; species Drosophila nr. medialis 2 BK-2023a. The sequence goes on from JAWNMH010000038.1 coordinate 556,050, forward strand.
GAGTCGGTGAACGCTGTTCTTTTGGATGCAGATCCGCAGGATCGGCACCATCAAATGATTGTCGCCTCCTCGATGGCCGAGGCGCAAAGCAATAACAATTTAATTGCTCGCGGCACAACAATGATGCCGAATATACATGGATTTGGTGCGCTTATGGCCATGCTCTTTTGCCCCACCATGCAGATCAAATGCAATCCGGAGCGTACGAAATATGTGTGTCTTTTGGCCGGCCTCGGCTTCAATCCGGACACTATGCAGCCGTATTTTGAAGAGCACGACATGGTCGTCAATTTGGATGTCGCCATAAACAAGGATGATATTCGTATTGTAATACAGAATCACACGTGTATTAAGTTTATCTCTTATCTTATCTTTCTCTCACATTTCAGATAAATCAAATGCGCTATGATATCGATACTATGTTCTTGAATTTCGATGCTAACGAATTCCCTGCGGTTGGTTTAAAGGATCGCCTTTTTATATTTCATCAATTGCGTTCTTTGCTTACTCGGTGTGTACGCAGTATAAAGTCCAACTTTAAATAGTATTTTAATGAACTGTATTTTCTTAGACTGCTTAGCAAGGATCGCAGCTTCATTGAACGAAACGTTTCGAATTCGGAAATCGTTTGGGAGGACATGTCTGACTTGGAGCCGCCAGCCACTCCGTATGGCAAACGTGCCATGTTTCCCATGCATGGCTCCTATGATCTGGAGAGCGAGAGCATGGACCATTTGCTGGCCTTACAGAAGAATTGCAGTGAACTGTACGACTGGCGCAAATTGTAAGTGTTCCATTATCTCAATGTGATTTTACAATTTCTAAATTCGCAATTCGTTTGCAGCGATGGATTTCTGCGGCCCCTCAAGTGCAGGCTGTGCAACGAAACGCTGGAGACTGTGACCCAGTTACGTTTGCATTTGCTAACCCAACTGCATCTCGATCGGGAGAAGCAAGTGGGCTGGAAACATCAGTAATAACTCAAACAGTTTTTCAGCCAGTTCTCGTGTAGATCAATTGACGCCGAGTCTGTGCCTTTGTCACACAGACTGACATTAAATAATTAGTGTATTATCTATATAAGTTTGACTTGAATTATCCGCCACAATTTGGCATTTTTTGTTTGAATATCGCAGAAGCGTTTCACTATTTGAAATTTAACAGTTTTCATTTCATTTCTACTGAAGTTTATGATTTTTCAACACATTCGATTTAAATAAATGAACATAATAATAAATCGTTTTGCAAATTGTTTTAATAAGTAGCCGAATGCATCATTTTTGAAGTGGCAGTGTGAATGGAATTTATTTCAAATTTTAAACCAATCACTTCTTAGTTATTTTTGGCTTTTGTTAAGAGTATGATTAAGTTAGTTTTGTTCAGAGCGCTGAGCTGTACATTTATTTGAGCTACGTTTTCGTGTTTTCGTCACTTGCATACTTTTATAAACATCATCCTTACGATACAACTACTTCAGATACACTCGCAGCAGGCGTCGGCTTTGGCGTTGGCGTGGGCGTCGGCGTCACGCTCGCATCCTGCTCGCAGAGCGTGTAGTTGTGCATGCGATTTAGGGGCTTGCTGCACAAACCGCACATCTGATGCTTGTAGACGCCATAGATCTCGAAATTGAAGATGTTGTACATGTCAAACTGAATGGTGGCGCCCAATTTGGTGCATTCGATGATCAGCAGATTTTGCTCGTTGAGTTCCACGCTGCAGCCGAAATGGTTTTTAATGAATCTGTGAATTGGTTTCAGCGCTTCAATACTTACCGGAAGGCATAGTCACTGTCGTCGATGGGCCATTGATATGGCTTGAGGCGCACATCATGCGGCGTCTGCGCTTGATTCACATAGATGAAGACGGGCTCCTCATCCAGCTGGCTGCTGTTGCCGGCACGCGATCGGAAATTGAAATAGTTTTGGCCAATGTGAACGCGTAGTCCGTAATTGCTGCCCAGGGTCTGGGCATTCGGCGAGGGTGTTAGGAACACAGCCATCTGGGGCTGTGGCGAACAATCGGCCACCAGCAGCGTCAGACAATCCGGCTGGGCGGCAATCTCGCCCAGATTAATTAGATAATCATCGAACGAATTTATCATGCCATTGATCACCGAACAGGAACGCCTAAAGCCCGAATCGTAGCTCAATTCGTGCGATGCATCAAACTTGGAGTCCAGCTTATACAGGAAGGGTATGTGATAGAAACGCCAAACGACTCCATTCACCTCCACAGTCCGCCAGAATTGATCATGCGGCGTGTGTATCGAAATATTAATCTGCTCATTCATGTGCAGGCTATCCACCTTATCGGTGGACAGAGCAGAGACCAAGTGATCGAGACGCGTGGACCACAGATCAAACCAGATGGGCATCTAAAATGAAGAGTGCAAAATTATTGTATTATTTTAGGATGTGCAAATATGGTAGACGATCTGCCTCCCAATCATCCTCTAATTTTATTACTAAATTAATTGTACACAAGTTAACAAGAGAAATTTATAAATTTGTTAATTAAAGCCAACATCAATCAGAATATAATAAACTTAAACTATCAAAATATAAAATATTCAAGAACCCATTAATCAACTTAGCCTTTTGTTTAAATAATTAATTAATTTATCAACTTACATTGTTAAACTTCAGATCCATGTCATATTGCGTTATGGATGTGAAGTTCTCAAAGTTGCTGCGCTTGCAATACTTCGATGTGGGTATGGGCGAAAACTTGAGCACCTCCTTGGGACAGAAGTCGGTGTCCGTGAGCGATATCTTATCCGAGCGAAGGAAGGCCCTTGCATGTTCCGACGGCTGTAGTTTATGTACATGTATAGCTTTAACCCATATACAAATTGTTGCAACTCATGTGGTACTTACGCCTGCGCGTGCCGCAAACTGCACCTTGGAGCCGTTGTCCGGGCATTCCCCATCTTCGGCAGCCAGGCCAAAGACCACATAGCCATTGAGTGTGTGTGGGCGCTTGGTGAAGACAAGCGGTTCGTATGTTAACTTGGAGCAGGCCTGCAATAGACAGCACAACAGAAAGTAAGCTCAAAAGTTGGCAAAGTCGCTTTCAAGTGCCTGCCAGTGACGAGCGCCAAGTGCGCTCCTTAGGCAACACCTGCACCCTGTATATACACTGTATACAAATACACTGCTGGTCACACTAATAGCAGCAGTGACTTGTCAAGTAGTAAACAGTATTTAAAATCAATAACTAACTAATAGAACTAATATAAAAGTTCAGATTTAGCTCTGTTCCTTTATTCACAAGTTTAAAAGAATTTCCTATGTTTTGTTTAAGAACAAAGTGGCAACATGTTGGTCAACAATAAGGAAAAGCAATTTTTAACCTTGTTGCAACTATTTTTATAGCTATATGTATTATATTGTGTGTATGTGTGTGTGTGTGTTTGTGTGTTTGTGTGTTAAGTAACGTTGTTGAGGCACTTGTTTTGGTTGCTTTTAGATGTGCGAGGCGAGGGTGGCGGCTCCGATTACCATGACAAAACAGTGGGGCATGCGACAACCACAACAACTGCGGCAACGATTAGCCTGCACATATCCTGGCTGGATAACTGTCTGGCGACGGCTCTGCCACACGCTGCATGTACTTCAGGCTGTCTGTCTGTCAGTGTGGTCTGTCTGCGTGCCACTTTATTATACAACAATACAATGCGGCAGGGGAACACGAGCTCAGTCTGCCTGCCACAATTGCTGTGCCACATTCACATTCCGGGGCAGGCCGGTGGGGGGGGCAGGCTTGGCGTTAAACGTAGTCAGTTTGATCAATATGTAGCAGGCAGGCGTTTTATTTGGAAAGCAGTCAGCCACAATACGCTTCAGACGCATTTCTCAATTCGTAAACTCAGCATAAAATTCAATTTTGTTTGTTTATTTTATTTCGTGAATAAAAAAATAAACAAAAAAAAATCGGAAGGCTCCTTTTTGTGTGCGTGGCAGCCGTTTGTCAGCTTGTTGGCATTTTGATTTCAAGCATTTATTTAGTTGTGCGTTTTTAAATTTTGGTTTATTTGAATTCGGTTCAGCAGATTGAAAATGACATCGGTAAGCCTTGGAGGGGGGAGGGGAATAATATCTTTAAGTTGTGAATGATTTGACTTTGCTCCTGCCCCAGATTGAATCAAAGCGTGTGCAATATCGCAAGTACCTGGAGCGTGCCGGTGTCATTGATGCACTCAGCAAGGCGCTCATCAAGCTCTACGAGGAGCAGAACAAGCCTGAAGATGCCATTCGGTTTGTGCGCAAATTCATGTGCGAAAGCTGCCCGGACGATGCTCAATACGATCTGATGAAGAATGACCTGGAGGAGGCAAAGACATCAATAGTTCGCTTGGAACAGGAATTGGAGCGCTTGCGTGGACAAATGTAAGTATTGAGAACGGAACGGGGAATACTCATTGGCGGCTTGTTGTTTTACAGCAAGAAATCACCGGAGGAGTACCAGGAGCTCACCTTGGATGGCTACAAATCGCTCATGGATGACGAGGAGCACATCAGCTCTCTGCTGCGTAAATATCTAACACCGGAACTGCTCGAGGAGTATATGCTGGTGACCACTGCATCGCCAGTGGATGCCTATCTATTTGATTGTGCCGTGTCCGGCTTCGAGCATCATGATTCGCATGTGGGCATCTATGCAGCAGATCCCGAGTCGTACGATGTGTTTGGCAAGCTATTCGATCCGATCATCAGGGAGTACCACGGCCTGGAGGAAAACGAAGGCGATGTGCTCCAAAAGGACATCGATTGGGGCAATGTCGATGAGATCGAGAATCTGGATGCGGAGCGCAAATATATACTGTCGGCACGTATACGGATTGCACGGAACATCGAAGGGTTGCCGTTCTTCCCCAAGCTGACGGAGAAGCAGCTCATCGAGGTGGAGGAGAAGGTGCGTGGCGCAACGGAAACATTGGATGGGGAGCTCATTGGCAGCTATCTAACCCTGGCCGATATCGATACCGAAACTCAACAGGAGATGGTCAAGCGACACATACTGTTCCAGCGTGGGGATCCATATCTGCAGACAGCTGGTTGCTATCGCTTTTGGCCCACCGGACGCGGTGTCTACCACAATCCCGCGGAGACATTTTTGATTTGGGTCAACGAGGAGGATCACTTGCGCATCATATCGATGGCACAGTGCGGCGATTTGGGCGATGTCTATCAGCGTCTCGTCAACGGCATTCTGGAGCTCGAGAAGAATCTAACGTTTGCGCGTCATGCCAGCTATGGCAATCTAAGCGCCTGTCCCACCAATCTGGGCACCACATTGCGCGCCTCAGTACACATCCGCCTGCCCCTGCTCAGCAAGAGCGAGGACCGACTGAGGACAATGGCCGATGAGCTGTCCCTGCAGATACGCGGCACTGGCGGTGAGCACACCGCCATCGAGGATGGCATCATGGATATATCGAACAAGCGCCGTTTAGGCTTCACCGAATTCGAGCTGGTCAAATCGCTGCAGGCTGGCATTGTGGCGCTTATCAATGCTGAGGAGGAGCTAGAGATAGCTGGACAGGAGGGCTAAGGACAAGTCGCACAAACATAATATCAAAAATATATATACACCAAATCCGGGGCATAAATTTATGTGCATGATGTACACAAGAGAATTTCCATGTCATGTCCAACCCCCAAAATGGATTAATGTTAAATAAAAATTAAATAAGATCTGGGTTTATCAAAATTTCCCTAAATTACTCTGTATCTGTAGCAAGGAATGGCTCACCTTCCAATCATCCTGGTCATCTTTGGAGTTGCGCTGCACCTTGCCCGTAACCTTGAACCAGTTGGACTTGGTTGATGTCTGCACATCCAACAGGACATCCCATTTGTGCATCGATTCCAAATTCTGTGTCTCATCCGCATGCTCCATTGTAAACCCGATCTTCTTGCCCTTCAATTCCGATGTCTTAAGTACGTCCTCAACGAATATGTTGCCATCAATCTAAAAACAATTGATCAAGCTTTTAATAGGGGTATTCTCTGGGCAATATACAACATATTTCCGAGTCTTCTTCAAATGAAATAAAACAAATCAAAAGTATTTTTCGCTAAGGCGCCAAAATCTGCTCAAAGTTTTCTTTTTGCTTCAATTCGTTTGAATTTCAAGAAATTTATATTATATATATGTATGTATATATATATATATATATATTAGGCTTACCCTTGTAGCATTCTCATTGTAGATCAGCAAGGTAAAGTTTCGATCATGTCCCAAGTGTATGGAGCTCAGTTGAGTAAAGCCAAAGATGTACATAATCAGACTGACGACCATGTTGCGAGAGAAGCCACTACAAAAGATTGGAATGTGAGAATTGGAAAGTATTGTTTTGTGGCAGTGGTTTACTTCTCTATGAACTCGGACTTGAGCAGCATGCCCCGAAATTTGATTATCTCATTCAGATTTATGTTGAGCTTCAGTTTGACGCCCAAGTCTGGAATGGCATAGCTAAAGGGCTGGAACTGCATGGAAAAGGAAAATATTTAAAGCAATTCGAATGGAGCACTTGAATTCAACAATATATATATATATATACCGCTTCGTTGCCGCGATCTGGATACATTATCTCCTCAAAGGGAGCCGCTGGTGTCTTTGTCATCAGGCCACGAGTTGTGGTCACAGCTCGCGACTTGAATGACAAGCCACTTGTCAGATTCTGGGGACGAGTGAAGGTGAAGCGAGGAGACCAGCCGCTCTCATTTAGGGTCAGCTCACTGCTGAACGGAATGTAGATGAGGAAGCCCTGCTCCCGATTGATCTCATGATCCAGATTGAGGAACGGATTATAGCTGCGACTGCGCACCGAGGCATACGACGAGTAGCGTGCATCGATCTCCAGTGTGTGCTTCGTGCTCGGCGGCGTTCGATGCTCCGTTATGTTGCCACGCAGCGATGTCAGCACCGTTGTCTGCAGCAGCACATCGGAAGAGGTGCCCAGCACCGTGGGCACCGAGTATTTGTTCATGAAGGGCCAGCGCACTGTCTGCATATTAATGTGGCTATCAGTGCGGATCAGCATTTGTATACGACCCAAAACTAATCAGGCGATTCAGAGAAATAGAACGAAATATGATTAGAAATATCTAAATATACATATGATACATTAGAAAGAATTTGCAATTAGTGATAGGAAATAATAAAAATATAATTTTTCTAGTTTTCTTGTTTTTAAGTCCAACTCAAACTCACTATTATCATAGGTCAGCTGCTGGAACATGCGCTGATTTAGATAGTAGGAGAGCACCGTTTTGCCCTCCATTTGCAGTATGAACTCAAAGTGCAGATTCCTTGAGTTCAGAATAGGGGCCTGGAGCATGGACAGCAGGGTCTTAATGCTCTTCAACGAGAAGGGCTCGATGCCATTGGCCTTGGACTGCAGCGTCTGCCAAATGGCATCCGGCAGACCGCGAGCCTTGATGTATAGCTGCAATGGGGCAATAATCGAATAAGTAATTAAAAATCCAAATGACTAGGATAAGTTGGTTGGCTAACGCACCGCAAGCTGACCCGTAAATTTGCCGAGGGCCTCGGAGTCAAATCTGAAGAATGCCACCACGGGCATATCGGACTTGGGATCGCCGACAAGGAAGGTCTGCAGCATGGCACCAATGCCGAACTTGGAGTCGCGATAATCGAATATGTAATTGCCGGTGACCCAATAGCGCGGCTCTGGCTTCTGGGGCAAATGGCGATGCATATAGGAAAGCAGGCGACGACTAAACAATGAATGAATATAATCAGCAAATGGGAATTGTAATCCAATAATTATTATTGATCTCTTACAGGTGCTGGTAGCATGGATATGTTGTCTCCGATATGCTGGTGACCGTTGTGCGATAATAGTTGATCAAGTGAGGATCTGGCTCGCTCAGGATGATCCGATGAATGCTGATCAGACGCGCCGCAGTCGGATTCGAGATTAGAAGCAAGGTGACGGCGGCAACCCGTAGCTCCAGGCTGGCATTGCGGGACTCAAAGATGGGCCAGTAGATCTCGTAGATGCGCTCAGGCCGCTTGTGGGCCAATGGCAGTGTTGTCCAGGCAGCCATAAATCTGAGATCCTCATTGTCGCCCGACTGCACAATGGGCTCCAGATAATTGGCCACATTGCCCACCTGCAAATTGCTGAGTCCCTGCAGGAACAACATCTTCTGCTCGTAGTCACGATCGTCTGTAAAAGTTTGAATCTTCTTTTAGACAAACGAATTCCTTGGAATAGAAGAAGAATTCCATTTCTTTGGATTTGTCAGCACTTACTCAAATACATATTGAAATACTTTTGCACATATTCCTCAAACTGATCCTTGTCAATGCCATTTGCCACATAGACGTTATAGACGAGGGTGGCAAAGCTCAGGATTGCTGCCTGCCGCACATCGGGACGATCGGGTCCGATGCTGAGGAAATCCTCGCACTCCTTCACCAGCTCCGCGGACAGCTCGAATATGTGAAAGGGCATTGAGATGAGCAGCTGGACAGCAATTTGTGATTTGATGGACTTCTCCACGACCAGGTGGCGAGTTAAGAATACTGAGGCTTTGGTGCCAATGCGTGGAATGATCTCATGGAAGATTTTCCGTATCGTCTCCTGTCTGTACGATGTGCCGATGTCCACTTCTGTGTAGAGTTTCTTCAACGACTCAAAATCCATTTCACTCAGCAGCCTTATCGCATCGGACAGCGTCGAGTCGTAGGGCTCATTGAATTTAAAGTCTGTGCTCTCCAGTGCCTCCGCCAAGCTGTCCAGCAGTCCACCTGCGGCAGAGATCAGTGTCTCCTGCGACTGTGGATTGCGTCCGCCTGTGGGATCATTCATTTCCAATGGTTGCAAGTGCAAACTTGATACCTCTGGCGACATCGAGGTCTCAATATCAATGGGATTAGCAATTCGTGTTTCTTTTTGAAAATTGAGCAGCAGTCTGTGAAATGATTTGCGATACTTGAAAGATTCTCTTGGCCAATACGCAAAGTAGTTCAACTTACTCCGAATTGATGTATTGCGCCTCACCCGTCGACTCGAAGGTGTGAATCAGTGTGCTGCCCTTGGCATGCGCCATGCTCAAAAAGTAGCCGGTCTCATTGTGCGGCAATATGCCGTAGACGGCCTCAATGCCAATGATGACGCTCTTCTGGTGATCAAACTCGCACGTGTTCGGGTGCACATTGCTGCGGGTCACGTGCACCGCCTCCGAGTACGGTTTACAGGTCTTCAGTTCGGGTGTCTTCCGTATGGATATATAGTTGGTCTTATTGGACACAAAGTACTCCGTCTGGCATTCGCCATGGATGCCCGTCTAAAACAATATGTTGATGATGCAATTATGGAACATTCACTTGCGGATATTGTGGATCACTCACCTCATTGACGACAAAGGCGCCGCTGGACTTGATTTGAAATTGCAGTGTGCTGGCAATGGCACGCTTGAAGTTCATCGACCAAATGGGATCACCCTCCTTGAAAACCACATGCGATATTGTGCCACTTTTCGTGAGTATAATCTTAAATGGCTTGTACGGTGGATACATTTCCTTGTTCTGCGTATACTTGTCACCCGAATTATTGAGCGTTACATCGTCTATGACCAGCTAAAGTACGATGAAAGAGATGACGAGCATTAAACTAAGGACCTTTATCAGTAAATAATTTGAAGGTTTGAGTTTGAGAAAAGAGTGAACCTAAAAATGCTGTCTACTCCTACTGGGAACAGGACAATGGCCGAGGAATCTACATAAAATTTTTTTTGCTTAATTTAAAGTCTCATGCAATGATTCAAAATAATATATTTCCAATTTCTTGGTTCAATAGTTCAAAGACTTATGTATTATGCAAATACTATATATTATTATATAACTTAAATATATATACATATATTTTTTTTTTTCACTTGGAACCAGCGAATTTTGGCGAATCACATTCAAATTATAAAATCAGCTCACCAAAAAATAAACAATAATTCTTTATGGGTATAAAATATTTAATTCTCTCTTTAAATACTCCCATTTTAAGTACGCAAATATTTAATTAATTAATCGAACTTAAAGATCAATCAACCATTTCAAACTTAATCTTAGTGAACTGTTAAGATTGACATCGCAAGTGTTGATTAGAAAATATTTCGTTGTTTTCAGTTTCTTTTTAATTGTCTGCGTACATCTGCATGTATCTGTGCATGTTGGGAAATCCCGGAGGCACTGTAATCTCTAGCCGCTCTCAGCTCAGCTGTCTGGGCTGCGTTTATCTTAATACCAAATATTAGTCAGCCTCGGCGCGGGAAGCGGGAGCGAAGCGAATCATGAGCCATTTTACATATGGCAAACAGATGTCTAAGTGTTAGGTCCATTGATAAGCATAGCGCCGCTTTATGATCCCCATCAACAACAGCACCACCAGCAGTAGCACCACCAGCACCACCACTACTTCCACAGTCAAAACAATCTAAGCTGATTGCTTTGCGTATATAATGTACTACATTGTATGTAGTTTATGTGTGTATATATATATATATATATATACTGGTAGCATCGTATATATATATATATATATATTATCTGTTGCGCTTTCAATGAAAGAAGTTCACAGTCGAGTTCAGTTCATTGTGCACTGGGGGACTGGCGAAAGGTTAAATTGTTTTTAATTCATCTGCGAATTCTTGTGCAAAGTGTCTGCAAAAACTTGAGCTTGAGACTGCTGGTCAGGAAAAGGGGGCATCGCCGGCCAGTCTTGCGATGTATTCGCACTTGATTGAATTGAATACAAATTGATCATGAAATCAATCAATTTTCTATATTATTCGCTAGTTTTATTCAATTGATTAAATACAAGTGGAAATAAACATGTATATGCATATCACATTCATACGCTTCACATGCGTTGTAAACAAAAACAAATATTTCGCAAAAATTAAATCATGATTAGAATTCTGTCCTAGTATTGGAATCGCAAAAACCCCAATTTTTCCACTTTAGAAAAAAAACATTCCAATTTGCGAATCTCCGTTCATGTATATATATAATATATATATATAATATATATTCTTGTGTGTACCAGTCGAATGTCTTAGTAGACAGTTCTATTTAAAATATAGTTTGATAGTTTATAAGTATATTCAATACAGAAAATAACATAAATAAAACGAATCATGTAACACCCTCAAATCCAATATTTATAGTTATCTTTTAATAGGCATTTTAATGTATTTATATTTTTCAATTAATCGCCTTAACTTGTTGAACATACCTGAGACACTGTTAATAAATTTGTATTCAAATGCCGTTTTCTTAGATATTTTGATATCTCTTCAAATATCAAAAACATAAAACCTTTTTGGTTGACTTACCGCAGCGGCCATGACAAGTTCGCTCTGACGCTGGAGCGTTAGTTTGCCGCGTACAATCCAACCTGTGGTTGGTGGTGCTGGGAGTCCTTCGTCCTGGGGCTTGGAGCCAACGAGAACATTGCCCACATATTCGTAGAGCATTTGCTTATTGATTCCAATTATGTTGAATGCACGACCGACATCGATTACCAAAAATAGAACTGAAAATTGAAAATGGTGTTGAGCATTTGCATTCAACAAGAAATTGTTGTGTGTGGCAATAAACTTTGTGACATCCCGTGCCGGGGGCAACAGCATCCAATACACTTTATCAATTGAATTTTGTCTATATACTTGTCTGCATGTATGTTTGTATGTATGTACATATGCAAGTATATACATATATATAGAATATTTATGTATGTATGAGATTATTTATGTGGTCATCACAAAGCGCAAAACGGTTTAATCAATATTATTATTAAATATATACATATTGCTAGAGTTTTTGTTTTTATTGTTTTTTGTTTGAACTGTTATTCAATGAAACATTACGTCATGCTCCTGAATAAGTATATACTTTTTTGGTATGTCCCTGGGGTTTATCAATTAGGTTATTTGCTACTTTCTACATACACACAAACACGGAACACTTCAGTCGCCGCATGATCAACTGGCAAAAAATTCTCGTGAATATGCCGATTTAATAACGATTTACACGACACGAATATATATATTTATATATATATATATGTATCAACTATAAGTGTAATTAGAAATGTTTTCAAAGAAGCCGCCGATTTGTTCTTTATCACCAACGAATCGCAGAACGCCTTTCGAATTCCACGTCTGCTTAGCTCGCGTTCTGCACTCGAACTGAAAGCTGGCTCCGCATTGAAGCCGATGCTCTGGCCTTGCTGGAGGTTCTTACTGATAAGCGGCGACAATCTGCGACAATTGCTAAGAGCGGCGGCTCTCTTCGCAGATGCCGTGGATGCTCTTTAAATCTAAGCGATAACAATTGGAAGTGGGTAAGAGAAACAGAGAGAGAGAGAGAGAGGGGAGAGAGCTCGACATATTTTCGTTATTTTATAAAAATTTAATTATGTGTTTATTATTACAATATAATGTAGGAATCAAAAAAGCAGCCCATCATGCACAACAAGTGCCACAAATCACATGTAACAACAAAGAAATCAAAATTACGTCTAAGATCTATGCCTTATATCAAAACTGCCAATTCTTAACGTGGACCACCATGTGAGTGACCCGTTCTAAAGTTTGTTCCATTGCCCGGTGCAGTTGGCGGCACCTTTGGTTGCTCTTCCGTTTCGTCCTCCGTTGAGCTTTGCTCGGCATTTAGATTTTTGAGCTGCTGCATCCACATTTCCGCATAGATGCCGTCGGTCCGCTCAAGTAGCTGCTCGTGCTTACCACGCTCCACAATGCTGCCCTCCTGCAGGACAATAATCTCATCGGCGTGTATTATGGTGGACAGCCGATGGGCGACAATAATTGTCGTACGATTCGCACAGACGCGTGCCAATGCCGCTTGAATGTTACGCTCTGTGTGCGTGTCCAGCGCCGATGTGGCCTCGTCCAGCAGCACAATAATCGGCGACTTTAGCAGTGTTCGCGCTATGGCCACACGCTGCTTCTCGCCGCCACTCAGACGCAAGCCCCGCTCGCCCACTTTGGTCTCATAGCTGTCGGGGAATTCCAAAATTCGGTCGTGGATGTCCGCTGAGCGTGCAGCCTCATAAACCGAATCAGGTGTTGCCCCAATTTTGGCATATTCAATGTTGTAGTAAACGGTGTTGTTGAACAGCACCGTATCCTGAGGAACAACACCTAAAAAAGAGATAGGCACATTAGTTTAAGAAGATCTACCAATTCAGAAAAATATATATCTATCTAGTATTCTACTTCGCTTACCGATTGCCTTTCGCAGACTTTGCTGCTGCACCAGCTTGATGTTCTGGCCATCTATTGATATCGCACCCGTTTGCACATCGTAGAAGCGGAAGAGTAATCGCATGATGGTACTTTTGCCAGCGCCTGAGGGTCCAACAATGGCCACTGTTTTGCCGGCGGGTACAGAGAAGTTGACATTGCGCAGCACACACCTCTCCGGCGTGTAGCCAAATGTTACATTCGAGAATTCTATGCCGCCGCCAGCCGTAAGTAGCGGTGCACAGCCTGGCGCATCCACAATTTCCTCATCCTCGCGCAGCAGATCAAACATGTTCTCCATGTCCACAAAATTCTTCTGTATGGCACGATAATAGGTGCCAAACCAATTCAGGGGCATATACAAGTCCATGAGATATGTGGAGAAGAGCACAAAGTCGCCCACTGTCAAGGTCTGATGATGCACCACCAAATAGACGCAGAGCATTGAGCCAGCCAACAATCCTAGACATAATATAATGTTCTGGGCAGTGTTGAGCAAATTCAGCGTCACCATCGATAGAAATTCCTCTTTTTGGTACTTGAGTATTGCCTCCCGGTAAGTGTCCACCTCATAGCTCTCGGCTCCATAGTATTTGACGGTCTCAAAGTTCAGTAGCGAGTCCACGCTTCTAGCACGCTGCTCATTGTCCGCCAGATTCATGCGTCTCTGGTACTGGGTACGCCATTCAGTAATGGCAATTGTGGAGGCTGTGGAAGAATATTCAAGTTAATTAGCGTTACTATCATTGTGCACAGATGACTTACCTATATACAGGAACATGGTTAAGAACACAATGAGACCAAACCACCAGTTGAAGGCATATATGAAGAAGACGACAGCCACAAGCAGATCCAGTATGGTGGGCGTTATGGAGAATACAATATAGTTGAGCAGATTGTTAATTGAGTCCGTGCCGCGATCCATGATGCGCAGCACCTCGCCTGTCTTGCGCTGCAGATGCCAACGCAACGAGAGCTGATGCAGATGCCGGAATAGATCAATCTCAATCTCGCGCGTCGTGTACTGCTGCACACGAATCCAGAGGAAAGTGCGCAGATTGTTGAACAGGCCCATGCCGCCGGTACCGCCGCCTTGTAGAAACGATAGCAACACATACATCAGCACAAAGTCCCAGCGAAACTCGATAGGCTCAATGGTCAGGCTGTCGACTAAAGGGAACGAGAGAGGAGAGAGAGAGATTTGTATATTGAGGGCACTCATGACAATTGCTTGAACATGACCTACCCAATAGTTTGCGATAAATGGGCAGAAACAGTTTGATAACGCGACCGGCGGCAAGCAACACAACGCAAACAACAACAGCAAATTGCAGCATGGCATCCTTTTTAGGCCACAGATATGGGAATAGTTTGCGCAGTTTGCGCCAACCGTTGCGGAAAGCAGAGCCCGTTTGCACACTGCCTGTCGAATCGTTTGATGACTCATTTTCCAGACGCTGATGCGGATTATATGGCGCCATAATGCCGGGCGCCTTCAAGCCCAGCGTAAAGATGAGCAGCGAGCATAGGGCGCGTGAAACAAACAAGCCCATCTCAATTTCATCCTTGTTGCTGTGGAGCACATCAAAGGATGGAATTAATTTGATATGCAAAAGAAATGAGGGAGAATGTCGACATACTTTTTCATGTGGAACCACCAGTCCTCATGATCCATATTGACAATGGCGAGCGCTTCATTAATCAATGCCAAGGTCCAGAAGAGTAGTAGAATAAGTCCATGCCCACGTGTGGGTACGGAAGGCAACTGATAATGCCGTTCCTTGACTATGAGGCAGATGCAAAATGGATACGAGAAGCACACAACGCTTGTGTAGAATATCTGCAATAGACAAAATGAAATGAGTTAACCGAAGGTCAGAGTCCATACATTGGCAATGCACTCACCATATAGCCATAGATGGCCCCTTCGGAATAGATGCGAGCGTTCAAAAAGAAACGCAATAGAGCCAGCACCGGAACTAACACCAGCAGAAATATTTGCAGTGCATACAGCCGCGACTTGGAGATCTGTGTTGGATCCGTCGGCGTGGCATATTTGCGGTACATTAACAGCTGAATGCTGCCAAACAGCAGCAGGAAACCGCCACAGACAGCCGGTCCCACGGTGTCCATAAAACAGTGCGAGATGCCATGCTTCGTCCAAATCTCATTGAGTGTCACGTTCGGCGGACAGTACAACATATTGCTTGCCCTGCGATTAATCGAATGTTTAAATGTAGTTGTTAAATGCGTATAAAGTTCGCTTGAGACCTTAAACTATTTGTGACAATCACTCCCAAACACACAAAAGGCGTGCGCAAATATTGATAAACTGCAATGCGATAACGGCACCGGGTGCACAGACTGACGACAGAACTCGAAACAAGTCTGGTATTTGGTAGATTAAGTACAATTTATAAATTGTCTACAGCAATTAGATATGCTTTATACATTTTTTGTTAGTTGGTCGCAGCACTTTATTTAATGGGCGGCTATTTTTCGGCTAGCTGCTATTTCACAATATTGTGTCATAGAAAAAACTGACCGAAATTATCGGCAACAATTTGTCCAAATCCATATACATCCATATCCATATACATCAAAACAAAAGTTGCAACTCATCCACAATAGTGCTAATTTGCATTGTTTATTATGCAATTTACTTTCGTATGTTGTTCGATTAATATATTCATATTTTTAACGTAATACAAAAAATTAGCGTTTATTTACCTTTCACTTTCACTCGCTGCTAAGTATTTTTTTTCTGGACTATTGTACAAAGATAACGATTAAAGCAATTGTTTATTAAGCGCAGTACTCAGTTCGATGAGTAATTTGGGCGCACGAAAAACTTCATATGAAAATACGTCGTAAAACAGGTCGCGAAATAGTTGACAGCGGTCGGTACGCTGAGAAAATACTGAAATCCACACTGTTGACTCACTGTTAACCTGTGTGGATTGTGTTACCAGCTGTTCGTCTTTTGCTTGTGCGCTCCTCAGGAAATTAAAAAATTATGATCTTTGGTAGGAATAATTGGTTGAAGTGCTTACTTTTCGTACGCCCAAACTGTTTTTCGGCCTGCTTACTGGACTTTAACACCAGCAGCTGATTTTTCACTCGAGCAAAGTTTACAGATAAAAAAAAAGTTATCGATAATGAAAAACTCCACATTAACAAAAATTGTGTAAAAACCAATTTTAAAAACACAATTTTAACAATAGTATGTGACCTGTGTGGATTCCGTGAACAGCTGTTCGGCTGTGTTTAAATATTGACCTTTGATATATTTTGACAGCAGTTATCGGCAAACCACCATAGTGTGTCTATATGGAAATAGTAAATTATGAATGAAAAATTATTTTAATCGTTAAGAGAAAAGTGCGTTAATAAACGCCGTTAAGGCGAAAAAATTAAAATTACATTTTTGCATCTCAAAAGACCTTTCTGTTTTTAAGTCACACATACGAAATATATAGTAATCTCGCTCGCGAAATTTTTCGTCGATCAGTAAACAGGGCTTAAGTGGAATCCATATGGTACGTTATACTCGAAATGACACTGTTAAGTAAACTAATCGAAAATTTATTGAATTCAAATTTGGTAGAGCTATGTATGATGATAATTCAAGAGAGTTCCAGCTTTCACCTTGACAACATTTTCACAACTGGAATTATTGGTATTGCATCACTTTATATTTTATCTGATGTGATAATTGCAGAAGTAGGTAAAGCAAAAACAGTATTACAGAATGATCTTAGAATTTAATGTTACTCTTTACGATTTTTATTATTTAAGTGTGTAATTAAACAAAGCGATGTCAGAAGTATTTTATTTAAATAAATAAATATTTATTTTTCAACGTAACTGTTTTTTTTTTGTTTCCTTTCTTTTTAATACTTTATAATTACATATATAAGAAAACAGTAAAGGTAACCTTAAAACTGATTCACATTGAGTTTGTTGACGAATATTCAAAGCGCCAGAGACGAATCTTTTAGAAGTTGAAACTACATTTGAAATCTTAAAATTATGCATTTACATTTATTGGAGTTTTAAAAGTCCATTACCAAATTCGCTACTTAAATAATAACGTCATAAATTTCACTTCAAATTTAAATTGTGGTTTAAATAACCTATCAGTTATCTGTTGCAAATCTCTTAAATTTCTTTCAACATTTTTCAGATCGTTTCTAATGAGTTTTTTTTAACTTGTGTATAGTATTAATTTGAATCCGTTGAGAAAATTTGCAAGCTTAAATTGTCGGAATATACTTAAATATACATATTTATTTCAAATGATTAACTCCTACATTGTTCAACTTGGATTTAAACTAATTATCACAAAAAAGTACATTTAATATGCATCATTCCGAGTACTAGGTACTAGAGAAGTGTCCCTCAGACTTGAACGGGTCCTGGGTCAAATATGAGTCTCAATGCTTACAGCTACGAGTTGATTTTGGCCAACAGCGGCTGCGTTACGGTGCTGCTGGAGCCGGCTCCACGTGCAGCTACCGGCGGACGTGGACACTCCTCGGCCAAGGAGAGATCATGTCCGTGTCCATGACTATTCGAGACGTTTGCGGGCTTGCAGAGCAGCTGTTTGTAGTTCTTGACTAGATAGCCATATGGATTGTCGCTGCTTGGGCTTGGAATGTTCTGATTGCTGCAGCTGCTCCCACTCCGCTCCAAATTTGGGTTGACCATAGCTGCCAATCCAGGCACTTGCTTGCTTAGCAGTGGAGTCTCATCGCAGACTGCGAACTTAATTCGCTGCCCACTATTAGCGCTACCCGTGTCTGAGTTGCTCTTCAGCAACGTTGAGATCGTGGGCGATGCCCTCATGCGGCTTCTGGCTTGTGGCTGTGGCTGTGGCTGCAGTATGCCGCTTAAATTGGAATTGGAATTGGAGTGGGTATTGCTCGGGGCCAGGCAACTATTATGATTGCGTAGCATGCCGCTCAACGGCAAACGAAAGTTGGCCAGCTCCCAGCTGTCGCCGTCAGCAGCCGCTGAATCCCCACCAACTTCAACGCCTCTCAGCGATCGACTGCTGTAGATATCAGAGGGTATCTTCTGCTGCTGTTGTTCGGCATCCAAATAGTAATTGGATTCAGTCTTTTCATTGTGCTCGAAGCAGTTGCCATTCAGCTTGGGTGAGCTGGAGCTAATCTTGCGCTTAACGCGCAGATTGGGTGTCTTCTCCTTGTCCACAATAGGTAACGCTATCGCTGGCACTGGTGGTGGCATCACATTGTCCACAACGCTGACCAGCTCCGAGTATTGTTTGAACAAGGCATGTGGCTGAGGAACCTGTCGCTGGGGTTGCTTCAACGATGAGCGCCGCGTCAACATCAGCTTGCTGGGCGAAATTAGGGCATCTGGCTTTTGCACCTCACCCTCCAGCCAATATGTCATCATTTCACCCTTGCCCTTCATGGGCACCAGGCCTCGTCTGGTCGTTAGAAAGCTGCCAAACTCATCTAGCGCCAACTTGGTCGTCTCACTGATGTGAATCTTGAGCGCCTCGCCGTTGGACTCCATGCGCGAGGCGGTGTTTACGGTGTCACCAAACAGACAGTAGCGCGGCATCTTTTGGCCCACAACGCCGGCAACACAGGCCCCCGTGTGCAGGCCAATCCTCAGCTTCAGGCGGTCGTCGGGTCGATGATGGATCCTGAAATTATGCACAGCGTCCAGTAGTGCTAAAGAGAGGCGGGCAATCTCCCGGGCATGATTGTTCCCATTGCGTATGGGCAGGCCGGAGACGACCATGTAGGCATCGCCAATCGTTTCCACTTTGTACACGTCGAAGTTCTCCGCAATCGAGTCAAAGCAGGTATAGAGATCGTTGAGGAACTGCACCACTTGCATCGGAGTACTCTCCGCCGAGATGGCAGTGAAGCCAACGATGTCACTGAAATATATGGTCACTTGGTCAAAGGTTTCGGCCACAACTGGCTGCCCACTGATCAATTGTGCGGCAACGCTTTGTGGCAGCAACTGGTAGAGCAGCTTCTCGCACTTCTTCTTCTCCTCGAGATAATCCTGGGTGCGCTCCTCGACAAGCTCCTCCAAATTATTCGCATACATTTCCATGCGCTTCAGCAGGTTGTCCACTATATTTCCAGTCTCGTTGTCCCTGTGGTAGCAAAAATGTGGAATGTATATATAGAATGAGTTTGGTATAATTATCGGAATTCTTGGTATATTCGTTAACAAAGATATTCAAAATTAAGTTTAAAAGTATGTATCTTTTTTCTGAAACTTCTTATTATATTTTTATAATCAAGTTAAAATAATTTAGAAACTGTTAAAATATGTTTAAATGTAACAGCAACGATTTATAATTATTTATCGCTACATCGATTAATATCTAAGCTCTGGTCACACATGTATTGTGTTTCTCTTTCGCATTGTGTTCTAAGTTGAGTTGATCTCAATTCTTCGATGAGTAAAGACGCACTCGCGCAAAAGATAAGCCTTATTGCGTTTGACGCTTCATTATTTGCTGTGTGCTATACTAAACATGAGTGGACAAGATGCATTATATACCATCGATAAGTTGGATGACGAAAACTATGCGGTGTGGTCGATGCAAATGAAAAGTGTGCTGGTGCTTAATGATTTGTGGCCAATTGTTTGCGGAAGAATTGTGAAATCGGAAAATGCAACTTCTGCTGAAGAAGCCGAGTTTGATACGCATGACAAAAAGGCATTAAGCATACTGCTGGGTGTAAAAGCGTCACAAATAAGTTCAATTAAGAACTGCGTTTCGGCAAAAGAAGCTTGGGATAAGCTCGCCGGTGTGCATCAGCAGCGTGGACATGCCAGAAAATTTACGTTGTTTCGAAAATTGCGTCGGTTAAGCTTGTCAGAGAATTCGCCTGTGCAAAACTACATAAATGAGTTTTTCGATATAGTGGACAAGCTAAAGGAAACTGACCTGAAAATTTCTGAAGACGTTTTAACAATTTGGTTGCTGGCGGGACTTGGAAAAAGTTTCGACAATTTTGTCGTCGCCATCGAAACGCGAGAACAGATGCCCTCATTGTCAGACCTTAAAATCAGAATAATTGGAGAATGCGAGAGGCGGAGGATAAACAAAGAAGAAACCGACAACAGTGTACAGCAAACCTTTGTGTCGCGTACAAAAAACAGAGCATGCAGAAACGAGCAAGGAATTAACGGAGCTCTGCATAACAAAAAGTGTTATATATGCGGCCGTGAAGGTCATTTTACTGCGCAGTGCAAAGAACGCAAAAAGGACAAAGGAAAAGAAAAAAGCAACGAGGCTACGGGAAAACCGTTGCATGGCTAAGTCGACGTCTATTGACCGCAAATCGTAAAGTGGATTCGTCTTCATTGGTGCAGGCGGCGCTATTTCGTGGGAGTTTAAGAAGCAAAATCTGGTATCTTTGAAGTGTACTGAAGCCAAGTACACTGCGTTATCAAATGCGGCTAGAGAAAAAAAATTGAGTCTTAAAAAAAATAAATCTGTGTTATTATATTGCGACAAACAGAGCGCACATTGTCTAGCTAGTAATCCAACGTTGCGTAATCGTAGCAAACATATTGATATTAAGTACCATAATTTTCGAGAGTTGTATGCTAACAACGAGATATATATTGAATATATATATATGTACAAGCGATATGATGTCTGATGTAATTTGCAAAGAACAAACATTGAAATGTGTTAATGAAATGAATTGTTATTAATCTTGGTATGTAGTTTAGTATGTAATCATTGAGAGAGATTGTTGTTTATGTTTATTTATATCGAAGCTTTGATCGCACTGGAATTATGAATTGTTTTCTAAGTTGACTTGCTATCAATTCTTCAATAAGTAAAGACGCAGTCGCGCATAATAAAGATAAGCCTTATTCAGAAACTGCGTTTGACTCTTTATTTACCCTAGTTATTTACAACAGAAACTATCTAAAACGTTTGCGTATGTGAAACTAGAATTATAAGCTGGGTTACAAATTTCCCGAAAAGAAATGGCGATCATCTAAATCTCAGTGCTATTTTTTTCTGAGAGTGATTGGTAAAATAAGACCTTACTTGTTGAATTTTCGTATCATGGATTTGAGCGTGTTAAAGTCGGGTCGCTCCAAAGGATCCTCAGCCCAGCAGCGCCTTATGATGCCAATGACATCCGCCTTTGTATCACCGCCCGGCTCCAGTTCTGGACGGAAGGGTTTGTTCTGGCTCGGCTTGTGACCCTTAACCAGCTCGACGATCTCTGCAAGGGAAATGCAAACAGAGCACTGTGCTTTATATTTCAATCAAGTTACTAATTTATAGATTACTAGTTGATTTCCAGTAGTAATAAGAATCACAAAATATTCAGCCTTAAGGGCCCATAACTACATCACACTGATACACAATAACAAACTCACATGATTTACTTAAAGTCGAATTATTTCATACTCTACTTATGATGAGCAGGGATTCGTTCAAGCGGCAGTGGAAGTATAATAATGGAAACTTTGGACTGTGTCAGCATAATGCCAGAAATTTTCTGCTCCTCACCTTCTTTAGTGAGCATCGTCAGAGCAAGGCCGAAATCAAGATATTTAATTTATTGAAGCACAATGCAAGAAGCGCTAGGAATATTCCAACAGACAGGGTTTGTCCGAAAGGTTAGTGGAGATCAGTTCGATTATCAGGAATAATCTGAATGCTTAGAGCCCACAGATGCTCAGATTATATTTGGCAACTGTGAATGCGCAAAGTGGTTCTGCAAGCGTGGATCTTGCAGAAGCCGCTGGGATAACTCAGGCATTCAGTGGCTATGGGAATTGGAGCACCAGTCCTGGCAGCAGCCAAGTAGGCGCAGCAGATCATCAGCTCCACCAGCTATTGAATCGAATAGGGCGACTAAGGTGCGACATAATGCCAGAAATGGCTGTTGGAGCTGGTTGCTTCGCAGCTGTGGCTATGCCTCCGATACGGAGAGCTTGGATTTGCCTCTTACTCCAAGATCTTCAAGTGTGTAATTAACTCTTTTCGGTAAAAATTGAATATATAATACATATATATAATAACAATAAGGAAACATCAATCACAACATGTGCAAAGTGAGAACTTGGAGATACTTCGCTCCGAATTGACAAGCATAATATTAATATACAGATCCTATGTGTGATAAGTGAGATATATTTATTAAAAGATAGTAAAAATGGAGGGACAGACGACTGAGTCGATTCAAGAATATATTCATATAACATTAAAGGGATAAACGTTTTTTTTTTAAATTTTAACACATTTTAAATGGCTTACTTGTTTTACTTCTTACCTTGAGGCGTTTTCTCTAGTGCACACCTGCCCAAATAAAAGGGCCCTTGTCGGGTGGTTATCTCGTGCACAATAATGCCAAATGAATAGACATCGCCCTTCTGGGTGCCTTCGGGTGATCGCTGATGCTCCAGCCGCAATAACTCTGGCGCTGTCCACAGGTGTTCTGAAAGCAGACAAGGTACAAATCATGAGCTTAAAAACATATTCTCAAGAATTCTATAGTGGTGAGCTTGTGAACTTTAGGGCATCTAGTTTTTCTAAGTGTAGGATTTTAGGTTAGCAAACTTACTCTTCCAGTAGGCATGACTATTGCAATTCTCAATATCGCTCTCGACATCATGATGAGTGCGCCGCAGAGTGTGTAGTCCAAAGTCGGTGATTTTGAGAACGAACCGTGAGTCGACCACACAATTGGAGGACTTGAGATTGCCATGGGAGCGAATGTCAGAGCTGTGGATAAACTGCATGCCACGGACAATGTCATGCATCAGCGACAACTTGAACATCCAGTCCAGCTGGAACTGTTCGTTCTCCAGTATGTCCTGCAGCGAACCCTTGGGACAGTACTCGGTGAGTAGGAAACTGCGACGTTGATCCAGACAGGCCCCATAGAACTTGACCAAGTGATCATGCTGCAAATCCTTCATGCGTTTCAACTCCAACATCAGATTGCGCGACAGCACGCCCTGCACATTGTCCAGCTCGATGGACTTGATGGCCACCTTGCTCTTCTTGTACATGCCCACGGGTATGAAGATCTGGCGATCGCCGTTGATGGACACCATGTCCTCGGACATGAGCGTCAGCTGGGAGCCCTGTTTGACCAGCGAATGAAACGAGCCACGCATTAAATGATCGGTGCCATCGCGGAACATAACATCCTCCAGCGATACCTTCCAGCTCATCGAATTGATCTCCGCCTCGGCAATATAATGCCGATATCCGAAGAAGAAGCATACGGCCATCACGATCACCATTGTGCCAAGAACTATTGACAGTATGGCATAGCCAGGCAGTGCTATATTGAAAGATTACATTATTGGCATCATAATAAAATCAATGAACATAGTAATTACAATCCTTGTATTTAATAACACTGAGAAAAAACAACTTAAAATGCAGATTTAAGAGTTTACTTCAAGTACTTTACATCTTAAGTTGAGAATTTTAATTCTAGAATGCAATTTTTTGAATTTCGTTTGTCTCTTGTTACTTAAATCTCAATTGAGTCAATTGATTTGTAAATAATTTTTCTTTTGGAATCAAAGATCAAACTTTTAACTCCCTCCATTGATGGAAATTCTATTAGGGTTACATAAGACCTTCATTTTATTTTAATCCCTTCACTAAATTTTCGATTTATCTATATATGTCTATCAAAATATTTCACTTAGCATATCTATCAATCCATATATGTCTCTCAAATCAAATTAAATCAATTTGATTGCTCTACTTGCGATCACTTACAATTGTCCGGGCACAGTGATCCATCGTAGCCACAAATGGGACGATCGGGTGGCGCCACTTCTCGTCCCCCAGCCCAATGTATCTCCTTCTCGGACTCAAACTCCAATCGATTGTGCAGAAAGTGGGCGACAATCTCAAATCGGCCAGTGTTAGGATTCATGTCGAGCAGCGAATATGCCGAGATGCGATCCCCATTCGAATCGATAGTCACATTGCCAGTAATCCCAGTAAAGCTGCGATTCCACATGCGACGGACCATATCGGTGCCATTGATGGGTCTGGTCAGCATGCTCGGGTCCTCTCGGATGCTATCGTTCAGCGCATTGGCATAGAGCAGGACACCATCAAAGAAGGATGTGACAAATGCGGAAATTGGTTCATTCTCGCTAAACGTATAATTATACTTAGCCGAAGCTATATCTTTGATCTGCAATTAGAAATCAGAGCACATTAATTACAGCCAGCAGTCAGATGTTTCCTTCGCTCCTAACTATCATGTGACAGCTTGAAATGTTGGCTCTGGCAGCCGTGAAATTGAATTACATTGGCGCTGGTGGCGAATCGCTACGGCACACTTAAACGTCAACATCAATGACAACAGCAACGACAAGTTTGTGGCAGAAACCCTTTGGAAATTATTGTCTGCCTCGCATTGCCAAGTTGTGCGTGTGGCAAATTCACCATTTGCAAACCAACATCCCGACTAGACAACTGGGCGGCTTTTACCAGGGACTTTTTCATTGCCAGTAAATAGCGCATATTTGCTGTTGCAGTTGCAGTTGCACACTGACTTTTGAATGGGGTTGCAAATTTGCGAATGCGGCAGCCTTTGAAAATGTATTCTTAAGCAGAGCATGTCGTTTATATCAACATAACAAACGACAAGCCTCTGAGCAAAGCCCCTCAATATTTTCAATTTTTTTTTGCTTAAGCCAGATCATTGACAAATTTAAGAATTTATACCATTTAAATACTTGGCTTACACCGACTGAATAAAATAAAATAAAATAAAAATGACAATATTCAAATAAGTATTAAGTCTGCATAATCGAAGTCAATAAACAATATTTGACTGAACTACTTTGACTAAAATCGTTCTTTTTGTGACTTAGGGCTTAAAACATTTTCAGGACCGAATTAAAGTGTGTTTCCCTAACAAATATTTCAGTTCATTTTGTAAATTTGGTTTTAAGTATGACAATTTGAGATAAATATATAAATTATGTCAATGATAAAAGCTGTAAAAAGTTGCCATTAGCCCCAAATGATTGTGGGATGAACAAGTGACAAATTATACGGATATGACCAAGTTACTAGTTTTGTTACAAAGTTGTGAAACAATTCGTTGGATTAAAACATTTACAATGTTGTAGACTTTTGACACTAATCAGACAATACAAAATGTTTTGACTAATGAGTTGCTTTTACAGTAGCTTTCAGTTCCACTGACAAATGTGCAAGAACAACTTTTTGGAAATACAGCTGCAGCTTGGAAACAAATTTGCTGCTTATCAGTCTGACAGCTTTGCTTCAAGTGCCACTCAAAAGTTGGCCAACACAAATATTTTCAGGCGTTGTGGTTTAGCTTCTTCTTACCATATCCTGGGCCCAAAAAATGGTTGCGATTATAAAACATGAAACTTAATATATCGGAGAAAACAGGAAAAAGGCATAAACAATCTTAAAAGGTATATTTAGACTCTTTATGAAAAAACTAAGAAATCGACTAGCTTTTAAATTGGTATACCAACTCATCACTCAATAAAATCATTATTTATTGTACGCAGAACCAGGTTGCTTCAATTCACCTGTTTAATATGCACCCGATATGAATCACTATTTGCATATAGGTATGTATTTGAGGCATGAAACACAGTTGTAGCAGTGGGGCAGTCTTGGCTAGAGAATTCTTGCTTGTTTGTTTGCGTTGGTATCATTAAAATTTGCAAGCGTGATTACAAAAACATCATTACTGGCTTGCAGAGGCAGAAGTATCTTTCAGGTTGGTGTGTCTGTGCATGAGTACTGCAGAAACTTATTTATATGGACACGTATGCAAAATAAGCTTGCACCAGGCACGTGCCCTGGCATTGACAATGTATGAGTCGGCAAACAACAAATTACAAGAGAAGTGAAAAAACAAGAAGCAATGGATATGAAAGGCGAGTCAAAGATTAAATACCCTTGCAGGTCGGAGTCCATCAGCTTACATCGAAATGACAAATTCAATTTAAAAAACTGACCAATAGTTTCTATGGCTATATTAGTCCCAATTTCGGAGGCATAATAAGACTCATCACTACTGAGTTTATTAAAAATGCTTCACTAGAGAGTTGAATCTAAATATGGATCTGTCCCAATGAGTGGTAGTAGTAGTGCTAATTTTTGATGCATACTAAAAGTTGTAGCTGTTAAGTTTGATACGAATATTATATTATGCTTCAAGATTTAAGTTTATGACTTATATGTATATTTATTATGAAGTACTGGACTGCTTATTTGGCTATGTTAACTGGCATTACTATCTTATCAGGAAAATATAATTTTATTAGTTTTTTTTCTCAATATGTCGCAAACTTCTCGAAAAACATCATAATGTCCCTGACATGTCCATAAAAACCAAGAAAAAGCATCCAACAGAAAATGGCCGAAAAGAACTGTGGAGCTATACTCTTTTTCCGGGTACTTCAGTTTCATTGCGATGCAAGTTGTGGGGAGGGGGGGAGTGCAGCTTCCGGTGTCAGAACTCACCTCATTGGACACCTTCGTGTAGGCATCGTCATTTGGCTGCTTGGGTGTCACGGTTAGCATCGCTGTGTAGGCCTTCTTAGCGCGTTCATTGTTGAAATCAGTATCGTTCTTGTCATACCAAGGCAGAGACGTCATATATGGCACACTGCAAAAAAAAAGTGCGATACAAACTTAAAGATGCGTGTGTGTGTGAGAGTGTGAATGTACTTAATTCGAGCTTCGTATCAGTTTGCGGTTTGTACTTTTGGTTATATCAATTGAATTTGTGCTTAATCACAGCTTTTTCGTCTGAAATGCGTCACGAATTGTTTATAAATAGAAATATAAATTGCAAAATGCAAAATGCAAATCGATTTCCAGTTATAGCTTACATATGTCTCTGTCTTTGTCTACGCGATTACACATTCCAGCTAAATTGTGTCAATAAGCGATAGCGTACACTGAGCAACTCAAATGGCTTTATTTGGCTTCCTTAAAAAACCGAAGAACAGTTTTGTTTTGCTAGTAAAAAAAGAGCTTTTGTTTGAAAGATGCTTCAATCTGATCTTAAGGGCGCTTATATATGTAGTTATATATATAATCATTGAGACAAAGGCCTAGATAAGTACTCTCTAATGAGACACTTAATCGCCAATTAAATGTTATAATTTTGTAAATAATTATTTAAACTTATAAATAATATATACATTCATATTTTGTTCCCAAAAAAGACTTTTCTAATCCTTTTTTGCAGTGCATACTCTCATAGATAAATCTCTAAAAAATGGTATTCTTTTGTTTTAAGTGTAGATGCTGCGGTCGATGTTGAAGTGAACCATTGGAGGTGCAGAGTACAGTAGTACACAGTGTAGTTGCATGTACTTGTTGTTATCAGTTGCAGTTTGTTTGTGTTGCCAACTCAATGTCAGCTTTTCTGTGGCTGCTGCCAACTCAGCAAGAGACACTTTGCGCAAATCGATTATGGATAGTAAACAGTTACAATCTCGCTGCTGAATCTGCTCAAGCATACATAATCTAAATTGGACAATATTTTCAATGTATATCTTAATACTCAAATAGATAGATAAATACATTTATATAAGTGCAAATTGGTTTTATCGTAATAAAAATGTATTTATTGATACACTAATGCAATTTCTAAACATAATCTATGGTTAACCGTTCTCAAGTGTGGCCTTCAAGTTAACAGCTAATGTGTATTATAAAATAAGCAAAATGTACTTTAAATCAACATTGAATAATTATATAAATAAAAAGCGACAGCACACTAGTTGATTTGTTTAAATTTACTTTTTAATTGATTGCTTCTGAATGAATTTATTTCCACTTAAAGTACAACAACCATTTATCGGCTTCGGTTAACCATCAATTAAATCTATTTTCGCGCCGCTCGGGCGAATTACGTATAATTTTGAATTGATATCAGGAAATGCTTTACTGAATGCACAAATAGACTTCGATTTATTTATTCATTGATTACAAGTTCGCAGAGGTTACAGATTAGACTCTATTTACGAGCAAGTGCAATAATAGTTATTCGCTCCCTGCGAGACACATCACCAATCATCAGCCCTTCTAGTTCTCTCCGTCTCTCTCAGTCTATTATTCGAAAATAAATATTTGCTATTTGTGTAACCCATTTCGAAAACTATTTACGTATTGTACGTTTTTTCAATGATCTACAATTGATATTTAGTTGAATTTGGTACGCCTCATTGGCCCCATAACGCCAGTGATTGCACTGGGCTACAAACAAAGGTGTTGTACATTGAAGTACAGTATTGTGCTAATTTATGGGCATTCGGATTTGGATTTCTTAAATATATTTATTTAGTATTATTTTTCTAAAATAATGGTTATTTTTTAATTGATAAATTGTGTCTGCAACTGAGCCCATAGCTCTTCCTTCACTCCAAACATGTTTCTCTAGAGTACTACATTTTTTGTTCTGATGTGCTTTGAGGCCTTCTCATTGACTGGTGATTATTCCAAGTCTATTCTTCTGCATGGGCATTGTTTACTTAAGTCGTTTTTGATTACAACTGCCTAGAAGATAATTGGATTGTGTGAGCTGAGCCTATCATAATATATTTGGATGTGGTTCACTAATGGGTCTCTTTTCCTTGCTTTTCTTTTGCTTGTGATTTGCTTGTAATATTTAAGGTTCTTTAGAATTTAATTTTTACATCTTTACAGAATATGTACGTTAATTTGTATGCATGCTTTGGGGGCAGAGAGACCCATGATAGGCCCTGAACCGTATTGTGGTGTGGGAAGACACACAATACGGTTATATATCAGGGATGAAGAAAGACTGATGCGAGAACGGAGCTGGGTTGAAACACCAGGACTCCGACAAGCCTGAAGTCTCCTAGGTGACTATAATCAAAAGCGATTTAAGCTAATGATATCCATGGGGAAGAATAGACTCAGAATACTCACAGGTCTATTGACAGGACCCTGTAGACTGAGAAGTCACCTAACCAAATTAGGCATTTACAGCAGCAACATATGCAGGTTCTGCGGATACGAGGAGGAATCCTCGACGCACATCCTAACAGAATGCATCGCCTTAACCAGGAAAAGATGCAACATCCTAGGGCAGCATATAATGAGGCCCAAGGACATAGAAACTCTCAACCCAACAAAGATTGATGGAAGAGCTATAGGCTCAGTAAGGGGGCACAATAGACCTTTTAGGTCGCAGTGCAAACTTTCCCCAATTATAATAATAATAATAATGCATGCTTTGGGCTTCCAAAGATATTTGATAACGTTTTTCTACAGTCTTTCAAATAGCCGTCTAGTTTAATCCTCAGAAAGTGGCACTCTATTGAACGGACTTCATATATTCACATGCATAATTGATCAACGGAATATAAATTTACTGCCTTGATAAAGATAAAACCACTAAGTTTATTTTAAAAATAGTTCTACACCAAAGAATCAGCATATCTCAAAAATAAATTCAGTTTTGCTGCAACCACTTATGTTATTCAAATCTAGAATCAATACATTAGAAAACTATTGCCGATGAGAACCGATTTAAAATTCAACTAAGTACTTTAAGTGATATGCATAGAGATTAATATTTGAAAAATGATATGAAATCAAGCTAAATGAGTATCTAATTTAATTTACCTAATACTAAATCTAATTTAATTTACCTAATACTAAATCTATTTTAATTTACCTAATACTAAATCTAATTTAATTTATCTAATAATAAGTATAATAGAAAAATGATTAAAACTAATCTTCTAATCATCAACTTTGAATGTCTTCATATTATTAATATTGTCTCTTTAACGGACTAGAGTAGAGCTTAAGCTTGTAGCACTGTCAACGAACATGTTAATAAGCATCAAATTAATATGCATACATACGTATATACATGTATGTATGCATTACTAATTTGGTTACCCATTGAATCATTAATCTCAAATCGCCAAGTTAGTAAGTTAACATCTGGGCACAAATGTATCCAGAAGCAGAGCTAATAGCATGTGGGTGCGAGGAAGCAATGACTCGGCAAATTGAAGACATCATAGTAATTACACAGCAGCCACCTACCAGTGAGAAGTGGGCGGGGCCGGCGGGGAGGCAGCATAGAATTTATAGCTCTGCTATTTGTTTTTTGTTTGTGTGGCATTAGCGTTAATAATGCTGCAGTCAGACATGTGTCCAAAAATCGGAATTTCCTTGTTTTAAAAATAGATATTAATTGCTCAGTGGTCAGTATTTTGGAGTCGCTCAAAGCTATTTTTGTTGTTAAATTTGATAATATTTTTTAATAACCTTGGCCAATAAGTATTTTGCGCACTTTGTAAAGAATATTCAAAGTGCGCGTGTTTGGCAAAGTGAAAGGCCACAAACTGTAGCGATTGCCACAAATGATCACTTTTGTGTGTGATTGTTGTTATTGCTATTATTATTGTTGTTGTTGTTGTTGTTTGTGTTATTGTTGTTGGCTGAGTAATTTATATATTGATTTTGTACTTGTGTAGTTAGAGTACTCACCGCGAAAATAATTCAATATTGATGAAAACATATTCACCGCTATCGATCATATTCAACTCCTCGGCTGTCAGCATAATTTGACGTATGGACTGCGGATCGGCGCACATAATGACAACTGCAAAATAGACAACAAAAAATAAAAAATAAAAGAAATCAATAATAAATATAAAACACACAACAAATTGCGAATTTCAGTTAAAGAGCTTCAATACACCATTTTTGGTGCTACTCTTTGTCCACATTTGGCTTATAATTATATATAGAAGCAGCCCTCCAGCATCAGGGGCTTGATGCTGACTCTTGTCATTAAAAATGTATTAATTTATTTTAAATGTGCACACTTTGTTATTAATGTAGTTAGGTTGTTTTTTCTCGATTTGATTTTGGTTATTTTGTCAGTTGCTTTGACGTCAGCAGATAATTTGGTAGCATGTGTGATACATGTGTGTAGTTGATCTGACTCAATGGGCATGAAGTACCTTCTGAAGTAGTCTGTGGAAGATTGTGACTTGACTTGACAGTAGTACTTGTGGATATTATCCTAGCAAAGAAAAGATAAAACTGCGACCCTCAAAGACAATAGAATAATCATCAGAAAATCTACTAAGCCTATTTATAGTCTGGGGTTTTTCTGATTTGGCTTGTGGGATTTCCCTAATGCTTGCCATAAGTGGTTAACTATTTTACACTTTATTTTACATTTTAAACTTAAAAACTTCTGTTCATTTTAAATTATTAATAAATTTCTAACTAGAATTTTATAAATAAAATAATAATAATAAACAAAATAAGCTACTTTCAGCTGATTAAATTATGATTATCACAATTTTAATTTTTTTTGAAAATTAATTTAGTAATTTAAAATTTCCACTTTATTTTTTTGTTCTATAAAAAGTTGAATTTTTGAGCGATGTGCATAATATAAAATTGCCCTGGCAGCCACGATGCAGAAAGTAATTGCCACGGCGTGCCACAAATTATACAAAATGCTAATGAGTGCAACGCATTTAAATATTGCGTGTTGATTCTTTTGCTAAACTGTTTGTTTAATACTGTTGCAAGGCAAGTTTGCACCTTTGCACAAATATTTCCTCAGTTAAGACTTGCTTGTGTTGTTCTTCTGTTGCAGTTGAGAAAACATCAAAAACAAAACAATCTTTGATAAGTGGCTTTTGCAATGTTGCCAGAGCACCTTTTTTAGTTGACTGAGAATTAGTTTAATTATTTAAAAGCCAGCCAATTTGGCAAACCGAGACAAGGACTTAAATGCCCAAGGGATGCGCGACTTTTTGTATACCCTGTAAAAATCGTAAAAAAAAATAGATTTGCTAATGTATGTTTCAGGTAAAAACATAATGCATACTCTAACATATTAGTATATTAATGATCGGTGCTTTTCTATCACTATTCTATTTTTAAAATGTAGAACATCTCAAGTAAATATTTTTTTTTTAGAAATACTATATATTATTAATATTTATATATATATATTTAACCCAAACCATATGTTCTTTGTGAATAAATGCTATCGTTGTTTTAGAATTTTTGTCTATAAGCTATAGGGAATGAAACAGTCGCATATGGGACTCAGCTTCAATCAATGTCAAGCTTAGAACAAATGTCGGACTTAATTTGATTGTACAGATATGCCAAAATCAAATCATGCAATGCAATGTTGCACATGTAGTTAAATATGTGAACATGAGTTGCATGTGTGCTGATTGTGTATTAGAAAAACTGTTTATTGTTTGGCTGAAGTACATTTTATGTTCATACAGCTCTGTACATTGAGTCATAAATTATTTTTATGCATGTCTGCTTACAATATTTGTTGTAAAGTTGAAAGGTCAATTATGTTCTGATAATCCCATGAGTCAGCTGAAAATAAATTGTATCGTATATACTGGACTCAATCTGTATTTATTTACGGCATATACTTAGTTTTTGTATTCTCAGACATGGTATTTTCAGATTACATTGTTAATATTCATTTCAAATAATTAATTTTTAATCAACTGCATTTGTATGCACAACACATTCAATCATTTTAAAAATAAATCAAATTTTGGCACATGTTTAAAATTAAAGGTTCAAATCGTGGGTCAAATCAAAAAAGGGATCTTCATTTAAATATTGAATGCTTTAAATATACTGTTGATAATTTTCAAGTATATATTTTAGTTATTAAAAAGGCCACCAAACAATAAAATAAAGATATAAAAATATTAAATGAATCAATGCAATTATAAACATAAGTTGCGAAATGGGTAATCAAATGGTTATGTACATTTCAGATAATTTTCAGATTTAACCAAAAAGTAATCTTAAATCGATTAAGTTTACTTTTTATTTGGACTGTCCTTGAACTCAAAAGATATTTTTAGCTTCTCTCCGCAGTACAAAATATTTACTTTGTCGGCTTCATAATGGGATGAATTATAAAATTCGATTTGGGATGCATTTCCTCTGATGGCCCATTAAGCCATAATTATGATTAAGTGAATACTCTCTCCTACTGGGAGATCGCAAATATACATTTTTAATTGTATTGAAATGCCCACATTCATAGGGAGAATAATCAAAATTTGAAACATTCAACCTGCCTGGTGAATATTCATTTTTTAGCTTCTTATTTAGGCCATAGTTATATGTATATATTTTTGGATGAATATTGGTCAATTCGGCACTTATTAATTGGTTTTCTTATTTTTGGAAGCGCAATTAAAAAAAACATTCTCATTGAAGCAATTGCTTTTACTCATTTTTGTATATATTTTTTATATTTTTATATGCATATATGTACAGCGCCTATTGAAAGTCAATATGCATACATCTGTGTGCACAAGTCTGCATAGCAATTTGCATTGTTTACTTCGTTGATTGCAAATATATCTATATCTATATCTATATCTATATCTATATCTATATCTATATCTATATCTATATCTATATCTATATCTATATCTATATCTATATCTATATCTATATCTATATCTATATCTATATCTATATCTATATCTATATCTATATCTATATCTATATCTATATCTATATCTATATCTATATCTATATCTATATCTATATCTATATCTATATCTATATCTATATCTATATCTATATCTATATCTATATCTATATCTATATCTATATCTATATCTATACCTATATCTATATCTATATCTATATCTATATCTATATCTATATCTATATCTATATCTATATCTATATCTATATCTACATCTATATCTATATCTATATCTATATCTTCATCTACATCTACATCTACATCTACTATATCTACATCTATATCTATATCTATATCTATATCTACATCTACATCTACATCTGCATCTACATCTACATCTACATCTATATCCATATCTATATCTATATCTATATCTATATCTTCGGTACAGGGCATTCCTTAGTTAAGCATTCTCGACTAACGCACTTTACGGTTTCCATAGTCTGTTCTTGGTTGCACAAATGCAACTAATTAACGCAATTGCATCCAATTTAAATGACAGGGTGCAACACAGTTCAGGGTATTCCCGATTCGACATGAAAGCGCAATTTTATCAGCCACACAAGGTTCTTTTGGCATAGTGTTCACGACATTGAACGAAGGCCAATAAGTAGTCTGATTAAATGCAGATGCGAACTAGAAAATTAAAGTGACTTTTTTTTGTGTGAAATTTTATGAATTTGATATTTAACATGCAGTTAAATATTATAAATATTTATACAAATAAATATTTAGACAATGACTCAAATATTACTTGCTTTTAAATAAAACAAACCTTGAAAGTTTGAAAATGTTCAATAGAAACAACAAGACGATCAATCGTTAGATAATTCGTTTATGCAATTCTTTTTTCTTTTCAAAAATTTAAATATACATTCTTGAAAAAGTTGAGAATTTCCAATTAAAACAAAACAAGGAATTTATGTTTACACTGTGAATTCCTGCCAAATAATAACATATGTCAACCAAAAAATGGGCATTTTATGCAAATGTGAACCACAACCCAAGGGCTGCTCTCATCCACTTACTTCTTGTTCGCATGGCCACATTCCGGAGCAGTCGTGTGATGTACCCCTTGGTCCAGTGTGCCGTATCGAAGCCCAGCTGGTAAACCGATTCCTTTTCGATGGTGGCATGTATGGCAGCCAGGCACAGGAAGCAGACGGAGTTGCCCTTGGTCTTGGCATTCTCATTCTGGTAGATCAAGGCGGTGCGCGTCCAATTGTAGGTGTTCAGCAGGGCGCGAACCATGTTGCCCAGATTGTTGACTTGAGCGCCCTTGAGGCGTGTCAGCGTTGAATAGCTCTCCGCCTTCTTGCTGAACTCGCCGGCATTGCCGCCAGTCGTGAGCAACGGAATCTGCCAGACATCGGCATAGCGGGAGATGGGCGCCAACACATACTCGCAAGGCAGGCCAAAGATGGCGTTCATCTCCGGCCACTGGGTGTAGATCTCAAAGAAGCCAAGTGGCCCGTATGTGGAGGAGCAGAACGTATCCCGCGCGATCAGTGTAATATCAATCTGAACGCCACCCACAAAGCCCAAGCGCTGCACATGGGCAATACCCAGCTCCAGCACTGGCAGCACCTTGGGCATGATGCAGTCGTTCTTGTTGTCCGACTCCACCGTGGGTAACAGTGCCACAAAGACCAGCTGCCGACGGCTCACCGGATGTGCATCTCGATGGAGATGCGGATGATTAAATTTGCTGGTGCTGGGAAACTGTTGCACCAGCTGTGTATGCTGCGATTTGTGAGCATTTCTCGTCTCGGGCACGGTGAAACTGTGCACATCCGTAATGGTACGGATGCTGGCCACGCCCGCATCACTGGCCACATCGT
This sequence comes from Drosophila nr. medialis 2 BK-2023a, assembly GCA_035044325.1. Taxonomy (NCBI): domain Eukaryota; kingdom Metazoa; phylum Arthropoda; class Insecta; order Diptera; family Drosophilidae; genus Drosophila; species Drosophila nr. medialis 2 BK-2023a. The sequence goes on from JAWNMH010000038.1 coordinate 591,765, forward strand.
AGAACCAGGCGTAGGCGGGCGCAGGTCCTGCTCTTTGACTGGGCACCAGGAACAGCAGCAGCAGCAACAGCAGCAGCACCTCGTGCACTTGTTGTTGTTGTGATTGGCTTTGTGGCTGCCGCACAATGTTGCTGGACATTCTGCGACAGCTTGTCGCCTCGTATTGTCTCCGATGTGTTGCTGTGGCACTTCCTGTTAATCCTGTTCTGATGTTGTATTTCCGAGTTGATTTCATTTGATATTGTGCTCGATCGAAACGTAACACTTTATTATTGAACTCGATCTCATTATTTATGCAGATTTTTAATTTTTTTATTATTATTATAATTATTTATTTTTTTGGGTTTCTTGCACAATTATTTCAGCATCTTCATTTTCATTTTCGTTTTATTTTATTTTATTTTTTACAACTTTCGGACGCTGCCTGCAAGACAATAGGTCGCATTAATTTGTTGCACATCTGTTTGTACATTTTGTACATTTTCTCAAATTGTATTTAATTGTTTTATTGTTCGGTTTTTTGTTCGCCTATCAAACATTGTTGTGCCTTTAATTATTTACAACTTGTGTTTGTCGAATTTATTGATTTTGGTTGCACATTTTATTGCACTTGTATTTGTTCTTCATTTCGATATGTTTTTTGTTTTTGTTTTTTTTTTGGCATTTCACAAATATTTATACACTGTTCTCAAATGCCAAGAAAAAAAGTTGAAACAATGTATTGAAATTTGCATACAAAAACACTTGTCTTTCGTACACACAAATTTGGCTATTTTTAGCACGGCCACAATTTGAAGGTGGGTTAAAAGTAAACGCCAACATTTTAGAATATTTGCATTTTAATTGGGCATAAATCAAATTGTTAATTTTAGATCAATAAATTGGCTGCTAAGACGAAGACAAACGAAATACATTAAAAGGAAAGCACAAAAGCAATATTATTTTTTTCCCATATACATATATATAAATATATTTTGATTTTTGTTTGGGCTTAACGCATTCAAAATCAAAGGGGCTATAAATAAACCAGTTACGGCGTTTACAATACTTTTGACCTTCACTTTTATTTTGTTATTTGGGAAGTATTATTTAAAAAGCTGGCAAGTATTTTTTAAGTGGCTTACAATATTAATAATAAGCACGGGATGTGGATGGCAAATTGCAAAACGATTAAATCTTCTCGAAAGTGCGAACATTAAGTCTGTATATGTATGTGAAATACAGTGAAACTTTAAATCTGTTACAAATTGGAAAATGTGTTGCCAATTTAACGGCAATTACCAAAGTAAAATGTTGCCAAGGGTAACAAAGGGAAGCGAATGAGTTAGATGAAAGCTTCTTGTTGCCCAAATACGGTTTATTGAACCACAAATGAATGGGTGGAAAGGTGTGGAACAGAATTCAGCTTAACAAATTAAATACATATACAATATTATTTATTTCCGATGGCAAACTATCGCCCTCCACTCATTCACACAATGATAATCTTTAGCTAAGTCAACAAAAGCTGTGGCCAAATATAGCCTCAACACAAAATGACCTAAAGCCATTGAAAACTGGCCACAATAAACAAAAGAATTAATACAATAAGCAAAAAAAAAGCGTTGCAACAACAGAGTGGCAAACAGATGTTCAATGATGCCCTGCGGCACAAGAGTCTGTAAGTATTTTTACTCCTAGCTACACATTTAGAGAAACCACATTTAAAGCCTGACTTTTGTTATCTGTTAGTCACAGAAGCTAGAAAAAGCCAGAAGATTCACATAAAGTGTATATGTTCCAGCTAAGAGACTTCAACCTTAAAACCATATTTACCCATATAAATGAGGTTTAAATTACTTCAGCCCTAATGCAGTTCAAAACTCTCTTTAGACCAGAAACCCTAAACTAATTTATTTTCAAGTAAATTACATTGTTGGTTGTCCCAAAAATAACGTCAACAACGATTGAAGGCTGCATACATTTTAAAGACTCAATCGTCCATCATATTTTGGGTTAATTTGTTCATTACTTGTTCATTACTCAGCGTCAGTTGACCAGCTACCAGTTTGTAGGCCACATTTGTATATTTTTTGATAGAGCCAGACACTCGATATGGGTCAAATCACTTGATTCGCACCACAAACTTGGTGTGGGCCCCTGCAATGTGGACACAGGCAAGTACAGTTAATTTGCGGCTTGAACATTTGTTGCCAATTGTTTGTTGTTGCGGGTAAATTTTGTGACGATCTTACGTTCGAGTCTTATTTTGGGCCGCAGCCGATCTTAAGAGCTTACACGTGCTGTGGATTAACAGATCGTTTGCCGGGACAGCCTCACAGAGGGCGGACAACAGTCAACAGTCAGCAGTCAGCTAACAGCTAGGAGGCAACAACTCAAAGCCAACAAACAACAGGCAGCAGTCATTAGAGTTGGCTTGTTTGTTTGCCGTTAGATCTGCGGACAGTTATTGACAGCTGAGCTGCTATATAATTGTTGTTCGCACCATGATAATGAATTATGGACTTTTAATACATAATTCCCACCTTGCCATGTATCATATTCGTATTCATATTCATGTTCAAATTCACATTCACATTCACACTCACATACATTCACATACCTATTCTTAGACTATTTGTTTCTTCAACGCCTCACTAATGAAGTGAACGCAGTATTAATCGGTTTTGCCTGATCACCATGAATTGTTATGCCGTGAATTTTGACCAGCCCCCTTTTGGCATAAAAAAAGCAACAGCAGTTGGCCAAGTTATCGCTTTAATCAGCTAATGGCTGGCCTATTAATTGTTCAGATATGATTTATAAGCGTGTATTCTCTGTGTTCTCCTCTGCGCTAGAGTTGTGCACCTGCCAGAGGTAAAAAATTAAGCATAAATATAAATATGTCTATCACAGCTCAGGTTAAAGTTTTTTTTTGTTTAATTTCATATGCAGAACAAAGAGTAAAAACGGAATAAAAAGTTCTTAACCTCCAGCCAGCGAAAAATCTATTTTAAAATTATTAAAATAGGTCACCAAAAAATAAATTAAAAAAATAACTACACCTAAATTAAATATTGCATTTCAAAAAAATTCAATTTCCTTTTTCTTCTAGCAAAATACGCTTATTAATACGCATTTCCATTGAACTAGCTAATATTCTAATATTTTAGATATTGCATTTTAATGAGTATTCGCAAGTCGTTTAGACCCGCTGTTAGGCATTCCGCACTCATTACTATTGTCATTATTTCTGGGCTAATATTTTTGTTTTGGTTGCGTTTGCTGCTTAAGCAAATGGATTTCGCTTCAGTCTGGTCTTTTCAATGAAATATGAGTTGAATACTTTGTGTTATTTTTAGCTGTAGTTGAACAATGTTGTCGAGTACCGCAATTCGTGCAGTTAGGTAATCAAATTAGTAATAACAAAAGTTGTTGCCACATAAGAAATGAATTAAAAATTGTCTCCATTATTGCAGCTTCAATTATGTTTTTAAACTCTAGCTGTGTCGATATCATGTTAAAACTGAAATGGTAAGTAAATTCCCATGTAACCGAGCCAAATAGTTATTTAAAGCAACGCTCTAAATTTTTAACGTTTTTTGAAAGTAAATTGATTGACAATCTCGATTGATATCTGGTTGAATAATGAGAGCAAAGTCTAATCGTCAACATTTATTATACTTTGCTTAAGAGTCATATTCTCAAAGAACACGCTTTAGATTTTATAACACTCTTCTAACATAAATACTCAATTACAGCACTCATCAATAAATAAAATGTAATTTTTGCTACATTAATAAAATCGCTAAATTTGAATTACCACGTTTAGAAACATAATTTATTTATGAATTGATGGCGATTGTAATTGCATAAGAGTTGTGTTGCACGGCAAACAGAATCGCAAAAATGACAATTACTACCGAAAATATGTAATATAATCCATTAGATTTAAAAAGTCAACATTTCTAAATTAATTGTTAAATAATACATTTGTAAAATGTCTAGTGGGAAACCGCATTTAAAATGCTTTGTTTGAAATTGGTTTTATTTGGATTTGTGGATTTATTGGCGAAACTGAGATGAAAACAAACCAATTTTATGCTGTTCTGATGAATTTTGTCGTTGATATACACACAATTTGCGAGATTATTGTGTAACAAAATATATTCAAATTTAGAATGAATCACAACATGAAAATTCAAAGTGTCAATTGGGAAGCTGGGGGCAAACGTAATTAAATTTTGGATTGGTAAAGGTGACTAAAATAAATTTGCGTATGAATGTGCCCACAAATTGAGTGAATGATAATGTCAAATGTGGATTCTTTTTTACTTTTTTCTAAAAATGGAAAAAAAAATCCAATTGGCAAGAGTGCTTACAATATATGTGTATATATAAACAAAAACGATACAAATTCCAATTAAAATGAAATGCATGATAAGACCCAATTTTTGTTTGCCAACAAGTTCATCGCGACAGAAAAGTTGAGCTCATTAAAAATAAGGAAAATTGCTGTGCTAAATAATGAAATGAAGCTAAGGGTAATTGAAAAGTCAATATAAAGAGTAAAACATTATACATTTCAAATTTATCCGTATTCAATTTGTGCCCCAATCAAATTTGAATGAACAGGCGAACGTGATTCATAAACTTATTTATGATAAATGCCGAACTTGATTTAGATCAAAATCAGATATGCATACATAACAAATCCAAATAGGCCAAATCACATTTATTGTTCACACCTTGTAGCGATTTAAGACAAACCGTGGCAACAACACAAAAATATAATTTATTTGGGGATCTCGGCATTTTTACACAATTACTTTCTTGAACATAACAATAACAACATAATGCCATCGATAGCTGGCTAATCTTTATCACACCATCAGAATTATAATTAATTAACGAGTTGCAAGTGTTAATTGTATTTATCCCCCGACATTGGATTAATCATATTAACAAATATATATCCAAATGTGCAAATGTACGAAAGTTCATAATTGAACAAGATAAAAATATGCATATATATGTAGACAGCATTAGTGTCAAGTACGTTGTGTGGCAGATAAGAACTCGAACGCACTTGACAATATACATATGTATCTCAATTATTTTCAATTTCGTTTTCTAGTTGGCACAAATCGTTGGCTATTTATAAAGACAAATTTAAGTTGTTTCCGATTGGATGTTTTTTTTTTTGTTTGTCTTTGCTCGCTATTTATGAAATTTACTTTTATATTTAGCACTTTTGTACGCTGCACTTCATAAACAACTCAATTTGTGGTTTCCATGAGCTTCAGTTACGAGTACATTCACAATGTTTTGGAGCATTCCAAAGCCGTCGCGTTTTTAAAATAACTATTTTTCCGAAGAATTAAAAAACGCGCGCGCCTTATTTGCCGATGCGTCGAGTCTCGAGTCGAAAACCGAACTGAACGCACGAATCGTCTCCCAGACTCACCGGCCAGACGCACCGACGCGCCAACATCGCCGAAGCTGGACGCAAACGAGAATGTGTGTGTCTGAACGTGAGCGCCAACGTCAGCGCCAGCGCCAGCGTCAGCGTACACGTAAGCGCTGCCAGCAGCGTAAGCGTCGCAAGCGCAGCATGATCCATGTTAAATGGAGAGCAAAACGTAATCGCAAAACGTAAGCGCAAAATGCAAATGTAAACAGAGCGAATGATAAATAGAAATGCACACATACACGCACACACACGCAGACACACTCAGTGCTTTGCTTACTCCGCTAACAACAAAATGTTTCTTGAAGATATCTTGATGATGGAATTTATTCGTATTACTAATATTTAATATGCCTACTTATAATAATGATAATAAATTTGTTGACAACGAAAAAAAAGTTGACACATGTTATAAATGTTAATTTTTTTTTTATGTATATTTGTAAAACGTTTGTATTTGTATGTATTAAATGCAATTATAATATTAAATTAATTCAATTAATAATTAATTATTTTATTTATTTTATTTTATTTTTATTTATTTTATTTTATTTTTATTTATTTTATTTTTTATTAATTAATTTTAAACATAGTGAAATATGTTTGTGAAACTTAAGCTGAAATACGTATATTTAAAAAATATAAGCTGCAAAGTATGTTTTCTATACAAACTTAAATATATTTATAGTTTTATATTTGATAAACCAATTATAATTTACATTAATTACTTTCACAATTGGCCTTGGTCAAATTTCCATTTACTGACAACATTTGTGCACAAATTCAATCCGTTAACAACAATTAATTAAATTCATACTTTGTCGGATCATTTTGGCTTAGCTGCAGTTTTAGTGTTGTGTGTTTGTTGCCATGTTTACATTTTGCTTGGGCTTCAATTTGAATTTGAGCTGCATACGGAAACAAGACTCTCATGCGCGTTTCCTCTTATTAGTCTAATCACACACACACACACACACACACACACATGCACATGCAGATATTGCGTTTTGGATGATGTGACATAATGTGAGCTGGCTTCTGTGTGCAAGAGTAGGATTTAATTCTGTGTCTAGCTTGCCCTAGTGTGTTATTTTGCACGATAGTTAAACTTCATTAATTCAAACGGACGAGCAAGAGAGATAGCGAGAGTGTAATGAAGAGTGGTTTTGCGATTGAGTGCCATCTGCAGCATGTATGGCACCCCTGCACATGTGTGTGCATTTGCCTGTTTGTGTATTAAGCTACACTTGTTGCCCATCACATTTCACTAGCTCATCTCTCTCTCTCTCTCTCTCTCTTCTTTCTTGTCTCGGTGTGCATTTTTGGGAGTGTTGTTTTCTGCATTGGGTTTCAGTAATTGTTTGCCATCAATTCACGTTGTGTTGCCAGCTTATACAATTTATTTGTACAATGTGTGAAAGCGTGAAAATCGAGACTGAGTCTGTTTCACTTTGAGTTAGAACACAACACTTCCCCGGTTCTATGTGCACTCGCCACATGGGAATCTACCAAAAATCAGAGTTGCCTAACTTGCATAAATACAATGGAAGCTGTTTGTTCTCTTGCGACGAAACCGTCAAAATGTGTGACGGATGTGGATAACAGATAAGCATCACTTGCACCATGGAATTCTATGATTCAAGGATAGTCGACTGTATCTGACGTGTGAAAGATGCTAATTCGATGCAAGCTGCCATCTTAGCGGCTCGTCCTTCCGCTCTGTTCACGTGTACTAGTTGCGCTCACTCACACATAGAAACGGGACACCTTCAATGATATATATATTATATACATCATCTTCAGAATTCAATTTTTACCATTCAGACCGGATTTAAAATGTGTGATTGACATTACATTGAAAAGGAAATGAAATATGGAAAATCTTTATTATGTTGAAAATGATTCAATTACGGCGTAGGAAATATTTCCATGAAATGCATTGAACATTGCACGATGTAAAAATATTTTTTCACTACTAAATTCTTTTCATTTCCTTTGTTGGATAATACTACACTGCCATTAATCCCAAGGTGCAGATCCTTATTCTCTATAATATACATTTATGGTCTCCGTCATATTTGCATGTCAGCAGTTTCGCCCATTTTCTCGGGAAATTAGTTGCCAGCAATTCATGCAAATTGTCAATAAGAATTTAAGTGAGTTAAATGCTTGGTCGACAGAAATTGAATGTGTTAACGCGTTAAATATTCATTTAAATTACTTTCTTGTCCTGTTTCCGTCCCCATTCGAACAATGGTCTCCACCTTATGCCGCCTGACAGTACAAAAATGTCATAGCCAAGAGAATGTCCTGAATGGCGAAAGAGTTCCAAAAGGGAGAAGTGCTAAGTGCATTTGGAGCTCTAGTGGATAAGGACAATGACTTGCTATAAGCCATTAAACAATTCACGCGTTTACCTTGTAATGACCCCAACTATTTCAAACTGCATTCATCGATTGGAATAAATGAGCTATTTTCTCACTTCTGCTTTATTAAGTTTTTTAGTCCAATTTACTTCATTTTAAATAACAAATTAAACATTTATTTTATATATAAATTTCATATTTAAGTGAATATAAATCAGACAATTTTTCTTCTTTTCCTTTTTTTAGGCTTACACACTTGAGCTACAAAGGCTTGAGCTACAAAGGACCGGAATATCCTGTCTAACAGCATGTGAAAAGTTTTATTGTATGCTAAATGAGATTTGCACGTGCCTAGTTGGCATTCTCTTTGCAGTTGCACAACTAAACTGAAACTTTTCAATTTAATTTGTGCTGAAGTCCG